>RSEF01000003.1:50783708-50807475 GCA_003993805.1 Himantopus leucocephalus | reverse complement strand
AAGGTCCCTTCCAACCTAAACCATTCTATGATTCTATGAAGACTATGTCCAGAATCAGGATTAGGATGAAGACTCCTTGGTGGCTGGCCAGTTGTAAAATCCTGGCAATCATAGGATTGTGTTTTTATGAGAACAGTATGGAATAGCAGGCTCCAAAAGCAAGGATTACTGCTTAATCCTGAAATCCTACTGAGAGATTTTGACAACTGAATTTGCTAGCATGAATTAGTCATATTTTTTCCTAGTGGTTAAGACCCGCCACTTGTTGTTTATAAAAGTGCATTTAGGGCCTGTGGCAGAGGGCCTGAAAACTAGGTGTACTCTGAGAACCTGTGAAGAACCTTATCTAAGGTAAGAATAAGGCAGCTAGTGAGACTGATGGGAAGTGTATGGTTACTACATAGGCCCCTAAAACAGTTTGGTAAAGCTATTTTCAGATTACTTTTCTGTTCTTTGTCAGAGATGGTTTTGGATGATTCATGCATTTTAGATTCTGCTCTGAAAAGGCTGATGAGAAAAGGATAGTTAATAGCAGATAGAAAGCTAGGGGTAGACGGGCCCAAAAATGGCATGCAGGGCTCTGGAAATGTCTGGAAGCACAGTGAGGTGTCTGGCCCATTACCACGTTGCCCAGACTGGTGGCAGGTTAGAGGAATTGTTGACATGTAACTTCATGGACTGAGTGTCACATGAACACGGGAGGATTTGGAGATGTTCCTGCTCCTGACTTGAGCCGCACCTTCTTTTCTCCCACCTGCACAGCTCCGGTGGCATGCCAGGGCTCGGCACTGATGGCTGATGCCACGCAGCAGAAGGAGCAGAGCTCCAGCTCCACAGCTCCAGGGTGAGGTGTGTGCTGCCCGGGCACGCTTCTGCCAGATGGAGAGGACAACTCCAGGCTGGCTCCACTTGTGCAACCCCGCAACCAGAGGGGAAATCGGCCAGTTTGGGTACAGAAGCTGTACAGACGCATTCATACCATACCAGGTGGCCGTGTTTACCTGCCTGGGTGCACCACATGTGATGTTCTGGACCTGAGCTCGTACCTCTGTGTCCTGTCACAGTGCCAGTGAAGAAGCAGCCAGAGAGCGATTGCAGGGAGTTTCCCAAATCAGAGAGGGGTGGGGAGTGGAAGGAGAGTACCAGGAAGCAAGGAGTTCTTAGTGATGCTGTGAGCTTGGAAGGAACTAATATAAAAGAACAAGGTTTCCTATTGCCCATCTTTCTGTGGGTTTTTTTGGGAGGAAAGGAAAAAATACAACATTTTAAAAGTTATAAAATCTCAACGGAAATGGTATACTTGGGCCAGGAAAAGAATACATATCTTTACTAAAACCCACAAGTCTTCACCTCTCAAAGAATCTCCGTAACATATTTCTGTAACTATTGGTTTAGAAGAAGTGTCCTTTGCAGGTGGAAATGTGTTCCTGCTCTCTGCCTGCCTCGCACCAAGTCATGGAGAGGGGGAACCTGGGCCTTAATAAAGTTCAGAGCAGCTGTCTTCTTTCTTCACAAACCAGCCTCGCTTCTTTCTCTACTCTGATCCGCTCTTGGTTACGCTTTGCCTGTCTGAATCTTTGGTCCTTAGCAGTCAGTCCCCCCCAGCCTCACCAGCATTTTGTTTCCTATCTCTCTCTTCATGAGAAATCGTTGTGAGTCCTTGACAAAACCTTGCTTATTCAGACAGTTCCTATCTTCAGCCATGCTGAATGTGAGGAGGTCTCCTCTATTCTTGGGTTTCAGAGGCCCTTCAACTGTCTGTAGACCTACCCTTTTAGTCCCAACATGCATTATCAGGTAACAGCTCGTACCGTGGGGACAGTGGAGTCTGTCCCCAGCGGAAATCTACCCTTGCTAAAATCATTCTGAGTCTTATTTCCCTCTTGGGCCAGTCACCAATGGCACAAACGCTAGCACCAAACCCAGCATCGTCACATATCAGAAGAGAAAATACACTGCACCTGCCTGCTCGCAGCCCCACCAGCTACCAGCATTAGGGCCACCACTGCTAAGACAGTGGTAAGTAAGTAAGACAATACAGGAAACTATTTTCATTCCAGACTTTCATTTTACATATGTAAGACAATACAGGAAACCATTGGGGAGAGAATAGGATAAGAATGGACGTAATAACTTGGCATATATGATTAACTAGTATAGGCAGTTTAGACCATTTTAGCTTTAGTTGTGCAAAGCAGAAGTTACAAGATTAGAAAATATGAGACATGTGACAGAGGTGAGTTAGAGCTTTCCGTGGTATAAGTTTGGAAGAAAAAGTTTGAGTGCCAAGTAACCAGTAAACTTCGCTTTCACTTTAAGTTAAGATGGTGTGATTATATCCAGTTACCTCTCATAGACGAAGACATTTTGTATTACTGATAATGAAAGAAGGGTGGGTACCATGGTGCTCTATCCTTCAACCTGTGTTGTTTCTGGAGGTTCCCATCAACAGATGTCCAAGTCCTTGAAACAGAGTTGCTGGTCAGACTAAGTTATGATGTGAAGTGCGTGCCCTACTAAGAAAGACTGCCCTGGAATTCTTGGAGGTATTTAAAAGACGTGTAGATGTAGTGCTGAGGTACATGGTTTAGTGGTAACTTGGAAGTGCTAGGTTAATGGTTGGACTTGATGATCTCTTCCAACCAAAACAATTCTATGATTCTATGAAATAATCCTTACTCCTGATTGAACTAATCTGCCCATCTTCTTTTACCCCTTTCTTATTTTTATTCTGTATCACATATTTATCATCTACATGCATTTCCAACCTATCACAGAAGTTAGCCATTATTCTTTATTTGCTCTCTGGACTGCAGGAATAGGTGGTTAAGTAAAATCCTTGATGCCTGTTACTGTGAAACCTTAGTCTCTTTGGTTAGGTTCACCTAACACTCATGATTTTTCAGCTGAAGTCTGGTGGTCCACCTATCTCCCTGCGCTCTGCTCCTACACATAAGAGAAGTAGCTACCGTGCTCAGGATCCCTTGGATTGGAAAATTATTTAAAGGGATGATAACTTCTGTATGGAGGCACCAGTACTTCAAAAAATCAAGGTAGATGACATACACAGGAACTGTTGACAGCCTTTTCTGAACACTCTCTGGACTTAGCCAGGATAGGTTTGTGACTCCTTAGGGCAACACCTTTACAAGTTGTCTAATGGCATGCTTGCAAATGTAACTACTGTGTATGGATGTAATTAGATAATATTCAGTAAACAACAAGAGCTTTGTAGTGACATGACTGAAAGAGCTGTGTATTGCTATATGATGTCGGGATTTAATAAAGGAATTTCCATCTGAACTGTGAAAGTGGTCTAAACATCCATGGATTAATTCAGTATTTTAAAATCAAAATTTCATTGTGGATATCACATTGTGGTTCTGCAGGGAAACTGTAGCCCAGTTTTCTCATGTCTCATTTCTCCTTTATTAGACTGAAACTTCCACGGTGCACCATGGAATAGGACTTTGTAATACAATCCTCTTTTCTCTTGCTGTCCAATTGGGAGCCTGACTGACAGAGATGAACATCATCAAAGGGACCAGGGCATCCAAACATCCTTTCGGAAGGGAAATACTTCTTTATACTTTAGGATTTTTCCCATATGTTGAATTTCTAAAATGAAGAATCTCAAGTAGCCAAATATTTTCCTTCGAATAAAGTTTTTCTATTATTTTTAAACCGCTCCTAATACTTATCTCTTTTCAAAGACAAAATATAGACTCAGAGATAATTTGTATTTTTCAAGGTGATGCAGCTTGAACACAAGTGCAAAACAAGCTCATGCAGTAGGTTTACTGCGTAAAGCCAGAAGGTCACTGAATGAAAACACTGAACTGTCTGTCTTTTCTATCAAGTGTATATACCTGGAGTGGATCTAGAATCCTAAAATATCAACGCCATTATATTTTCTGCAAAAGGATATTTTTAAAGTGTAGCAAGAGTACAAAACAATGATTCTGAAGATAGAAGTCATGAGGCCTGCATTTACTCTGTCTCAGACTTCCACATCCTTATCAAAATTCCTCCTTTGCACAATGGGAGTACATGGGAACACTGGGAAGATAACTTCAAATCTGAGGTGCTTAGCTAGCATAGTAATATAAATATTAAAAATACAAGGAATTCACCTACTACTTCAACCTCATTAACACAATAAGAACAGAGTTTGATTCTATTACAGTAAAAACAAGTGGTCTTGGCTTTTTTTTTTTCCACTTTTTCCAACTTTCTCCTTTATACCTGCAACAGAAATGGGACAGGGTGCTCAGCTGTGGTAAGTCATCACAAAGCCATGGAAATCAGTTCCAGCAAACTAGGTAACAGTTCAGCCCCTGCACATGAACTAAGGCTGCTCTTGAGGACTCCAGGTTCAGGATTTCTAGCTCCCACAGTGACATGGTGGTAACTCTTGCCAAAGCTTCAGCATGAACATCTATATTGGCTGTGTCATCAGTTTGCTTCCAGAAACAGTATTGACTTGTCCTCTTTATTCATAGGCTGGTTTGGTAACAGCATTTGCTCTGCAGAGTTGAGATAACACAGAGTGAGTTAGGTAGTGAACAACCACCAACTGAATTGCAGCTGGAGATAAAGACGCTCAAGTTCTGCATTTTTAGGAATTCCACTTCTTCCTACATCAAAACCTCAGGTTCCTTCTTCCTGTGAGGTGGAGAGGTTAAAGACACCACCACATTCTCCCTCCCCTTACCAGGGACTTCCAGCAATTAAAATGTGTTCAGATTCACTTGAAGTCTCAGTCCTTTGTTATTAAAAAATATTTTCCTCAGAATTTAGATGCTCCAGGGACTATTGCTGCCTCTGTTTCCTGCCGAACACATTTCCTAGGACTATGTTTTTTCTTCTTTGTTTTTCTTCATGCTTTCCCTTTATCTTTTGATGTCAAGGACACATGATTTTTCTTGCCCTATGAGCAACACACCAGCATTTCTGTGTGGCTCTTGGCCAGACAGTCTGTGCTGCTGGCCACAGTGGAGCCAGCTGCAGGAAGGGCTTCAGGACGTGTCCCAGGTGGGCAGTCCTGTCTGCTTGTGCACCCGCGGTGGGATGGCGTGGGGCTGAGCTGGCTGTGCAGAGGAGAGCTAGGGTAGCACAGAAACGTTCAGGTTACCACCAGCCCCCTAGGCCAACACAGTCCCAGTAAAAACTACAGGATATAGCCTTGGCAAGGAAGCACTTAACTGCACGTTGACTCTTCACAAGGCACTTAGGTTAAAAAGCTAGAAGGCTGGCAGCTCTGTATCATCTGTCCTGTTTCTCTGCCTCACTGCCCTGTATCTTTTTCTCCCAGTTTCCTAATCTTGTCATACCTTGTTGTGGTTTACATGCACCCACGTTCCCACTGATAGGAATATACATTCTCATTTAGGAGCAGAGTTTACACGCATGACTCAAGGCACACTTAATACCCATAACAGATTGAGTTTTCTCCACCTACGTTTTCATGCGGCCTGCTCTGCTGTGGTACAAAGAAATCAGACTCTGATCTGAGATATATCCTCAGGAAAGCTACTTCCTTAGTACTCCAAATAGGGATTGATGGAAGGAGATAATGAGGTGTCAGTCACAGAGCTAAACAGCGCCTCCTCATCAGGCTGAATGTACCAATACTCCAGATGACTGTATGGTATATAATATGCATAATATTTATACACATATACATATCTTGTCAAAATTAAACTTACTACTCTCCCGGGTGAAGAAAAGCTTAGCTTCTGGTGTTGTTTTTTGGAGGACAGGGATGGGGGAAGGAGGAATCACTAGGAGACTAGAATATAGTTGATATTAGTCAGAAGAAAAAAAGTAGGTAAAGGGATTAGTAAAATAACTAGATGGACTGTATCTATCTCACTGGAAAGTTTTGGAAACACTGTGATGGCTGAAGACCAAAACCAGAGCTGTCTTTTGACACCGCGTAGAGATCGAGTGCCATCCTTCAGAGCTGCCAGGTGACTCCAGGGACAGTGTCCTGAAACAAGCACCGGAGGGGTGATAGGCTGCCCCCTCCTTTTCAAATAAATGATATACTGGAATTAATAGGGGAGGAGCAGAGCTGCAAAAGCACAGAGCAAGGAAATGGCCTCAAAGCAGTCAGCTGCCAGCAGGTCACCACTGTTCTGGGCCAGCAGCGCCCCGTTGGCCCTGCAGACAAGGCGCAGACGTCCAGCACCAGCGCAGAGCTGCCATGGCATCCTTGGTGTGCACTGCCTGCCCTGCCTCCTACTGCCATGGCTTGCCTTGGTGCCGGGGACCATGCAGATGAATAAATTTCTAAAGCTGGTGCTAAAGGGTCTGCCAGCAGTCATACCCCGCACGGTGATGATGAGGGAGGTCATGGCACTCACACCTCTCCTGCCTCCATCACTGGCGATGATCTGTGCATGATGGGGAGCTCCAGGAGAGCTGTGGAGACAGTGGCTGGTTACCCCGAGAGCCACACGCAGCACCCTGTCAGGACGACGAGGCAGTGGGGTTCATCCCTTCACGTGGCAGACGAGTCACGAGTCCGTGTCTCTGGGATCATGACCGTTGGTTTGACGACTGCGCCGTGACAGAGGAGGCAATATGGGAGGATGCTGGCCAGGACCTGTAAACATGGATTTTTTGTTCCTGTCACCTGCGATAGTCTCCATGTGGATCTACTAATCCCGTTGTGGCAGAGTTAAACTACAGCACAGAATTTGTGAGCCTAACAACAGGGAATGAGCCCCAGGCTATATGGTGCTTCCTGTTCCCAGATAACTAGTTTTACAGGGGTTTCTTCCATCTTCTCAGCTACTTAAGCAAGCTGGTGTGTATACCTGAGGATGGGATCAGGGTGGAACCTCTGAATACAAAGGCTCTATATGGTATACAAACCACTTACTCCTCTGAAAGTCAAGCTCAATTCAGCATGGCGTGAGCGCATGGCTTAAATCACGTCACCTAAATTCAAGCCTGTGTTCAGGCACTTTATTCAATCAAGGCTTAAATGCTTCAGTCTTCACATTTTCATCAGCTGGGAAGAAACAGCTGAGGGGGTGGCACTATCTGTCCCATAATTGCAAATGCAAATCTTTCTCGATGATCGTTAAACTGTAGGTGTGGGTTTCCTGAAGGCATGTCGTGCCAGGCAAAACAAGGCCAGGCTTTTCAAGCATTCATCCCCTTGTGTCAGTGGTGAAACAGACTTCCCTGGTGGAAACATGTGATTGAGTAAGCCTAATTACACCTTCTGGCTTCCAAGAACAGGCCTTTATGTTAATGCAACAGGAGATACAGTCTCTGCCCTAATTCACAGCCAAGAGCACTCCCCGGCTTCAGTAACTGGCACAATCTTCCAGATTGGCAATACTCGTATTTTGGCTTGTTCCTCACATATCTCAAATACACCCCTGTATGACAAGCAGATCAGCGCCTTGTATCGCTCTCGGACGTGGCTGTTGTAACACCATGAGGCAAATTACATGTTTGTGCTTTGAAAAGCCTTTCTTTCCATACAAGATCTTGCGCAAGAGTCAAAATCCTTCTGGAATAGGCACAGGTGGCCCCTCCCTTCTAGGGTCATTTCTTTCTCATATGCCAAAGCCAAGCTGTTTCTCTCAGATGAGGATTTGGAAACACTTCTGGGGAAAGGAGGGGAAGCATTTCCTTTTTGGGCCTCTGCCCTGGTCCCTTCTACTCTTAGATAACTGCACAAACTGATGGATGTAGAAGCCAGAGATGCCCTCCTGGGGCTAGGCAAAGGCCTGGGCTGCCAAATCGTCTGTTTGACAGCTGATTTGAAAACAAACAAACCTTAAAATAGTAATTCTGCCATCGCATTGGGTTCAAACTTTCAGCCCTGCATTGAATTGGACCAAGCAAAAGGAGCAGAATAAGCAGCACTAAAATGACTGTTGTGCCTCTTTTGTCCTCCATATTACTCCAATGTCCACAGCTTTTTTTTTAATTTCTTCTATTCTTCCTTTATGCCTGTTTCTTGATTTTTTTTTGCTTTGCCCTTTCTCTCATCACCTATGTGCTCTGCAGTTCTCCTATGAGATGTTAACTTCCTTCTTGTGACCACTTGAAGTGCCAGACAAGGCTTGAGAGATTGGGAAAATGGAAAGAGAAGAATGATGGAAAGGAAAAAAAATCTAAGGAAAAACACCACGTGGCTTTTTCCTTTACTTCAGTGCAGGCAGAGCCCTCAAAGCATGAGTAAAACCAGTATGGCGAGCGTGCATGTTCAGTATCTCCCTGCAACATCCCATCATTGCATTTCTACCCAGCAGCTCTCCACACTCAGTCTAATCATAACCTGCTTCGTGCCCTTCTCCTGTCACACCACCAGCAATAAAAGCTCTTCTCTCTCTACACGCTCATTCCAAAATCACCCGCTGGCTCCAGGGGGCTGCCCTCACCCCCTCTTACAATGTGCCCCTTCTACCTCAGACAGACGATTTATTTTTGTCCAATTATTTACATTAAGTCTTTATTTGGTACAGGTCTTCCAAGACACAGACATACACACAGAACAGGGAATCTCAGAAGTTTCTTCGCCTTCCTAATTTAGGCAGAAACGAAAACCTTCTCTGTCATCTTAACTCTTTAGATTCACTGAGCATTAAGGAAATGTTGTCTTTTCGGAGGCTTTGTGCTGTCCCCCCAGTTATGTCGTCAACGTGGTGACCTGCCTCAGCTTTGCCTTTCGCTCTTTCTCCCACAGAGCTCATCTACAGACTGTGGGACGTCCCTAACCCGCTTGGTGAAGAAGTCGTGAGCAAGATTAGCTGAGGTTTCCTTTGCCACAAGTGTGGCACCACCGAACAGCAGTTCGGTGGCTGCCACCGAACGTGTGCAATGCTTCACACGCACAACTACCCATTTTCCTCAAAAATTAGCATGCTGGCATTAGTCAAGATAAAAGTAATTATTTTTAAGCATGTATCTTAAACATTTTTATTACTGCAGCAGCTCCCATCAAAACCTCTGGCAAAGCTCATCCCTTACCTTGACTGGGAACAGGACCCAGCCTGAAACTTGCTTGAATCTTGACTTATGGTTTTGTTCTGAAAAACTGAGGAAAACTGCCTGTGAAGCACATTTTTTTCCTCCACTTAGGAAATGACATGGTTACTTATGTCAGACATTATCTAAAAGTGTCAGAGTGCCTTGGCGCAGCTGACAAGATCACATCACCTCTAGCGTGATACTGCATCTTGGCTGGAAACTGATCTGGTCGTCAGAGGACTGTCGTTTCTGGACAAGCTGGGAGATAAATGGGCAGAAAATCATGAATACTTTTAGGAAGGAGTCTGGTCAGATTAAATACGGGATTTTTTTTTAACATAATAACAAGAAATTGGGCTTTGGAAAGTAAGAGCTCCCTTCTAGTCCTGCATTCCAACTTACTTTAGCACATTAATGATCTCATTTCAGTTTAGTGCAAAAAAAAAAAAAAAATCAGTATATTCTCCTTTGCATCAGTTTGGCTCTTGGGAATTCTGGATTTGAGTGCTGTGTCCGCCGCAGCAGTAGTAATAAAGTCTGCTTATTGAGCTTTAGTCTAGTTCATGGGTATGTCTGGGACTTTCCATTCCTGTACCACCAGTGGAGCCTTCAGCATCCCATTTGTTTCATTTTGCAAGTCTTGCAGGCGAGAGAGTTGTCTGAGGAAGGAGAAGGCCATCTCCTGTGATTCCCTGGAGACCAGAGCAGCCTTAAACAACTGCAAAAGCAAGTGTACGTCCTTGTGCCAGTAGTTCCTTCTTCAAGGGAGCCAAAAAAGCACGTGAGGCTGCCGCGAGGCTCACATTCTGCCCCAGCAAGGATGATATGGGGATGGTGGGTGTGGGCACTGTAAGCATAAAACAAAAGTCTTAGCAAATGCCTCCTGTCCTACTTTGCTTACAAAAGAAGAAAAGTAATTTGAATTGTAATACTGGTTGGCATATTGTTTTAAATCAATGCCATCTAGTACGCGAATTTTTCTGAATCTTTTTAATTAATGGACAATACAAAGAAGTATTTAAACAGCTTAAGGGGGTTTTGCCATTTCACTCAAAACTCAGAGATCAAATGCACGAGAATAAAGATTTCATCCCAAACTTCTCTTTTTGTTTCAGTTTTCATAGTCTCATTTTTAAAGAGCGATGGTAGGGTTTTATTCTTATTTATATACTTTTAAAATGCCCCTGGGCATTCCCTGTTAGCTCCCTAAAAGCAGACTGATAAGGTGGTACTTTGCCTTTGTTGACAGGAGATAACCCAGGACACACTGGGGAAGGTCAGGGTGACAGAGCTGAGTACCCAGCCCTTCCTCACAACAGAAGTATTGAGGTTATGTCTCAAGGCAAGGAGACACAGCCTCAGGGAGCACAAGCGTATGACACAAACAACCTCTACCCTTTTCTGTTGGATATAGAGAACGATTGAAATCAGCACACCAGAGCTGGAGGGATCAGTGCTGCATCCCCGGTTAAATCCTTGGAAAGAAATTACAATGAAATTCATGACTTGTGGAAAATGCAGGCCCTAGTCCCACAAAACATTGAACATTACCAGCTGTTATTACCATAAATAGCATAAAGATGCTTTGTACTTTGTACTTGGTACTTTTCTTCCAAGCCTATATAAATATGAGCAAACTACACTAGCTAGCAAAAGGTGCAAGATCAAGTGATGCCATGAGTTATGTATATCACGGAATCATAGAATGGTTTGGATTGGAGGGGACCTTAAAGATCACCTAGTTCCAACCCCCCTGCCATGGCCAGGCACACCTCCCACTAGACCAGGTTACACAAAGCCCCATCCAACCTGGCCTTGAACACTTCCAGGGATGAGGTATCCACAGCTTCTCTGAGAAACCTGTTCCATGTCTCACCACCCTCACAGTGAAGAATTTCTGCCTAATACCCAATCTAAATCTACCTTGTTTCAGTTTAAAACTGTTACCCCTCATCCTATCACTACACTCCCTGATAAAGAGTCCCTCCCCGGCTCTCCTGTAGGCCCCCTTTAAGTACTGGAAGGCCACTATAAGCTGTCCCCAGAGCCTCTCTTCTCCAGGGTGAACAACCCCAACTCTCTCAGCCTGTCTTCAGAGGAGAGATGTTCCAGCCCTCTGATCATCTTCGTGGCCCTCCTCTGGACCCACTCCAACAGGTCCACGTCCTTCTTATGTTGAGGACCCCAGAGCTAGACACAGAACTCCGGGTGGGGTCTCACCAGAGCACAGGGGCAGAATCACCTCCCTCAACCTGTTGGCCATGCTTCTTTTCATGCACCCCGGGATGCAGTTGACTTTCTGGACAGCAAGAGCACGTTGCCGGCTCATGTGGAGCTTCTTATCAACCAACACCCCCAGGTCCTTCTCCTCAGGGCTGTTCTCAATCCATTCTCCACCCAGCCTGTATTTGTGCTTGGGATTGCCTCAACCCACAGGCAGGACCTTGCACTTGGCCTTGTTGGACTTCATGAATATTGCACAGGCAACATATATATTTGTGTATATTTATGTATTAACACAATGCATTAATTGCCGTATTAACACAATATATTAATTGCCATTTTAACACAGAGGGATGCTAATAATTTTGATCAATGACTTTGTGTGCTCTAAAAAATTGCAACCTTTTTGGTTACATAAATAAGACTTTATCTAGCTGTGGTGATTTTTTTCTTTGATGATAGTTATGATTTTATCAGATTGGTTTCCATTAAAAGTACTTAGTAGCTGACCAAGCACATCGTAATACAGATAATTTGCTAACATGGTCACATTTGCTGGGTCTTTTTCACAGGAGAAGCAGCATCCTTCATTGCCTTGGGGCTCTGGATTCCTAAATATTCATCCACAAAAGTAAGATCAGTAGGCCCACATTACATTTATTTTCTTCTAGTTATTTCTTTGCACGCAGTGCTATTTAAAAGGGAATCTCTGCTGTGCCATCAGCTCAATACTGTCTGTCAGCTTGAACATTTGCATAACTTGCAGAACTGTGTTTCTAACCTTTGCAGGAGTCCTCTCCAACGAGCAGCTTTCTCTCTGCAAGAAACTATTTTTACCTCCCGTTTTTCCTGCCTGAGCTGAGATCTTTGTAACCCTGCTGTAACGGGGAACCGGGAATCATTCAGAAAAACAGCTGTGATAGTATATGCAGTACAAAATGTGTATCGGCTTTAACTCTGAGGTGTTTGATAAACCCATTTCTCCTTTGGTGAAGTAATTTGTTTAAAGTAACATTCAGAGACTATTCTGTTCGTAATATGTTAGACTCGTGAGAAATTAAGTTGTTTGCAATCTCTCTGAATTATAATGCCTATGAACTTTTAAACTATTTGATAACAAGATGATGATGTTTTTCCATCAGCTTCAGTAATGCAAACTGGTGGCAGAACATCCCCTGCTTGCTGGCAGAGAAAACAGCTCTGGGTTCAACGGACAACATGACAGAGTCGAACACCGTGTTGTCCCTCATTACAGACCCAGCAAAGCCTAACAAGACCGAATCCAAGGGCTGAGAGGACAGCATGTTATTTCTGAAGGCAATCTTTGTCAGGTGAGGGCTTCCCACCACCACTTTGGGATTCAGTGGGAATGGTATCGTCCTCTGGTTTCCGTGCTCCAGGATGAAGACGAGTCAATTGACTGTGTATGTCTTAAATCTGGCCATCACCAATGTGACCTGTTTCAGGGGAGCTCCTCAGCCATCTCAACTTGGTGCTGGGCATCGTTTTCTTTCCTGGGTACAATGCTGTTCTTTTCCTTTTGACAGCTGCCAGTGCAGCGTGGTGCCAGAGGCTCCTGTCCCCACACAGCACCTGTGCCCCTCTCATTCAGTCTGAGCCCCTCTCATCCCACACATGTGCTCTTCTTGGGAGCCCATCCTGCCTGCTCAGTGGGATGGGGGACTTTGCCAAATGAAGGACTCGCAAGCTGTGCTCGCCAAGGGCTCTGGGAGCGGCAATGCAATAACCATTTTCACGTCTGTCATTAATGACCTCATTTTTACCCCTCTCATGGTTCTCTCCGGTTTGATCTTGTTCATCACGGTCCAAAAGAGGCCTCCGCAGCAGTGCCCCGAGTGAGGCTTCACCTCACCGTCGTTGTCACCGTCACGGCATTCCTCATCTTTGCCGTGCCTGTCAGACTCGCAAGCACTGTGAAACGCAGACTTCCTACATCGCGGCCGTTCAGGCTCATTTACCTTTCTGCTTCGTCCAACATCACCAACAGCAGAGCCAACCCCCGGGTCTCCCTCTGTGTCGGGGGAGGGAGGAAGATGAGGCTCGGAGAAGCCATTCAGAGAGCACTTCAGAACCTTAAAGGATGGGGCAGGGAGGGCATGGTGAGAGCAGAAACAGAGCCAGGATGGGTCAGAAACCCTGGAGTTTAGTTATAGGACCCCCCTGAGGGGATGCACACTGCAGGTGGGTATGTTGTTTATACTTAGGAAGACTATAAAGACAAGGAGTCGCTACATGAGATTACCGAGGAAGACTCAGTCTTCAGCACAAGAGGATTTGAAGAGAAGGTGAAGCAAGCTGCGGGGGGTGTTGTCAGACCTGTGGTGTGACAAAAATAAAAACATTTTCCCATTGTCAAAGAAAATCAGTTTTTGAAAAGTTAAAGTGCACTCTCCATTTTTGGGTTGGTTTTTTTTCAAAAATTGCCCCATTTTTGTGGTGCAAACTCTGGCGGTGATTTGGGGATTTCTTGAAAAAAAACCCCACTAAATCTTCCAAACTTCAACGAGACAGAACATTTCACATCTCAAAAAAGATGGAACGCAGGTACAGGACAGGAAGCTGCCGCTCGGGTATTGCGGGGGTCAGGAGTGAAGGAAGCACAAAACGTTCAAACCACCCTGCCGGGTAGGCACCCTTCCCTGGCTGCAAAAGAAGATCTAAATCATGCAGGGTCCCTGCCAGAGTGTTTGGAGGGAAATTTCCTCCTAGCCCCCCGATGGAACAAGCGGCTGAGCAGACTAAAGGGGACAGGGAAACCAGCTCCATCGCAGAGGACCGAGGACGGGCTGGCTGCCCAGCGCTGGGGCACTGGCATGGGTCCAGGCTGGCTCTGGTGCCAATGGAAAGCTGGGTGCAGAGCGGGGCAACCGTGGCTGTATTTGGCTGGCCCGGGACACCTGCTTGGGGATAAGAGAGACCTGTGAACTCAGAACACCATCCCCACGCTAGAAAAAGTGTTGGGGCAGGGGGGAACCCAAACTTATAAAGAAAGCTCCATTCGTTTTTGTATTTCAGAGCTGGAGGAGGAGAGTAGCCGCGAAGACAGACTGACCCTTGCTGCAGGTTGCCAGCTCCTCACATTGGCGGCTCCAGCCCTCTTGCCCGTCTCTGGTGGGCTGGGTGGGCTCGGACGCTGATGTGGCAAATAAAAGGGTGGATGGGCAAAACCCTGAGAGAAGTGGTAACCTTCAGCGAGGAGGAAGTGATGTGCAGGTGAAGGTGCCAAAATCTCCAGCCTTGGGCTGGAGCCCAGTTTCACCCTGCAGGTCAGCAGTGCCAAACCCTTCCACATCACCTCCAGTTCCCAGTCACCTGTTCCTGCCCATCCTCTCCAAATCTGACTTCTTCTCCCAGCCCCTCTCCCCTGCTGAGGAGAAGCAAAGCACATCTCTCTCCTACTCCTGCTGACCCTGGGACCTGGTGGGGGCCAACAACTGAGAAGAAAGGGTAAGACCAGGGTCCTCTTGTACTTTCTTTTGCCAGCAGTGAGGCTGCTAATCCTGGTACACGTGCCAGGAGTTCATGACCACTGCTTTAGCACAAACACTAATAACAATAGCCAACAGGCAAGTACATCCTCCTTGGGAACCACCTGCAGCAAGGGGAGGGAGCAGTGCCTTGCACAGCAGCAGCCCTGCCTTCTGCTCGGTGCGGTGTCCCTCAGCACAGTGACCCCACCACGGGCCAGCAGCCACCAACAGGCACGATTTGTTCCTCCAAGTGCCTCCTCCAGCAGTAGCACCACTTGAAGCACACAGGTAAAGGAGGCGAAGCTCAGTAGGGAGAGAACGTGGAACCGGAGGTGCTGGCCAGACTGTACAAGTATTTGGGAGTCTAAAGATGGCGACAGGTGCCTATGGGATTAAGAGCTCCGGTTGCGTTTCTGTCCCCCATCACCATGCTCTTCTCTTGTGCTAAGTTATGGTACACGTAGTATACTCATCAATGCAAGCTGTGGAGCAGGAGCATCCCCCCTCCACAGGGATGCCTCTGGCTGCAGCCAGCCCCCGGACACCCCTGGCTGAGCAGCCAGACCCAGCCCGTCCCCTGGAGGCTGCCCAGCTGCTGGAGGCCACAGAACCGCAGGGGAGGCCCAGGAGGCCAGCGTGTCTCCTGTGGCATCGGTTCCCATGACCCAGCGGCCCTATGGAACAATTACATCAAGCTGCTTCAGTCCCACATCCCAGGGGAGGGGGCAAGTTTTGAGCACTACCGGCAGCTGTGGGAGCCTGTGGGTTTGCAAATCCTCACATTTATGTAGGAACGGCAAAGTCCGTTGTACGTGTTTCATGCACGGGACAGATGAGTTCTAGCGGGGTGAGTGAACGACTGCCTGTTTTGGCTATGCTGGCTGTACTTGTAAGCAAGGAGCTTGTTAAACAATGAGAAATTACGGACAGCATGACCTTTGGTAACCAAAAGCTGGAGGCAAAGCAGAAATTTCTAGCAGCATCTTTTAGAGCAAGCTCAGAACATGCCACAGCTCTGTCCGATCACTAGTGCCAAGTTTTATGGGGCAAATAAAATAGTTTGTATTACATCAAAATACAGAATGAGGATTGCCAATTATTCTTCCACTGCTTAGAAACCCAGGTGAACCCCACGGGTGTCGGTGGGTGGGACCAGGTCCAGACTCAGAATTCCTTCAGGATTTCCGCAATTTGTATGTGCCTGGGTGGTGCTGAATAACCTATTTTCATGTTTTAAATAGCTCTTTTTTTTTTTTTTTTTTTNTTTTTTTTTAACCTGGAGGTGTTTCTTCCAGGACACCATGTGTTTCTACTGTGCAGTAACCATTACCTTTTGCAGGTTTCCATCTCATCGGTGTTTTAAAAGCAAGCCTAACTTACAGCACTGGCATTAGGTTCTTTGCCAACAGAGTTGCTGTTGCCATTTTCTTTTAAAACCTGGCCGAAGAGGGTCTTTTATAGGTCTGTGAGTTAGCACGCTTGCTCCAGAAACAGGAGAACCAGTGTCAAGCACCCCTGTGTCTGGAGGGGGCCTTCGGCTGCCCAACACAGGGAGGAAGGGGTGCAGGAGCCACATCTCCATCTTGCCTTTGGTGAAATATCTGTCTGTTCATCTCTATATGCTCACCTGGCTGGGGAGAAGTTGCAAGAGGATTTGACTACTCACCTGTTTGTTAGGCTGCTGATGGGAAAGGTACCTTTGAATCCCCCCACGCCAAGGATTCGTGTCTCTCGTTCCCCTGCCCAAGCTGCAGGGCAAGCGTCTGAATGTCAGGCAAGAACGCTTCTGCACACAGTGCCTATGCTTAAAAGCAAGCAATCCGGGCCCAGGTACTCCTCAGAGGTGGGACTGCCCTGTGCTCTTTCCCTGAAGGTGCTCATACAGTACCTGAAGTACTGGTTTTGTTAAAACTGTTTAAAACCACAAACTTGAACAAGGTAGTTTCTGCAGCAAGAGAAGATGAGCTGGGTGAGACGCTGGGCATTAACTTGTCCTCATCCCCCCAACATCCTGGCAGAACAACTCTTCTCCACTTTTCATGGCCTCCTGCCTTGCAACAAACTCACAGCCCCTCAGGGACCTCAGGAAGAAAATCTTTCTTTCCACTACCTCTGCCTGCATGTGTTCCCCTTCCAGCCTCCGTCCGTGCTGAGCTCCCCCTCTCTGCCTGCCCCAGCCCGTGCCCCGCAGCCGCCCCGGGCCATCTCTGCCCCATGAGCTCCACATCTTTCTAAGGGCACAGGTAGGGCTTGGAGGTGGCTTGCCTCCCCCCGTTTCACGCGATTCATCCAACAAGACATCTGCAACCTCGCCATTCCAAGATGTACCAAGGTTTTCAGCTATGATATATTTTGAATGCCTGTACAATATTAAGAAGAATGGTTAATTCACACCATTAGAAAACACAGGAGTATATAAAATTTTCTTCTATATAAAAAGAATAGCTTGACTTTCAAGAGAGAGGTAAATCCTGCTCTCCTCCAATGCCAGTGTGTACCTGAAATATCACCACTGAAGCCACAAGCAGTAAGAATGTTGTTTTAAGGAATATTTAGAGATATTTTTGCCTTTTGCATTTATGGATCCATAGACATTTTTTACATGACTGAAGTATGTTGCGTGTCGGGGTTTTTTTCCCCAAAATTAAAATAAATATAATAAAATAAAATTTCTCAGCAACAGTCTGGTGTGAAGGTTTTTCTTTTAATCTGAGACAATGCTGAGCTCCAGTGCAAGACTTCCACTCTGTGCGTTCAGCAACAGGAGGTGCCCTGAGAGGCTTCCCACAAGAGATCTTATCTCAAAAAACACATATTTAATCTTAAGCATGTAAAAAAAAAATAAAAAGTCAGTGTATCAAAAATCAAATAGTTCTTGGAAATAGATATATTCTGATCTCCAGTGCTCCATTTGCGTGGTTATATTTTTAATGTGCACCTTCACAACTTAAATTCTAACATCTTGTTTCATTGAGGGTTGGAATTATCCTTTCAAGCCTTACAGCTAAAGTGCAAGTTTCTCACAGTGCTGAGAAGCAGGTGTGCTATAACTGCTGCCAAGGACTTTGCTGTGGTTTTACCACTCTCCTGGGGAGACAGGCTTGATTTTCTGAGCTGCCAGCCCTCAGAGCCACTCAGCAACTTGGACATGCACCTCTTCAGCGCCAGAGTTGCGAGGCAGGTTGCACCACCTTGAATTGGCCTCACAAGAATCAAAAGTACCCCCCACTCCTTGCAGAAGACACACAGGAACAGGCGTAACTTGAACTTCCAACTTCAATTAGTAACAATTCCCTAGGCTGGAGCAAAAGCAACAGCTGAGGTTGGAATGGCCAGATTGGCATGTTCAGGGAGATTTTTGT
This sequence comes from Himantopus leucocephalus, assembly GCA_003993805.1. Lineage (NCBI taxonomy): Eukaryota > Metazoa > Chordata > Aves > Charadriiformes > Recurvirostridae > Himantopus > Himantopus leucocephalus. Next base: position 50,789,402 of record RSEF01000003.1, on the reverse strand, counting down.
CTTGATCTACAGCCGCTCAGAAAAACTTGTAAATCTGTTCCCACAGCTAAAAGTCGCTGCTCTGATTTGTTAGACTAGCCCCCAGCTAACCCGTTTCATGGGAGTTGACTGCTAGTACATCTGACTGATGTCTTTAAAAGGCTCTGAGCAGTGAGTGACCCTAGGTTATTACAGACAGGCAACTTGTTTCTGTAAATTCTCCCCTAGGAGGGAGATCAGAATATACTCAACCCACTCTCCTTTATTCTTCGTGTATTTACTCTGCATATAAACTTAACTGATTTATAGTAGGAATATCTAGTGGATCTACAGCAATTGTTACTTGTAAGTTCTCCCAGCTCTAATGCAGGGAAGCCAAGTCTCTTGATTCACTACACCACGTTGCTACACGAGGTACGCCTGTGTCTTGGAAAGGGAGAAGGCATGGTCAGACCCATGGGCTATTTCTCAAAAAGGGGTGAAAGGATCTCTGCTCTCTTCTACGGGGAAGCGTGTTTCTCTAGAGGGTGAGCCAAGACAGACAACAGTACTCCAGGGAACTAACTAATTCATTATTTGTCTATGTGCCACTTGGAGAAAATGGGAGGAAGGGAGCAAAATTCAAAGGCAGAACAGACAATTTCTTCATTCCTTCAAAGTGCATGTTCCCTTAGAAACTGCTGCGCTCTTCAAAGGTAACAGCATCTATATCTTCATGACCCCCTGATTGTAAAGATTAGACGCAAGTGAGGCTGCATCTCCCCACATTTAAGTAGCTAGAGAAAGACAAGGGTATTATGTTTCCCAGATCATAAGCCAAGAAGAGCGTTTTTATGGGAAAATGCTACTGCATGTAACACCCAGTGAAAATTTCCCCAAATCTATACAACACACAAAACCTGTGCACTCCTTGACACAATGGGGGTCTCTCACGATGCTAAAAGACAAAAACCATTACAGAATAAACAGCGAGATACTTACACTGGTACTTACAGGAACACTACAACAAAGAACCCCATCACTGAAGGGGTTACAAAAAAAAAAAAAAGAAAAAGGTAATCAAGAAGTCAGTTACTTGCTTCACTAGGAACTAGCTTATGAAGTAAGAGCTGTAAACCACAGGCTGTGCAGAACTCAAGAACCACATCTGAAGATACACTGCCCTTTTCTCCTAAAGAGCAGCAAAGCAGCAAACCGTTAGCAGCAGAGAGCACGTGATCTTCAGGCACACCGCAACACCCTGCTGCTGCTTTAAGACCCTCTGCAGCAATTCCCATTTTAGAACCAATTAAAGGCAGATTTGACGTATTAGATGACCATGGGCCCCATCCAATTAGGTCTCACTGATGAAATCTAAGGACCATTATTTGGAAATCATGAATCAGCAGGTTGTTTTTAAGAGAAGGAAATTCGAAAGAAAAGTTGCTGAATACTGCAGTCCGTGGACTAACAAATACTCCAACTGTATCAGAGAAACTGATCAACATCTCATGATATTTTGGGATAAAGGATCACTCACATGTTGTGCACTAGAAGCAAACAGAAATGTGTGCCAACTCACCTAACCTGTGTATAATCTACAAATTGGAAGCTGGGAAATTCCACTTATCTGTGTCTATCCTCAGCTCCACTGCCACTGGAACTACCACTGCACGACACTGACAGCACTGCAAATTATTTACTATTCCCCAGAATCCTTCATGAGACCCAAGAGTGGTTTCTCCATCAACTCTGCCCATTTTCATTTGGTAAACAGTGACATTTCCCCTGCTTTACAACTGAAGCTAAAAATAGCCTCTTTCATTTCATAACTTCCCAAACTTCATCAGAAACGTGTTTTATGCAGCAGCACAAGCACTGGGAACAAACGGGTGTTATGAATAGCTGTGAAGAACCAACAAAGGATCAAAGTAAATTAGGCATCGAAAGAACCATCTCTCCCTCTTCAGGAGGGGACTATGCTTTGAACAGATTACAACATTCCACAAACTGGAAGCCAACACATCCTCCTTAAAAACACGTTTCCAAAGAAGCAATTAAAAACACTATTCATAGCTTTTTTTTTTCTCTCATAGTTTATTGAATGAAATGAAACAAAACAAAGCATAGACAAACAGAAAAAATACGATCTGCATTCCTCATGTCTCATCTGTAAGGCAGTCCTTTACAATGAACAGCAAGGAGCTCCTCCGAGTACAAAGGCCAAGAGAGACCACAGTGCCACAATACCAGAGACTCTAAAGGGCAAGAATAATAAAACGCTGTTAGGCTATTTATATTTAGGGCTTAATTTTGCTCTTATGAACTGGGATTCTTTTCCAAATTGTGTCAGGCCAGATGCTTCACGAGCATCTCTGTCACAGCCTCACAAGAGGGGTACACTTTGAACCTGGAGTACTTTCCTACTACCGAGCTTTGGACTATGCTGTAGAATAAACACATCCATCCCACACCTGGGAGACACTGCCTCTCTCTCCTCAAGCTTATTAAGAGCTAGCACTACAGCTCATCAAGATAACCCTCCATCTGTTATGACAACACATACATGATTTTGTGCTATCCATGGGGTAACATTACTCAGTTAATCAAAATTAAAGTCCAGTTGCCCAGGGCTGAAAGCTCACAAGTTGCCACCCAGCAGTCGGCAAGCAAACCGGCTCCTGCACCCCTTGTTCTCTTGAAGGGCTGGCAGAAAAACATTGCAAAAGAGGGGCTGACTGCTGCTGTGACAGGGCCAGGCACCCCGGGAGGAAGGCCTTTCCCCCTCCCCGTCCCTGCGATTTCGGTAACTCACTGCAGCAGGCAGCTGACGCGCGGAGAGTGCCTCCAGTGGCCATAGACGGAAACCCGCAGATGAGGGTGATGCTTATAACCTCCCAGAACCAGCCTGACGCTGGAATGAAAGTAGATGTCATCAACCGCGGCTTGCAGGCTGCTTACAGAATCCCACAGCTCGGGACAGCAATCTCTTTATCTAAGAGCTGTCACAGCAGAAGGAAGGTGGGATGGAGACTCGGATCAAAGAGGATCAAGGGACAAGAAATTAAGACTTTCCAGTCACTTACTGCTTAAATTTGTTGGAGAGCAGAATGAACTGGTTCTTTGAAAGCTGCCTGACGTCAAAGCGACAAAAAGCTTTAAACTCTTCGTAAATCTGCCTTTCATTCAGCCCTGGCCAGCCTCGGACATGGACAACCAAGGCAGGGGGATGTTTGCAGGGAACGTCTTCCCCAGAAAAATTCTGGAAAATGTACAACACTGAGACATATCAGAGTTCAGAAATACTATAGAAACATTACTTATATAATCAGAAAATATGCAAAATGTGACACATAAATAAGACAGGCTGTACAACACAGCTGTTGGCGTAAAATTATTTTTCTTTTGTCCCAAGATTCTTCTAAACATGAGTCATAAAAGCAAACTGTCACGATTACCATGGAGAAACCACCAGAGAAACAGCAACGTAAACTGACTAATGCCATCTTACAGGATAACAATATGAATACATTTCACAAAGAAGAAATTCAACTCATTTGCCATTTTGAAAGGTCAATTGTGTCATTTGTATGATAACAACTTCTGCCAAGGTGGGCCCAGCCACTGGTGGATTTTTCTCTTCTAATGAAGCCATCAACTGGGCTACTGACCTACACACCCCAAAAACTGGTCACAGACCTGCAATTCATACGCACAATGCTTGAAACACCACCTCGGATGAAATTCACTTTGTTCAGATACTCGGCTAACACGGTGAGATACTGAGAGAAAGAAGGATCAGCTTCCACTGCATCACTACATCAGAAAACAAAATGGAACAAAAGTTTTGTTTCTCCAGTGCTGCACTGCTGCACAGTGTCTCTGGAGCACAGAGCTCCTGAAGAAGCTCTTTAACTAGTGACAATATACATATTTTGGATCTTGGTATCTTCTACAGAAGTAGAAAAGCTGCAAGCAAAGGCAAGGGAACTCTTAGGAACTTAACGGAAGGCACTGAATCACACAGATTTCAAAAATGGAAACTAATGGAAAATGATTTGACCCTGACCCAAGTGAACTGAACTTGAGAGAGCTTGTTCAAGAATAAAGGAGTCATAATGCCATTTCCCAACCTCTGAGCCATCGCGTGGCCCCTGATTTCATTTTTTAAATGTCAGCTTTGACATAAAGCTACTACTTTCAGATTTATAAAAATAAAAATCTAATTAGGCTGTGACATTTCCAATAACACTTTCTCTTATCCAAAAGGAAGGCCAGCCTGCAAAACAAGAAGTCAGCCAGAGTGAACTGACGACTGTTTTCCGTAGGACTCATCCATGTAATGCAATTTTCAAAAAATATTTAAATGTCACTCACTCTGTGGATCTGCACAGTAGCAAATGAGCTGACTTCAGAAGAACTAGAAGGAGGAATAATGAGGTGGCGTTAGAACAAAGCTAAAGAAACAACTAAACAAATGGAAAGCAAAACCTCAAAGTACAGCTAAGTTACTAAGAGCAACAGACTGTGTATAAACAAACATTCCTTCGCATCAGGAAAGGAATACCCAAGTCCCAACACAAACTCTGAAGAAGTGTTTAAGAAGCATTTTACCTGAACCACAGAGAAACGCATCATAGCCTGCCTCATGAGGAGATTTCTTCTCAGCTATAAGCGTCCAACAAAATCGAAAAGGAGTTAACACCTTTAGCACACTGTGGACACTGCTCCACTGCATAATCCTAACATTCATAAGATCCACTGTTCTGGAGTTTTCTTCCCCCCACCCTCAGCTCTGATTCCTTCCTCACCCTGAAATCTTTATGCCCCATAGAAAGTCTATTCTTCTATCATGCATTTTAAAATGATACCAACAAAAAGGCAGCAGTTACACAAATGGCTGAAAAGCTTAGAGAGATACACATGAAAAAATTTAACTTTCATGATGATCTAAACCAAATGGTTTTGTATACATTATTGTGATATGGGAACCATGTCAAAACACAAAAGGCCCTGCGCTGCAGGACACCATGCTGCCACGAGAAGCCAGGAAATGTCTGCCTTGCAGCCAGTATCACACCATGTACTGAGCACAGCCTCCTGCACACACAGCACCACTAACCCTGCACGAGCCACCGAGCCTCTGCTACTTTTTTGGACCTCCCTGCCATTAGCTGCCACAATTTTCCATTCTAGGACGACTGCTTCCCACCTCCCCTTGTCCCTTCCAGGGGTTACCGACTCTTCACAGCCCCAGATCAGGCTCAGTTCAGCCTGGCTTAGTGAAAATGCCATTTCTGCTACCGGCATGATGCAAACCTGCCCTGCATTACCCTCGGCAGCTACCAGGGACACGCAGAACACATGACGCTTTGGAAGCCCAGGCTTTGGGTCTGGACAAAAATGTGCATCGGCAGCTTGGTGCAAATTCTGCAGACCCACCAGCATTCACTCATGCTTTGCATGTGGACATCCACAGAGGAAAACAAAACCCTTTTTAGCATTCTGACTTTGAAGATTTGCTTAAAAACATACCATATCTTGAGCAGTCACTTGCAAGAGCAATCACTGGGCACGTTGAATCTTTGGGATTTAGGTTGCTGCTGAAGACAAGTGGATGTGTAAGATTATTGTCTTTCCTCATTACACTACAGACAAGTTACTGTTCTTTAGTGACCTGTGGCTTCACTTCAGAAAAAGCTATTGAAGACTTTAAAACGAACTCTGGTAGTATTC
>RSEF01000003.1:50763540-50783608 GCA_003993805.1 Himantopus leucocephalus | reverse complement strand
CAGTGAGAATTTCAGGCTAATAAGCTTTTGTGAGGACACAGAGAAAAGGAAAAGACTCACTGAAAAGAAGAGGGAGGAAGGCTACTACTCTGAAAGAGACTGTCTGTAGTTTTGGAAGGTTTCTGAGCAACACACCCAGAAGCCAAGCACAGATGAGAGGTACCAATGCATTTTCTCCCACAGCTAATAAGGAACTAACCCAGTCCTCTTCTGAACAGTATACAAAAAGACACCTTAATCAGTCTTATTGCTTGCTTAAATAAATGTCTTTCTTGTCACAGGTGCTCATCATTGCCAGACCTTATTAAATTATCAGTATCACATTTACTACAGCTGAGACAGCAGATACTGTAACACAGCACACTCCCCACCCCCTGTATTTCACACTCTGCAAAAAAGCATCAACAGACAAAGCCTTAAATACTTTCTGTCCTTCCTAACCTTTTCTGTATTTTATTCCCTGACCTAAAGGATTAAGATTTGGTTTCTGAGAGCAAACATATAAACTATTCTCTACTACAATTCCCTGTCCCTCAACTCCTCCAAAACAGCACAGAAATTCCTCAGCTCTGCTATAGTGCTCCCAAAAGCTAATGCAGGTGGTAAATGGCCCATTTATCCCCACCAGCATATATATGTATCTCCATGGGGCTCCTTCTTGCTCCACATGAGGAGGAACAGACTCTGAAAGGAGACCCACCTTTCCCTTCTCCAAGGGGAAGAAAACAAAAAACAGATCACCCAGGATTTAAAACAAGTCAAAAGTTGTCCTGATCCAGAGCAACTACAAGTTCTCCAGCTGCTGCCCCGGAGCAGCACAAAATGGAAGTAGGTTACCACAAAGCATGCTCCAAGCACCTACATGTCCACTCCCACTACAGAAAGACCCACCAGCCCAATGGAGCAGAAAAGCAGAGCCCAGAGATGAATGCCTGACAGGAACCGAGGTGTAGACAGGGGCAAAGAGTTGTAAAGGCAAGATGAATGCAGATGCTTTCACTCTCAACAGAGCAGTTTAACAGAACAGGCAGCAAGGTCCGCAGCAGCCCCAGAGGTTCAGGAGAAGTGACAAAGCCACTCAGAGCCCACAGGTGCCTAAGGGAGGCATCTTGTCTCATACCACTCAGATCCTGCAGAATCATAGACTCCCCTTCCTCCGCTGCAGCTATCCAACAGGTCACTTCATCAATAGCCTTCTTCAGCACATCCCTGTCCAGGGCACTAAAGCAGGATCAGGGGAAAGAGGCAGAGTGTGAGAAACAGCTCTTTACAGATGGAGCCTTGTGCCTTGCCATGGGAATGGAAAAGCATCACTTCCCAAAATTCACCCAACTCTCCAGATTGCATCCTGTGATCTCTGTCTTTCTTCAGACAGAGCACAGCACGCTGGAACAGCTGCGGCGAGGCATTCAGACCAACAGGCTTTAACATTTCTCCAAAATGTGATCTGAGTGAAGGTGAGCTGTCAATACAGTCAGTACTGAGGATCCACCTCTCTGAATAGTGCTCACCTGCTGACTTTTGAGCCACCCGCTAAGAGATGCTGGCTAAGGATTTTCTCCTGTACCTCATTCATGTATGGGATTCCATCTTCGAGGAACTGAGGGGAGAAAAAATTACAGGTTGGTTACTCTCCCCTGGACTCTCTTGCAGGAAATTAGAGAATAGCAGGTTAGCCAGGTCCAAAACCAGCATATACTTGGAAGATGCTGGTGGTCTTCATTCTTAGAATATCCTCTTCAAGAATACAAATGGTAGATAATCCAAGATGCATTCTTACATAAAGGAAGACAAGTTTATGTATGGAGGAAAGAAAATTATTTTTGTCAACTGTAATAATTTTTTTTTTACTCTACTTTTACCTTTCCTTCAATGAGATACTTCAGGTGTCAAGATATCACGATGCTTCCTGTCCAAAACTGCTAAACAGTGCTCTTACGTGATGACAATCTGAATTTTATGGGAAATGTGGCAACATGTAAGATGCAGGTAAACTGAGACTTGCCCACCTTCACGGCTAGTAAAGACTCCCATTGGGGTCTGTTTAACTCCTCAGCTCACCAGAGATAGGTTTTCTTTTTCTGAGGTGGGGAAATATGTCTTAGGCTGACAAAGATGTGGTTATTGCCTCTACCGTGGTTCAGAAAAACCAGCACTCGCTCGCCCTGTTGATAATGAACCACATGATGCATTCGTACTTTAGCAAGATGCTGTTTACCCCAGAAACATAGCATTTAGGGATATTAATCCTAATTTCTGCTGTAATTGCACAGACTTCCTCTGTTCTAGATTCCTGGCAGAGAGCTTACATACCTTTCTATAGTCAAAGCCATAATGAGACAGGAACTGAATGCTAGATGCGGAGAGGGTGAATTCGACATCCGTAACTCCCAATGTTGAGGGAAAGAGAAAGAAGTTGTACGAATGCACCACATATCTACAATGAAAAGAAAAATCTCCCTAGAAGATAATTAAATAACTCCTCCCAAGAGAATTCTGCATAAAATCTCAACTGCTCTGTCTTTATTATAAAACTGCTTTTTTATACTTACTTGTTTGAATTTTCATTTGAGAATATTGCCAGCCCTGCAAGACAGAGAAACCTCTGTTGAAATGGCAATGTTTAGCTGGATGTCCACAGACACCGTGAAATTTACATAGCGGACACAGGGATCCCCTGATGGAGTATGTGTTTTCCCTTCACGAATGTCACAGTGCAAATCTTAACAGGGGCTGCCAGGCCACTCCCCAGCTCCCTGAGAGCTGAACAGGGACAAGCTTTTAGCGCTAAGTGGGAAAAGGAGTCAAGCGTGATGGAACAGCAAATAGAATTCAGCAATGGGTGACAAGAGCCGAGTTGGTGATAAAAATCTTCAACTATATATACAGACGTCTGTGGGTCCAACTATGCTACAAAAGCATTTGGAAGGAGCCAGGCACCACAGAGAACTGAAACATGTTTTCTACTACTTAGGTTCTGGTTTTTTTCTATTAACCCCTAAAAAGCCCATTAATACCTTACATAGCCTAAGGCTCTGAACAATACTTTAAACAGTTTTGGAACTGGTTTCTTGACCTCTAACTGGTTCTTAACTGTCAATAGCCTTCCTCCACCACCACCACAGGCCCTTTCTTGTGTTCAGTTTTTTATTATTTTACGAACATCAGAAATACTACCGTTCATTTTCCTCTGGTAGTCCATCCCCTTACTCGTACGCTGTATCAAATGACACAGCCTTGAATAGGACGCTGCTGTCACCTACTTCTTGCTTGCAGCCTCTGTTTTAAAAGCCCTGTATCTGCGCTGGCAATCTTTAAATGTTAACAACTTTAGACCAGTAAAAAGTATACGGTCCACCTGACTTTATGTTATTTAAAATATTAAAAAATTGACAGTATTAAACTTCGGGGCGGGGGGGGTGGGAACAACCCTACCACAGGCAAACTAGTGTCTCTGTAACGAAGTGACTGAAGACCAGAGCCAGCTGGCGAAAGGCCAGTTAACCACCAGGACCTTGGGAGATGGTTTTCTGTGCCGGCCCAGCACTCACCGAGCTGCGCAACAGCGAAGCGCTGGACGCTCTGCCTGGCCTTCCGGTACCGCTCCGCAGGGGAATCGAACAGGCTGCGAACAAAACCGGGATTGGGAGAAGGGGAGCGGGGAAACGAGGAGGTTTGCAACGCACGGGTTGTTCTCCCAGAGCTACAGCAGCAATTCCCCCTCACACTCCCACAGCTTTACCTGGGCTGGTTATTTTGTGGGACAGTTGAATGTAAGCCGGTAAACTCCATATCAAGGGCTGTTGGGGGGCAAGAACACAACATTAAGCCTGAAATACGAAGCGGGCATTTCACCAGCACCAGGACAAGGATGTCTGGAACACCCCTCTTCGCCGCCGAGCGCACGGGGCTGCCTCACCCACTGCAGTATGCCCGTGGGTACCGTCCGCCCCCCCCCGCCCCGTAACTCGCACCCTGAGCCCGCCGAGCGCCGGCCAGCGCCGCGGAGAGGCCTCACTCCACAGCCTTCGCTGCTCTGGTACGCAACAGCCCCATGACCTGCTACAACAGGCCGCCGCGCTACGGCCTACCCTCCCCGCTTCGCTGGGCAGGGCCCCGCCGCACCCCCTCAGCGGGCGGGGGCCGGGCGGGCCGGCGGGGACCGCTGACGGCCGACGAGCCGTCCCCCGCTCCCCCGCGGCGGCTCACCCAGGAAGGCGGCGCGGCGGACGCGACCCCGCAGGCGCGGCAGGCGCCGCTCGAAGGCCGCCGCCCCCACCTCCATGGCGGAGACTCCGCGCTGCCCCCGGCCCGGCGCGCCTGCGCTGCTCCGGCCGGCGGGGAGGAGGGGGGCTCTTCCCCCGGGTTTAAAAAGCAGCGAAGGCAGAAACCATCGAAACTGGGGGCCGAGGGAATAAGAGGGGAAGGATTCGAGTGGGAATGTGGAAGGCTGGAAGGGGGAGCCCGGCAGGCAGGCAAGCAGGCAGCAGGGGCCTGTGGCCGGGCGGCGGGCACAGGCCAGGGGGAAATGGGCTCCCCACTGCCGGCGTTTAGGCGGCTTCTCTCCTCGGTTTAAGAAATTAGAATGTAAGGGTTGCAAGAAAGCTGCAGGGATGAGTTAGGGGAATTCAATCTTTTTACCAAGTTTATCACGTAACTTTAATAAGGTTCTGAACGTTCACATAAATGACCACATTCAGCTAAGTTAGACCAGCCATCTACATGGATCAAGCATTTCAAAGAGTTCAGGCTCAAACAAACACAAAACCAAATACAAAAAAAATAAACTTTACTTTAAATTTACTGAATTCTGGAGTAAATTCTGTTAGCCTGTCAGGTTGAACTGTAACAGTTTATTCTAGGCTTAAAAGAGAGGTGTTGAGGATTTTAGCATCAAGAATGTGACACATTTCCACGCATTTAAAAACATTTTATTGTAAGATGCCACATTCCAACTTTTTCCAGCTCTGGACCTTCACTGTGCCTGTACACACACCTAAAGAAGTCATCGTTGCTCCTTGGAAAGTTTTCCCAGCGGTCTCCGCTTTACTGATAGATTCTTCGTGGCTCACGCAGAACGACACCACCCTCCTCCATTGCTTTTTCAAATTCCTGAATCTTGTTTAAAAGACAGAGAGACACAAGTAAGTACAAAGAAAAGCCATCAGCACCAAAATATCAGTGGGGACATGTGACGTGGAGGGGCAGAGGTTAACAGCCTCACTGAAGCCTAATGCCAGGAACTGCAGCTTGTCAGAGTTACCCTTTCGAGCCTCGCAAGAAGGGACTGTCAAGCCACATAAGAAAATTAATGGTGAAGAGGAGTAAAATTGATGCTTAAAAAGGTAAAAAAGGTCAAATAAGTGTCAGGAGATGGGTACTTGCCGAGTCACAATGATATTCCCAGGGTATAACAGCTTTAAAGTTCACAAAGTTGATTCCCGCTTCCAAACAGCGCTGCGCCATTACACGGCCAAGGTTTTTGCAAGCTGATACTCCCTTGGGACTGTACAGGTGTCTCTTTATGGCCCACTCTCGGGTAGAGGCAGATACCACAACATCCCCATTACAGCGCTCAACGAAGGCTTCTACATAATGCTGTGTCCGCTCAAGGCGTAATCTGAGTGAAGGAAAGAAAGAACATGGGATGTGATGTCTTTTCCACATCTAGAGAGAACACATTCACACGCTTAAATGCATAAGCGACTCACTTTAAATAAAGCTGAATGTACTGGAGCTATTAATACAATAATTATTTCTTAATATTGCTTTTATTATCTAGGTCCTTGCTTCCTTTATTAGAACATAAAATATGACTCATTTTACCACTTCAACAGAGTGAAATTCCAAGAGCAATTTTTCACCAGTTGCGCAGGTAATAGTCCTATGCTGCCTCACACCAGCACTCACTCCAAACCAAGCACTGTACACCTGCACAGTGCGGTACAGGTGCTAATGGGCTGGATCAGGGGAACTGCTCCTGCAGAAATGTAACCTTAGGTTTGCTACGCAGTCTCTTAAAGGCTTCTGCTTACACAGCAGGTAACAACTTGTCAGGATCAGCAAGTGGTAAAGCAGTACTTCATAAGCCGTAACACATAACCACAGAGTGTTAGGAGCAACTATTTTCTATTGCACTGAGACAATATCAGATTTCCAGTTATGAACAAACTGGACGTGGTTCTCCCCTCAAGAACAAAAAAAAATTTAAACCAACAAAAACCAACAAACCATTATGGTGCCTCAAATAAAATAACAGTGCATGGTCAGCACAGGACTAGGAGAATCCTAAGTTAAACAATAGCTGCTTAAGCAATATTACTACCTTAACAACAGATCTTCAGCACATATGTTAACTTTCATGTGATGCTAGCCTACTGTTCTCTGACCATAGAAGATAACTGTTAATTAAGAATAGCTAAGGGAGCAACTGATTCAACAACCCAAAAAGCACATTTTTTAGAAATTCCATCTGGTGGGTTTGTTGCTTTGTTGGGTTTTTTTTAATTTGTTCTGGAGTCTTCATTTCTGCCGGTGACTTTCTAACTCACCTATGCCAGAAGTCACGCTTTGGCCATGTTGTCTTCCAGCCACGCTCCTTCCTAGCTAGGGCCAACTGCTCCAAGTTCCGAGGATTCCTGTTAGTGAAGTCTGGGGCAACAACCTCATTTTCACTTGTGTCCACTTCAGTCTCAGTTTTGAGACTGGCTGTAGTTGATGCTAAACGAAGACCTTGAGGGAAATCAAGAAATAAAACACGCCCAGAGTTAAAAAAAAAAAATACAGTGCGGTCAGTAGACAGAATACAATACAGAATGATGCAGCTTGTAAAAGTTAACAGGGCAAAATTAGCTTTTTGTTTTGGGTTTGGCTTTTTTTTAACACTAAATAGATGGATTACCAAAGCTCAACCTGTTTCGCCAATTTATGAGGTGAACCAAAGGCTAAAAATGAAAAGTGTATTAACAGCGGATCAAAACTCACGCATAAAATATAAATTCATGGGTGACTAGAAGATCCCTAGAATGAAGGCTTTACAAAATGCTGAGAGTGAACTACACAAAAGAACCAATGCCAGTGCTACCAAATAACAAGGTAAGAATCCTCGATCCTGTCAAGCTGTTCGTCACTATTTAAGCTAACAAGCAGGAATTTGGAGCTGGGCTTGCAAACTCATTCTGCTACACAACTGTTCAGTCCAGAAAGGCGGCGGGAACCTCTCACCAGAGTAACGGGCAGGGCCCGTCCCAGTCAGGCCGCCCGCCCACCAGCCCGCCCCGGCCGGCGGCGCACCAGCAACGGCGCCGTCCCGGAGCCGCCGGAACGGCCGTTACAGGCCGGAGCCCGACACTGACCGGGGCGCCGCCAACACCCCCGGCCGCCGGATCGCCCTGGGAGCGGCCCTCGGCCGGCAGCGCGGGCGAGGCCGAACCCCCCGCCGGGAAGGGCCGGCACGGCGAAGGACTGGGCTTACCCGCTCCACGTGCCTGGAGCCTGCCGGCCGCCAGCAGCAGCAGGCGGCCGCGGCCGCTCAGCGCCATGGGGAGCCGGTGCCTGCCACGGCCTCGGGCGGCAGTAACCTCCCCGCCGCTCAGGGACACCTGGGCGCCGCCATCTTGGCCAGGCCAGCAGCTTCCCCCGGAAGCCGGTCTCGAGAGGACTTCCGTCCGGCAGTTGATGACGTCACGCGGAAGCGCCGGCTTCCTTTCCCCGCGTGGCTGCGGGGAGGGGGCGGCTTTTATTGAAAGCAAACCCGCTTCTTTTGCGCCGCAGGCTGCGGATCTTCCGCTCCCGCATCAGGCACAAGGGGCGCCGGGGGAGGCGGGGGTCGTGCGGTGCCGCCCATCCCGCTGCCCGCTCCCCGGCCGCCGCAGCGCTGTCCTGAGCTCCTAACAAACCCCGCACCGCCTGCCGGGGCCTGGAGGGTGCGCACCGCCCGGCACAGCACGGCGAGCCCTCGCCGCGGGGCGACCTCCGGCGGCGGCAACATTCCCCCCCCTCCCCCCTGCCAAGCCCCCGCCGCGCCCCTGAGCGGCCCAGGAGCCAGCGCGCATGCGCGGCAGCCCACGCCACCTTCTAGAACCTCCTGGAAGCCCTCTTGCCCCTCCCTGGGCGTGGCGCCTTTGTTCAACGGCACGCGCCAATGGCGGCTCGCGGCTAGGCCGCAGCGCGCCTTGGGATTGGGCAGGCAGGGCGAGGCCCCGCCCCTCGCGCGCGCGGGGCTGTCCCCTGTCCCTCCTCTCCGGGACAGAGGGGTGGGGGGGTGCGCACCCAGCATTCCTTGCGGCCCTCTGGCCATTCCGCGGCTCCGCGCGCGCTGCCTGCCCTCTGCGTTTCGCGCGGCGGCCGGGCGGGAAGATGGCGGCGATGGAGGGGCCCCTGGCTGTCTTCGGCGAGCGGACCAGCGGCGACACGATCCGCACGCAAAACGGTAACGGCCGCGGGCTGCCGGCTGGGGCTTGATGGGCGGTGCCGGGAGAGGGAGAGAGAGAGGAGGTAACATGGCGCGGCCGTTACCCGCCGCCATGTGCTCACCCGCCTCAGCCCCCAGCCGGGACGGGCCTCGCCCTGCCGCCGCCTTGCCTCAGTCCCGGGCCGCTAGGAGCTGTTGGGGTGGGCCGCTGCCGCCGGGAGGGAGGGTGGGTGGGTGGCACTGTTCGTTCTCTGCAGCCTCCCCGAGGAGACGGGAGCCTGGCGCGATCCCGCGCCCCTCCCAGGCGTCTCGGTTGGGAAGTGATACCGCGTCCCCTTCCATGGTAGGGCACACACAGGGGGAGGGGGCGGCTGCTGACCGGAGATCGGCTCGGTTCCACCCCGAGCTCGTAGGGCGTTGAGCCGGCAAGGCCTGCAGGCTGGCCGGTGGGTGGGCTCTGGTGGGGAAGAGGTGGTTGGGGAAGCTTACTGCTTCCCCGGCACAGGGAAGTAACCTGCTTTAGAAAAGTGGGGACCGACCTTAAGGTGAGCGCCTGTTAACTGTAGTGCTCAGAAACGTCCCGTATTTTTCTGGATTTTATCTCAAGTCTTGCTGGGGGAAGGCTGCAAATTTCTAGACTGTTCTCAATTTCTGAGTAGGTAAAAGACAAAGGAAGAAGCTGAAGACCTGCTTCCTGATGATCATAAGAGTCTTGCAGTTCGATACTTTAGGCAGAACAGTTAGAATGAGAATTACCTTAATCTGTGGTTGAGATACTTTATAATGGCGACTTGATTCAATGGTTATTTCTTTCAGAAAGCTGCCGTTACTCCTCCAAAACAAAAAAAGTTATATCGCTTAAAGTTCAGAGTGAAAGCCTGACTTTTCACTATTCCCATTCTACTACCACTTTTTCAATTTCCAGATTAAGTGGCTATGCTTGTGGGATAGAGAAAACTTGCCACGGTCTGAAGGAAAAGGTTGATTGTATCTTTTTCCTATATGAAGTTGGCAGAACATCCTTTAAACAAGCCACTATGCTAGAGGTTTCATGTCACTTTAGTAGTGATTAAAAGGTCACTTTTGACTTTCTTGACTCAGTTACAGAACAAATGTTTCGTTTCAGTCACAGATGCAAGTGGGGCAGAAAGATGCGTTACTGATTGATACATGGTGATACCATTGTTCTATATCCGCCTAGAACTGAGGAGTAGATGAGAGTGAAGTTTCATGGCATGACTTGCTGCTGCGAAAAGAAAGTCATACCAACCTCTGCTAAGCTACCACCACCGCTCTTCTGACCTCAGTGGTGTGTCCTCCATCTTACCAAGCCAGCAGAAAATTATTCTTTTTCTGATCGGTTAGTTTTGCCAGGTTAGTTAGCTGAACCAGCTTGGAGAGAAGAGCAAGGTTTGGCACAGATTGTATTTTTTAGTAGCAGCAAGCCATTACTAGCTTAGCTAGGCTGAAACCTAATCCTGAATTAGGTCACTTTGTCTCAAAGTTTCTGAATCGGAGGTTCTTGGCACATTTTCTTGTAAACCTGAATCACCCTGAAGTTGTAAAGATAAAACTTTTTTTCTTTTTTCTTTCATTTATTTAGTCACTGCTGCATCTGCTATTGCCAACATTGTGAAGAGTTCTCTTGGGCCAGTTGGTCTGGATAAGATGTTGGTGGATGATATTGGGGTAAGTAAGCTTTCTTTGAGAAGTGTCAGGAGGACTCGTATTCCTCTGTAAAAGCGCTTCCACTTAGTGTGCTTCATGGGACTCACATACCCGTTTTTTTCCATGGTTCCGAGGGGGTAGGATGAGAACTGTGATAAAATTGAGCATCAGGTAATGTACGCTACA
The DNA here is from genome assembly GCA_003993805.1 of Himantopus leucocephalus. Classification (NCBI taxonomy): domain Eukaryota; kingdom Metazoa; phylum Chordata; class Aves; order Charadriiformes; family Recurvirostridae; genus Himantopus; species Himantopus leucocephalus. The sequence continues at coordinate 50,773,341 of RSEF01000003.1, read as the reverse complement.
TCATTTTAGTTTAATCTAGTACTGTAGTTGATGTGGCACAGTTATCTCCTTTCTACATGTAAGTTCTTGTGACCACATGCAAGTATTAGTCAAGTTCACAGGAGTATCACCATTAAAGTTAGGCCTTGTGATGGTGATGACTGACATATCCTGGTCTCTACATTAGAAGAAATAACACAAAAAGAATTCAAATAATCCCATAACAATTTTAAGGCAATATTTCATATTTTAAAATATTTCAAGCAAATGAAGAAAGTTTACCATTTTACAGGCTGCTGTAATAAAATACTGTATTAGAGGGTAGTCACCACACTGCTACTAATTCGGTATGTGCAAAACGTTTGAGTTTCTGTAACATAAAAACTTTTCTGATAAAAAGAAAGTGCAGATTTTGTACTGGTAACATTTCTGTTAGAATGGGACTGCTGGTTAAAAAGAAGCAGTAAACATTTGGTATAAATAGTTATTTTATGGGCATTCGCAAGGAATAATTAACTTTCATTTGCACAAACATTACGAAGCACAACAGTAAAAACATAATAGAAATACATCTCATATTAACATTTGCTTTCTGCAAATTAGGATGTGACCATTACTAATGATGGTGCAACCATTCTGAAACTGCTAGAAGTGGAACACCCTGCTGCAAAAGTTCTTTGTGAGCTGGCAGACTTGCAAGACAAAGAAGTTGGCGATGGCACAACCTCAGTGGTATGTAGAAAGTTTTACAGGCAGATACACCAAAAATCAGTGTTCCGTTATCACAATGCAGCTTTTGATTTATCTGTTATGAATCTTGATGCAATGTGGATCAACTGCACAGAACGAAAAACCTTGCAGTAGACTGAATATAAGCAGGTTTTTAAAGTAGCTTACAGAATAAAGCAATTAGATTTGTGGGGTTTTAGAGATGCTAGTTTCCATATGCAGCTGGTGCTCTGGAATGGAATTTGCTTACTGCAGTTGCATCATGTATTTTTTCTTCAAGACTGAAAATAGATTCAAAATGAAAGTTCTTAATTTTTAAGCATCATGAGAAATTAAACTGTTAGGACTAATAAAGATGCTGCGTATTGAAAAATTGCCTGAGACAACTTGGGGGGAGCGGGTGGAAACAGGTGGTTTTTACCTGATGTCAGATACTATATATAATTCCAGGTTGCAAGTACTTGTTTCCACTGAGCAGATATTGGACAACTATTTGTGATTCTCCTTTCCACTTAGTGGCAACAGGTAGTTATTTTGCTTGTATGGAATACATGTATTTAGTATTTGTATTTCAAACAGGTAATTATTGCTGCAGAACTTCTAAAAAATGCAGATGAGCTAGTGAAACAGAAAATTCATCCTACCTCCATTATTGGTGGATACCGACTTGCTTGCAAGTAAGAAACTAATACAGTTGAAGTTGCATTTTTTAAGGTACAATAACTGCATGCTTTTTGTTTATTTCTGTATTTGTGACTGCATTAATACGGACTTCTTGTTGCAAAGTGGATACGGCATTTTGGTTTGGGGGTGTGTTTTGGGCTTTTCTTGTTGGTTTTCTGTAGTGTCACATAAAAATGTCACTTTACTGTCCTAGAAGATGAATTGATTTCATCGCTATGTTCTTTGACATAAAACATGTAAGATTTTGATCTTTGTGTGGGTGGAATTCTTTACCAGTGTTTGTGTTTGTGTTTATTCTACAGGGAAGCAGTTCGCTACATCAATGAAAATCTTATTATTAACACAGATGAATTGGGCAGGGAGTGCCTAATTAATGCTGCTAAAACATCAATGTCCTCCAAAATTATAGGAATGTATCCTTTAACTTCATCAAGTTATTTAAGTGAGGGTGATTGGTTGGAGAGCTTGAGTAGCTAGGCTAGTTCCCTTAGCAGCAGTTCTTATGAATGGGGTATAGTGTTCAAGTTGTCGTTTTTATAACAGGGGTGTGAAAAACTTTTAACAGATATTGCTAGCTGGCATGAGAAAATATGTTTGGACTCTTCCAATTTATTTAAACCTGGTTAGGCACATCACAATAGCGTAGTGTATTGTTTCCTTAGTTAGTGAGACTAGATAAGGAATTGTGTGAATGGAAGAATGTGTTACAGAAGTCAAGTACCTGAGGAGTGAAACTAGAGAAAGGAAGATTGCATTTTACTTCATAGTCATAGGAAAACTTGCATTTTTAGGCTCTGTGCTAACAGGGGAATGCAGACTGACCATAGGATAGATATCTTTCTTAAGGAACAAAAGGTGCATAAAATGCAGGTATCACACTAGCCTGTCCTAATTTTCTTACCAGTGTATCAGCTTTAAGAATTACTCGTTCCTTTAAGCGAACAGTAAAGAAAGCTAACACTTCCATACATTCTGGAGTTCTTGTTTGGAAGCAGTTTTTGACTCTTAGTTTGGGCACTGTCGGTGACTTCTTTTTTTTTTCTTAAGCATAACAGGAGTTTTCTTCTTCAGTTTTAACCTTAACAGCATTGTAGTGATGGTGATTTCTTTGCTAATATGGTGGTGGATGCTGCACTAGCTGTTAAATACACGGACCAGAAGGGTCAGGCTCGGTATCCAATCAACTCGGTTAATGTTTTGAAGGCACATGGCCGCAGCCAAAAAGAGAGCATACTTGTGAACGGTTATGCTCTGAACTGCGTGGTGGGCTCACAGGGTAAGAACATGCTATGTTTCATAAAGCTTTTGTGTGAACTCAGTCCTCTTAGTCTTTCTGCATGGATCTTCTGCATTAGTTGCAAAGCCTGTAGGTTTTCAGTTCCAGAACAATTAAACAAGAATGCAGAAAAAACCTTACCACTTCACTGTGGTTTCTGCACTAGGGTCTGCCAGCTTGTAGTGATCCACAAAGTGTTACTGTAGTTTCCCTAGTTCAGGATCAGCATGGTAACACTGATCTTCTGGAATGTGAGCACCTCCCATGTGAGGAGCCAATGTCAGGTTTGTAGGGAACTGTTAGGTTTCGCGGAATGGGGTTGTGAGTAGGTAGCCTGAAGGACGCAAGACTGATGGGTCAACTTCATGTAGTCATTCACATTTTGGGCATAGGGTCTGTGAAAAGGTAACAGAGGTTACAGTTGAGGGTTTGTTTGGTTTTTTTTTTTAAATCTCTGTTTGAAAGTCTTTGTTAGTATTTTTCTGTACTAGGGCAGAACTGGAGGTGGAGAAGCAAACTGAATAGAAATTGGACATGTGAAAGTAGCATTAGTTTTAATCTTTAATGCTATCTTGATGTTCTGTTAACTCAATTTGACAAAATCCTTTTTCTTGTTCTCTTTGTCAGGTATGACCAAGAGAATAGTTAATGCAAAGATTGCATGCCTCGACTTCAGCCTGCAGAAAGCAAAAATGAAGCTTGGTGTCCAGGTTGTTATCTCAGACCCTGAGAAGCTGGACCAGATAAGGCAGAGGTGTGTGGAAGCTTGAGTAACTGAGACAGTGGGGTTTCACGGGCTTGTTTTTGTCTCTTCAGTTGAGGTGGCTTGAGGTAATTTTGGCTGAGCGCAAGAGGCAAAAATGTTTTAAATGTTAACATTTCCCAATGATACCAAATACTAAAGGTAAAAGTCTTCACTTCTGGAGGCAAAACTAATATTAAGTCAGTTTTGAGAAATGCAAGTACGTTTGTGCAATGGTTCCTTCTCCTTGCAGAGCTCTGTGTTAAGATTTCAGGAAATGGGTTGACAGAATGTGATTGCAGACTTTTAAGTACATTTTTATAACTTTGACTTTTATCTTTGTAGAGAATCAGATATTACCAAAGAAAGGATCCAGAAGATTTTGGCCACTGGTGCCAATGTTATTCTCACCACTGGAGGCATTGATGATATGTGTCTGAAATACTTCGTTGATGCTGGTGCTATGGCAGTACGAAGAGTTGTAAAAAAAGACCTTAAGCGGATTGCTAAGGCATCTGGAGGTATCTGTCTTTTTTTGGTTTTGTTTTTCTTTTTTTATTTTGTTTTTTTAATAAAAGCTGCTGTTGTTAGGATATTAGTAACTAATTTTCAAAACGTGGCTTCTTAACATGCAAGCCGTGCAAGGAGAGGATCAGTAGAGCTGAGTCACTCTTGTCAGGTTTTTAACTTTACTGTTGCTTTTAAGTGGCCATTCTGTCAAAGTAGATGAGTACTGTAAGAGTTGACTGCTGAAGATTTACAGTGGGGGAAAAAAAATGCTGCTTTGCACTGGGAAGACTTGTCTTTTTGTGGAAACAGGAGCCAGAATCTGTATTTATTTAGAAGTCTTTGTTAAGCACACATTCATAAGCCTCTGTTTGGAGAGTTAAGTACCTTGCTTAGATAGTTCAAGACAAATGAAGAATTCCTAAATCATTAAATATATACTGAAAAAAAAATCTGGTCCTATACAGATTTTTATCTGTCAATTTTTAAATTTGCAAGAAAGCATTTTCATTATTCTAAAGCACAGGAACTTAGTATGTACTAGCTGCGGAAAAGTAAGTGCTGTAAAAGTTGATCAAAAAGAGCAGTATCAATTATAAACTGCAGAATATTGAATTGCTACCTGAGAATTAGAAGTGCTGTTGAATTTAAGAAAAAATTACTTATGCTGCTTTTATTTCTGTTTTCAATTTGTTTTTCTTTCTGTATGCCTGTTCTGGGAAGTTGGCAATGGATGTGCTGGAGTTGAATGCTAATTTCACTTTTTGTTTGTTTGTTAAAGCAACCATATGTTCAACCCTTGCAAACCTTGAAGGTGAGGAGAGTTTTGAGGCATTAATGCTGGGACAGGCAGAAGAGGTGATTCAAGAGAGAATCTGTGATGATGAGCTGATTTTAATCAAGAAGTAAGGATCCTCTTTAAAAATACTCAGCTTTGTGTACTTTCTACTAAGTTTGAGATTAAATTGCATTTATTTATTTCCGCGCTGTCTCAGTGGTATGAGTAGTTATACACATGGGAAAGGGCATACAAGTCCATTGCAAATTAGAGGTGAAAGTATCAGTATTTAATCTCTTTTGCTGGGGCTGGACCCCTGTTTCACCAACCCTAATGTATGAAACAGTCAGATTGCTGGATAGACTTTACTTAAAATTTTGTTTATAAACAGTTTTTTCTAAAACTATTAAATTGCTAGGGACATTATTAGAGCATTCATATTCGATGACCTGGCTTTAGCAGTATAGCCTCATTGGCTTCCCTTTACAGACAGTAAAGGGGAAGGTACCCTCTGAGTAACGTCATCTGAATAAGGAGGTGCAAGTGCTGGTTTCACTGATTCAGTCATATGCTTGGTAGTATGAATTGGACCACATTGTTAAAAGGGTATGTTTTGGGTTTTGTTGTGGGTTTTGTTTTTTTGTTTTTTTTTTAAATGGGTAAAAAGAGCAACAGTTACTAACTGTCCACACACATGGTATTTTCCGTTGAAGTGTTGCCATTGCTGTCTGGTACCTGAAGACTTGAGTATGGGTTTGTTTAACAAGAGCATACATTGGATATTAACTTTAGCACTGTTTCAGTATCCCTTCTCAGTGTTCAACTTCCTGTAGCCTCATTTGTGAATGATATATTCTGACGGTGGCACTTGAGTGGCAGTTACATGACTGCTTATACTGTAATGTTGGCAGTCATTAGCTCACTTGATAGCTACACAAAAGAGAACTTTCTTAAATACCCAATTACATTTTCCCCTTATTTGATGGGAAAACATCATCTGTCATACTTTTGTCAGGTAGCTTTCTCTAAGAGACTAAATTCAGACTAGTTTCTTGCATGTTAGAATTTAAATCTTGACTTATTTGACTTATTAAGTTACAGTTTACAAATCCTGCAAGGGTGCGTAACAATGTTGATTTTCTTTTACACGTGGAAAGAACCTGGTTCAACTGAACTTGGCTTTAGAAGAAAAATTTCAGCAAGAATAGTTTTAATTTGTATTTTGTTCAACACAGCTGACTTCTGATTCCTTTTTTCCCTAGTACAAAGGCTCGTACTTCAGCATCAATTATCTTACGAGGAGCTAATGACTTCATGTGTGATGAAATGGAACGATCTATACATGATGCTCTCTGTGTTGTTAAGAGGGTGTTGGAATCCAAGTCTGTTGTCCCGGGTGGTGGTGCTGTAGAGGCAGCGCTTTCAATATATCTTGAAAATTACGCAACCAGCATGGTAAGTCTCGCATGAAGAAGTAGCAGTGTGTATGTGTTGGACTAGGACAATGTGAATTTCCAAGCATTTATTTTCTTCTAACTAGAAGTTGGTTCCATGGTTCATGAAAACCTGATCATCTTACAGAATGTAAGATGCTGCTTTAAAATGGAGGGTACGAGTTACTCTTTCTCTGATAATTAGGCTATATGGTTCTTTGGCCTAAAAATAGGTTTTGCATGTGAAAAACCTATTTTGACCCTCTAGATCATGGCTGTATTTTTTCTTTTGTTGCAGCAATTGGTTTAAAAACTTTTTCCTTTTTCTAGGGCTCACGTGAACAACTTGCAATAGCAGAATTTGCAAGATCCCTCTTAATAATTCCAAATACACTGGCAGTAAATGCCGCTCAAGATGCGACAGATCTCGTTGCAAAGTTGAGAGCGTTCCACAATGAGGCTCAAGTTAATCCAGATCGCAAAAATCTGAAATGGCAAGTATCCACCTGTAGGAAGGCTATTGAAAGTGAAGTGGGTTGGTGACTTAGATGGAAAATTATTCTGCCAGGTTACTGAATTGTGATTAGCATGTAAAAAAAGGGCATAGGTTATCACTGAACTTTTCTTCCTCTGCCCTTCAGTCCTATGTATGTGTCACTGGGACCTAGTAGTAGTTAAACGGCATACTGCCAACTGTATTTCTGCTTCTCCTACCTTTCCACGTGACAATATTTCTTCTTTTCAGGATTGGTCTTGACTTGATCAATGGAAAACCTCGTGATAACAAGCAAGCCGGTGTCTTTGAACCAACCATGGTCAAAACTAAGAGCCTAAAGTTTGCAACAGAAGCTGCAATTACTATTCTTCGAATTGATGATCTTATTAAACTGCACCCTGAAACTAAAGAAGAGAGAGGGTGCTATGAGGATGCAGTCCACTCTGGAGCACTTGAAGAATAACTTAGGTTTTATTTATGTTTGTCTAACTTACACTTCCCACTCTTGTAACTAAAGTGTTAATAAAACAAGTGGTTAAATGCTGCTGCTATTTTTTTGTGAAAAAGTTAATTTGTGAAAGTGAGGTTGGTCCTTACATTGAGAATTTAGCTCTAGTGCGTGTTAACACTTAGAAGCTTATTTAATATTAGGCAAAACAAACAAACAAACAAACATAAGCTCCGCTATTAGAAGTTTATTAGTGAACTGTAAGCTAGTTAGCACTAGCTCTTCATTCATCCACATTCATCTCTCAACGCACATGGCTATTCCCATTCCCCCTCCTATACAGAGAGCGGCAACGCCACGTTTTCCACCTGTTCGTTCCAGTGCATGTAGAAGAGTAACAAGGATGCGACAACCAGAGGCGCCAAGGGGGTGGCCAAGAGCAATAGCTCCACCTTGGATATTAATCTAAAAAAGAAAAAAAAAAAGATACAGAAAATGAAGTTAAGAAATCTAACTAGCTTAGTTGAGTTTTAACATGAATGACTTCAGTGGGTATAGGCCTTGATTGTGAATAAGCTTGAAACTGCTACCGCCATTTCAAGGAGAAATTGAACATGGATGCAACAGATATTAGAATTAGTTTTTCTACTGAAAGGGGCGCATCTTTACTCTGAAGATAATTAAGGTGATAACTGAGGTGAATTCAGGGAGAGGAGAGTAATACCTGCACTCTTTGCCATCACTGGAACAACACAGTGGCAAATACGCTTCCAGCGGCAAGTTCAGATTCTGAAGTTAATTACAAGTGCACTCAAGCAGTTACCTAGAGCTGCGTACAAATCCGCTGTGACAAAGCTGCAGCCTGTTCAGCTGGGAAGCGGCGTGCCTGCTGGCCAGGCACGGCTACAGCAGAGTGGCGTAAGGGAATGCCTAACGGGGTTCCCGTCCTTTTTGCTTACAGCAAAGTGATTACAAAAGGACTGCTCTCACCTCTTTGGCATACAATCCAGATGCACAGAATGGAACAGATTTGAATTACAGGAGGCAAACTAATCATGGCCTCAAATATATAAATTACCTTTTCTGGATTTACTTTCAGTTCTTTGGCTATTGCAACCGATAGTGATGCAAAGGCTTCATTAATTTCAAACAGGTCAACTTGTTCCAGAGTCCAGCTGGCTTTCTCAATCTGAGAAAACAAAATAAGTAGAAACTTTATTCTCTTTTAGGTTTTCCTCAGCACCAGAGGAAGCATTTCATAAGACTTAAATCGGTGGATTTGAAGCCACCACATCTAAGAAATTGAAGGAAACAAATTTTTATAGCCAGGGTTGATGACAGAATTCTTGAAGACAACAGACAAAATTCCACTGTCAGTAAAAGTCAGTACAGTGTGCTGTAACATGCTGGCTGCTCTTAAAAAATCTTGACTAATTTTACACATGTAGTGGTGGTGGTGCCCTTAATAGAACAAGCACTGTTTCCAAAAGTAGATTTTAACAGATTAAAAGCAAGTTTTCCAGGATGTAAGTATGATTCCGTTAGAGATTCTCTGCTTAATACAGATTTTTACACAGGCAATAGTGAAGTGACCATTAGCAATGGGTGTCAAGTGTAATTCATCCAGTCTGTCCTGCCCTGAAGTTGAAAGTTGCCTCTTGAAGCTTCTCACAGCTATGTTGGAAGATGGTTTGGCTCCTGTTTTCCATTGAGAAACCCTTGTTGTGCAATTGCCTACTTGGGTACAGGCTTAGGCATGTTTCACGTATCTACATTTCTCCTTCCACTTGCTTTGTTTCTAACAGCAATGCTTAATCAACAGAATCACCTGCAGCAATGATGTTTCACAACCAGCTCGCCAGACTGGTGCATCTCCAAGACTATAGTCAACGAGGATGGCCTCTTTCTACCAGGTATTACAGAGACAGTACGGAAGCCGTTCACATTCTGGGAAAAGTCTTATCTTTTAAAGATTTACTATGTTGTTGCAACACTAAAATGCATGACGTAACCATTCTCTCGCTATAAAGTGCTACTATGAAATTCTGAAGAGATAATTTCATGGAGGGTGTGAAGTGTCTGATAACATACATTCCAAAGTTTACATTAAGAAGTAGTGTGCGCCTTTTCAGAGTACCTATAAAGTTATAGGTACTGTTAAATACAGCTTGTCTGTTCTACAATTTAAACTAAAAATGTGTATTGTATACACATTTATAGCATCCTTGATTTAAAAGAACAGTTTGAAATCCGATGAGAAAAAGCTTCAGCATTACAGTTCTGATTTTCCCGTTAAAAGCCACGGAGCTTGGGTGAGTTCAAGTTAGGCTTCTGCATTGCCAGGACATTTCAGAGATGAACAAAATAAGGCCTTTACACAGTATAAACAAAACTAAGGAGGAATACTAAAGTAAATTTGTTTTTACCAGCTGTAGAAGAGCTTTTTCCATGCTCAGTGTCATAGCTCAGTTTTAGCAAATAATCAGCTGGGGTTGCCATGGGCTACGTCTATATTAGCAAGCAGTGTGGTACCACAGGAGCTGCTCACTCGGGGCATTTTGTCTGAGAACCTTGTCCCATGGACCGAACACAGAGCACATCAGTGGGTGCAGTAACCGTCAGAGCATGTTAGACGTGGTTCTGGAGTGCACCTTCTCGTTTAATTTCATCTGAAAGGAATGCAATTTGCATGCTCCAACCCTTTCGCAGGGCAAACCAAAACACAAAGG
>RSEF01000003.1:50745325-50763440 GCA_003993805.1 Himantopus leucocephalus | reverse complement strand
CTAGAGGCCCCTTCCAACTCTGAAAATTCCGTGATTCCGTGACATGTAAGGCTGAAGTAAGCATGTGAGATTCATGTAATGGGAATGCAGGCTAAGTTTTCACACAGAGCTCGAAAGAGGTGACAAGGACGGCAAGTTTGTGGGATGTTGTAATGATGCCTTCGCTCAGTGATAGAATCTCAGCCGTGCCATGCTGAAACTAGACAGCAGAAGCTGAGGCTAATCTAGCAGTGGATATAGTACCACCTAGAAATCCCAGCTATCAAGCACAACTCCAGTACAGTCCAAGGGTTCAGAGCTTCAAGTTAACAAAAAAACCCCTTCAAAACAAACCAACAAAAACCACACACTAGAAAAAGGCCTCCGATATTGTAATCCTCTGCATAAAAACATGAAACTTCCCAAAAGACACCAGAACACATTAAGCACCTCTGAAAAATTATGAAAGTTTCCATATAAATAGCATTCCTAAAAATTACATACTTCAAACGTTTTCCAGCTAGCCCTCTTTACAAGATCTTCAGGGAAAATATTTTTGCCCCTAAACAGATTCTAAAGTTCAGTTAAAGAAACAGGTTCAAGAAAAACCAAAAATCAATACTGACACAAACAGAAATCTTTTTCTTCCCCCCACACTCCCCAAATTATGTCAGAATTAAAATTTGAAGATTGCTACTACCACATCTTCAACTACCGGAGGAAAGCATTCCCCTCCGGGAAACTTTTTTGCCTTACTTGAAGATGATACATCCCTTCTACCAGGTTTCACCTACACATAATACCTGCATTAGTTTACCTTTTTTTTTAATAGGCATAGGTAAAATCAACACTTACAGTGATGTAAAAACCCAGTTTTTTATTAAATTATTTAAGAATTTGCACATAACTTGCAAAATCTTCTTTAAATAAACCAGTGATTTATAGGAACTTGCTGGCCAGACCTTAAGTCTGAAGCCTTTCTTCCCAAGAGCCAAGAAACAGATAGTCCTCCTCCTTCACACAGGTACTCTAACCAGAGGCACTGGTTTAAGCAAATGTGAGAGGTGCCTTGACCTCTTTGCCCCATATTGGCCCTTTTGGTACACCTGTAGGGGACTCAGGCAGCTCATCAGTGAACTTGAGTGGAAAAACAAAGGCTAAAAGACAGCTTTTTTCTCCAATCAGTTTGGTTTCCACTCAATATTAGCTTCTTGATTTGATTAGTAGTTCATGTCTGCAATCTGACGGCTAAACAGTGACAAACTGAAGAGCTTCACTAAAGTGCTACTTGGAAAGACACTAAAGAAGAGACAGAGCTGTACACAGAACTAGGAAGACAATCCTGAATCCCAATTACATTCAAGGGGTCACTTACAGTCTCACAAGAACTGGAAGGTAATTGGGCAGCATTATATATGTTAGTTAATTCCTTTCATTCTCTAAAAATATTAAGTAGCTTTTAAGAATCCATAGCTTCAAATACCACTATTTTTCTTGGAGCGCCCTTTTTTTATGCTGAGCGTCGGGGCTCACTTTTTCGAAGAAATGATAAACTTAGGGGGTAGGGCACACGCAGCATCGCACCTAAGCTGTTCCAGAAGTGACTGGCTGTAAGTCCATGTTGATTGAAGTTCAGTAAACACACTCTATTTCCTCAGAACTGTTTGTGTAAATCAGGGTGCTTCAGTGTTTTACAGACTAACCACTAGGCTAAACAATCAGGGCAATACTGATCAGATTTTTAGCTATGATCCACAGAGCGCTTTGTTGCCATGCTCCTGTCTCTTCTTTCCTCACAGAAGCTCCTACACAGTCAAGCTAAGTAGCTACTGCATTAAAGCAGGGAGGGGAAAGATGAAGGAGATGAGTCCACTGCAACAAGTAATGAGACAAGCAGCAATTCCCAAAAGGCCAGACTGAAATCTTCCTGATAATCCTGCTCACATTAGTCAACAGCAGAAGTTAAAATGAGCAAACCTAAATTATGTACTTCACGGAAAAGAACAGTTAAACTGGGATTCATAGCACAGGAACTGACAAAAAAGAATTAATATTTTCTACATATGTATTTAATCAGTGCAATTGTACAGCAATGATGATGTATTACCTAAAAGACCAAAAGCAGATGACACATGCCTATGTCTTAAAAAGCATTTGGTCCAAAGCATGGACCAAAAAAAATACATTCCAAATCTTAAGACAATCCAGTAGAAGTCAACACATGCTTTTCTACGTCTAAAAGTAGTAGAGATGCCTTTGACTAAAATATGTATACATCTAATAGTGTTATATTTCATTCCAACCTACAAAGCCAGCAGCTAGTGTAGTTACTGCTAGTTTTACATGAAATCACAATTAAAGGTAAATTTACTATAAAACCATTAAACATACACCCCATACAAAGAAAAAACAGTGCTCACAGGACTGCTTAATGCAAACAAATGAAACAGACAAGGTCAAAACAGCATTTAAGTTTCCACTTCCAGGTATAATGGACAGTTATTCTCCTTAAATCAAACAAGGGGCCTTTTTGAGAGCAGAAGTTGCTTTGTCTACACTAACAAGATCCGATAGCAACACAGATGTCATCAGCAAATTCATTCCTGTCTCTTCATAGAATCATAGAAAGGTTAGAGCCGGAAGGGACCCTTAACACAGTTTAGCTGCTGATGTGCCTCCTCAGGTGTATTCCATCACATTCTCACTTGAATATATGCTGGAAATGGATCTCTTCTATGGTAGCAAGTAATAGAATCATAGAATGGTTTGGGTTTGAAGGGACCTTAAAGAGCACCTAGTTCCAACCCCCCCTGCCATGGCCAGGCACACCTTCCATGAGACCAGGTTACACAAAGCCCCATCCAACCTGGCCTTGAACACCTCCAGGGATGGGGTATCCACAGCTTCTCTGGGAAACCTGTTCCAGTGTCTCATCACCCTCACAGTAAAGAATTTCTGCCTAATATCTAATCTAAATCTACCTTCAGTTTAGAACCATTACCCTTCGTCCTATCGCTACATGCCCTGATAAAAAGTCCCACTCCATCTCTCCTGTAGGCCCCCTTTAAGTACTGGAAGGCCACTATAAGCTGTCCCCAGAGCCTCTCTTCTCCAGGCTGAACAACCCCAACTCTCTCAGCCTGTCTTCAGAGGAGAGGTGCTCCAGCCCTCCCATCATCTTCGTGGCCCTCCTCTGGACCCACTCCAACAGGTCCATGTCCTTCTGATGTTGGGGGCCCCAGAGCTAGACACAGTACTCCAGGTGGGGTCTCACCAGAGCAGAGGGGCAGAATCACCTCCCTCAACCTGTTGGCCATGCTTCTTTTCATGCACCCCAGGATGCAGTTGGCTTTCTGGGCTGCAAGTGCACATTGTCAGCTCATGTGGAGCTTCTCATCAACCAACACCCAAGTGCTTCTCAGGGCTGCTCTCAATCCATTCTCTGACGAGCCTGTATTTGTGCATGGGATTTCCCCGACCCAGGGGCAGGACCTTGCACTTGGCCTTGTTGGACTTCACGATATTCACACAGGCCCACCTCTCAAGGTCTCCCTGAGCATCCCCCGTCTCCAGCATGTCTACCGCTCCACACAGTTTGTTGTCGTCAGCAAACTTGCTGAAGGTGCACTCAATCCCAACATCCATGTTGCTGACAAAGATGTCAGTGCCGGTCCTAATACCGACCCCTGAGGAACACTGCTCGTCGCTGGTCTCCACTTGGACATCGAGCCACTGACCACAACTCCTTGAGTGCGACGATCCAGCAAATTCCTTATCCACCAAGTGGTCCATCTGTCAAATCCATCTCTCTCCAATTTAGAGACATGGATGTCATGCAAACAGTGTCAAATGCTTTGCACAAGTCCAAATCATTGCAGGTTACAGAAACTTTTTTTTGTTTTCACAATATGAATCAGAAAGCAAGTGGCACAGAATCTACACTTTGACTGGATTTTTATAGCTGGAAGGGCATAGGGTCACAGACTTAGGAGTTTGCTACTCCCAGAGATAATATTGAGTATGGAAACTTTTCTAAAAAGGTTCACAAGGCCTAAACCACTTATTATCAAATAAGAGTTTTTTCCTACTGTTTAAATACATTATCCTTTACTAACCAAGAGACTAGACACTCAGAAGCAGCCAGAAATCAGTTTTGAACATATGTAGCCAGACTATGTTGACTCCCCCAGGAAGAACTGTAATCCCTGAAGTAGCTGGCAGGTTAGTTTGCCCAGAAGAGGGAGTAGCTGATCATATACATTAAGCGTTGCACTTGTGCCCTCATTTTTCTACACAGTTTAGTCTTTGTTCTATGAAATGGCAATATTTAACCTGAAAGACCCCAATAATGCTACTAACTTAGGGTACAAAAAGCCAAGAGCTAAAAGTTTATCAAAATGCACACACAGACTACCCCAAGCAAACAGATGACCCACAGATGCCTAGTTTAGTTAGCTCCTTGTTTACAAATCCGGAAATGCAGGTATACAGAGACAAGCGGCTTGGGTCAGTTTCTCTAAGCAGGTGGTCTGCGTGACAGGATTGCCTATTATTTTTTCCATGGTGACACTTAGCTTTCTAAAAGGTGAAAAAGATGGCCAGGCTCTTATTTATACAAGTTTCATGCGACAAAAAATTCATCTTAACATTTTACTGTTAATATCTGAACATGCTGAGAAGACAACTGCATGGACTAAGAAAACCTAAAACTTATTGTAGGAGTAAGGAGTTGACATTTTTCTGATGTTTAAAAATAACTTGCTATCTAGCAAAGAATGTAAGCAACCGCATCTCCTAAAGTTACAAGTGAAGAAACAAACTCCTACAAAATATTGTTCAGGATTTTGCCTCTTTGGAAGAAGTATCTCCCCCAAAACTACATATAAAAATATTTGAGACAAGATGAAAACTTTACAAAAGAAATGTATCACAAAAAGCATAAAATAGTTTTTCACTTCACAACACAGATGTTCAAAACAGTAGAAGAGGCAGGTCACACACCTTCCATTAAAATTTCACTAAAATGTTAAGATGAAAAAATCGCTTTTCACTTTACCTTAGGATGAGCTCATCTCTAGGTAAAACCTTAAAATCTGCTTCGCTAAGGCGAACCTACAGAGCAAAAGGAAAAGCACAACTTGTCAAGCTGTCATGATTACCGGGGCAAGGGGAGGAGGGGAAGTCACAAGTATTTTTAAACATACCTTTTTTGGGAGAGGTTCTTCATTCGTCATTGTGAACTCTGAAGGGGGAGGAAAAAACAGTTTTATTTAGTATAGTTACTAGTGTACAAGAAATATAGAACAAGTCAGAAACTTGTACTTCTAGCCTTATTTTTTTTTTAAATTTGTAATAGTAGACTACTGAAATATTGGTTCCACACAATGCAGAGCCAGAATACAAAACAACACTATGATAAGTTTGCTGCTGTAATCTAGATACAAAATACACACATTTTTTCTAAAAGTTAACCAAAACTTTCTTTAGACATCTAAAAAGCCTATCAGTAACCAATTCTTTCTTTTTAACTAAGCAAAACCACCCAACTTTGTCCATATTTGTTTAGATCAAACTGACATTTTGTATGTGCCTACATCTACTCAACATTGTATTTCACAAGGCAGAGAATAATGAGGGTCTGAGGAAAGCAATTTATACTACTACTTCAGTATCTCTTTGTAATAAAAGTAAATAATTTGTGAACATTACCACTGTTTGGGTTACGTCACAATAACATGTTCTTTCAAGTACTTATTCTCTTACTTTTAAGATTCTGATAAACAGGAAGTATTAACCAGTTGTTTTAAAACCCTTGTGAATATTTTTAGGAAAAGCAAGATGTCAAATAAATGGCTTGGATATCTCATCAAATTCAGTTCCTCTTGTGTGTATGTAGCGTAATAGGATCGCATTGTGCTAGGTTAAATATTCACACTTCCTTGAGGACATGCTACCCTACCTCAAAAGAATAATACTTAGTGTTTTCTACAACTGCAATTATATCAAAAAAAGTAATTCTGCAAATATTATAAGCATACAAGTAACAACGAATGCAAGGTTTGCTAGAGGCATGTATCTTTGCAATATGTTTTCCAACAGAAAAATTGCATATAATATTAAGATTCCACAAGCTTGTAAAGCTGTTGCAATGCACGTATACCAGGAAAAGGATGTGTCAACTTGTTGGTTGTGAACACTCAGCTTCACAAAAACAATCATCATAAGTAAATAAAAAACGATTTTATCTTCTCAAAAAGACTTTTACAGACTACCTTAGGTATTTTCACAACGACACCTAATTTAACTTTTCCAAATCCTAATATTGTTTGTCAATAAGACAAACAAATACACGCCAAATGAAGTAGACCCTCTTCAAACCACACTAACCATTGACAAATACACAGCACTCCACCAAACAAGGCCCTGGGTAACAAAACCAAAAAGCCCTCCCCCAGACAAACAAAAAGACCCATACCAAGTGCAGTACACAGATGAAACAACTTCCAAGCCTTTCATAAAATAAAAACTGACATCAGAACCCAGGGAAAGGTTTCCCAAAACATTCAGTAGAAGCATCTCACTGATGAATGGCAGCTTCCTCTTCCTAGTCCTAGTAACACACAGGCACTTAAGCACTTCCCTAGCCTAAAAAGTCCCCCCGCCCCCCGCACCTTCCCTCTCACACACAAGTTACTCAAGCATTTTGCTTTAACTTCTGGATGCAGCTCCTTATTTGGGAGAGTTTTACCAAAAATGTATCTTAAATATATTCAAGCATGAGAGGCTAGCAATACAAACTGCTGGTGCCCAACTCAGTCAAACGAAACAGCACAGAATAACTTGAGATCACAGGAGGAATGCTTGTGACCACTGTATTTAGGTTGCCTACCTCTCCCACTATAATTTTCCTAAAAATTTTTAGAATCTTTTAACTCCTTCAGTGTTTGGAAGTAGTCTTGAAGATCTCAGCAAGATATAAGTCCTTGACAGAGAGAAACATCCTTTTCAGATGTCCCACAGAACTACAGCTAACACTGATTAAACTGTGCACAGATGATGTCAAGTCGTTATTTGCGTGTTCCTCAGAAAAGTACCAGAAGCATACAAATACCAAAAAAGGGGAGTTTCCCCAAAGACTTGGCTTGTGAACCTTACAGCAGCATACAACAATTGTAAACACTTGTTTGCTGCCACAGTCATGACTGAAAAAAATCAAAGGCTGATGTTCCACCCTCCACCTAAGGGTAGTCTTCCTCCTATCTCCAGACTTCGCACAAGATTCCAGCACCCAGTTCTCTACTGCAGCACCAGACCTGGCTACTCTAATCTCTACACTCAGCACACCACCATTTATAAAGCCATCTCTTGCTTTCAGACAAAGCAGGAAATGCTGAAGACTGAGGTTACAGGCTACCGCATTACAGAAGTTACTATCACCTATTACCACGTTTAGTGACAGAACCATACACTAAAAAACCCACATTAGTTAGAAATATTCTACGGGTTATTTTGGAAAAGCTAGGTTGATCACATCTAGAGATAAACACTAGCACTCTTTCTGTATCTGTGAATTTCACCCTCACTATTTCCACACAGCAGCTTTTTTGGCACCTACAGTAATTTATCAAAAGCTTAGAAAGTTATTACTGCTACATTTCTACCATTTTTGCCCAGTGTTTTTCAGAAACGCTAAGAGCACCAGGCTGACTACATCAGTTGTCACAGTGATTTGTTTTAGCTTTCTGTTCATTAACAGATGAATTTGTATGCTACAGACAACATTACACCTGAAATGTTCATTCTTTGAATTTAATACAGTAACTTTTCAAGTACTGTGCAGCAAGAGGTGCTTCTCATCACTTGGTTCTCCCCTAAAAGAGGAGATGATGTATCTCCTACGCAGATGAGAAATATTTTAGAAGAGCATGATGAAGTGCCATTTGCTACAATAAAAAGAATCAACAAAAACAACATTCCTGCATAAGTGACTGGAATTAACACGATTATATTTTGTCATTTATATGATGAACAGCTTAACTGTACTATACTCAGTAAGCACTTCCACGATTTTAGGGAAAGGATGGCTGCCATGTGCCACTCCTTCTGCATATCTGCTCCTGGCAACAAGCAATATAAAATCATATTCCATACTTAAAATAACATTGTCATGGGCACTGAAGGACTTTTTATGTAAGCTCATCAAGCTTTAGGCTTTTCTGGCAATTTAAATATGAAGAGAACAGAAACGGGGAAAATGCATTTTAATTTTGGGAACTCCCGTAGTCTGTACACCTTCTACTACAATGTTTAGAAAGCATAGGATTTAAGGATTAAAAAAAAACTAAGAAACAAACTAATTGAATAATATCAGGTATGCTGCTTTACTAGTCATACCTGAAGTAACTGCCAGTTATTTTAACGATATGAAAAAGAGTTCCATGGGGAAAACCCCGGCATAGGCTCCAGGCTCCCGAAATACGGGGGGGGGGTGAACAAAAAAGCTTCAAAACACCACTCTGACCGGGCAGACTTGACATTCGCCTCAGCGACCACGCTCTGAAGCCGGGTCCCACGCCACCCCTCCACCCCCCGACAGACACACGGCGAGGTCCCGCCGCCCAGCCCCGCCTCCTGCGCCGAGACCCCGCCGGCTGCCGGCCGGGCGCAGCTGCAGCCCGCCGACCGGCCGCCTCCCCGCAGGCGTTTGACAGACCCCGCCGCCGCCACCCGCCCCCCCACCCCGAGTCCAGGCACTGCTCGCCCCGCCCCGCCGGGCCGCCCTCGCTCGTCTGCAACTAAAGGGATGAGAGAAACGCGTCTCCCGCGCCCGGAGGGGGGCGGCGGCGGCGGCCGTGGCCGTGCCCGGGCGTGGCGGTTGCCGAAGGCTGGTGGAGGAGGATCCCAGCCGAGCAGCCAGGCCGGGCTCGGGGCCTCGCACAAAATGGCTCTAAGTGCTTCCGCTCCTCCCCCCGCTGGAGGTGAGGGATGGAGCCGCCGCCGGCGGGGTTTGGCGCCCCGGGACCGCCAAGTGCCCGGTCCCTCCCGTGGGCCCCGCTACCTCCCGTGAGGGGGGCAGGCGGGGAGGAGCGCTCGCGCGGCCACTCACCTCCCGCCCGCGGTGCGGAGGCCTCGCTCTCCCAGCACACTAGTTGCCTGGGCCGCACCCGTCACATCGAGGGCGAAACGCCGCCGCCGCTGCCGCCGCCCGCGCCTGCCGCCACCTCTGCGCTCGCAACCGGCTCTACCCGGATCGCCGCTCCGGAGCTGGGGTCGTCGCCGCCGCTGCGTCCCCCCCCCCCCCCCCCCCCCCGGACTCCCTCGCGCGNCGCCGCTGCGTCCCCCCGCCCCCCCCCCCGCCCGGACTCCCTCGCGCGCCGTTCCCGCCTGCTCTTTATTTGCGGATTCTCTGCGCTACAAAATGGCGCCCAAGGAGGAAATGAGCGCCCGACCGCCCCGCCCACCGCCCGCTCCCCCCCCTCCCCACACGCATTAGGGGCGGGGGGGGCTGCGCGCGCAGCCAGTGCGGGGCGGCACGGCATAGGGGACGGCACGGAGTGGGGACCCCGGCAGCGGGCGGCCGGGCCCCGGCACCAGCNGGGGACGGCACGGCGTGGGGACCCCGGCAGCGAGCGGCCGGGCCCCGGCACCAGCCCTAGCCCGCCCGTGGGGCTGCCCCTGGGGAGCTCGCCCCTTGCCCGCCCGGCCCGCCGGGAGGCGGCGGCGGCGGTGGGGCGCCTGGGTGGCGCGGCGGTTTCCGTGGCTTATTTGAACGTTGACTTCAAGCCTGTCAGTTAAACAGGCGGAGGGGCGGGGCCGGGGAGCGAGCCGCGGAGCACCCTGGGTCGGGCGGAAGGATACGGGCGCTGCGCGGCCACCGGCCGAGCGGGGCGGCCGCTCTCTCCCTTCCCCAGCGGCGGGGCTGTATCCTACCGCCCCGCTGCCCCTCGGCCTACGCCGGCCGCCGCCGTGTGGAACCAACTGACGGGGAGCGGCGGCGGGAGCCCCGGAGGGGCCGCTTGGGAAAGCCGCTTGGCGCCCTCCCGGGAGGCTGGCGGAACAGATGGCATCTCTGGGAAGGAAGAGGGCGCGTAGCGGCTAATAATGTGCAAGATGGGCGCCGGGCTCCCCAGCCTGGCGTGCGGGCCTGCCCGCCTGGCGAGCCGGGGAACGGTTGTTTTCACTCGGCTAAACCGAGTTGGGCAGTGTCGGTGCGAGTCGCCGTCATCAACCGGCAACGGAAGAACAGGGAGTTAGCGTTCCTGCAGCTTCCAAAGACGCTAAACTTCAGTTTCGGCATTTGGGGAAAAATAATAAAGCGCGCCGTGTTTGCCCTTAATTGCAGTCTAGTGCTGAGCTGCTACTTTGAAATTGAACTTGGCTTTCTTACTATCGGGATTTCTCACGCCATGTTAGGAGGACAAGTAAATACGTTCCCCTCGTGCCAGCAAAGTCGTCACACTGCTGTAGGCTAAATTAGCCTGTCAGCTGGGTTGTGCAGGTGTAATCGATTGTGGCTCACTGCACCGCTGTGGAAGATGCTCCAGAAATGTGCTTTCCTGACTCTCTTACTGGTAGCAGAGAGAATATTTGCTACAGAATAGATTCCAACGTACGTGTCCCCACATCTCTGTGTGTACATGCGTGTATGTAAACCCACACGTTTTCAGGAAGAACTTGTTTTGAATACCAAGCTGTGCTACAAGTGATTTGATATGGTTACCCAAAAAAGGGTAAGGATCATGTAATTAGTGACCACGAGGACAGAGGGCTTGAATTAATTCCTTTGAACTCAACTCTTATTTTTAAACTGAAAGTGATACACTGTGATTACTGTTGCGGGTTTCCTGCTCCTGCCTCTGCTTTCTTCCGAAACTACCTTGCAGGTACTTGTTTTAAGCTTTCAAGATAGTAATTAACAGATGAAGCCACCACAGGATATGGCAGCATGGACGAGGCGCTGAAATACCAGAGTAGTCCTTGATATGAACATTAATGTAGCAAATTGACTCGATTTCCTCATGCACACATGTAACCATTACAATACTAAAAATGCTTATAAGCCAAGTAGGGCAAGAAATGGAAACATTTTCCATATAAAAGGGATGCAGAGTTAAGGCTGTTTCTGTTCTTTGTATTTCTATTCTCTATCTAAATTGCCTGACATTTTCCATATATGAGTGGCGATTTAAACACAAGATCTCCCAGTATTAGCCTGGAGTTTGGCTACTTTTTATTATGTTCAGAAACCAGGCCTCCAGGTCTTTTTAGTAGTACAGATAGAGGTGTAGTTCAGACTGTAAGGTGCAAGACCGTAAACCTTCCACCAGTGCCTGTTGTTTGTGTTCATGAGCATGTAGAAAATATTCCTCTGTATTTTTTTCTTGCCCCTTGTCAGCACTTAGTTATTAAAATTTATCTTTACAAGTGTAGATTACGTTTGTGGGAAACGTTCTAGCTGAGCAAGAGGCGGCCAGCCAGAGACATCTAGAGGTACGAGGAATCAGTCTGCAGAGCTTTATATTTTGGCCTGCCTTCTTGCTGTCCCTTCAAGTTAACACCTGTATTATTGGCCTTCACTTACATTTTTTGTTGGCGAACATAAGAGCAGCCATTTGTTAACTAGTCCTCTGATACCTTTGGGAAGAGGACATTTAGCTGAAACAGTCTTTTGTTCTCTTTGCACGTCACCTAACACAATGACAGCCAGCCTGGGATTTTTGGTGCTACTGGAATAAGCGTGTTGACACCTGCACCGGGTTGCGTTACAGTGTGATAACGGGAGGAAATTTGCTTTTCAGATAATAGGTGCTACTATAACCCCCAGCAGCACTGTTTGTCCCTGGATGAGAGGACACATAACGATCAGTCCAAGTGCCAACAGAAAAGAAGAATCCATGTTTATTCATCTATAATGATAAGGTGAAATAGGAACCAGATTATGAATGTGTGGGCAGGACAGCTTGCTGTAATTAGCAAAAGAAATAAATACGTTTAAGGTGGAAATAACCGCTGCACTTTCATTAAGTGTATTGTGCTTCTGTCTCTGTTCCAGAGGTCATGTGAATTGCATGGTAAAATTGTTGCAGACTCCCTCTTCCAGGTTTGGCTTTGATGGCAAAGTTGGTTAACAGAAGAGGAAGTGGGCCCTGACATGGCCGTCGTCTTCATTGTTCGGCGTTGGGGTGAATCCCCGTGCCCCCATACCACCGCCTGCCCTCCACCCACACCACCTGCTTGGGGCCAACAGGGCTCCTTTGTTGTTGTTTTAAATCTATCTGTATGGTCTCATGCGGTTTTAGGCCCTGTGGATAACAGCATGTCGTTCTTTACCTTGATAAGCCATTAACCGGAAGCCTTGTTAATTACTTTCACCTGCCCCGCTCTGGGTTTCCCTTCCGCCCCCCGGTTGGCGACAGGAGCCAGCGGGGACAAGGCGGACGCTGAGGCGCCCCAAAGCTTAAAAGTGAACCTGTTTGGCACCTCCTTTTTAGTTTTTTTTTTAGTTTTTTTTTTTTTCNCCTGTACGTCTCTACCCACAGCCCGTCCTGCCACCGCCCGGGCCCTGCTGGCACCGCATTTCCCGCCGGCAGCGTGAACGCTGTTTCCCGCCCCCACCCCACGGGTGAAACAGCGCGGCGTGGGAAACGCAGGCTTCAAGGGAAACTATCTACTAGCATAAAAGTCTCGTAAAATAATAGTCTGCAAGTCAGGGAAGCTAGGGAATAAGTCAGATAAAGCACTGTTCAGAAGAAAAAAAAAAAAAAAAGGTTTGCAGTGCTGTTATGTACGTTTCTCAGCGTTTTGAAGTGCCTTAAAATACCAGGAACTAAAGAAAGGCTAATCAGCGCTCGCAAGGGTTGTCCTTGGCTTGCAAGGATGTGAGATGGAGGAAGGCGACCCAGCGGTGCATCTGCTGCTGGAGCAGAGCGTGAGCTCTCCGGGGGGCACTGGAAAAGGCTGCTGCAGCCTGCGGGAGGGGGGACGACCAGACAAAATGCATAGGTTGCTGCGCTGTGAAGAAAGCGATATGGAGAGATCCTTCAGGTAAGTACTAGGTAAAGATCTGGGCAGCAAAAATGCCAAATTTGACATCTGTGAACTCTCCCTCTCATACAGAAGTTTCCTGAACAAGGCTGCAGGCTTAGCGCTTGCTTTATGTCCCCTGATAAGGTATTTTTAAGGGTCTAACTGGAATCATCACATTTTCCTTCCATTTTAAAAGCAAGAAGTAAATAAACTCCAGAAAGCTCTTATAGGACTTCTCTTTAAATTACCAGCATTTTTTTACAATTATATATAAGACTCCATGAGAGCATATAAAATCAGCAATGTGATAGCGTACAGTTCCACAGAGCCAATTCAATTTGCAACTCCTGTCTCCAAGATGGCAGCACTTGCGATGCTCCCGCACACCCGTGAATTGGTGTGTGCAACACAGTGCTCAGGAATTTTGTTCCTGTTAGGGGGCTGACCCACAGCGGTGAGTGAACTCCAGAGCCTCTCCCAAAGACATCCCCTGACTGATAATCAGGCGAGATACGATTACAGCCAAATGGTGACTTGAGTTGAATTCAGTTGTGGGACGCTTGATAAATACTGCAAGCTTGCATTTGAAGTACAGGTGTCCGTATTGTTGCCAAGGATATAAACCCAAGTATTTACTATACCCATTTTTTAAGCCGTAGAATGGCCATGATGGTTTTAATAATGCAAAGGTTTTTCTGCCTGAGGGGAAGACAGCATTTTTTATTAAACACTGATTAGATTATGAGCTTTCCCTGACAAAAATAGATTCAAGGAAAACACAGATTGCTCGTAACACAGCCAAGAACATTTTTTGCCTATCAGGAACTTGATTTCCAAGGACCCAATCAGTCAGGTTGGAATTTGAGGTTGAGGAATTGTAGAAAATGTAAATCTCATCCTCACTGGGAAAACAGTTTGTTCTTTAAGGCATACCTTACATGCTGAACCTGTCCACAGGCAACTGAGTGTCAGTCCACTGGTAAGAAAACCTGGAGAAAGAATGAATTGTCTTTCTAGATGCGAGAGAGGACCTTAAGGTACTAAAGGTGCTCAGCAAGCCTGAGTGCCCTATATATCCTTTCACAATGTCACAGTATGTAGAGAAAGGGAAAGGCTTCCTCAGATCTTTCTCAAGTGAAAAAGGCTCTGGTTTTCATGAAATTATGCTTGTTGTCAAGCTTACTTTTTTTGGTAGCTGATTTAACTTCTTTAAGGAGAAAAAAAGGGTGACTTTGCTGTCCCTTTGTCAAACTTTTTGGTCTAAGCTTTTTGCTTAGACCAACCAAAGAACAATTCCTATTCCCTATTAGGAATAAAAGTAATTTCAAACACAGACAAAGCACAGAAAACCTGTATCTAAAGGGTGAATGCCTCTTTCAGGTGAAAACTATGGACCCCAAAAGTATCAAAGATGTCTTTCAAAGATGTCTTTCAAAGGTGTCTTACATAATTACTGTGGCCAGGTTTGACTCCTGTCTTTCAAGATGCTGGTTTTAAAGCACACCGCTGCAAAAGTAGTCAAGTGTGTTCCATGCTGCCAGCAAAGAATAAAAAACGAGAGAAATAAGGAAAAGAAGGATACTCGTCACTATTAGTAACAGAAGTCCCAAATGTTGGCCCATTATTTGACATAAAATTTAAGTATCATATCGTACAGAAAAGGGCCAGTTCCATGAAATATGAAGATGGATCACTTCTGCTTCAAACTTACATCTTGATCATGGCAACACATTGGCATTTGCTTGTTTCATTGCCGTGAGTGTTCCCACACAGCTGCAAATGAACTGTACACCAATGAGGATGTGAATAATGTCATATTTCCACAAATGACCAGAGGAGCACACCAGCTCCTTCTGGCTGTACAATATGGAATGATGCAAGGCAACATCAGGGGGGAAGGAGAGGAGCCACATCTCCTTCCCTGAGGAATCCCATGCGCATTTTTTTGTGTAAGGATCCCAACAAAGCAAATATTAGTACCATTATTTGCGTATAAGATTTTAAAGACTATAGAATTTCCTATTACAGGGAAGTTGTAAAATTAAGGGTTTTTTTAAATTATAGAAAGATCTCATATCAAGATCTACAAATGTAAAGTAATTGTTCTTTGCAATCTTTTTTTTTGCCTGTAAAAGGTGCAGTTTAGTTCTTATCAAACTCACATCCCTCAAAAAAGTATTTTTGTAAATGTTCACTGACCAAGTGTCAGATTTATGGTAAAAAGCAAGGGTTTCACACTTTGGTAACAACACTGATCTCTGTAAAGGTTAAATTTAGAAAACATTTTTTAGCAGAAGAGTAAATTAGCAAACACTGAAATGCTCTAAATTTTAGCCTGTTTCTAATAAAACTGAGCCACCATTACCAAATGAAAACGCCAAAATATTTGCACTTTGAGTATTTCACATAAGGCACAAGTCCATTTCATTGTGTTCATACAAAGGTAATAAATAAACTTTGCGCAACATAGCTTTACACTTTTACTAATAGCAAGTGAGCTCTCTGTTCTGAATTGATGTCCTAATTTTTACTGATTTACTTAGTTTCCCAGAGCTTAGATTTCCAAGAAGTGGTAAAATGTACCAGCACAGGGCAGTAGTTTGCTATTGAGTATTATGCTGCTCATTAACTACACTGAATTTAAAAGCACAGCTGCCTAGTCATGATTAATAGTTTTTTTTCTACATTTAAATAACTTTGATCTGTACCATACATGTTTCATAATTATTTGCCTTTGTGCAATTGCTACGTCACTTTGTTCCTCTACACGTCCCTTTTATGCGTTTGGATCTCAGTCCTGGACACCGTCCAAGGAGAGTTAGAGTACTGCAAGTCTGATAAAGATACCGAGATAAAACTCATTCATCTCAGTCAATCCAGGGTGGCCCGGCATTGCAGCCTGGTCCGTCACCTCGGGCTGAGTTGCAAAACAGTTCTGCTGTTTGGGGCCAAGAGCAAAGGGGCAGCCGGTCGGCTCATCGGGCTGAGCTGCCCTGAAGTCCCTACGGCTGCTTCGCGTTCAAACTCTTTCCGTCTGTTAGTGGATTAAAGGTGAAGTGTGGGGAGGGAAGGGGCTGAAGACTCACTTCCTGTTCTGTTAGGTATCTATAGTGATATTTGTAAAGTTTTAAATACAAGGGAATCCTGTCTGTAAGGCTTACTGCAGGTGTATCGTCATTTTTGGACTTTGCACACCTGCTAATGTTTAGTGTTAATCTGAGCTCATCTTACATTATTGATTTTGTATTTGCATTGATGAACCTTAACTGTAATCAGTCAAATATTACATTAAGAATGACGTATTGGTATGTGGTACAGTTGATAAACCAGGTTACTTGGTGCTGCCCTCGTACTTCTATGTTACTCATTCTCTACTGAATTTTGAAAAGGTGCGGGGACTACATTTGGTCTTAGAAGGTTGCTCAGGAACTGTACAATATTTTTCTGGAACAGCCACTCTGGATTGCTTAAAATCATATATTCCTGAGTTTTGCTTGTATGGTAGATCTACTAATTACTTACTGACGAGTCTTTTGAAAAGCCACCAAACATGTTTTTCCCATCCAGATTTAATCTGAGGTCTTTGTTAGTGTTATCAGCTGCCCTGAGTGCACAGCATCATTAAAGAAATGCTGTAGTGCATGGCCGTTGCCAATTAATGCATCCTTAGGAGACTGGTAGATCGGTCTACCTAACCATTTGGCTGCCCACAGGATTTTCCAGAGATTTCATTTCCTGATGATATCTGAGGGGACTCTTCTCTTACCAAAAGCTGGAAACACCAAGTACTGAAGAAATCTTGTGACACGTGGTTCCCTCCTTTGGCCTTATCCTTCAGTCAGACTGACATATCTAAAAGGAGAAACCTATTTTGAGTGTTTGAGTTACCCTGACCAGCGTGGTTTAACAGACTGCTTGGTGAAATCTGGGCTGACAGTCTTGCTTTCCACACCTGAAGTGGTTTTTTTTTTTTTCCTATCTAGTACTGCTGTAGCTTTTCCACATTGTGAAGCAAGAACAGTGACTGATAGGAGCCAGAGGAATCCAACTCGGGTATTGTACTGCTCAGTGTTTCCACGCAGAGGGTTCAGATAAGTTTAATGCACGCAGATTTAATACCATCGAGTTCAGATGAGCCAACACGCAGAATGTGATCACAGGTGTACTGGTGCATCCACTAGCACATACGTTTGTCATCACAGACCATGTGCTTTTCTGGGACTTAACTTGTCCTTCTTCCTCCCCCACCCCACAAAATCCTACTAAACGTTACTACGTGGATAAAAAACACGTATCTCCCAACTTTGTTGGTACTGTAGCTAAGGCAGGAGCGACAGCACGCCTTCTAACCATCTTCTTGGCCTTCAGCTGCAACTTCGGTGCGGTGCTTGGGCTGGCACGTCCCTTCGGGTGAGCGTGCCGCGAACCACTCAGCACCGGACCGGGCGCAGGAAGGCCGTCAGGACTGACGATCCGGGCTGTGAGACACACGAACCGTTTCATTTCAGCCCATCAATCCTTTTTTTTTTTAACTGCTGTTACTTTCTTTGACTCACGTCCCCGCTTCACTCCCTTCACTCTGCCCCTTCTTCCTCCGAGTGCCTCCATACCGCCGCTCCCCCGCCCGCACCCCAGCGACATTTCCCCGCACAGACACACGTTCCGCCTCCCCGCCCCGCTCAGGGCCGCGGCCATCGCTGCTGCCGCCCCCTCTCTCCCCCCCCACCCCTCCCGCCGCCACCCGGGCTGCCGGGCAGATCCCGCTCCCACCGCCGGCCCCCCCCGCCGAGGCCTGCCCGCCCACTCTCCCCCAGGGCCCGGCCTCGAACCGCCCGTGCGGGTCTCCTCCTCCCGGCAGCAGGTGAGGGGCGGGACCGGCAACACGCGAGGGGCGGCCCCGCCGCCGGCTCCGCTCTGCCTTTGGCTCCGGCCGCGGCTGCCGCTCCCGCTCCCCACCGCCGCTCCGCTCCGCTCCGCGCTCGCCGCCGCCATGAGCGCGGACCCCGTCGTCTTCGTCGCCGCCGCCAGGACCGCCGTCGGTGAGGGGCCGGGCCGGGCGGCGGGTGTTCCCGCCGGGGCCGGGTGTGTGTCCCTGCTCCCCCCTCCCTCC
>RSEF01000003.1:50690547-50737403 GCA_003993805.1 Himantopus leucocephalus | reverse complement strand
AAATTACTATTACAATTATTACAGATACCAAAGAAAAATGAAACAGGCAGAAAGAAAGTATTTTATGAACTGAAGAATTATGCTCTGCCATTGAAATCATCAGTGGTGCTGTCAGCCAATGCATAGGTTGACTACTATTAATTATCAGCACAAAGCACAAACCAGGTTCCCTCCAGTACTCTAAGACCAAAGTAGAGCTTATGGGAGCTCCCTGCTCCGGGGCAGGTCACCTGCTCAAGCCTGAATATCACCCACACCTTTTCCTTGGTATTCATCCAGCTCTACCACAGTTGAGGACTAGCTGGAGGGAGCTTTGACCTCTGTAGTAAGTGTATGAGTTCAGCCTGTGAGTGGAGAGAGTTGCCATACTAAGTCCCTTCATTCTTTCCTAGGGTAGCTGCTTCCTTCATCAATGACACTTATTAAACATCCTCCAGTAAACATCAGTCCATAAAACTCCTCTCAATGCTTCCTTTTCATTTCTGTGTCCTTCTGCCCTTCCTGGGTCCAGATGTGCACAGAAAACATTGGAAACCGCAAGAAAAGCTCTTTTCATGACATTTTAACATCCAAACAGGATCAGTAAGTACGATCGTGTGACGTTTCCAGCCCAAAAGGAAGCGAAGATTATCTCATTTTTTTAACCCAGGCTGGGGATGTTTATCCAAAGTGAATCAAACCTGCAGAGTGCTGACGCATTCTTCTTGCAGGTGACACTACAAGTGATTTCACTTCCAAAAAAAATCAAAGGACAGCAGCGCTTATACAGTACCTGTCTGCAGCGTAGCCCAGGGTGAACGCACCGGCCAGAAACCCCAGATTGAGGATAGCCTGTGAGAGATCCAGCATCCAGGCATTGCCGCACACAAGGTTATACTGCGGGAACAAGGGAGAGGCATAAACACCCCAGGTGGGTCATTCACCATCTTCAGGGCACAACATTATAGAAACTGCATAGGGCCAGGCAGGAAGGGGAAGAGGAACGGGAAGGGGAATGGGAAGTTCAAATGTGTTTGTTCAACAGCAAGCACCACTGGGCCAGGGAAGTGCAGCCATAGCAAGTGCTCTTCAAGCTATCGTGAAGACAGAGGAAGAGCTCCTCCTTGCCAAAAGGGCGCTGTGTTTCATACATCAGTTGTCCAGATATGGAAAGCAAATTGCTCTTTTGCAAACCAAACACAACGCTGTTAAATATGTTGCCAAGGCAAAGCCGTGACTTTGTTCAGTGCAGAATAAGGGTGCGCAGCTATAGCCAATGAAAACACCAGCTTATAGAAACAGTTTAGTTCTTTTTCTTAGTGCCTTCTAGATAAAAGCAAAACCATGTGGTCTCTGAGGAAACTGAAAACAGATAAACAGATCTCAGATCAATTTCAGACACATCAAATACGTATTTTCTTGGTGTAGCTTTCCCAGACTTTTCTATTCTTTATACTGCAGTAGCCATAACTTCCTAACCTGGCACTACATTGGTGCATATCTGAAGAATTCATTAACAGGGTTCGGGATGGGGACAGGCGGGGGTGAAGGAAAGAGGGAAGTGGGTGAGAGTAAGGAAGACAAAGAGACTAGGAATTAAAACTAAAATGAAACTAAAAATAAAGTAGTTATCCAGACAGCGTGTCATTGGAAATTACTTTAGAGTTTCTTTGAGAATAAAGAAATACCAACCGCTGCCTGCCAAGTTCTGCAGACCTTATGGGAGCCGGGAGGTTTCAGTCTATACCTGGGGTAACCTTAGGAACAATGCAGCTTCAGGACAAAGGGAAGCCACAGACAATAGCAGCTGCCACCATTTACCCTAGTGAGACCCTTTGGCTTTCAAGCATGAGCTGTAAGAAATCTTTTTATCGCCAACATGGTGCTGGCTGCTGAACGACACACAGCATGTCACGTTTGTGCTCACCAGTACGCGTACCGCAATACCAGCGCTCAAACACTGTGCTTGGACGGGGTGGCCACAGGATGGGTTAGAGAGAAGATTAGCAGCCTCTTCTGCCACTCACAATTCTCCAGACTCTGAAATTTAGTGCCGCGAGCCCGAGCTCCATCTTAGCCCATTTGCCTGCTGTAGCGCCCAGCGAGCATTGCCTGGGCCTGGGATTTCAGAAGTGTGATGCAGGATATACAGAGGGCACCCAAGACTTGGATTTCACTGAGCCCGAATCTGGACCCAAAAATCTAAAGTAAACTCTTAAATGTTTATTTATGTACCTAAATAAGAAACCATTTCTTTTGATATTCTGAACTCCACACAGGTGCCATTCACATTCATTTCTATGGGCTATTCTTCACTTTTTAAAATTAAACTCCTCAGTTTTGATTCCAGATGCGCTGTTAGCACTGCCACTGACAGTAACTACAGCAGTATTGTTGTTAGTCATGATGATTTTACTGGACGACCAGGATTTGGGGGGTTTTGTGGCTTCTTGTTTCTCTTGAAGCCACAGGTCTGGGAATTTTGTGACTGAGAACTGCAGTTTCCAGCTCTTGCAACGGTGAAGAAAAACTTGGCTAGTAACCTCATAGGTCCCCAGCCCGACAGATATCCCACCCCCACTGACTTTAAACAAAGCCATGGTTTTGATGTCAACCCCATGACTCCAGGGAGCCCGACTGGCCACATTTCAGCCAAGCCAGGCTGTCAGCATCTGGCTTCCACTTCTGTAAATCTTGAGCAGGAGCTGCAGAAACCTCAGCTTCCTCTGAGAGGAACAAAACTTGCTCTCAGCTGTCATACTCAAGGGCTATTGCAATGCTTTCCTAAAATAGCCTGAACACGGAGCAGCACTTTCAGACTTCAAACACTGTTTAACCTCTTGTTTCTTGAAACTATGACAACGTCGGCAAATAGTATCAAAAGATGCAGCTGTGGAAAGCAGAGTTTTTTCATGAGAATGACCATTAAAAGAAGACTTTAGAAGGCAATGCAATTGACTGTGCTGATGGCAGAGGTTGGGTCTCTCAGAGAAACATCTGAAGCCACAGGACAATACAGCTTGCCAAAGGACTAAAAAACAGCTGCAAGAAAATACCAGCTTCAAAATTGTGCTGCTGTAGTGTAACAGAAAAGGAAATGATCACATGAAGAGGTAGGCAGAGAGGGCAAGCACAAAGAGTGGCTTCACAGGGGCTCAAAGAAATTTCTCTGACTTAGCCAGAGCTGTACTGAGCTAGACACCTCAAGGACACATGTCTGATGGAGGTTACCCAGACAGGGCCCATGCTGGCACTGCCATGTATGCACCAAGGGGATCATCTGGACAGCTGCTGGACGCACAGACAGGTATATACATTGCCTGGTCGGTGGGTCACTGGCACGGCTCCACTGGCCAGCTTGGCCTACATTTCAGGTGCAGGTGATACATTCAGGTACTGAATATCGCTACTCAGTTGAGGTTTTGCACCATCCAACAACAGCTCTCCCAGGACCTCAAAGCACAGGTCTTTCACTCTTCTTGCCTGTCTCACCACATATCTGCACTCTCCCCTGTGGGTTTTTGGTCAGACCAGTGCCAGCAGGAGAGACCTTGTGCTCTGCCGTGCAGGTGATAGCTCTAGTGAGAGCTCAGAGCCCAATACCATGGGCTATTTTACAAAATGCTCTTTCATGCTGTTTCCTATTGGTGGCTTCAGAGCTGGCTGTAGTGTGTTGGCTTTCCCCAGCCACCTGTCCGGGCTCCCCGAGGGGGCTGTGCTGACTACAGGGTGTTCTGCGTTGTGAAAACCCTCTTGTCTTTTCCTGTGGGAGATGCTGGGGGTTGAGCACAGCCTGGGTGGAAAATCAGCATTTGGGAGCTGCTCCACTGACTTCACTCAGCGCTTGCAAATAGAAAGTGAGCTGTTGCCTGGGGTTACTCCTGCTGTTGCCCACATCTCCTGGAATAATGAAATACTTTAGGTAGGAAGGGACCTCTGGATCCCTCTGATCCAAACCCCCATTCTCTCCTCGGCTGTTTTGGCTTATGAGGGGAATCCTTCTCTCATGGCCATCTCTGTCAGGAGCAATCACAAGTGTTGGAGGATATTTTGCTCTCTGACTCGGGCAATTCTGTGAAGCGCTCTTAAACCTGGTCCTGTATGAAGCCCTCCCTGCCTAGTATTTGTCTCCAAGGTTTTGATCTTTTAAGGAGCTCATGAGGTGCTGAGCCATCCTAACCTTCCTTGGGAGACAACTCACTCTGCAGAGCACGGGCTCAGGTCTCTCTGTTATTCCTGGGGACTGCTAGCAGAGAGGTGTGAGGGCTTCTCTCTGCGCCTCTGGGGAATGGTGCTCCCCGGGTGACTCCACAAGCATCTGCTGGAAGCAGATTATAATTGTGAAAAGGCTCATGTTAAACAGTGTTCAGAGCTGGAGCACAGATGCAGGTTGAAGCTGGCCTCTGTCACGCTCCATCACTGTAAACAATTTTTGAAAAAGAGGTGACATTCGGAATAACCTGGCACCCTCAGTGCATGGTGGAGCTGCTCTCCCAGGAAGGGCACCTGCCCTTCAAGGAGCCTCTGCTCCCAGAGTGGTGGTGGGTGGCTGTGCCGGGCAGCACTGGAGCCATGCCCAGGCAAGCAGCCAGAGCTGCCAGTAGGGACCATCCCCAGCACCCACTGCAGCCACTGGCCTTCAGGGTTTACACTTTTTGATCCTTTTTTCAAAGGGTATATATTTTTTTAAAATAATTTGATCCCTCTTTATTGTAAACAGGCAATGAATAAGCTGTCATGAAAGAGAACAGGAGAACGAACATGTGCCAGAAAGAGAGAAGGAAAAATATATTTACTGGAGAGGACTCTTTCCTCTGAACAACAATTTCAGATTATTTAGGCAGCAGCTGAAACTACCTTTTGGCTGACAGTATAGTCAAATATTTTAAATATTCTGGGAAATAGGAAAATACAGAAAACTTCTAAGAAACTATGAGCTCTTTCTGAAGAGATTAGTGACAATACGCTAACTGTACTCTCCTAAATTAGTCCTGCGCTTTGTTATCTTCTAAGCATTTAAGTAACTTCTGGTACAGATAGGCATTCTCAGACCTTTTCTGTTTGATTGACATAGCACCTAGCATTTAAGTCATCACCCTGCTAGTGTCTTGCTTTTCGTTTGCAAACATAACCTTTAGAGGGGAATGTAACCTTTAAAAGAGAATTGCACACCCTGGAGAGATCTTTTTTTGATCCAAGCCTCCTGTCAGACCCACATCACCTCTTCAGCTGTGACCTGGTTTGGTTGTGCCTGATAGTTATCCCTTGGATAACTTGGATCATCAGTGTTTGCATCACTTGGAGAAAAAGCATCTGCATCTGTTTACCCAGGATTTCAGCCTGTCTCCCATTAGCCAGTAGTCTTCCTATATAACACTCCCGCAAAACTTCTCCCATGTCCCTTGCTAGCAGACTCCACAAAAGGGAGCGGAGTGGTGTCTCCTCTCCATTTCTGAATGGTCATACGCCTGTCCATGCATGAGCTGATGTTTACACTCCTACCACACTGGCTGCTCCTATGTCCAGGCAGATGCAGTCCATGTTGTGAGAAGCTCACTGATTAGGAGCACTTCCATGCAAATATTTGGTGGTATCAAGAAGCAGAAGAGCTATCCCTGTCAGTAACCATCTCCCACTGTGAGTAATAGGAGATCCTGTTCCCTGGAAGTACACACTCTTCTTATAACATACCAAAAAAATCCCAGCATATGGTCTTTAAATGTCACAGACTACCCTCCCACTATCCCACTTGTTTTCCAAAATTGGTAACATTGAGAACCAAAAACTGTAGGGCTCTCTATCTGTCTAGACCACAGCTGTCTGACTTTGGTTTTCTTTGTTTTCTTTCTGAATGTTCCAGTTTGGCAACCCCAGGGAAGAAGCTCACACCAACTGAAAATAAGCTGCAGAAGAGATGTGAGACCGGTGGCTCATTGCTGAGCATCACACAGCCCTTGGCAAGCTGGGACCCAGCTGAGGGTTCCCTTCAGAAGCGCCACCTCTACGGCTGCAATAGCACACCCCTGCTGCTGCAGAATTTGGGACACATTACAGAGAAACATTTGGTAGATGTTGGAGTAAGGAGAGCTTACCATCCCATCCTCCCTATGCATTTGTAGGTGTCTCTGTCCACAAACAGTGTCCTCGCAGTGCACGTCTATGCCATGAAGTAAACATTTCTGATTTCACTTGAATAAGCTTAGTCAGGATGACAAAGCAGAAAGGGAATGTCACCGTGTTCAGTCCCCTTTCCTCCACAGACTTGAATTTAATTGCTAAAACATTTACCACAGTGTGGGGCGAAGGATAGGTAAAAGGAAAGGAAAGCCTCAGGGGTTCTTGCCCCTGATCTTAAGCCTGTTTATTGACCTGTATAGCGCTGGCTACACCTAGACCCTGTTAAAACCTGGCTAGCCGGCTTCTCATTGCAATCATCGAGTGGGTGAGCTAGCTCAGCTGGCCAGTTCCAGCTAAGGACACGTGTCCTCTTCTTCAGCATTGCCATGCTCCCAGCTAAGTCCCTCACTGCACAAGTGCACACACC
This sequence comes from Himantopus leucocephalus, assembly GCA_003993805.1. Taxonomy (NCBI): domain Eukaryota; kingdom Metazoa; phylum Chordata; class Aves; order Charadriiformes; family Recurvirostridae; genus Himantopus; species Himantopus leucocephalus. The sequence continues at coordinate 50,730,880 of RSEF01000003.1, read as the reverse complement.
CAGCACAATCCTGAAACTCGTCTCTGCATTCAGTCCTGTGCTCACCTGCACGATTTCTGTCCACTGTACGACAAAAAGCATTGTGTGCCTCAGCATGGCCTCCTTCTGTCTAGGGAGTTGACTAAAAAAGGTTGCGCTGCCCAAATTGATAAACAATCCACATTTGCACTCCTTTCCTCCTGGCCTTGGCAATGAGGTGCCATCCTGAGCAGAAGTGAGGTGCGGCCAACAGAGACGGGCAGCAGGAACCAGCTCTCTCAGGACATCCCCTCTATAGTGTCCTTTACAGACTGGGGAAAATCTGTCCCACCCTGACAGCCTTGCTGCACAGGCAGCCATACACTCCTGCTTGGAAATACCTCCCTGAGATGAATGTTTTCCCACAGGCTAGAGGCTGGAACATCAACACAAGATCCCAGTGCAGATTTACAGCAGTAGTGGTGTGGCTGGAAGGAACTGCGCTGGTGCACTTTGCTGATCTCTAAAGCAGTAGCAAACCACCTGAGCGAGACCTCCCTGGGAGAAGGAAGAGGTTTTGCACTGGGCCTCTGTAGTTCCATTACTGGAGTAATCTCTATAGAAAACAGCGGGAACTGGCTGAGATGGGGACAGAAGAAATGCTCGCAGTGACTAATGACTGGGAAATGTGGGGGCTGTGGCAGCTTCTCATTGCTTCATAGCTTTGGCAGATGGCAGACATTTTCTGTTGTAGTTTGACATGCAGACTAACCTCAGACTTGTAATTCTTGGTACTTGAGAGGCCTTTATGGAGCAAGCAAGTCCCAAAACACTTCAGCACACCTTATCCCTGAAGTAATGCTTTGCTTTAAATGACATGTTATTGGAAGTTCCTCAAAATGTAGCAACTTTGAGTAGGCGTTTGGAAGCACTTTACTGCCCGTTACAATTATATTTCAAAGTGATGGATGAAACTTTTGGTCAATAAAGGGATTCTTCAGCCCAATTACAACAGCATAATTAGAGCCCACACACACGTTTTAAATGGCATTCATACAAATGGCCAAACAGAGGCTGGTTTACCCTTCCACTGCCAGTGACAAATAGTTGAGGACAATATTCATCATTTAAGGAAACCTGGGGAGATGCAGACTGTTGCTGCATGTTCCTTATTTGTTGCTGGGCAGCTCTTCTCCATCCCTCTTGTCCTCCAGGGTGTCAAACCGCTGTCTGTCACACATCCTTACTGCAACAAAACACCCTGCAAGCACATGCAGTGGAAAGAGAGAAATTACCTCTTTTTTCTCTTTCTGTGAAAACTTCTGTCAGAGTGCCGAGGGACTAAGCAAGGACACTGTCCTTCTCCATATCTTGTTTCAAGTTAAGCACTTAACAGGACAAATCCCCTGCTCCCAGGGCACTGTGGCTCAAGGCCTGAGGAACAGCTTAGCTTTGAAAGCTTTGGAGGTTTCTCTCCCATGTATGGCCCAAGGCCCAGCAGGTACCTTTGCGTCTCTGCCACTCACATCACCTGGACTCATTGAGACTCCTAGGACAGAAGACCTGTTCTGTCCTTTTTTCTTATGTCTATCCATGGCCAAAGCAAGAGGGACGTGGAGAAACTTACCGTCTCCTAAAGAGGAGAAATCAGCAGCTGTCCTAAAAACAATAAGAAAAACCAAGGCCCAAACGTTCAGCCCGTACCAGCTGGCTTGATGGCAGTGACAGAAATGTAGCCCCACTGGCATAAGCCATGCAAGGAACTGCTCCAGCTCCTCTCATATGGGGAAGGCTTAATTTGAGCTTCGTAAGACATTCAGCAATTGCTGCTCCCTTTGCTCCTCTGTCTGTCCTTTCCCCCCTTTCCCTCCACGGCTTAATATTAATCCCACCATGACAGTGGAAATAAGACAGGGTAATGCCATGCCAATGACAATAATCACACTAGACCAACACTTTGAGGGTGAATTGCATTGTTTAATGCCTTGGAGAAGGACAGAAAAAGACCAGCTGTGCTTGACTGCCACGTTATCTCCTGCTCTGAGGGACTGTAAAAACTATGAGACAAACATTATTGCTTTGCTTACAGGTTTCACTGCAAATGCTGGCTGACTGTAATTTTCTGAGACAGCTGGCAAGCAGTGGAGTAAGAAGATTTATTCCCAGCAGGTGCAATAGGGTATGTTCAGATGACCGTTTGTCCACCTCAGACCTCACACTTTGGCAATAAGTTTTTGCCAGGTCTCGAAATGACATCATCTACGGTGTGAAGACTTGTTGAAGACAGGGCATATTGGAATCGGTCCCTTCTGCTGAACTCTTGCCAACAGAGGCTGCCAATAAGCCTAAAATATGCCAGCTGTGCTGTAGCTGTTACTGACCACGTAGACTTCCCTCTTCCTTTCATCAAAGGCCGCTCAACTTGCAGACGTGATTGTAATTCACGCACGTGCCTCTAGGAGTCATAACCACCAAAAATGTCTGAATAAAATGGCTATCGCTGTGCGACCTATCACCAGCTGCCCTTTCACAGTGTGAGACTTTTTCCACTGAGACGAAAGTACATAGTGCCAAAGCCCAGCAGTATTAAAGGACAGTCACGCAGTCTTCAGCACAGTTTTCTTGGGAAATTAGGTTTATTTACTTCTGTATGTCCTGGGTACATGTGTCCCTCACAAGACTCACCCAGCAGGAGATGGCAGGCAACACGCTTACTACTTCAAGTGTTACAGAGCGCAGGGGATGACCTAGGATCCCTTCCAGACCCCCAGGCAGGAGCACGAGGCCGTGCCCCCCCGGTCCACCATAGCCCCCCCGGCACCCCTGCTCTTCCGCCTGCTCCAGCCACTGCGCAGAAAGACCATCCTTCCCTGCTCTCTTCCCCCTGTAAGAGGTGCTGCTGTCACCAGCCTTCCCCCCCAAGCAGTGCCAGCCACCTGCTACGACTAGCATCATTTCATCAGCATCAGCTGGCACAAGCCAGGAATGGATTTAGCTCAGTAATTACCCACTCAGCCTCCTCTCCAAGCAAAATCTGAGAAGCCACTGGGTTCCCGTCCCGCCGCTGACGCACGCAGCCGCGTATTCCAGTTTCACAGGGTGCTGTGCAAGACCCGCTCAGTTAAACGGGAGCAGATTGCACTGGGCCAAGGTCCTCTGCACAGATCGACCACCTGCGACACCATTGCGTCGGAGGGGTTGCTGCCAAGTTTTACACATAGCGAGGGACTTTGCTGATATCTCAAAACCTTTACATCATCCCGGATCCGGTTTGCTCGACTCTAATTCAGGCACCACTGTGCTGGGTTGTGTGTGCAGCATCAGTGGACAACTCCTCCTCTGATCTGGATTGCCCTCATGGAAAAGCCTGACCTAAAGCAATGGAGCATAGAAACCCTTAGGCATGTCACTGCAGAAGTAGAGACCTCTTCTCAGAGCCCATTATTCATCAAAAGAAGATTTTAAAAGGGAACCTTTAGCAGTGCTCTGTAGCCTGTCACTAGACGAAGCTGATTGGCTTTGTCATATGTTTCTCCTGTGATGATTTCTTAATAGATTTTGCTCTTCTCCTCAAACCCTGAAGGAGGAAAGCCCCAGTATATTCTCCCAACACCCCACTGTAACCCCAGCACTGAGACTCAGGAGTCCTGCAGCAGCAGGTGATGCAGCAGGCACCTCAGGTACTGCTAACAAAGCAGTGGGTGCTTTTTATCAGTCCACATTCCCTCATTTCCCTCTGCTTCCTTCTGCTGATGCTACTGTGATCGCCTTTCGTGGAAGACAGCTATCTAAGATGACAAAGCGGCCAGCAAGCAGCATGCTTCAGTCATGCACAAATCAGAGCAATGTAGTCAGGTACTGCAATACCATTCATTTCACAACTCCTCGCCAGTCAGTCCCTCCAGCCATATGATTTATCTTCTTCAGGGTGCTCAGAACTGATTGCAATAGCCTGTAGTTTGTGTCCAGTTGACATCTTTCCCAGCAAAGGCTTTACATGACTGCATTTGCCCTCTGCCTCCCCTGTCACACTACAAATCTGCACCAGATCTGCGCTTGCCAGAGGCCTGGAAGAACTCCTTCAGTATTCTTCCCCCCCTCCCCCTCTTCCTGTCCTTCAGGTTGTCATGTAACATCCTTTTAACTTTGTCTCCCTGGTCACTTCCACTGCTGATTCAGCCAGACATAAAGTGACAGAAATCTTAAGATAGTTGAAAGAAACAGAAACATTTCTGCACACATGGACAAAATAAAGCATTTACAAGTAGACACATGAGAAAAGACATATTTGGTGACCTGATTAAACAGAGCACAGACCTGATTAAATTGAGTCATGATTTGTTAGAGCCTCAGATGAGCAAAAGGAGGCTAAATTAAGTCTGGGATTTAAATAGTCTTTGCTGGATGTGTAACGCATTAATAGATATCAAGCTCCTTTTAATAGCTGATCTCAAAGCAACTGAACCAGGATGGGTGTGCCACAAGCTTCCTTTGGAGATGAAGAAACTGAGCCTCATGGGATGCAATTTACCCAGCAAATGTTGCAAAACCGAGAACAGCACACAAGTGCCACAGGTCACAGCCAAGCGCACTCCAGCTGAGGAGCCCCTGGCCAGCAAGAGTCCCTCCAGGAGCAGCAGTGACACTGATGATGGGACCTGCTGCCCTGGCACAGGTAACAGATGGTTCCAGCCTGTTGCTACTGACAGACTGTTACTCCCTGGCTTTCCCAATGTGTGCCTTTCCACAAGTATACCTTCATCCCTCCTCCTTCCCCTGACCCTGGAGGGTGTCCCCAGGAGAAGCGGGGAAGAAGGTGCAGGTGGACAAGGTGTTCACCAGAGAACATTGAACCTTTCACTCCCATTTATTGCTGCAACACAATCACTGATTTCATTTTCTCTTTGCTGTACCCTGTGGCTCAGCACTGCTGGAAAATCACAGTGGCTTTGCTAGATACACAAACTGCTATCATAAACGGACTCTGAGCACAATCTTATGGACACAACTTACAGGCTTTCACCTACAGCAAGGCTAAAGGGGGGGGGCGGGGGGAAGAAAGAACAAAAGAAAAGGAATCTCTATGTTTTTATTTTTAAGCTCTGAGGGGAATGGCTAGCACAGACTGCCCAGGTAAAAGACACAGGACCTAACCCCTTGCAATCCCCCAGCAGAGGTACCTCTGAGGCAGCAGCATAACCTTCCCACCACGGCTGCCTTCCATGGTTCGCTCTGGACCCAGGCTGTGGCTCCCGGGCAGCATTCGTCCTCCTGCCACCCAGCCCTGGCTGCCACTCTCAGCATGGGCAGATATACGTCATTCCCAGGGACCAAAGTTTGACACCAGCTCTCTGCGTGTCACTTGCAGCCCTTCAAGCAGCCTTGATTTTGGCGATCGCACACAGAAGTCAGTTCTGAAGCTTTGCTCTAGGGCCAGCCAGGTGCTCTGATTTATCTTCTCCTGAGCATAGATCCTGGCTAAAGCTGCTCAGGTCAGATGCGGTCCTCAGGGCACAAAGCTGCTGCTCTGAAGAGCCTGAAGCCTATGAGCAGATCCAGCATTCCCAGCTGGATGGGGGAAGGATGGTGAATTGAAAGGTCGGGATAGGCACAGCTTTTTGGTTCAGTGTTTGTTCAGGGCTTCTCCTGCTGTGCCCTGCTCCGTGTTTCATAGGGCACAACTCCAGTGCAAGCACCTAGTTAAAAACCACCGTGGGAGGCTCATGAGACAGGCAGGCGCCAGAGCCCACAGCTGTGCTGACACGTTTTGTGGTGCACCTTGATGATTTCCTAGCCAACCCCAATAAGCACACTTCATATTTTTCACCATTGCATTGGTGACAATTACTGTCAGGATGACCTTAAAATACACACTTTTAGTGTGCAGCCTGTGTGCTGGAGCCAGACCACAGCACATCCATGGCACATTTACAGATTACACAGAGGATCTCCTAGGAAAGCATAGTAAATGATCTTTAGCAGCCTCATTAAAAAGCCACTACATTTGCCAGCCCTTACCGCTAGTGGTAACAGCCTGTGGTTCCCTCACTCTGACATTTCAGGAAAAGCTGAATGATAGCTTTGGGCAAAAATGTGTGTTTGTTTTTTTTTTTCCTTTAGTAAGCATAATCATTTCTGCTGACTCCTGTTAGACCTCAGAAGGGCAGTCTGCCACCATTTTTTCTTATTACCTCCAGACTTAAATGTTCAGTACTGGAAATACAGAGAATGGATAATATACAGTGATCCAGATCATCAAGTGGTATCAGCTGCACTTCGGGTTTAGACCACCAAAGTTGGTGGTCCAAAACTGAGCACCAGAAGCCTCAGCTGCAAGGGATTAACTCTTTATTTTAATCTGACATTCCTTCTAAGACAGAGTGATCTCTGTGTGGGGTGTTTGCATGGTTTTGGAGAGCCNCTGGCCCAAAACTGAGCACCAGAAGCCTCAGCTACAAGGGCTTAACTCTTTATTTTAATCTGACATTCCTTCTAAGTCAGAGTGATCTCTGTGTGGGGTGTTTGCATGGTTTTGGAGAGCCACTCTTCAGAGCAGCTCACCTTTCCCTAAAAGTTTGACGCTGACGCTTGATCATACTCATTGTCCCGATTTGCTTGTGACTCAGAACGAAACAAATCTGGGAAGGAAAACCAGCCACCAAAGCAACGACCTTTGTGGCGGCAATCCCATACTGGGACAGAAACCGCTGATTAGAGGACAGGGATTTTCCTTACCTCGCTGACGATGGATGAGTGGGGCTGTTTATACACCCAGTTATCGTGGCATGCGGTGAGCGGCAGGTTGCCCACGCTGTGATTGCCGTAGTGGGCAAGTGGGCTGGCGCAGCTGACAGCGGCATCCCACACGATATCCAGCCTCTCGCATTCTCCTCTGGAAGACCTGTTCCCCAGATGCAAGGGCAGTACCGTGAAGTTTCGTTCCTCTTCCAGCGTCCAGCCACATCGTTCACTTAATTCGGCTGCCCCAGGGATCCTGCACCAGTAGTTGCTCGGTGCCTGCCCAAGGAAAACCACGCTAGCGAACAGGAAAGAAAAAGTTATGCCTGTCTGGCAAAGGAGGAAAAAGACCCTCTTTTGAAATCTTCCAAATTCCCCGGCTTCCTTCAAAACCTCATCGAAAGATGGCATTATGTGAGGGCAGTCTGCCCAGTCGGAGCAGTCCAAGAGATGGCAGAGTTTGCTTTCGCACTTCGCAACGACTGCTGCCGCTTCCTATAAACGTGACCGTCTCACCTCCCCTCGCTCCCCTCCTCTCATGTGTGCACACACGCGCGCACACACGCGCACCGGGACACGTGGGTGTGCAACGCCGGTGGCATGAGCGGAGCCGGGGACGGGGCAAAGCCACAGGCAGGCGTGCAAGCTCGCGCCCAGGCACACACACGCGGAGGGAGGCTCAGGGCATGTCAAGTGGTGTGGATCTTATACACAGCCCGGCAGGAGTGAGGTTTAAAGCGCACATATTGTAGGAGAGGAGGGGCGTGCGTTTCCTATTCATCACAAATGTTAAACAGATTATGTAATAAACGCAGTTAACTCCTTCGGGGCAGGCGAGCCGCAGATGCCAGCTCCCAGCGCCGCTGTGACACATCAATAGATGCAAGGACAAAACAGAGAGTTAAACAGGAAAGAGCGCAAAAGCTGCCACAAAAAAAAGCAGCAGTGAGTGATGCAGCCTCTCTGTGGGATGGCAGCAGCAGAAAGAAAGTTATTTCAGAGAGGGCTATAAAGTCTTTCCTTGAGCAAATAGAAATGAATACTGTCACAAAGTTTAATTACTTCTCCAAAGCTCTGCTTCGCTGTCTGTACAGATTTAATTTGCAAGAGTTTCTCCTTTCCGTGGTGTAAATAAAATGAGGCTCACAAATTGCACCAGTCCAAAATTCAGGATTTTTTTTTTTTAAGTTGGATCTACCTGTTCAAGAAGACTTTTATATGACCTTATTAATTTTAATTTCACAAAGTCTTCCAAATATTTAGAAGAGAAATGACCAGTTTTTCTTCCTCAAAAATGAATGGAAAACAAGTAATTTCACTTTTCTGTTCAGCTGTTTGTTTGAGTGGAGGGAGAAGGGAAGGGGGAGCCAGGACTGGGGTGCATTTTGTGTGCACATGCGCACATCTTGTGCGGAACTCCGTGAATCAAATCAGACATGCAACGGCAGGTGTTTTGCACTTTCTTCAGGATCATGAGGTCCATGGCCACTCTCTTTTCTTGCGAGAAGGAGCACAGGGACAGCACCTATCAAAGATATGTCCTGCAATCCCTTGTCTCTGGTTACCTACAGCTTTGGGTGTCTGTGGTTTTGAAGTGAAGTACAATCTCTAAAACAGTTAGATTCAGACCAAGGAAGGCTTTGATTACTATACAAACTATCTGACATAGACTTTGTAACAGACATGAAGACTGCTGCTGTGGCGTGAGCTCAGCAAAGATGCGCGTTGCTACGTAGATGCTCTGCAGTGCATCAGAAGATGCTTTTGAGGGAATTTTGTTTGACTCCTGGTTATGCTGTTTTGCAGAAATCAAGCTTAGAGGTGATGAGGCCATGAACACATCACCTTTGGGTCCAGGCCTGTGTCTGAGGAGATGGGGCGCTATCTGATGGCTGGTTTCAAACAAGAGAAGCTCTATTATCCCAACAGGGCTAACTGGGGGGTCAATCTTGCTGAGATGTGAAAGGTGAGATGGATTATCCTGACAGCTTCCAGCAACCAGGCAGGACATTGTCTCTGTAGAGACCACCACAAAGACAAATAAATGGGGACAGAGCCTGATATTCAGCCTGTGCGCTGATCTTGCAGCTCTGCTCGAGGATGTATTAAACCTCCACAGCTCCTCAAGTCTTACCCCAATAAAAGCTGTTGCTTTTACCCCTGTTGGGTATTAGCTCAATTCTGAAGCATAAGGGTTAGTCCCCTGTAAGCCATGTACCAACGTAACTGTGCTCAGCATTTTACCTGTTTCCAAAACCCATTGGTGCAATTACCGTGGCCACCTCTTAGCTAACTAGTGGCGCTAGACCAGATTCAGTTGCGTAAGAATTCAGTCCACTATTGCAACATTGCTTCTGGAGCTACTTTCTTTCCCAAAAGAAAGCATGGTCTAGTAGCTGGTTGTCAAAATTTCACACATCTCATCCATTGTGCTTTTGTCATGCACAGCATGTGCATCACAGTCCGCCAGACCCGAAGCCAGAAAACCTAGCAGCTGAGAGACAGCAGCGCTAATGTCTGGGAGTCTTCCTAACATTCCTCACAGTTACACTGCTGGTCATACAGGCAGAGATTCATTCAGTAAAATCAGTTCAACTGCCTGGCATAGATGATGTCAAAGTGACCTTGGTTCCTCAGTGTTCACCCGTGTTTTCATTTCTCTGTCCAAAAATGGCTTATCAATATTTGCCACCATATCAGTGCGCTGCAAGACTACAGTTCATCAAAGAAATCTAAAATATCCCAGAGACAGATGCGTGAGAGGGCGCATTAGTGCATTTATTCTACAGCAAGCAATTCCCAGCTTCCCCAAGGTTTTCCTGGAACTTCAGCTCCACATGCTGTGAGAGCTGAACACATCTAAAGAAGGGAAGATGATGGGTTTGTATACAAAGCGTGCAACTGTAACCTCTTGAAAGAATGCCTTTAAATCTTTGAGGACAGATCTCAGGGTCAAATCAGCATTTTAAACATTTTATCCTATACATACAGTAAAAAATGATGCTCTTTGATACTGGGAAGGAAGCAAGGGAAGAGCGAGCCAGGGAAGATGTTGACTGATGAAGAAGACAGAAGCAGTAAAAATAGATGCCGAGAGGAGACGGGGCGGGGGGGAGCACAGAGTGGGAAGGCAGCAAGCCAGGGAAAGAGCAGAGGCAGACATGGTGATGAAAGGGGACCAGAGAGAAAGAGATAGAAGTACAACTAAATTACAATCATGAGCATCTTCAGTTGGAGCTCTGTTTAGAAGCCCAAATGTCACAGCTATTTCAGAAACAGAATGAAAACTATGTAGTCTAGAGAGGAACACACATACACTCCCTGTACACTCATGGCACTAGATTACTGTTTTACACACATCTGGGTGACAGCATGAGACATTTGGATCAATAGGTACTCTGACTGAATCCTGCAAAGTTACAACTTTACTGTAACACCCTGGATAACCTTTGCCAGTGTTACAGACAAACACTTAAAAACCTCAGTCCTTCTTTGGGACACTATAAGCAGTGGGGCAGTGACATCAGCCAGTTTGCAGACACCTGAGGGCACCATCCTACATAACAGCACCATTTCTGTGATAAAGTTATGCAGAAAAGCATGACCTAGGTTTTGGTTTCCTACAGACACATGCCTCTTGTTAAATAAAAGAGGGCCTGGGAACATGCTTGAGCAGCAATCATCCACCCTGCCTGTTATCTCACTGCTTGATGCAGCTTCTGCACCAAGTATTCGTCCCCCAGACAAATCTGCTATAGACTAGATAGCCCTAAGCAGAAGGGGTGCAGACCAGCCAGTGTCACATCATCCACGGGCCAGGAGACTCCCTACACCAGTCTTTTCTCCAGCTCTCTGTGCCAGAAGAAGGGGCAGGGATGTCCACAGCCCCACTTTTGGGGATTATCTGTACCTCCGCTAACTGGTGACCCCACACCAAAGACTGCCCCAAAGAACCAGGCAGTAGTAGCTCAAAGTGCGTTGCGCAGATCTTAATGGCAAAGCTTGGTTCACAGCAGAAGATGGCAGGGCCCTTTGTCATTCTTCACCACTCACTTCACCTTTCATGCACCCCCCAGCTGCATCCTGCTGGTTTGGCTCTCCCATGCAAAAATCATTGCTCTTCCATGCTGGAGTGCAGAAGCGTGACGCCAGCCCCAGAAATACCATGTGTTCATAGTGCTCACAGTGTTACAACATAACTAGTTAAGAAACCAGGCTGGAAAGGATATATGGAAAGCTCAGTTTTGGACATTAAGTAGTGGATTTTTTGAGATCAGAGAGAGACGTCTTCATGGGGCAGTTGGAGATGTTTACACTCCCCTCTCCCACACATGGTACAATCACATTCCAAGTCAGCACACTAAATTACATGCAGCTTTTTCTCTGACAGTTCTTGTGTTTTGGTTTTTGTTCCTGTTGTTTTTTTCCCTTCACTTTATTAATCTTTCTTCTTCCTCCCACCGCCCACTTTCATCGTCTTTTATCTCCCCATTCTTTTCTTCCAGATTTCCTTTTTTTCTTTCCAAAAGGTGGCAACTCTACTCAATGGAGCATGTCCTTTCCCAGGCCTCCAGATCAACTTAGTGAGCTGTAGGCTAACTTTGAGACATGGGAAAAGTCAATTTCAATCAACAGGGTTTCCACCTTTTGGCAATCCATAAAAGCAATGCACAATGCATTATACTCCCCTCCCTCACTATTTCCATGGCCTTTAGGCTATTTTTACCATCTTGGTTCCAAGAACAAATATAAATAAATGTAGTTCTTGGAACTGTAGAGTACAACAACCAGGTGGATCTGTACTCATTGCTGGGACAGCAGCTGAAACAGCAGGGGAAAATGGGGACACAGGGGAAGAAGGGAAAATCCAAACAAAGGAGAAACAAAAGTAAAAGGTGAAAGGAAAGCTCCTGTTTCTCTCCTCACAGGAGAGGAAAACCAAAAACTAAACCAGACCAATAGTGACCAACACCGAAGACAGCCCATATCTGTCTCATTTTGAGCACATGTAGGTGGAAAACTTAGAGCAGGGGAGGACACCATCCTCCACCCACAGCCCTTGCTCATTCTCACACCCTCAGCTTTTCCTCCTGCTGTGCCTGTGCAGAGGCTGGAGGGCATACGGGGTTTAGGCGCCGGCACCCCCTGGGGCTGCTGCAGGATCATCCCCACCACAGCGACTCCCTCGTCGCTGCCCCACACGTCTCCTTGCACGGGCTCTTTCTGGGGGCGAAGCGTCTCTGCCACAAGGCAAATGGGATCCTGGTGGGTCTGTGTTTTCTTACCCAAACCCCGTGCTGTTTCACCACCATGGCGCTTGCACACTGTTCCTCTTTGCCTGTCAGGGAAGATCAGGTTCCACACATTTGGGTGCCCACAGATAGCCTGTGTCTGTTCCCCACTGACTTTAATCCTACTCAGGGAAAGCAGCAGAAATCTGTGGCTCTCCAAGCACATCTGGGAACACCTGTTCATCAGGATTTCAGATCAGTATCTGAGACAAGTGGAAGAACCAATAGGGCTTATGAGCTGAAGCCTTCTCCAAGGCCAGCTGAAGGAAGGACAGCCAGAGGAAAAGGGGTTTCTACATATATATTTTTGTAGTCCACATGTGTCTTCCTTCATCCTTTTCCTCTTCATCCAGTCACTCTGGCGGAATCAGAGAGTCAGCACTGGGCCCTGCTTTCCTGTTCAGATAAATATGGCATAATCCCACAGCAAGTTTGTCAGGACACTTGCTAATGACTTCGAATAACCCAGCGTTTCGGCCGTAAGATAAGACAAGCAGAGTTCACCAAAGGCTATTTCACATAATGGAATGAACAGGAATATTTCCAGAGATGGGTGTAAAGGCCTGATAAAACAAAAACGTCCTCCCATGTTATCAGACAGCCGTGAATCGCAAGCTTGTTTTCTCTCTCAGCCGCACCTGCCTCAAGTCCTGCCTGGAAAGACGAGAGAAATCACATCAGGTTTGTTTGTGATTTTTCATGGTTGCACATCCCTCCCCAGTGACTCAGTTTCCACCAAGTTTGGAAACAAACATTTCTAAATACTAAGAAAAGGGCTTTGTGTGAAGGTTTCCAGCCCAGTTTTGCAAGAATAAGTGTGAAACTTTTAAACCATATCAAAGAGGGTATCAGTGCAATGAAGATTTCTGGGAGTGCCACTCACTAGCTGCCTGCTTCCCTCACTGTTTCTGAAGTGGGACTTTCATTAAAAAAAAAATAAATAAAAAAACCCCAAACCTGCAAAAACCCTTGCAGAGTTTCTAACATCAGTCTTTTTTATATACTTTCGTACTATTTCTCAGTTTGCTGTTATATCAAATATTCCCAACAAGCTTTTTTTGTGGCCTTTCTATTGCATTATTTCTATTGCTGAGAACTCTTGGGGTCTTTGAAGACCACTAAGCTAGTCAGTGTAACAAAAATGCTGGCATTCATACATGTGAGAAGAAGGTAATAGAGCAATTCTCCTAGATCACCACTGTCCATCTTATGGACAGCTTTGGGTAGAAGCTGCATGACTCAATATAGAAGACAATTCAGGTTCAAAATACCCCATGAGCCTGAATATCTAGCTGATCACATCCCACATGGGAGAATTAATATACACCTCATATTTATGTGAAAGAATGATTTAGTCTCAGCAAATTCCTGTTTCTGGATTTCCAAGATAATAACATATTTTTTTTACCACGACTGAAAAAGAACCAAGATACAGCTCTTCAGAAGATAAAAAAGGCTGCAGGAGCAGGGTAAATTCAGGGCGACAGCAGAGACCCAGCACACTCAAATGCACCAGCAAAAGTTCGAATCATCCTGGAAGGATGGATGGGAACTAGCAATTCCTCAGTGCCTTTCTCTAATCTCTCTGTAGTTGTTTTTGGAAGCCCGTAGTGGTAACAATCTATTTATAGTTGACTCTGGTTTTGTAGTTTATCTACCCCTGCTATAACATTGTGTCCTTTGTCCTAACTGCACAATACCAACCCAAAGGAATTCTTTACAGCTGGGTTCTCACCTCTTGCTTGATTAGCGTGCTTTATTAATAGGAAGAGGGATCAGGCCACTTTCATCAGGCCACTATGCTGGGCCTTGCTGCTTATGAGCCAGCACCTAGCACACTACTTAAAAAGGGCATTTCTGGATATGTGGACCTACCACAGGGTACTTCAATTGCTCAGTACTTTCAGTTGTTTTAATGCTTATTTGCTTTTAAATGTCAGTATACTTATTAAACAGGATTTGTTATATTTTCCCTTCCCTGATAAATGTTTCTGAGTGTACTTAAGAAAAAAATACAAAGATGTAAATATCTGACGTGGAGATGCAAAGCAAGAATGATTCAACAAACGTTTGAAAATCAAGGAATTGTTTAGATTGGTCTGAGATCCCAAAATCCTGAGCAACCAGCTGAGCTGATGCAAAGGCCAGTTCAAACTGAGTGTGTCTGAAAATATTGCATCATTCGTATCCATTTTCCCGTGAAATAATCCCTCAGTGACTGGATGGAAAGACTAACACCTACCTGTTGGGAAGCTGGACCAGGCAAAATAATGCAGGTGCCAGAAGGAATCCCTGAGATGGTTGCTGTAGTTCCAGGCTGAGCTTTAAGTCATCAGGGTCTGCAGACCAAACCCATACGTTAACAGAGGACCCTATGTAAGGGGTGCAGTGATCAGGAAACTCAGACTGCTGGACCCTGGCAGTGTCACCACGATGCAAGGTATGACAGCAGGTGGAAAACCCTGGGCACCAGGAACTGGAAGGCATCATCTGCAAAAGCCTGTTCTTCCTGCTGTGAGGTTGCTTCCCTTGGCAGCAGAAAGTGTGCAACCCTTGACTCGGCCCTTGTAGCCATGCAGTAGCCAAGCGCTGGGGCTTCATCAACCACAGACAAGGCATAGGATCACAGGTCCACCTTCCCCCGCTCCCCAGCTCCACACTGGCCAGCTGCACCAGAACAGGGAATTGGGGAGGTCTTGGAAAGTCTGGGGCAGTGCTACACACTGCCATGGTTGGTGGCCTTCCCTGGGGGCAGGCCCACCATCAGTCCTCCAAGGCAGCTAGTACTTCCAGTCCCACCTATCCGCTCCTCCGCGCTGAGATGAGACAGGGAATGGACCAGTTTCAGTGAACAAGCAGTTACTGGTCTAGCTGCCAGCTCCTTGAAACTTAGATTTAGGAGACTAATCCAAAGATGAGCTTTATGAAAAGGTTATTTAGAGGATTAGTTCATACGGTATTTTTAGCAAAATGATAGCTGAGGAAAAGCAAAAGGGATTTACTTTGGGTTTGTTTAATAAACGAGAACAGCAACGTTACCATATCATTTCCATATATGCATCAGCACAGCTGCTGGCATTGTCCCAGCCCCTCAAATAACTACCCCGCTCCAGCACTGTGTACAACAACAAACCATGCCAGGGCCAGTGGAGCCAGGAGACATTTATGCTCCTGCACAGTGAGCAGGCACAAGCATGGACCTCATCCCCTCCTCATCTTCAGCAGAGCTGAGGACCTCACTGCTTTCCCGTGAGGGTGAGGCAGAGCAAAGCCCATTCCAGCCCCACTGCCCATCCTGCACAGGCTGATGGAGCAGGGATGCAAGGTGATGCACGTGTCAGAGAGGTTTGTGCACCCGAGGAAGGCTGCCTCATGCTTTGCAGGTCCTGGCTGTCACTCTCCCAGCCCTCATCCCAGCTTGGCAGGATCTTAAAGGCATCTTCACGGACCTCCATCCTCTTCACAATTATTTTCCAAAGAGATGGCTGACAATTTTGTACCAGACAGGGTAGCCTTGGCACAACTAATATGGGAAAAACTCTCTCTCTCTGCCTTTCTTTCAGCAATATGATTAAAATGGAAATTTATGCTAAACCACCAGAAATACCTATTTCACTTTTTCCTGGTAACAGCTTTTGCTCAGAGGGGTGGCACTAGCTAAGCAATATGTCAGCTTTCAGCAAGGAAGTTGCTTGTTTATCTTCTAGAAGTCCATGGTCTTCCCGGCTAACCCTTCGCTGATTTTTCTATATTCAGGGAAGTTTCTCCCTTGCTTTTCCCATCGCATCATGCTTTATTCTCATTTTACTCTGTTCTGCCTCAATTTTCCCTCCTCTGGGGATGAAACTTTCAGGCAATCCCAGTCTTGTCCTGGACAAATCAATAAACTCGAAAAACGCTGTGTACAATATGAGAAATCCCTTTTCCTGTTACTCTCCTGTTCCATAAAGGCATCAGTCCAGGGGGAAACACTGCCCTTGTGACCTACATAAGGAGGCCTAGGACCTTGTCACAGTCCCAGCTGTGACCCCTGTTAGTTTATACTGTGTCAAGATTTTTCAGAGATTTATTGACTCAGGCCGTGTCTACCCTTCTGTGTACAGAGGCTGCAGAATTTTTGCCGGGAGGGGATTAAAGCATGTTCTTAAGAATGATGTTTTAAGAGGCATTGGGCACAAACTGAAATACAGAAGGTTCCATCTGAACATCAGGAAACTATTTTACTGCGAGGGTGACCGAGCACTGGCACAGACTGACCAGAGAGGTTGTGGAGTCTCCGTCCTTGGAGATATCCAAAAGCCATCTGGACATGGTCCTGGGCAACCTGTTGTAGGTGGCCCTGCCTGAGCAGGGGGAGTTGGACCAGATGACCTTCAGAGGTGCCTTCCAACCTCAACCAGTTTGTGAGGATTCTGTCTTTCCTTTTCCCTGCAAAGCTCCAAGCAACTACAGCCGTGCGAAGCCATTCCCCTCACTGCTGCTGCGAAACAAAGTCAAGCTGAATTTTCTTAACTTCAGCTCTGCTTTCTTATGCTTTTGCCAGAAAATACCGTGTATGTTTGCAAAACGCTGCAGTAGTGCCAAATAAAAAAGTTCTTCCTGTCATTTGCATGCTGTGGTGGTACCAAGCCAGTTTTGTTCACCAGGCGTTGGGTCTAACCCCCACGCTGCCCATAGAGACGGTTACATGAACAAAACCTGAGCTAGATGAAGCCACGCTCACCTCCAGGCTGCCACGGCTAGCTTGCTCTGTTGAGGCATGCAGGCAAAAGGCCGACCCTGACCTGTACCTACACAAACAAAATAACTGCGTGAGAAATTATAAGGTAACAACATGAGAAATGACAGAAAGTAGAAGCATTAAGTATATGATGAAAGGGAAGCAGTAGCTTAAAGGAACTGCTGACCCAGGTAGAAAATACAGAGGCTATGCCGTATGCTATCATACCACAGATACCACATACCACTGTAAAACCAGCAAAACTGGGGGCAGGGGGTTAAGGGCGAACGAGACAGTCTGTTTGGGAGGCGATGAGGATCGCAATGGGGAAGAGCTTGGGAGGAGAACAGCACTGTCTGCTGCTGGTTTGCTGTGGTGCAGGGTGGCTGGCTGGCTCTGCTCACTCTCACCAGGCTTCCTCAGTTTCTTCTTGTCCCAGGCTGGTGTTTGCTGTCGCCTCTGCCTCTCTCCCTGCCTGCAGGTGGATTTGACCATCGGATGCCTTGCTGAGAGCAGAGAGCAGCTTGTGGAGCAAAGATCTGTTTAAACCACTGTGAACCCATGTGAGCTGGGCAAATGGAAAGGTGTGCAAAGCAAGCACAGAGGGAAAGGAGAGGGAACAGGTTAGCTGGCGCCATCACTGTGCAGGGCCAGGTCCTTGTGGGAGAGCTGCTGAGCTCCTCTTAGTGGCCCCAGAGCTCTGCTGGCCCCAAGAAGACTTGGAAGAGCTAGGACCAGTCAGGGGACAGGGGCAGGGTAGAAAGTGGCGGCCACTGCGGACACCTGGCTGTGCATTTGGCATCACTTCCACCTTCTGCTGTAAGCCCACACAAGTGAGTGAGGCCAGAAGCATCACTGTACCACCAAGCCTGAGGCCTGAGGCAAAGGTCCCTGGCCAGAAAAACTTGATCACGAGGAGTGTTTCCAGAAGAAGCAGGAATGCAAGGCACTGAGCTCAAATGGGGACAGAACGCATGGGCAGTGTGACCCCAAGATCAAGGAGCAAAATGAGGACATGCAGGGACGGCCAGAAAGCCCTGTGCAGGGTCCTGTGGACACGGTCGTCAGCCCAGCTGGCACCAAGTTACATCTTTCTAGCACCAAAACATTCACCACATCACACTCTGAACTCACAGGGAGCTGTGAGGGCGAGAGCAGGGGTTTGCATCACCGGGTGTCACCGTGGTGCCATGGGTGCCACCTGGGTGCAGGCTCCTGCCAGCTGCCATGCTGTGGGAGCAGGGAGTTCTCGTCCCCTGGAGGGGATCAAAAGTGGCTGCAGGAGTGAGGGAATGCACAACGGCTTGTCCAGTGGCTGTCACTCTCAGGTACAGATTAGCAGTGCTAAAAAACAACATTGTTGACTGTTAATGCAGAACTAATACAGCCACCACCTGCACAGGGCATCCATGGGGATGCAGCATTCCCACACCCTTGCACTCAGCCTGCATCACCAGGCACTCATGGCACCTGCTTAGAAAACCTCGGCTCATTTCTTTGGAGTTTCTGAATTTTTCCAGACATTTTTCAGCTTCTCACTTGTTATGCAGCAGTTTTATTTAACAGATTGAGAGGGTATTTCTTTAAGATTATTTTTTCAAGATTATTTTTTCGTAGAGTTCACTGTGTCTGGAAACCGCAAGGTAACCACAGTGCAGACAGAAGTTCAAACAAAGTTCTTACAAGCTATCACCTGACTTAGTTAAAAGCTTTTCTCTTAACAGTTGCCACCTGTAATTATCTAAGAGCACACACAAGTGTTACAGGATGTTCTTGATAAGATCAGAGTTTGGGATTCTGCAGCGTATTTTTTTCCTGCTTGGTAACTATCAGATTTGTTTTGCATTGGGCACGGCCCTGCAGTCCGTTGGCAGCACAGATCAGCCCAGCAGAGCACCTCTGTGTGAATCACTGCAGAGTACCTCTGCTTCGGGACCAGCCCAGAAAGGAATCTCTGCTGGGAAGTACATACCCAGTCAGACCTACCCTGCCCAAACTCATTGAAGCAAATGCTCCCTCTGGCTGGATATGGTCCTCGATAGCCGTATTTCTATCTGCTATTCCCCTTGTGCCTGTGGAGTCCAACAAAACAGTGTTTCTCGAGATGTGAAGCCACACATATCCCAGACACCAGATGTGCCTGATGCACAGGAGTGTCCATGCACTACCAGGAGCAACAGCAGGCACGGAGGCTCTGGCCAGTGTGGCTGTAAGGCTCCTAGTGCTAGGTAAAAATGATGCAAAACACTGAACTGGCATAAACATGCTCAGCTGACTATGGTTTGTCCAGAAAGTATTGAAGAGATGTCCTAGCAGTATCTGTGCTAGCAGAGGTCTTTCACTGTCTGCTAGTTTGGGTATCACCTGTCAACCTGGGACTGGCCTTGAGACTGATGTAAAAGCATAAAGTTGGCATAGTCCCTATGTCATGTGCACTAATTCAACAGAAACATGTGTTTGCCTCCAGGCGATTCAGGTCAGCTTTGTGTGCTGTGTGACCTGGGAATCAGCACTGGTGTGACTGATGTGGGACAATTCTGCTGCAGGTCGCAGTGGAGACATACCCTGAAATCAGGTGGAAAAGCTGAGATCACCACATCTGCTGCTGTAACGGAGGGGCAGATGCAGTTAAATATTAACGTTGCTGTGATGCAGCTACAGCCTGGCCCAAAAATGTATGTAATAGCACATACTTTATTGTACATATGACTAAGAATAGTCACTCACCAGGATGCTCCCCACAGGTATGACTAACCACCCTGCCCACCCATTTCCACTCCTAGGGACTCATGGAGATATATTTAATGATGATTTAGGCTCACAATTTCCTGGTATACCCATAGTCCGCTTACTCTTGTATTTATGGGAGCAGCCCAATAATTCAGAAGTTGTTGGGAACTTCTTGTACTGAATGGACAGCTTGCTCCATAGGAGAGTCAGGACATACATTTTACAAGGTCACTCAGTCCAAAATACTGCCCTGGAGAACAGTCTGTGCACTGTAAAACTGCCCACGCTGCCAGCTCTGCAGCCTCGGTCTTGGGAAACCAGAGTGGGACCAGCGCTGTTTGCACGGCTGGCCATGAAGGCTGCGAGGCGGCTGTTGATCCATCACCTGCTGAGTAATGCAAGACCCTCCCTGCACACACCCCACCCCTACGTACACACACAGGGCACGCTGCTATTCCTGTACTTGAATTTGTGGCTCCTGTGAATGCTTCCTGCACTTTGTCCTTGTTTTTATCTTTATTTGACTTAGAGGCTGAGCTTCCACAGTCACTTAATTAACATGCTTGACTCAGTGCCTTAGTTTCAGTCCATGAAGAGCTCTTCTGCCGGGAGCTCCCCTGCTTCACTTATCCAATTCCTCCCAACCCAATAGCAGACCTGCTCCAGCCCGACAGTGCCCCCGTGCTGGATTTACGGTTCATCCGTACAAAGTACCAAGTCCAACGATCTCGTTCCACCCACTCCCTTAGCTGTAAAGTGGCTAGGCTTTCCTGCAGCTATTTCACTTCAAAAGCTGCTTGTTCAAGAGGCGACCAACCCTATGGATGCTCAAGGGTAACAGCATGATCTCACTGAAGCATGTGGGCAACTTCTTCTTACCTACCACTGCCCCAAACAGGATATCTAATGGTGACCATCACTGTCTCGTTGCTTCTTCCACCACCAATATCCACCCACTGCCTCATTTCTTACACTGGAGGCAGTTATCGAGGCTCCTACTGCAGCAGGGAGGGGAGCACTGAAGCCTGCTGGGCAGCATAGCAGGACAATTAGCCACTGCGGGGGAAGACTCAACCAGAAAACATCAGTCTCTATTTCCTAATGATATATTACATGACATATGTTTGGCTTCAACCATGCCTGCTAGCTAGTTTCCTTGCCCTTGAATCTGACCCCCCCTTACTTCTCTGACCAGCTTCCTTTAGTCTAGTTAGTCCCACTGAAATTTCAGCAGTCCTGGGGATAAAGCGAGGCAGAGATGTCTGAATTCATGATGGGTCTGTAGCATTCAGCCCCAATTCTCTACCAAAGGCCATCTGCTTGCCCATGAATGTTGGATCTGTGTGTTCCCTTTGGATTTAAACTACTGATGCCTCCTTGCCATTGCCCCTTGGCAGCTTTCTTTACCCTTGCAGACCCTGAGAGACTGTGTTTGCATTATCTCATCTGTAGCTGCAACTGGATTTGCGCCATCAGTATGTTTTATTATCTCCCAGAGGTGTAGACAGATTCCCAAATGTTCATAAAACCAAATTACAAGATATCAAAGCTCAAAAATTTTCAACACAAGCTAAGATATGGAAATAAAACTTAAGAAGAGTGGGTGCTCTCAGCTTCTCCAGAAGGGAAGATTTAAGAGCACCTACCATGACAAGTAGTGTTGGATACCTCCTCCTTTTCTGTGGCAGCACCTCGCTTGCACCTGTACAGTGTCAGAGGCAGCAGACCTGAACACAGAAGCGCACAGACAAATGTGCTGTTTCTCAGCTACAAAAGGGCTGGTTTTACAAGCAATTTGAACAGAAGCAATAGTTTCATCCCCCGCTGAGCAGAAAGCCCTTTTAGAAGCATAAATATCAGGGCTAATAGCAATTGTGTAAACAAACACTGCCAAAATGCATCACAGCTGTGCGCCTATGATACTTAACTCTCCAAAGAATTAAACTTGCAGAATATATTTGAACTCCTTTCACATTTGGAAAAAATATACTCAAACTCAGAGACAAAAAGTCTTTCACTAAATCTGTTGCGCTGATTGATCCCCAATTACCATTTTTCTAAGTTGGTTTTTGACTGCGTCACTGCTCTTTTTCATAAGTGCTGTGTGTCTGATCCCAGGCCTTTTGTCATGTGAAAAGCACTTTATAACCACGCCAGAAAAGATGGGTGTGTTTACTCATTTCACAGAAGTGCTAAAATGGTGTTTTAACTGAGGACCATTTAGAAAATCCAAGAATAATCTGCGTAATGACACTGAAGCTGAGGTCTTCTGGCATAGCGTGCATGGGGGATTCTGTAATTGCCTGTCTCTCGTTAAATTGCGTTCACACTAGTGACCCTAACAGCTGCATGGTGATACACGAGGAGCAGGGTTGTCAGAAATTCAAAAAATCAGGTTTCATAGCATTATACTACTCTCTATTCTTGTCGAGCTGGCTTGAGACAACCCAGAGCTCCAGGTAATGATATTTTGCTGCCTCAAGGATCAAACGGGATTTCAGCAGGGGTCAGGCCAAGGACAGGGGCTGCAGGAAGAGTCAGGGGGGTCTGCCGCAGGTTGAGGCACAGCGGAGAGGTGAGTTTGGGGTCTTCAAAGAGGACCAATTGGTCTTGAAGGACAAGAGCAGTCTGTCCCCATGCCCTCCTCCTCCTCTCCATCTTCCTCGGGTCAGGACACTTTGCTCCAGTGCAGTCTTGTCTGATGAGACAGAGGGTCACCCTGTCCTCCATGCAGCCACCCGTCCCTCAGACAAGCACCCCCTTCTCTCCCTCCCCATTGGGACCCCACTGGGTAGGTGCAGTCCCCACTGTGTAGAGGTGGAGAAAGGCACAGGCCAGGGCAGAGCTCCAGAAAGCAGGGATCTAGAGCCCCATGATGCTGGAAGTAGTGGTGGGATGTGCTGCTCCCTTGTCACATTTGGTCTCCCACCCAGGCTGCTCAGGGCAGCAGCACTGGAAGCAGAGCCCCGCAGAGGTGGGAAGGGGGCATCCCCCGCTTGGATCCCTGCAGGCAGGGCAGCCTCACCCCCTGCCACCACTTTTGTCCCTGCTCTGAGCTGGGGTGAGGTGCCAGGGGTGGCTCCATGCCTCACTTCATGCTGTGCAGCTCTGATACCCTGTCTCAGCACAGCAGTAAGTACATGACTAATATGTGCAATCTAGGAATCAATTAAGCAATCACATCACAAGACCGTGCTGCAAAATTAATTGCTTGCAATTAATGATGTAATTAAGTCTTGCTGAACAGGGCAAATTCTCAGTCTTGGTAGAAACATCAGTGTCTTTTGGCTGTCCTGACAGCAAACCTGGTTGCTACTTACCAGTTTGCTTTTTCCTATGTTTTTTCTTCTTCCCTTTCAAAATCACAGGCTTCCTTTAAGCTGTGCTTCACCTGCAGCCTACTTAACTTGCCCTTTCCCTCTTACTGAAGACTCAGAGCAGCTCCCGCTCCTGTAGGGCTGTAAGTTCAAAAGGAGCATCTATATGTGGGAGAAAAGGAATCGATTTGTTTAAACCACCCCAGAAGTGACTATGCCCAGGCTGAGAATGGTGAAATAGATACCAACTCAGCCCTGGCCAGGTAACTACGGGTGCAGTTACCCAGTGTGTTGTCTCTGACAGTGAAACCTACCTTTGCCACCAGCAGAAACATATGTCATGCTGCAGCCTCAGTCACTGGGTTCACTCCATCCTCACTTGTTTATCAAGTCCCTCGTGTAGGACCTAGCTGTGTAATCCCTGTACTGTTTGCGTCGCTCATCTCAAGTCCTGCTACCCTTACAGTGGGTATCAGCAGTTCACCTACACAAAAGAAATGACAAACCTAGGACTTCAACTGCAAGTCTTGGGGATGGAGCTTGATCTTTCCAGCCGTACACGGCCACTCACCAGGAAGCTGAAGCTCTGGGACCTGTGTGCTTCCCAGTCACATCGGTGGCTGTGATGGCAGGCTGGGTTGAGACACCAGGATAACTGTGGATAGCCTGTGCTGTACCACCACAGAACTGGGAAGGCTGGTCTGGCCAGGTCCAGTCTCATCTCTGCTGCTGCTGGATGTAGTCACCCCCTCCAGGTAGCTCTGGGAGGAGTTTTGTTTTGCTCAACTGGATGGTTGAGCAGGCTCGGGGAAAAAACTCTGACCAGCATTTAACAAAACCTATGTGTTTTTCCTGAAGTGCCTAGCACACCTTCCGGGCTTTGTGCCAGTAGTTACAGGGCTGCCTGAGCTCCTTTGCTCCCCTTGGTAACCTGTTATCTCTGCCCCCTTTGATAAGAGCACGGCTGTGCAAACCCCAGGCGCATTGTGGGGTGACTTTGCCGTCTCCTTGGGAAATCAGAGCAAAGCAGCAGGACCCTGGGGACCATGGCACAGGTTCACAACAAGCCAAGCTGCCCCAGGGCCAATTCCCTTTCCCCAGGCAGCTTGAGCATCCCCCACCCTGGCCTTAGCAGCTCCTCACACAGTGCTTAGGCAGCTCATGGACCCAAATACCAGTGGCAGAGAGGCTCAGCAGTGCTCCCACCCTTGGCTAAAGCCATGCCACCTCACAACTGCAGAAATGAAACATTCAGAGAGCAAATTCCAGCAACACGTCATGCTCTATGCCACAGTAAAAGCCGAGGAATGAGGACTGTGCACTGAGCTGTCATTGTCATCGAGGGAGTTATTCCTGGGTTGCACAATACTAAGTGGTAATTAGTGTTCAATGAGGAAATGGGCTCAAGCTGTGACTTTTGGATCTAGACGCAAATAATCAAAAGCTAGTGGGTTTTTGCCAAACATAGTGTGATTATCATCTAAGAAAAATGCCTTAGTAGTATGTGAGCCGACCATAAAGTACACTTTGTTTCTTTCAGTTATAAAATACGTTCTCATGGTGCAAATAAATACCAAGTGCAAACACATATTGTTTGAAATAACTCGAGCAGCCTAAAAACAAGGTATGTAGGCTCCCTCTATAGTCAGCTCTTAGATATCTAGCTCTCAGAGCTGTTCCATGACACAAAGCACGAGTGTATCACAGACTCTTTGGCAGTCCAAATTTGCTTTAACACTTTTTGACAGGCACCTATCTCCCAGCAGGATTCACGTGAGGTCAGGTGTTGTCTGGCCACCCACAGTCAACCCCATCGTGTGCTCAGCACTTTATGCCCTGGTTAATTTGTCAGAAATGTCTCCACATGTCAACACCTTGTCCAGATTAGCTGTGTGGTGCTCCAACTTCTATTAACAGCTCTGGGTGCACAGATCTGATATTAACCACCACTGTAGGCTCCTGCTATACATCTGGATATATATCTGGAGATACCTGTCCTTCTCTATTGACTGGACAGGCCTGGACAACAGGCATGGACAACTAGCTCAGTCTAGATGCTCAGCTTTACGTGGCTGACATTAGTTCACTTGAAGCCCTACCAAAAGTTATAAGACAGCTGGTCTCCCTGTAACTGCAAGAAGGGCATCCTGCTTCTTCCCTCTCCTTTCCAGCTTCCCTCTCCCAGCAGATCCTAGCCATGTGGTCCTCTGCCTTCCCTTGTGCTGGTTCGTCCTCGTACCTTCACTGAGCCCCTACGACTGCAGGATAAATCTACCCAGATAATTGGTAGGATCAGCCTCTGCCTACTTAGCAAGTTGACTTAATTCATGGAGTATAGGACCAACAAGTGCCAGAATGGACCGCAGGAAAGGGGATCGTAAGTAGGACCTTCACACCAGGATATCAAGTGGCTCACCCTGTCTTAGGTACCTGCACCCTAATGTACAGACAGTGAAGCCCAGTGGGACCATGACTCACTGTTTGGATGTTTCCAGTGATTCTGCACCGCATTCCTCTGAACATAGTATTTCCTGCTCAGGTCCATGGTAGCACATGGTTATGGCAGACATCATCGCACCCAAAGCTCCCTGTTAAACACCTATGCCTTTGTTATACTCACAGGAAACAGAGGTGTGATAAGGTCCATACACACAGGTAAGCACCTAACCACAATCATTACTAAATGGTGTGGATGAAAGAATGGCTCACTAGACGGAATTCAATGCAGAAATGTTTACTCATGCAGGAAGGCTCGTAGGAGACCATCTCAGGAAGCACCTGAATAGAAATGTCTGTCTGAGGCACCTCTAGTAAATCATTTTAGCCTAAACTCTCAAAGGCCTGAAAAACAGTATCTCTGAGGAGCTAGCCTGTTAGGTCTATCTGCCGCAGTTTCTCAGTCTTCAGGAGTGATTTCATTAGAAGACACTTTCAGATCTTTGAATCAGAGCTAGTGTTTGAGAGCAAAGAGTTATATATATACTATCATTACCAGTATGCATTGTTTTTATGGATGGATTAGACCAGTGTTGTATCTGTAAACTTTTTTCAGNGGCTAGTGTTTGAGAGCAAAGAGTTTTATATACTATCATTACCAGTATGCATTGGTTCTATGGATGGATTAGACCAGTGTTGTATCTGTAAACTTTTTTCAGCAGTGTTTTAGGCTTCGCTTTGTTCACATTTCACCCAACCCTGTGAGCATACATCTTCAGGAAGGTCAGAGTACGGGAATGCTTACCCCAGCTTTTGGAAGGGTGACATGTTTTAAAGCAGGCATGGTAATGCTTCACTACTGTAAACTGAAGGGATTATTGATTATATGCAGTAAACCTGTCACAGCTGACACTGTTTCATGATCTTGCCACTGCAGGGCAATATGGGTCTTCTCTCGGAGGCACAGATGCCCTCTGCTAACAGAGGCACTTTGGCTTTGTTTACATTGCTCCTCTGGCTGCCTCACATGTTATGTGCTGGTTGATGTGCTGCATCTGTGCTAATAAATAAAACAGGCAGGCCCATTTTTTATTGCTGGAGGCATGGGGCATGGTGTGGCTCACATCTGTATACAGCGTCCCCAGTCAGAGTGATCTTTTCCCTTCTGCCTACCAGAAACAGCCTCTCCGGCAACACCACCCCAAACCTGCCTGGGTGTTGTGAGGACTGTGATAACAGGAATCGGGCAAAACAGTATTAGGGAAGGTGGTAAAGATTAAGTGGGCTGGATATGGGACAGTGCTTGAGCCCATACACAGTCCTATTTAGTTTCTCAGTATGGATGTCACCCTGGCAAGCTGTCACCTGCGTTCACATGCACTCAGATCCACCAGCAGAACTGCATCCATGCTTACTCCCTGCTCTGTCCACAGTGAAATGGAAAAAAACCCTGCTGCAAAACATCTTAAAGAGATCCTAGGAACACACTCAGGTATGTCCAGGTGACAAGAGTCACACGCCCATATGTTGGTGGGACTTCACATGCCCTTATGTTGGTGGGATGGACCACTCAGTTCCCCTAAGACTGGAGTTACCATACGCAGGAGGGAGTCTTGTTAGGGCAGCTCAGATGTCAATAACAAAATCCTCTGAACATCATGCAATGTCTGGAGCTGCTTGGTGGTCACTCCCACTTGACAATGCTTTGCTTACTGGCAATACAAGAGAATACTCAAGTGACACTGGAGGTTTTCCAAGAGAAAGAATCTCAATATCTGTCTCAAAAGCAGAGAGACAACCTTCTGCCAGAGTAATTGGCATATGAACACAATACTTGCATTGGTCTTCCTTCTCGCTTTCCCCAGCACGAAACTACACTAGGCAGAAACAGGAAAGGGAGTAAAGCAGATTTCCAGGATGCTTTATGCCCTTCTTGTTGCATGTAATTTGGGTTTGGCTGACCCAAGTTTTAGCTCTTAAAAATGCATCAAATATGTGCACTGCTGAGCAGTCTGTGTGCAGGCGGCTGCGAGGTTTAAAAGCTGGGAGAGCGGTGAGCTCCTAGAACATTAATGGCGGGAATAGCCCATTCCCTCCTGATGTAAGCCAGACCTGAACAGAGAGAGGTAAACAGTTTAGTTGTGAACGGTCAAAGGTCTGGTCTCTTCTTGGCTGCGAAAGATGTTTATTGCAAAGTAGCAGTCCCATTTGTGATTCATGACAGTTCCTAGGTATGCTGGTCATTGTAACTCAACAGGGCTTGTTAATAATAGCCCTTTAAAATATCACGTTACTTATCACCTCTGTTTTCTCCAAGGTTCATCGTTTAGTTTTGTGCTTCATAAAACTCAGAGAGGTCACTGAGTGCTGCTCAGGGGGAAATTAACTGAGTGACAGCAGCCTGCTCAGGGATTCCCTTCAGAAGCACTAAACAAGCTACAAAGTCATTACAGTCTGGCTCAGAAAGAGGGGTAATAAAACCTATCTGCAGAAAATTTGGAGGCAGAAATCTTTGCCCATAGATATTTTTTGTCCAAATCCACACTTTTGATGTTCAGCTGAATTGAACCTCTTCCAGTCCTCCATCATTGCTTGCATTATTCGATGCAAGTAAATTGTTTACAGGACAGGCAAACAGGGAACAACATGAAAGGACCTTACGCAACCGCAGCTATGGGAACACGACATATATCATCCCCCTCAGTAAAAGAGGCTGAGGATGTCTCCGTTGCTTAATCACACATCCACACATCAGCATTGTCTAATAAATTGATGTGAAATAGTTGTAAAGTGTTTGTGAGACAGGGCTGTGGTTTACAGCAGCCTCTGCCCACCGCCTCCCCAGGGCGCAGAGCAAGAGGCAGAGGGCAGGGTGGGCACGGGAGGGCTGGAGAAGGGTCTCAGGGCCACTCTCAGCTCCTCGGGTGTGGGGCAGCCACCTGTGAATACCTGCAAGTTCGGCCTGGGCACCTCTGACTGCAAAGAGGCAACTCGACTGTGGCCACTGGTCTGCTTCCTATCTGGGGCACAACACTATTCTTTAGCTATTAGGTGCCTAAAAGAAATCTGCCCTGTTGTGGCTTCTCTGTGTTGTCTTCTACACTCCCAAAGCAGCATGCAAGCAGTCACCTATATCCAGTGTAATTTTAAGTATAAAGTTCTTCAGTTGTATATATATGAGAGAGGACAACATTGCTTTCATAATATTTATGGCCTCTGACAATACTGGACAAAGGAATTATCACCTACCCCGTACTGTACACTGATAGACTCTCAGTGACAGACTGAAAGGGCCATAATCTAAGACACCAGCTCTTGTATTTCAAGCATGTCATATACAAAACAAAATAACAACAGAGGCCAAAAAAAGAGAGACGAAGTTTGTTTAGAAATGCCATTTGAGAAACAAAGGTTGCGATGCATGGCTTGACAATTGACAAAGTTAATTAATTATTTGTTTGCGAGTTTGGAGCAAACACTTCGGCTGTTATTTAAGCATGCAGTGAAGGGCAAAGCCTTGGAAAGCATCTAAGTTAGATACTTGAATGAGTTGCAGCATACAAAGATGCCGACCCTGGATGATATTTTAGAGCAGATCGGAGAATTTGACTTCTTTCAGAAACAAGCCCTCTTTGTCTTATGCCTGCTTTCTGCTACCTTCGTTCCCATTTACGTGGGGATTTTCTTCCTGGGATTCACCCCCGAGCACCATTGCCGCAGCCCCGGGGTGGCTGAGCTGAGCCAGCGGTGTGGCTGGAGCCTGGAGGAGCAGCTGAATCACACGGTTCCCGAGTGGGGTGGCCATGGGGCCAGTTTCAGCAGCCGCTGCAGGAGGTACGAGGTGGACTGGAACGCGACGGGCATCAGCTGCACTGACCCCCTCGGCAGCCTCGTGGGCAACTGGAGCACTGTCCCCCTCGGTCCCTGCCATGACGGCTGGGTCTACGACTCCCTGGGGACCTCTCTCGTGACTGAGGTAAGACACAGGTTGTCCAGCAAAATCACTCTTGCTTACACACCTTGAAGCAAGCAGATTGCTTTTGTTGCACAGGCTGAGCCTGGCTGCTGATAAATAGTGGATATCAGGACTTCCTAGGGACTTAGAGCAAAGATTTATACGGATAAAAAATGGGAAATGATTGTTTTTCCTGGGAGGATAACACTACAAGTTTGTCATCAACCAGACAACAGCTATTCTCATAATTCAGTATTTCAGTCACCAAATTGAGGGTAGCACCCTGTAGCCCAAACTGAGGAATTGGACATTTGAGTGATAATCTAAACATACTCATATACAATGAACAAGAAGTAGAAGATGGGGCTAAATTTGTCAGATAATGAATTAGCCACAGCAGCAGTTTTTTCTTCCAATTTATACTACCTAAACCAGATAGTTTAGAAAGTGAAAAACTGTGCAAACCAGTACAACAGTCTAAAAGCCACTACAGTAACTACGGTNACAGTTTTTTCTTCCAATTTACACTACCTAAACCAGATAGTTTAGAAAGTGAAAAACTGCGCAAACCAGTACAACAGTCTAAAAGCCACTACAGTAACTACGGTGACCTGAAGCATAAGAAGGACCTCCAGAGAGAACTCTCCTACTTCTCCTCCAGTCCCAAAACTGTATTGACTATCCCTCAACCATACCTAGCAGATGTTTCTGTAACCCGTTCTTAAAAAACTGCGATTCTAGATACTTTACAACTTCCTCAGGCAGGATATTCATATTCCCTTGCTTCACTATCACTACCATTACAAAGAAATTCCACCTCACTTTCCCTCGGGACAGACAGGTTGGGGCAGAGAAGAGCACTCTCAGTCATCCTCTGCATCAGTCAAGCCGGTGAAACTGATATGAGCTGATTGGTACGGCCCCAGCAAACTTGTCTGTGTTAGAAAGAGGTTAAACAAGCAGCCAAACACATTCATGCTTTTTTTCTGGGCTGAAGTCTAGTTACACCTGAATGAATATTTCCAGCTGTAGAGAAGTTAACACCAGTTTGCCCTTGTCCCCTCACTGGGTGTGGGTTGGTAATCTGTTAATTGTAAATCACAAGCAAGTTACAGAATACCAGTTCACTGCAGAGAAAAATCAACCAAATCCTGGGCATTGTGCCAGTGCTAACAAGGAGCGGGACAGCTATCTCTTGGCTCCTCTCCAGCAGGGCTCATGGCAGCCCTGCCACCTCTCACACCTGGCACTGCTTTCATGCAGCAAGATAAAATACGGTTAGAGACAGGCCTTGGCATCTGGGAAGGAAGCGATGTTCCAAGCATCCTCCAAATTTCAGGATGATGGGTGCGGAGGAGAGGGTGAGATTTTTCTGAACTTTCTAATTTGTTCATTCAAAGTTCCTCTCCCTTTCTCACTCTCCTTGTGTCTCATTGTGCAATCATTTTCCAGGGTGTAACTTTTCCACAAAGTCTGGGAAAATCTGGACAAGATGTATTCCAGATGTCAGTTTAAGAGATTAGAGGGTTTCTTTTCTGGACCCTGTTTTCTAGTTATGTGTCATTGGGTTCCTTCCATTATCCATCCTCAGAAAGCCATGGTTTGTGTTGAATGTTCCTGCTCGTCTAACTGTGGTTGCCCTTGCAGTTTAACCTGGTGTGTGAGGATGCCTGGAAGCTGGACCTCTTCCAGTCCTGTGTGAACGCTGGGTTTTTTATTGGCTCCATGAGCATTGGCTACATAGCAGACAGGTAGGTAATACGTAGACAGGTGTGAGATGAACTGTTTCCTCTGGTTATCTGCTTTCTGCACGTTGCTGAACAACATTGATGATTCAAAGAGGAAATTAATGCATTTAAACCTTGATCCAAAAGGCCCATGTGTCACTTACAAAGGTGTAGATGGTGGTTCCTAAGCCCTGGCTTTCAAAGGCTGTTGTGATCTAGGAATCCATGGAAATGCCATGGAGTTGCTCCACTCTTACAGCCTCTCAGTGGCTCCATGGGGAATCTGCACATTCACAAGTAAAGAGGTTTTGTTTTCTTTCGCAGTGGCAAACTGCAATGAGAGCTCGGAGTTTGAGATGAAATTCTAACTCACGCACAAGGAGCTATTTGCCCGTCTTCACGATAAATTTGTTTCACATTAATTTTAACAGCATCCAGATGGACAAATCAGTTTCAAAATAGAATTGTTTTTCTCAGATACAGAAATAGAACAAGTTGCTCCTTCTTAAATTTTCTTTGGTCCTCCTTTTTGTCAGCTGGCTCTGTGTGTAGCCGGATCTGGACCTTATTTTCCCTCACCTCCTCTTTTCCTTCACAATGTCATCATGCCATAGATCTGCCCACTGAGGTTTTTTGGGGGTTAGACTCCAAACAAATTTCATGCTTTGTAGCTAACTTTCCTGTGGGTGTTTACCAGATTTTTCAGTAAAATAGTAAGAGAGGCTAAGACTGGAATTTGGAGAGGTGAAGGTAACATGGTGTAAACAATCCTTCTGTAGAGTTGGTCTGTCTTGGAGAAATTGGGTTTTTTCCTTATATTCTGAGAACATACAAGAGCACTGATGGGCAATAGCCTTTTCCTTCCATGCTGATTAGGCCTCAGAATCATCACTGTTGGACAGATATTGCCACCATTCTCTTCTTTTCACTTTCCCTCTTCTCCATGGGGGAAGCTGTACGGGAAGGGGTGCAGCCATCCCTCATAGTACTTCTGCAGTGTCACAAAATAAGGATGGGACTGTGTTTGTCTCGCTGGTCCCCACACCCTTGTTTCGTTGCAGGCAAACACAGCATCAGTTAGGTTGCATACACCACCTTTGTGGGGAAAGTGGCTACCACAGACCCAGCTAACCTCAACCCGTCCCTCCACACAGACAAACCTGCTTGTGAAGAAGCTCACCTATGGACGGATTGGACAGACCACTTTCTAGTCCTCAGTAAACCATTATCTTACTGTCAGTGAACCAGACCATGTTGGAAGCTTTCTGCTTAAAGGGATTTGTCATGATAGTGATTTTTTAAAGTAATTCTTTCTGGCCACGTCCTGTGTGCAGCTACAGCTTTGGCAGAAAGCTCTCTCAGGTGGAAGACATCAAATGGCTACAGCCGCACCACAAAGATCCTAAATCCAGTCTTCAGTCCAGGGCTGGAGTCCCCTGTCTGATTTGAATGACAAAGGTTGACACACTTATGCCACTTTTTGCTTTTCTTCACCCACATCTTGAAAGATCTTGATTTCTTTTTTGCATCAGAAATGTATGTCAACCTCTCCTCCCGTCTTTCCCTTACACTCAAATTCTTGTTTTCTGGCCAGTCTTCTAGTGAATTTGAAAGTATTCTGTCCTTTTTCCCAGAACTGATGCTCGGATCATGATGCACAGCTCACTGGGAGCAAAGGAGGGGATATGTATGAGCCTCTCATCCAGGCATGACAGGACATGAAACAGCAGTGAGCAGATCTTGTGACCATCAGAGGCACCAGTCTTCAGATCACCTTTTCAGCACAGAGGTGGATTAAACAATAATGTTCACTAGCAAAGGCATTTCTTGGCAGCGTATGGCTGTGCAAGCCAACAGAAACCGGAGCTCCCAAATCCACAGCCAATTATCTCTGAAATGTTCTCTCCCCATGACAGAATACTGAAGGACCTTTTTACCAAAGCTTATTATCAAGCAAAAGTATGAAAAGATGTGAGGGAGTAGAATATCATTGCTGCTAAGATAATGCACACGCGTGTCATGCATCAAGGGTCTTTCTGCTGCTCTGGTCACTGCCACCCTGCCCCAGTTCACCATGGTCCTAAAGCACTGCAAGCACCCAAGAGCAAAACAAAATCCCATGCCCACAGAGAGCTGTGCTTAGGGAAAAAACAATCCCAGAAGCCTCAAAGTTAGTAGAGGAAATGGGAAAAAGTCCCATGAATTTTGTGTTTCCCGGATTTGAGATACCCATCCTCTTCCTGTCAGATGGCCTGAGTGCAGCTGGAGCGCTGGTTTTCCCCTGCATGAGATTGCTGCAACCCGCTGTACTTGGGATAACTCCTGCAAACATTTTAGGTCCTTCAGGGGAGGTTTCATAAGCTCTTTCGAAATATGTGTCTCTCTGAGGGATTAGACCTACTCATTTACTTGATCAGTCTCTGGCACCCACCCAGGTGCTGACTTTGACATTTGAGAGTCATAACTGTCTTGGAAATGGCATGCCTGCTGCCCTAGACAGCTCCAGAGGTCAGTGCTAACATGCAGCACTTGCACGTCTGCCATTCAGAGCTGAGGCACTGGGAAAGGGCCTTTGCAGGGGAGGGCTCCTCTTGTGGCCTGATGAGGCTCTCTTGGGCTGGACTTTAAGGCCAGTCAAAAATGTCTGTATGTCAGGCTCATGACAGGAAGAAAGTTTGAGCGATGGGATCTGCTGATGTTATTGTGGAGAACAGAAGACATTTATTTTGGCTGGCATTTATTATCATGCTATTTCTGTTAGTGGACATCGACTAATTAAATGGTTTTTATAAATCGTACTTCTAACTAAATATATAACTCTGTCAGCTAGAAAACAAATGCCTTTCCAGTGTTCCATTAAGCTTGTTTCTTTTGGAAACAATTTATTTCTGACTATCAGTGAGTCACAGTGATACAGGGAATGACAAATAACAGGGATGAACAAAACCCTCTTCAAGAAGAGCTCAATAGTCAGTCAAGGTTGATGAGAAAATAGGTGAAGATTACAGTTATCGAACAAGATCCCCATTAAAAAGCTATTGCAGCTTTGAAAGGTGGGCTGAACAGCCATATCAGAGCATTTATTGAACTCATTAGCAAAGTCATTAACCAGAAGTCAGCAACGACCTGAAAACACAGGTCAGGGGAGTCCCCCGAGCTTCCATTGACATGAAAAATGTTGCAAAGGGAATAGCAGATACAGACTCCTATTCAAAATGAACAGAGAAGAGGAGGACAGGGTCCATCTCCAGCCTCTTCAGCCCCTTTGGTTTGCCACCCTACCCTGCCAGCAGCTGAGCCTTTTTCTTCTCTTTTCTTCTTTCCCTCTGCAGGTTTGGCCGCAAACTCTGCCTCCTGGTCACAGTCCTCATCAATGCGGTCTCGGGGGTTCTCATGGCCTTTGTGCCGAGCTACACCTGGACAGTGATCTTCCGGCTGATACAGGGGCTGGTCAGCAAGGGGGGCTGGCTGACAGGCTATGTCCTCAGTTACGGCAGCTTGCGATTACACTTTCTGGGCAGGAACCCCCTGTTTAGCAGCAGGACTAACCCACGCTGGTGCCATGTGATTTTTAAGGAACTGTGTGTAACAAGAGCAGATGGTGACACTATGCTATTTACACCCAAACTGCACCTCTTTGCTTAAATGCAGGTGTTTATGACCCAAGCTTGCAGTGGCTCATAGACNCTGGCTCGTAGACATAAATGGAATAATCAGGAGGGTGCTCTGAAAACTAGGGAGTGTTTGTACCTGGAAAGGCACACGCCAAAAGGAAGGACGAGGTCTAGAGACAACAACTAATTGAAAACACTGCAAAGATGTATGACACTTTTCTGGGAAAGGCAGCAATTGGTGCTGTGAGAGATAATACTTGTGTTTCACAGCCCTGGTGCCAAAACCATTTTTTGCTGTGCTGTTTCACATGCTTGGCGGGTAGGGAGGCTCTGTTCCCAAGCTGTATGGGAGGAGGGACATGGAGGCAAGCAAGTGACAGATGTTTATTTTATTTTCCCACTTAGTTCTTAGCTAGAAGGAGTGGGAGGAAGAAAGCAACCTTTGCCCTGTGTTGATGGGCAACGGCCTGACACCCTGGAAGGCGGGGGCCAAGTCCCCAGCTGACCGGCGGAGGAGGAAGGGTCAGGACTTTCCCTGTGATTTACACCAGAGCCCCAGACCTGCTCTGCTTTCCCAGCCAAACTCACACCCATGCACCACGACACAAGGGCACAGCAAAGCATAGGGGCTCCACATGGTTTTAGCTGGCAGGAGTTACGTTCCCCCAGCTCTCCAAACCAATTTATTTTTGCTCA
Source organism: Himantopus leucocephalus (assembly GCA_003993805.1). Taxonomy (NCBI): domain Eukaryota; kingdom Metazoa; phylum Chordata; class Aves; order Charadriiformes; family Recurvirostridae; genus Himantopus; species Himantopus leucocephalus. The sequence continues at coordinate 50,695,698 of RSEF01000003.1, read as the reverse complement.
TACAACTTGTCTTTGCAGTTGCAGAATTTGTTGGCTCAAACTACCGGAGGTCAGTGGGCATCATTTACCAGCTTGCCTTCACCCTGGGACTCCTCGTCCTCACCGCCCTGGCTTACGCACTTCCGCACTGGAGGTGGCTCCAGCTCGCAGTCACACTGCCCAATTTCTTCTTCCTGCTCTACTATTGGTAAGTGCCCGCTCTTACAGCTCCCAGCAAAACTGAGCCGCACCAATAAAAACAGGGGACTGTACCTGAGAGCTGAAGCATCTCTGTAGGGACCAGCCATAGTGCTACATGTAGGATTTCCAAGATGGTATTGGATGAGATCTGGCATTTTTCTGTCCCCTCTGCCCAAGGGTTTAGTCTGAATCACCTAAGAGCCAGGGACTACCTGCAACATGTTGTAATGCTTCTGTGTTTGGAGTCCTTGCTGTCCATCATGAAATAGTAAGTCATTATTTCTTGAACAGTACTTGATCTACTGTGAGAAGTGAGGTTTTCTACTCATTGATTAAAATCGCCCTTTTTTTTAATGCAATCAACAGACTTTTGCTGAGTATTTGTTAAAAAATTGAGTGAAAATGCTCCTTAGAAAATTCCATAACCAAATCAGGGAGCGGATTCAGGATGGTCTTTTTGTTTGGTCTTTTTTTTAAAGGTTATTTTTAACATGGAAGAGCTAAGGATCAAGTTTACAGCTCTTCTTTTTTATATCCACAGACTGTTAACCACCTCTGAAACACACCAAGAGAATTTATCTCAGACTAATATTTCCAAACTATAATAAACTGCTATTAACATTAAAAAAAAATAATAATCAGGCTATGTTGTCATTCAAGAGGAGCACAAATCAGAGTGCAATCACTGACAGCCACAGCTACCACTGAGTTCAGTACTGCCCGTGGATATTTGACACACCATAGGATCCTAGCCTGAGAAACTCAGTTCCATTTTAACTTTCTGTGTACCAGTAACGTGCCTTCTCCTTCCCCATAGCTGTCACACTTATGTGTGTTGCAGGTGTCTGCCTGAGTCTCCCAGGTGGCTAATAGCTCAAAAGCAAAATGACAAAGCTATGGAAGTTATTAAGCGCATCGCCAAGGGAAATAAGAAGAAGCTACCTCTCTCTTTCCAGGTGACTGCACTGCATTTGCTGAGTATAAGCAAACTTTGGGGAAAATAACGTTATGAATTTAGGATTGTTATGGGTTTAGAGTAGGGAGCAGATTGGTGATCAAAAGCACTGCAGTTCCCTCCAGCAAAGGCAAGTGAGTTTTCTTCTCTCTGACTGCCTAGGACCCTTGCAGAGCATTTATGGCTTGCAAAAATAGCCAGTAGACAAGAAAAAAACATCCTTTAAGTAATATCAATTAACAGTAAACTCACCAAATCTCATGACTGAAAATTCCAGAACATCCTTATTTATTATTTGTTTTTAAATGCTGCTTCATGCCATGCAACAGCGTCTTACACATGGCTGCACAGACATGAAGACTGTCTATATAAATTTTCATGTTTCTTTTCCCAAAACATTGGAGAAGTTAATTTTCCCTCAGTTACTTATCTGGCAAATGAAAACCCTCATCCTCCCATTAATCCAGAAGAAAACATTCATTGCAGTTCTCACCACCCTCTTGCCTGCCCTCTGTAATCTCTTCTCCTTCTGTCGCTTGTGCTACCAGAATCTCAGCTCTGAAGAAGAAGATGGAGAAAAGCTGAAACCTTCATTTCTGGACCTGGTCAGGACACCTCAGATCAGAAAACACACGTTCATTTTGATGTACAGTTGGTAAGGGAAGGCTCTTGCAGCCCAAATGGAGGGTGTGTCATTCCCTGCCCTAAATCGTCATCACTGATTTAAGCCTGTTTTGCTCCTGGCCAGCTGCAAATCTCAGTTCTTTGCATAAACTCTTTCTCGAAGGGTTTGGCTTCATTTGCACCCTGTTCTCTGCACAGGTTCACAAGCTCCGTCCTCTACCAGGGGCTCATCATGCACATGGGAATAGCCGCTGGGAACATGTATCTGGATTTCCTCTATTCAGCTCTCTTCGAGTTCCCAGCCGCCTTCATCCTCATGCTAACACTGGATCGCATTGGCCGTCGCTACCCCTGGGCTGCGGCAAACATGATGACAGGTGGTGCTTGCCTCGTTACGGCGTTAGTCCCAGACAGTGAGTCATGCAAACCTCCTTCATCAATTGATTATCTCCCTGTCTCTTGGTTATTGCCCTGGAAAATGGACAACAATCCTTGCTGACCTGGCCCATGTCAGTACTGTGATCCAATGAAGACCAATACCATAAAAGCTCACTTATGTCCCCCCATCAGCATTTCTACCAGCTGATGAGAGGCTGGAGAAATGGGGTGAATTAAATTTCCAAAATGGCATCAAATCAGATGGTAAGTCTGCAAGTGCTAGATCTTGAAGCATGCCATGTTAAGTCCACAATTTTTGTCTGGCCTACAATTTAGATTTGAATGCACAATTCAGGGTTTTCATCCAAAGATCCCCATGTTTTCTGTTTCAAAAAAGGAAAAATGGATGGGCACACGCGAACACTTAAACACCATCTGGGTACAGTAAGTGCTTTCTGCCATCAACAGTGCTGCTGCCATGAATGTAGGACATTGAGCAACCACAGTGACAGGCACTTGGCTTTTGTTTAGCTGAATGTTTGCTCCAAGGCCATAGTCTCAAAGCAATGTGTCCCTTAAGGGCCACTGAATGAAACATCTTTCCTTTTTCTTTATGGAATACAACTAGACTGAAACCACAGGCTTAACAGTGACAAACAACTATCAGTTCACAGGGGAACAAGGACAAAACCATAAAATGTTATGGAAAAATGACATAGGCAAAAAACCCAAAGTGTCCAGACAACGGGAACTGAATTTAACAAGCACCTGGGGAGGGCAGGGGCTATGCCAGGGACCGCTGGGCTTTGCTGGGGGAGTGCAGGGGTGGGAGTCCCTCAGCCCTGTGGCCTGTGCCAGGACATGGGTGAGTGCCTTGCACAGGGGACAGGCACGGCTGGTGAAGACATTGCTGCTGCCGACCCAGCTCAGCCCGTGGTTTAACACCCTGCCGCACTTGGCAGCAGCACCCACCAGCAGAGACCCCAGCCTTCCCCGCTTGCCCGTGTCAGCACCGCCAGCCCCGAGCTGAGCCACCTTCGGAGCCCATAGCCCAAAGTCCAATCCTCCAGAAAAGGGCTGTTTTTCACCCAGGCCAGCTCTGCAGGGTCAACATGGTGGGCAGAGCCCCGGCGGGGAGCCAGGGACGGCCCCAGGACTCCCACAGCTGCAATTGGTGCAAGCTGCGCACCCCAGTGGCTGGTGTCTCGGCTCTGGGGAGATAGCTGTGGGTCAATAAAATACTGCCCAGGGCTTGATGCATCCCCCAGCTGGCTAAATGAGGGAGAAACTCAATGCTCCAAGTGTGCTACTAGCTGAAATATCTGAAGCCATGATCCAAGGTCAGTTTGGGATCTAAAAGCCCATGTGGCACACAGAAGTGTCCTGGACTGACTCTACGTGCAGGGCTGGGATATTTATTTATTTGCAGCAAACATCTGTAGCTCCAGATGTGAAAGCAATTGTAGAGCACACACTGAGAGACAGGGAGGCAACATAAACTTGTCCCAGCCTGAAAGCCATCAGAAGCCTCTGTGCAAAAGTACAGAGTGACTTGCTGATAAGCAGATTTCAACTACCAAATAACGCAGCTGCCCTCCAATTAGTTTTATTGCAAGCAAGAAATGGGGTCTTGCATTAAGCTTCTGGTTAATGCACTGGATAACCCAAACTAGTTTGTATCATTGATTTCTTCTCTCTGTGACAGCAACCTAGCAAAGACTCAAGTCTTGGTTAATTGCTTGAATCACAAGACAATTGCATTGTAAATTTTTATTGAGTGAAACAGAACACCATCACGTGCTGTCCTCTTGACTTTTCATGACAGCAAACTTACCATTTCCTTAAATTAAATCTTGAATGCTCTTTTATGCCAAAAGCAGAAAAAAATGTAGTTTTGTATTCCAACCTTAATGCACACAATGTCTTTCCAGCTCTTTATTGGCTTAAAATGAGTGCAGCTTGCTTGGGCAGGATGGGAATTACAATGTGCTACGAAATTATTTGTGTTGTAAATCCTGAGCTGTATCCAACATTTCTCAGGTAAGTGCACCATCTTCTGTTGGTTGGTAACAGCTCTGGGTATGGGAGAGGCCATGAGGGGCTGACTCAAGGCTGTGGATGCAGCTGGGGAGCCTGTGGCTCATGCACTGCCCTGGAAAAGGAGCTTGTATATATGAAATACACCTTGCAAAGGTGGAGGAGAGCTGCTGAGTGGTGTAGCAGAAACCCACCACCTTCCCTGGCCAAAGCCTCTTCCCCCAACACTGAGGCAGCAGGTTTCTGAGGGGACGTGTAAGAAACTTTTCCAGACACCCTCCAGGCTCCCCTTCCAGTACAGTTCAGTGAACCAGAAGTCAAATATTCATTAACATCTCTCCTTCAATACAGGGTGAGTTTTGATGTCTTGCCTTGCCTCTCTCCCTCCTTACCTATTTCATCTTGTGGTATTTCTCCACGGGAAGCTCTGCCTGTGCTCTCTTGATTATGTTCACCACGGTAGGGGCCAGGCCTTTCTAAGCCCCTTTCTGAGCCTCAGGGCGTTATCTGTCTTCCTCTCTGAGCCTCACGGCCCATCCCTCCTCCCATCAGCTGCAAATCCCCTTGGATGGGGTGCTGACTTGCTCATCCCAGCAGCAGGGGTGGGAGAACCCTCATGGGTCCTGCCAGGGCACTGGGGTGCAGAGCGGGATGGGGCAGAGCTGGTGACACATGTGCAGGCATGTGTGTGCATGTGTGTGTGCTTGGGCTTTGCAGGAACCTGGGAGTCCTTGTCTGCTCGTCCATGTGCGACCTCGGTGGGATCATAACACCCTTCCTTGTGTACAGACTTGCGGAGCTCTGGCATGAGCTGCCCCTGGTCGTTTTTGGTAAGAGAGCTGCGAGACGCATCGGTTGGCCACAGCCTAGATGGATGAGTTTGGTAATCTGTGTCCTGCCTTTAAAAAAAAACATTTAGAGAGATGTATATACACGCATGCACACATGTAAGATACAGCTTGGTAAGTCTGTTTCAT
>RSEF01000003.1:50635433-50681652 GCA_003993805.1 Himantopus leucocephalus | reverse complement strand
GTGTGTGTGTGTGTGTTTCCCCATTGTCCCCTCCCTGCCCCCATCAGGAAAAGTAGTATATCCTGCTGCTGAAACAGGAAGAGCAGCAGTTGTGGTATGGCTTTAGTCAGAGATTAGTTTACTAAAGATAAATCAGGGAATGGATTTGAGTGAGAGCAGCTNTGAGTGAGAGCAGCGCTATCATTTTATTCAGTTCACCACAAACTGTGGCACTGAGAGGCATTTTCCAGTTGTGCCATCACAGGTTAAGAAGTAAACATGCTAGAACTGGCTTACCAGTTCATAAAAATAGACAATTAATGTCTTTCTACTATTTCTATCCTCTCAACCCATCCAGACGAGTTCTCAAATCAAAGCACTCAAACTGAAAAATATCAAAGAAAGGAGCGAATTCAAAATAAAGGCGAACCCACATGCCTTCTTTTGGTTGGATCACAAAGAGCTGCAACTTTTCTTCCTTAAAACAACATGTAAACAACCTGTTACAATTATGTTGGCATTCAACAATCTCTCAATAACCACCTTTTCAGTGTAGGATCCACTAAATTATGTCAAGGCATTTCTTCTCCTTTATGGAATGCTTAGTGAAGATAATACATGATATTGAACCACCCTCCCCCAGTGTTTTTCAAAGTGGTCTTTCTTTTAAACAGAGGTCAGGACAGCGCACAGGCTAAGATGCAATGAAGTCTTAGTGCAAAGAAGAGGTACACAGCAAAAAGGAGAGGGAAATAGGACCCTTCAGCAACTAAGAAGCACACACAACCAAAAAGCAGTTCCAAATCTCCCTCAGTATCAAGCCTTGGGAGGCAGAAGCAGCTGGTTTTTGGGTGGTGGGTAGAGATACAACAAAAGCCCTTTTACCAGTAGTAGAGCAGGAAGAAGCAGCTCGGCAGGGTGACAGTGAGCTGCAGCCACCTCCAGTGATGGATGGCATAAGCGATGGCATCAAAGACCAGGAGCCCAACGGAGAAGGCCATCTGGTAGAGGATGCCCACCGTCCTCCGGTACTTTGGACCGACGACTTCTGTCACTGCAAACATGTACAGAGACAGGTGAATGACAGCTCAGCCATGACCGCTCAGCACAGCAGTAACTTGCTCTGCAGGGATGCTGGAAGACCAATGCTGCGTTAACGACCTGAAGAAATCATCTTGGTAATCCTGGACTTCCTGGAATAAAGCCTCCAGACTAAAATCCCCTGGTGCTGGCAGAGGAACGTTTGCTTACCTGTCATCCAAACTCTCAGCAGAGGGGAACACACTGCCTTCTGCTCTTACACTGGCCTAAGGCATCCAGTGCTGTCCTCTGTCATGGAATTCTCTGAGTAAATCAAACATTCCTCCAAGTGCACAGGTGGTTATCGTTGTAACAAAATAGGATGTTTTGTTAAGTGCAGCCTTTCAGCCTGCATCTCACTCAGTATAAGAAACACTTGTACCACAGGATGGCATACAGCTGCCTGGTTGGGATGGCTTCACAACTCATCTGCGCTTTGCAACTGCACATCACAGGATAGACCCACAGGTTAAGACTTGTTGATACAGAGCTAGATGTAACAATTCCAGCAGACAGGCACAAGCACACTCAAAATTTTGCATCCAGTTGTGTCATTTCAAGAAAACACACTGATTAGAAAAGGAACAGAAAGCAGTTATTTAGCAACTGAAGGAAGTGCTGTGTTTTGGAGCCACAGATTACCTAATACTGCTTGGCCAAACGATGCACAGAGGCAAAGACATCTCCTCAGGCTCAGTAGGACTGAGCCAAAAGGTTGAAAGGTAGAGAAGGCTCCCAGGAGAGCGTGACAACAAGGTTGCTCTGTCCTTGTACCCTTCCCTGGGCATTCAGAATTGGCTACCCTTAGCGAGAGGATACAAGTTGAAAGGGGTTTTGTGGCTGATTCTGGGTGACTTCTCTCTCATGAGAGAGTTTCAAGGAGAATCCAGAAGTAACAAGGTGTAACTTAGGGAAAATATCAGGATAGGGTAAGTCATTGTCCTGATAGGGATTTTATGTTCTAAAATGGCATTAAGTTCCCCAGACGAGGTGATGGAGATTTCATTTGTGCACGGAAAACATTTAAGAAACCAAGCAGGCATCTAGAATATGCACAGGAAGGAACAATCATGTCTTGGCAGAAGATGGTCCGGACTGTGGGCTAGATGTTTTTATTTTATTTATACCAGACATCTGGATAACTGCATTAGTAAGATGTCCCCACTAAAAGACATAATAGAAGTTTAAGGTATGGACATTTACATTTTTTCCACTATCACAGTGAACTGGATCACGCAGAGCTATTTGGTAGAGCCACGTTACATCTTAATCCAGATAAGGCTCTACTGGAGAGCATTTAAAATATTTTATTTGCTGCTTTGGTGATTGCTTGTTGTTGGGTATTTTTGACAAGAGCCTGAACTCCACACCAGAGAAGCCCGAGAAGTCCCCGGCAGCTCCGCCACGCACCAGAAAGTGGTCCTGAGCTGGCCCCAACCCTGCTGCCATGTAGCCGCTCTTCACCACCAGGCCTGACCAGTGCAAAGCACTGGGAGAGGCATCAGCACAGCCCAGCTCCTCGCATGGCTCTGCAATCCCCCGGGTTGGCCACCACTCAGACAAGTGCACAGATACCCAAACAGCTTGTCTTTTCCTCAGCAAGTACATGCTGTTCTTTGGTTATTTTTAGGCTGTAAAGCCTCTGTTTGCTCTTTAATGCTCTTTGTGTCATAAAAATGCCTCTAATGTTCCCCACCCTTTGCCTACTTCTTTAATGGCCTCCTCTGTCATCACCCTGTCTGCAACTGGGCTGGAGCGGCTGCGGTCTGCCCCAGGGCCGTCGCCTTCCCCAGCCAGTGACGGAGGGGGGGAGAGGAGCCCAGGGGCCCAGATCCACAAAGGGGAGCTGCACCATAGCTGCCTATCTTGAGGTAACAGTCTTAATATACCACTGCTTGCTTGAGCTTTGAAGGCTACTGCTGCTTCTCCCTAACAACAGTGTTTGAAAAAAATCCTTAGAAGTCAAAGAGGGAGAAAACTCCTTGATTAAACACTACAGGAGGCATTTTTTAAATAGCTTTTGTCCAAGGTCTGGGGGGTTTTTGTTGTGGGTTTCCCCCCCTCCCTCATCTTTTGCAGCCAGTCTTGCTCCTGGAAAAAGGTCTGAACTCACCCAGGATGTAGCCTGCGGTCCAGCAGCCCTTGCTGACCAGCCCTTGCAAGAACCGGAGGATGACTATCCACAGGTAGGTGGGCACGAAGACCAGAAGGATTCCACAGACAATGTTTGCAAGAATTGTATTTAAGAGGCAACATTTACGACCAAACCTGGATTGGAAGATAATACATGTAAAGCAAAATGCTAGTCATGAAAACACAGGTGTTTTAAACTAGTAAGAGCTTTGTGCATCTTTAAAAAAAGTAATCCAACTTTGCTATACAAGGGATAAATACATACTGACTTTCATTCTTAGCCCATTACTCACTTATCTGCCTTTCTATTACCTGAAAATTACTGTGCCAAATGCTCTGCAATTCCACAAAAAGAAAAAATTCCCAAGTGAAAGAACAATAGTCCCATATTTACACATACTTGCACTGTGACTGTTATGCCTGAATTTTGGAACAGGCAGCTTAGTAATTTTAATTTTTTTTTAATAATAGGGGTGAAAAATAAGTATGGTTAATATTATGATTCTGATATAACTCCATGTATCAGATTTATAACAGATTTATATNCTTGCACTGTGACTGTTATGCCTGAATTTTGGAACAGGCAGCTTCGTAATTTTATTTTTTTTTTAATAATAGGGGTGAAAAATAAGTATGGGATAATATTATGATTCTGATATAACTCCATGTACCAGATTTATAACAGATTTCTAAACCACAACCTTAATCTCCAAAAATCTAATATGTATGGATCTTGTTGCTAGTGGGCTGCATTTCACAGCTGGAGCAACTCAGAGCCTGGTGTACTAACAGTCCTAGGCAGGAGGGGAACACAGCAGGAAGAAAGGCCTTCAAACACCAGCATTTGTTTCTTTTTAACCCCAGCCACCTGGGCTAGGGCAGCTGTCTCTGCTGTCTCTGAACAGGGAACTAAAGGTGCCAGGACACGGGGATTTCTGCTTTTTCACAGTCACTGCTGCTGCACCTATCTGGCCATCTCTGCGTCTACTATTTCAAAGCTTCTCCAAAGGAAGAAAGAGGTTTCCAAGCTGCAGCCACACAGAGTGTGACAGATCAAGTGGGGGCTCCAAACCGGTGTTTCCAAGCTTCAGTTAACACCCTGGGGCTCTGGTGTAGCACAGTAGGGTGTTAGGGGTGTACAGTCCCAAAATAGTCCTCATGGGCTCTGGAGGACTCACCAAGCAGGAGATTTGTGCAAACCACCAGGTATGACCTAAGAGACGGAGTACTCGCTCCTCATACCATGACTGAGTATCCAGGCAGTTGACCTTATTTTGAGAAGAGCAGAGATGACAGCAGTTGCACAACCTTTCTCTGCCTTTATCTAAGCCTAGCTGCTGAACGCTGATAAGGGAGGTCAGAGGGTTTCGCTGTCAGCCTGCACATACCTGTCTGCGATGTAGCCAATGTTTATGGAGCCAATAAGAAACCCAGCATTCAGAGAAGACTGAAAGAGGTCCAGCTTCCAGGAGTCCTCACACACCAGGTTGAACTAAAGGAGCAACCACAGTTAGAAGCAAGAGTGAAACGAGGAGCTGGCTCACATCCACAAGTTTCCTCTGCTCCAGTTAGAGATTTAAATTTGTTTCTGGGTCAATGACCATTTTATCAGCACCCAGAAACCCTACTGACTTAACTAAGTGTCCAACATTAAAAACGCGATCAAGCCCTCGAGCAGTTTTCTGGTATTTCCCATTCATGNGTCAATGACCATTTTATCAGCACCCAGAAACCCTACTGACTTAATTAAGTGTCCAACATTAAAAACAGGATCAAGCTCTCGAGCAGTTTTCTGGTATTTCCCATTCATGTCTCATCTCTCATTACTGGAAAGAACATAACTGAGTTACTACCTGCCAAGACAAGGACTCTAATTTGTGTTAGGCCTTGTTGATCAAATCGGCATGGACATGATGATCACCTTTGGCTTTTCTAACAGCTTTTTTTTGTGGCTGATGGTGAGCATTTCTAAGCAGTTCTGGTTGCCTCAGGTAGGGCCTGCAGAACCCTCAGGACTAAGGGTGATACCTTCACTAAGGGTACCCTAGATGCTCAAAGAAGCCTGCCTCGTCCTGCTTCCCATGGAGCACTGGCTCCCTAAAGAAAGGTGGGAGGAGGTATCTGCATCTGCCCCTGAGGCCACAGCATCTTGTCTCTGCTCTGGCCTTTTGCTCAGCTAAATTGTCCTACAGCCTAATGTGACCGGAGACCAGGTATTTTGTATCTGGGGCCAGGTTTTATACCATATGGCTAGCACATATATTTGCCATCTTGCCTTAGTTCTCTTATCTTAGGTAGATATACATAAGAGCTACTGGAGTTATTTTAAAAAGCTGTCCTAACATGACTGAGAATCCCTTCCCATCCTACTGGTAGCTGGGTTTATTTAAAGCTACACATCTTTAATCAACATAAAACCAGATACTCCTCCTGATGCTCTGTGGGGCTTCCCATGAGGATCTTCTTCCATGTGTAAATTTTTTTCCGCCCCCCCTTCGAGCAGATTAACATGCTCCACTCTGCGCTATTCTTTCCCTTGCTTAGCTGCCAGAGCAAGGGACAACATAACAGAGCCCGAGAGCCTTCACAGAAATAGTCACATCCAGAAGCAAAACACACTGACAAAAATGCACATGGAAGCATCTGACATTTCTGGTTATCCTGTGAAGGAAGCAGCCTTACACCCCCTTCAAAAGAAAAGGGATGACTGATGTGGGAGCGTGATTGTGCAAATCCACACAGACTGCAAGTTTTCAGCTTCCCACAATCTCAAGAGATCATGGTGGGGGCATTTGGACCGCAGCATCTGCTCGAGGCTTTTGCAGCAGGATGTTCCTGCTGCGCTGCTGCTCTGTAAAAGTCCTGGGTCACCCTCCACTTGAGGTGTTTCACTTCTCACTTTAATTTCACACAGTCCATAACTTTGCTGAAAGAAGTACACTTACAGTACACCAACTAAAATCTAGCTCCAACCTCTTAGAAAACTAAATGCTGAAGTTGCTAGAGCACAGAATTTACCTGTTCCTGCGTTTGTGGTAGATACAGGGGAAACAATCCTGACTTCCACCATCTCTAAAACATTGGTGGAACTTTCCATGACAAAATCAAGTTTGTCATCCCAGATACTGATTTGGTTTTGAAGTTAAAGCACCTAAAACCTTAAGTATCTCAGATAGCTAAAATACCATTTTCAGTTTATTCACGTCTTCTGAGAACACAAAACAGCTGTTGGATTTTCTCCAATTTATTCCTGAATTAAGCTGTTAAATTGTAGGAGGTGATTACCTTTTTCTCTCCACCCATAGTCATTCAATCACATTTGAAACAAACTTTAAAGGACTTCCTTCATTTAAAAAAAAAAAAGAAGAAGAAATCAAGACCTTCACGTTTGGGCGCAGATCCCAGGAAGATGGGGAGGTCTGTGCAGTGCGCCCGCTCAGGGACGAGCCAGTTTTGTTTGCAGTGCTGCAGCGCTGTTCCCCCACGGGCACTGTTTACACACCTCCGCCAATCACACCTCTCATGCGACGGGAGTTTCATGCAGAACTGGACTTTATCTACCTGGGGATTTATTTGCCAAAATATGCTTTGCTCCCCAGCTGGAGATATAAGCCTCCCGGGCAGCCAAGGCAATGCTTCACAGCAAGGACAGCTCGCAGCAAGAGGATCCCCTTGTCCAGGTAAGCAGGCGGCATTTTCACACAGCCTAAGCTACACCAACCCTCTCCCGGGTCCCTCAGCTTGTCTGCAACTGAGGGGGCAAGGGAAGGGGGGCATTTGTTTTTACCTCAGTCACAAGAGAGGTCCCCAGGGAGTCGTAGACCCAGCCGTCATGGCAGGGACCGAGGGGGACAGTGCTCCAGTTGCCCACGAGGCTGCCGAGGGGGTCAGTGCAGCTGATGCCCGTCGCGTTCCAGTCCACCTCGTACCTCCTGCAGCGGCTGCTGAAACTGGCCCCATGGCCACCCCACTCGGGAACCGTGTGATTCAGCTGCTCCTCCAGGCTCCAGCCACACCGCTGGCTCAGCTCAGCCACCCCAGGGCTGAAGCAGCGATGCTCAGGGGTGAACCCGAAGAAGACGACACCCACATACATTGGGGCAAAGGTAGCAGAAAGCAAACACAGGACAAAGAAGATTTGCTTCTGGAACCTGTCAAATTCTCCAACGTTCTCCAAAATGTCATCTAGGGTTGGCATTTTGGCATCAAAACCACCCCTAAAACCTCATCTAGGTCTTCTCTGCAGCACTGATATATTTAGTTGGCTGCAAAGCTATTTAAGTAACAAAGACATTTGACCAAAAGTCAAGACTAACTCCATAAATTATTAAACTACGTGTTGCAAGCTTTATTTTTTAGGTTTCATTTGAAATCAGACCTTTATTCACCCAGGGAGAATTTGCATTTAACCCCTAATCAGAGCACGTATGTTCCTTTTCTCCAGAAAAGCCCCCAATAGCCACAGCACTTCAGGTTGGTTGGTTGTGGGGGTTTTTTTATTAGCCAAACCAGCTCCTCAAAGAAGAGGCATTTTAAGGAGCAAGTGTAAATGGAAAATTCCACCAATGTCAAAGTAAATGAAAAGTTTAGCGTAGCAGTTGCTGGGCACCACATGTGAGCAAGGCTTATCAACCAGGTTCTGTAAAGAACAGGCAAGTCCACTGTGAAACGGAAGCGTCTCTACATTGAGCCATGTAAAGGAAGAGCTTTCCCACAAACTCCAGTATTGTTTATGTCTCACCCCTGCAGCCACCCTCACACTCCACACTTCTCCGTTTCCAAGGAAAACCTCTCCCACCTACATCAGGGAACACAATTTTCACCTGACCATATTTTTGCAGTGATACAACAAAAAAAGATTTAAAAAAAAGCATTCACACACTGGGAATAGCTTTGGGAAGCCATAATGTATAATACTTATGGCCAAACCAGCTATTTCTTACTGTAGAAGACCTGTAAGACTTTAGGTAGAATTCATGGCAGGGCACCCCCAAAAAAATCCAGTTATATGGATAACCAATATATATCCAATGATACTTCATGCTGTTTATGGATAGACACAGCTGCTTCCATCAGAAAGAAAAGCATAAGTGAAGGTAACATTTTAAAGACAGAAAAAAGTGAAAAATGGTCTGGAAAGTGACTTGCATGGTTTAGGCAACCAGGCAAAAGAGTTAAAGACCTCCTCTCAATACATTCCAAGAAATAAACCACCTTAGAAGGCCATTCTGGCCCAGGAACAGAAACAGAACCAGTTCTTCATCTGGTCTCGCTGCTCATCAGCCATCAGAGCAACAGTGGCCTAACCCGCTATGAAAGCTGCTTTGTAGAGCATCACTCTAAGATCATTCCCTGCATCACACAGACTTGCCCCCTCCTCTCCTCAGACAGGAACAGCTGAAGCAAGGTAACAAGAACTCCTCTCTTGCAGCCACTTACAGCTGTGCGACCCCAAACCCAGCACAGCACCACCCCACACCAGACTTTCGCCACTGAGGATGCAGGGGCTCCATGTGGCTGGGGAGGGGGACGGGGACACAGAAGTGACAGCAGCCGCCAGGCTCACAGCCTGCCCCCGCAGCCTCCCTCAGCAGGGGGAGGTGTGCAGTCAGCTGAGGTCGAGGAAACCTAAATCCAAGCCTGCCCGGGAAGCGGGTGAAGTTAAACACCATTAGGCTGTATCTTAAAAGCACAGCCAAAAACCCTCCTGTCCCTTTGCTCCTAGCTGTTTGTTCAACCAGTTGGTAATGATGCGCATAAGTTCCATGTGAACTAAAAAAAAAAAAAAGTTCGATGCAGACCAGGCCTTTTTTCCTGGTTTCCCACCGCCCTCTCTGCAGTCCAGACAGGAGCCAGGTGGCACTGTGCCATGCGGGGGGCTGTCTTAGAGGCTCACTTCCCAGGGAGTCATGCTGTTGACTGGCAGGGTTCCTGCTCCCAGCCCGGCCACTTGTACGTACACCTCTGGTCCCCACTATTCTCGTAATGCTTCCCTCCCTAGGGTTAAGCGGGGTATTCTACTGGAAAATTAGTTGGGTGAAGCAAGTCGTGCATCCAGCTCTGACCAAGGTAGGATTGTCAGGGTAGGATTGTCAGTCTACCTACAAACGCCTCGATAAAAAGTGGGTAATAGTTGCAAGACCAGGCACTGAAGTCATGCACTGCTGTCAGCTGCATTTTAGCAACATATCATTGATATTGCCCAGACAAGCACCCCCGGGCAGAGTACCTCTGTTCCACCTAAGCCTCGTTATGCACAGCCGCAATGAAGAGACTGTGCAGTGTTATGCCTTAATACATGGAAAGTCACTTCATGCAGCAGTTCATGGATCAAACAACTCCAAGATGCCAGCCTTAAAGGTCTGGGGACGGGAAGCAGCTTTCTTCAACACCCATTGACAGAACTGTTGCAATGGTAACTGGCAGTATTAAAAATACACTGTCAAGCCTCCGATTCCCCCAAATTAACCTAATGCCAAATACAAAAAATGCTGCTTTTGTTTTACGTATGACAAGATACAGCTTTAACTAAACTGATTTGCAGCTTCACTGGTAACAATACAAGAGATAGAAAAGCCAAGTCTGATAAAAGAAAGAATACAGCACTGGGGCTGACCTATATATTCTGATCTTTGTCATCAAACATTGGTTCTCATTTTGAGTGATACAACTAAGATATTAGCTATCACAGCAAGAGGGTATCACCTCTGCTGATGATGGTGAGCAGCATTGCAGACTAGTGTAAGGAAGCTTCCAGACTTGAGATGTGGGATTTGGAATATCCACTTCATATCTTTTATTGAAATTGCTGAATACTTTATATTACACTATTTTGATTCAAAATGGAGTTTTTATAAAAAGAAACCATTGTTGAAACTGAGTAAGCCAGCCAAAAGGAACAATGAGCAGTTTAAAAAAAAAATCTGACCTATGCATGTACTTGTACGATGCTTTGAAATCCTATCATTGCCCATAATTTAATTTAGGAAACACCTGGAGAAGAGCAAGACTGCTAGAGGAAATCTGACTTGCATTCATTGCCAGCAACGTTTCAAATCACTGACCATGTCCAGGACCATAGCATAAGAGCTGTAACTTAAGTTATCAGAAAAACATTGGCCCAAGTTTTTTTTCTTGTAATTAATACCAGAGAAGTATCGTGCCAACTAGGGCTTCTCTAGTTGTTGGGCTTTTCTTGGTGATGACAGACTGGGCAGTGCAGATTGTATTATAGGAATTCTGCCCCTATGTCCTTGAAAAACTCTGGTTCTCTGTGCAGTCAGCCTAGTCCAGCCATAATCTAGGAAAAAAGAATCTTTGGGTGCTTGTCAGCTGCTTAGGCAAATACTGATGAAGTCAGTCATATGACCAGTACCAAAAAAATATCATGCAAAGAACAGCAACCATTTCAGGCTAAAGCTATACAGTTGTACCTTTCAGTCAATACCTCTGAACCAATGATCTGTTTAAATTAGAATGGATATTCAAATTCACAGGATAAATTAGACCAGTTCCAAAATTTACATCAAATCATCCCAACACACAAAAGTTATATTTTTCCTTGTCTTGCGATGGGTGAACCCATAGAATAATACCCTGCCGGCAGGAAGAACATGTTGCTATTAAGCAAACCTGAGTAGTGAGGATCAATAAATACAAGGAGATAAAATGCTAGTAGTCAGATCACTTGAGTCTCAGGAGCCAGGAGCTTCATTGAGCCTTAATCCTTTCCTTTCAAAGGTTTCGCTTTTTTAAGCAANTTCTATTAAAAAAAAAAAAAAAAAAAAAAAACAAACACCAAAGTGGCCTGGCTACAGAGAGTCAAATAACTCAGCCAACTGGATGTTAGAAATCCAGTCATTACTGAACAGATCATTGTAAACAACCAAGAAATCTTTCTCTTCTTCCCTTTTCAATGGTTTCTTGTTAAAGGCAAAATTCAGAAAAATCTTTCAGGCTGAAGTCCTCATATTTGGTTGGAAATGTTGTCCCGTTATATATAATCTCTCTATATATATTTGATTAGGCACAAGAGGGGTTATTAAACATTCAACAAGTCCTCATCACTATCATCATGAAACGATACTGTATTTGTAGAGTTCTGTGCCTGCTGCTG
This sequence comes from Himantopus leucocephalus, assembly GCA_003993805.1. Taxonomy (NCBI): domain Eukaryota; kingdom Metazoa; phylum Chordata; class Aves; order Charadriiformes; family Recurvirostridae; genus Himantopus; species Himantopus leucocephalus. The sequence goes on along the minus strand of RSEF01000003.1, from coordinate 50,670,344 downwards.
GCCTGGCTTGGCTTTTGCTTTTCTTTCCTTTCCCCCATTCAGCAAATAAGCTTTGTCATCACTTCCAAGACTGGGTGGCTTCTTTTGTGGGTGCTTGCTCTTGTCTAGTCCTCTTCCTGTCTGAATCTTTACATCTGGGATGGTTAACACTTCATCCTCACTGTCCAGGTCATCCACATGGAGAGAGGTAAAGGCTTCGGATGTAACAGACTTGGTAGTAACATGACCATTCTCCTGCCCTCCTTTTGCTGTTCTTTGATTTGGTGCTGCAACTTCCTCCATAAGCCACTCTGTTTCATTCTCATTAGCTTCTTCTTCACTGTTTATCTGCAAGGAAAAAAAAAAAAAATGCAAGAGGAGACTGCGTATACCACTCTAGACTCTGCCATGTGCTGATCTCCCCCAGTTGTCAGACCCCCACACCACACATGGCCTTGGGCTTAACTCACTCATAAGACAGTAACACTGCAATAGCATGCTGTTACTATCACTCTTCACTATATCTGAAACAGACTTTTCTCTTCCTGTACACCTATGTGTTATTTGGCTGTTTATGGACAGCTCTTCATTTCCTCAACTCTATCTTCCTTTCCCGTTTCACAATATAAACGTGGATATCTCAACTATGTGACTTCCCTGAAGCCACACAGTATGGTTTCCATGCACTGACAGAACTAGGCACTAAGGGGGCTTATTTATTAATAAAAGCTTCATATGAAGAAAACTTAACAAGAAACAAAACCTTTGATTTTTCCACTGTATTACCTTTGTGTATTTGTAGGAAACACCAGATGTTCTTCTGCAGCAGTTCGTTATCTTGTTTATTACGATTTCCCTAAAGAAGAGGAAGAATATTGCATTGTGGAGACTGTATCCCCCTTATCAGCCCTCACTTTTCTTCATTGGACTTTTATCATCAACATAAAGCATTTCACCAAGCAAGCTGCAATCTATCGCATAGTGACACTTGACCCTGAACCACTCTAACAAAATCCAGTCCATGATGTACATCTTCCCCCTTACCACTGCTTCACAGTGACTGTTCTGAAACACCTCCGGCCTTTATGTTTAAGGAAAAAAAAACCACCCTGAAGTTGTATGGAAAGCAGAAAATCAGCAGAACTTGCACTTGTTCCCTGCTGCAGTTGTATGGTTCCAGTTTGACACCATAAAAGGAGAGGTATTTGTCACATTGTTTTATCCTCCTTAATTAGCAGTTGCCCACAGTAGAGACTAGCCCAATTCCACTGCGCACTTCAGCCCTCTTTACATGGACCTTCAGACAGTAACAGGGAATTCAAAAAAACCCAGCGGTTCGACAGCTGATGCTGCCCACTGAAAAACAGAACTTAAATCTCTGAAGTTCACTACTTCCCTTTCCCTGAGGAAACCAAGTTCTACCAAAGAAACTTCTATAGCCTCCCAATCATTTCTTACCTCCTCTCTTTTTTGTAGAACAGCAAGATTATTAGGCATGCAGTGAGAACAACCAGGAGGACACTCAGCACAGCACCAACAGCCTGACTTCTCCTTGAAAGGCCTTTATGTATTTGGGCCTCCTGATCAGTCTGGTGCTCATTGCTTCCTGGGTCATCAGTTGATCTAATAACATAAATCAGGAAGAAAAGGATGAGTAAGATCTATTAACCAGTCACATCAAACTGGATTAGAAACAGTAGATTCAAAGAAATTAAAACAGGCCACACCATCCTGTCAGTCCTACCTATCAGCTATAAAGAACTGAATTCAGGGGATTTCATTCTAAGTAAAAATCACTGAAAAAATAAAGGCATACTGTGCCTACATCTTGGTATGCTTTCCAAGAGTGCGTAAGACTGATTACAGCCGAGACTGAAGTACATGATTAAGCACTCTAGAGCTTACACAGCAGCAGCTATCCACACAAAGCTGCTATTTTAGAACCAAACCTGCACCTGAGCAATCTGCAAAAGCTATAACAATTATTTACCTTCCAGCTGACTACGGCACTACACAGACCTCAATATCTAATTGCCTGCTTAAGTCAGAATGAGCAGTTTTCCTGTGTTGTCAAGCTAGCAGCTAGAACATGAACAGTCCTAGAAGTAGTCACACCATTCTTCGCAGTGAGGCTGCCTATGCATCAAGATTGCTGGTAAGCACCTAGATAGCGTCACTCTGCTTTTAACACTGTCACCTCATTACTCCTCTTTGGATCCGTAGATAAGCTGACTATAATTAATTGCAGAAATACCTCATTATTCCCAAGACCTGTAATGATTTTCACTCCAGCCTAAAGAAGTAGGCAGATAGAGGGGAAGGCCAGTCTTTGCCGTGGCTTTTAAGTTTTCCAGACAGTAAGGCAAGAAGGACAAAAAACCGTACCCAAATACTGGTTACTCTTCTCAGTAACATGAAATAGCATGTTCTGTTAGCTACAGTAGGTTTTACTGAGAACTATAATACTGAATTCCACCATGCCTCTCCATTTCCCGTGCAAACAAGCAGCTTTAGGTCCAGATCAACTTGGCAAGCTTTTTAGTGCTGGCATGCCAAACATTACATACATGAACACCAGTTCCATCTACCCATGAGACTGCTGCTTTTTTAGCTTTCCATTTTTTCCACAATCACCGTGATGAACAAATACAAAAAAGACTTTAGCTGAGAAGTGGTGACAAGAGCTGCTTTCAGAAAATGGGTAACTACTCACATTAATGGACACACAGCAGCTGTGTACCAGGCAAATAAATACTGGCAATCTGCCGTCTCATGAACGAATTCAGGGATGCCTTCCTTTACATGTGGATTGCAGTGGAAGAAAACAGTTGAAGACACAAACTTTGATTTATCTTTACCACATCTGGAGTCCGATGAAAATGTGACATCCAAGTCATCATCTACAACGAGAAGAAAACCTTATAGTTTACTACTTCCTTGAGAACACTCTATAACACCAGACCCTAGAAAGTTATGTATTTGTTCTGCAGTAACAGCTTACGTTTTGCAGTATTTGCTGGTGAGCTTATACTTTCACGTAGCTGATCCTATCAGTTGCTATGGAACAGCAGGCTAAGGTCTTCACAAGAAAAAGTAGCTAGATAAAGGAGGTCATTGCTTACGCAGTACAAGCACAGAGGAAAACAGGAGACCAAGTCTTCTATCTTGCATTGCTCCTACCAAAGTCTTTCAACAAGAGTCAAGCCCAAACCCTATTACCTATTACAGCCACACTTGCAACTGAGCTTACAAAATAAGGAAAAAACCAACCTAAATTCTGCTAGACAGACTCTGAATACCTTTACAGAAATGGGTTAATACAGATGTGTGAAACAAGAACCATTTTCTGAAGAAGCAATTCACACGGAGTATCAAGTAATTCTGGCTATTGAGCAAGTACTTACCCTTAACATAATATTTAGCTTTTCTGGCAGAACCAATTCTCCGAAAGCGGCGTTCATTCGTTTTAACCTGGCAGATGTTTGCTCCAGAACATTCTGGGAAACTTGAGTTTCTTATACCAGAAAGTTGAATTTCATATATGTATTTATCGCCATTTGTCCGTATGTCACCAGAAGCCGTGTACAACCTGAGGAAACAGAGGACAGGTCTATCCTTAAGTCTAAACTCACAGATTTAGGTTATTCCCAAGACATAAGACGGGCAACGGTGGTAGCTGCTACCACTGGTTGATTCTAGAGCAAGTTGGAGTGACTGATTCAGCAACCAGTAAAGATGCAGGACTGAGGCTTCGTCCCCAAACATTACAAATAAGGATTATACTTAGCACAAATATAATCTTTCTAAGAAAGCACAAAAAGTAAACTTTTCTAGTTATATTTCCCTCAATGGCTGTATGAACATGTAAATACCTCCAAAGGATTAAGATAAACTGGAGTCAAAAGCATGAGCCAGCAGCTCATACACAAGCTAGCCTACTGACCGTAAGAACCATATTCTGTGCTCTGTAACTATGATAAATAGCATAGCTTAGCTGTATTCTCCAGAAGGGTAACTAGTTCTACCGTAAGTGTTACCCTAAGTACTATTTACAGTTGTATCCTTTCACACTGCTGGTCAAAGTGAGAATGCTCTGAGAGTCGTAGTTATTTCTTCTAGCCACCTGCTCAAAGCTGTGCTTGCTCAAAAGATTTGCCTTTAACCTCAACATTACACCAAGTTTTATTTTTGTCCTGACTTCCTCTCCTCCTTCATCCAGGCCTGTTTGATTTTTTTTTCCTCTATACTCGTAATGCTATCACCACGTCTGCACAGCAGGTTTATTCATAACACTTCTGCTCAGTTACTCCAATCCCACACACTAATGGTTTGTGCCCAACAAGCAGAGTTTATTCTTCCCAAAACACTAGTATGGGCAGACTTCCTTCCATAACACTAGCACTGACATTTTATAAGAGATTCTGGACCAGAGTTATGTGCAACGTGTACTACAATCAATGTAACTGCTGGTCTTCCCCTCCCCTCTCCTGAGTTCAGTCATGCTTGACCATTCCTCCAGAGCTGTCCTTCTTCACTTCTAATGCTTCTGAAGCATGGTTTCCTACTTCCATATGGATCATCTGAACAGGAAAAAAGGTGCTATGTAAAAAGCCAAGGGAGTACTCTAGGAGAAAAACATCAAGTTCTCTGGCACTGAACTGATGTCCACACACTATGGAAGAGAGCAATAACCCACAGTAAAGAGATCTAACACCGAGGTGAGTATATGTAGGCTTTGAGTATACCTGGTCATGCTCAAAGCTGTAAGCCCAGCTGTGAGCTGCACTATTAATCAGGCCTTTAAGTCAGTCTTTGGTACAAGGCGAATCCAGTGTTATTTCCACTGGACAGCGACGAACTGTTAAGGCAACACAGAATATTCACACCAAGCTCTCTTTTCTTGCAGTACAGTTCTACAGGACTAAGGTGGTATGGCTTTTGGTTGCTGTTGTGGTTTTGTTGTTATGTTTTTTTGGGGGGATTTTGGTTGTTTTTTGGTGTTTTTTTTTTTTACTTACTTGTAAAAAACATCCCCTAAAGAGAAGTTTTTCCCAGTTGCAGGATTAATAACTGTTCCATTCACCACCTCCACCTCCTGCTGCTTCACAGCACAAGCTGCACGAGTGTCCCAAGTGATGTAGTAAGCACAGTTTTCTTCATCAATCCTACCAAATAACAGACACAACTCATGATTCCAGGAAACAGCAACAACTGCTTAGCATCTTGAAGAAGGGAAGACATACAGTTGCTAAGCCATGTGTGAGAATGTCCTGTCTAAGCATCATGCTAATAGTAAGCTAAAATAGTCAAGTAGCACTCAAAAAAAAGCTACTTGAAGAGTTGCATTGTACTTTTCTGCAGATCCAAGACCTAGAAAGACCTGGCTGCACTTGAGCTTTCTACGTCAAAAGTTCCAGAAGTCACACAGTATATCAGATAGTTTTATCAAAATATTTTTTAGCTAACAAACATGTCAGGCTGCTCTTGGCAGGTTTAACATGCTGCACGTTATTTAACTAGGACAAGGAGTGTAAGCCAGTCAGATTTTGCTGCCTTGTTCTTTGACTCATACCAAGCATCTTGCTCAGCTTCCAAATTCTACAAACAATATACAGTTAACCAAAACAAGACTGAGAAAAAGGCCATCAACCTTTCTTAATATTTGTGATTCTGCATATATACCTCACTTGGGACAGCTTCTAATTAAATAATACGTATTGAGGCAATAAACCATGTTTCATTAGCTCAATCACTTATCTAGAGTAAGCATTCTCTACTAAATAGATTTTGAGCAAAGTTAAGAGTGGTTGTACTATAACTGACATTGAAAAGCACAGCAACCCAGCCACTGTCAGATCTAATTTGGAAGTAGAATGGTTAAATTTTTGCCAAGAAATTTGAAGATAAATACAGAATACAATTGTTCATGGAAGTGAACAGCTGCAGAAACTCCAGAAGATCCACGTTACAAGTACAGACCAAGGATTATTTTAGGGACTGTCCAACAGAATGGACAGTCGCTCTCCTGAAACTTACAGTTTACTAGAGAGGTACAAAGGAATGAAAATCAGTGGTATGTTAATTTGTTACTCACCTCCGCAGCATGGGCATGCCAACTGTTTTTGCACACTTCAGTTCTATAATTGTCGTTACTTTCTTGTTTTTCCTACATTCCTGCCCACTGGAATAACTAATATACACTGTATCACCTAGAAGAGAAAAATGATAACACTCAAGATTTTTGTAAGCAGCTGTCAGGAATTCCCTTTGCTCATTCTCCAGACTTCATTACTTTAGATTAACTTCTAGCATTCTTCCCTCCCCTTCATAGACCATAAATCATTTACAACACTTCCTTAATTTGAGGCCTTCACACTGATGATCATTTAAAAATCACTCCTCAAACACCTTTGTATTTACATCATACTGTGTTCAGGTCACCAGTGTGGTCATAACAAATGTTTACATTTAAGACATCATTTTTTAAACATAAGACAAAATGAAGATATCCATTTATAAACAAATGCAGGCAATAGACAGATACAATACATCCCACTGTTTTTGTATCTGGATTCAAAATTTCCCTCAATTTCACAAACTCGGCAGCAATTTAAAAAAATACTCTTTAAATGAAAACTTGAGTAAGGTTGAGGGGGTTTTTTTATTCCTTTTCTTGAGAGTGAAGCCAATTAGTCATCGTTCACATGCTGCTTTAATTGAAGAAGTTAGTGGACACAGAACGAGTCTTTCAAAATAGGATGAACAAAAAAACCTCCCCCTCCCACAATTTTAGAACCACAGGACTGGTTGAGGTTGGAAGGGACCTCTGAAGGTCATCTGGTCTAAACCCCTTGCTCAAGCACAGCCACCTGGAGCCAGCTACCCAGGACCATGTCCAGATGGCTTCTGAGCATCTCCAAGGTAGGAGACTCCACAACCTCTTTGGGCAACCCGTGGCAGTGCTTAGTCACCTTCACTGTAAAAAAGTGTTTCTTGATGTTCAGATGGACAATTCAGTTCTTACAGCTTTAATGACAACACTGTTTGTTTTCTTCAATGTTTTCTTATGGCTTAAACACCACTTTTAAGTTTGAATAGTAGCATTTACTGGTTTTGTTTTTAAACAGAAGATTCACTGGTAAAGATAAAATAAAGGCTTCACCATAATTTGAGAACCACTATAGGTAGCTCTCTACAGGAACAAAAGTAACTATACCTGTCACATTCAGCTTCTGCGTATGAACAAGTCCAAGAACTTGAACGTCTCCATTGTTGCTTTTCCTGCAAATACTGGCTCCTTCAGGGCAGCCTGTGGGTCCCTCATGTACCCTCTGACAGAGATTCACATAGTACCTATAGAGAACATGGTAGGCAAAGCTTCTTTTAAATTAACTTTGGCTAAACTGAAAGTGAGATATAAACTTTAGAATCCTCATAGGAAGCTAGCCAGGTTGAAAGAAATTAGCTGACAGAATAAAGCATGTACTAAGGTTTAGCAGATTACTTTTATCATTTTTAAGTAAATGACTGTGCAAAAAAATTGACCATTTTCCTGATTAGTTCACTAGTTAATTTTGACCTGGGTCCAAACTAGAAATTGGAACTGTGTCAAGAAATGCCCAAAAGTTTTTTCAGCTATAAAGGTTACAGTACTATCCGAAATTCAGCATCTCTTTGGAGCTACACCAGTTAAGTTTTATTAGAACAGAGGAACTAGTAGCAAGGTGGTAAGTGAAACAGTTTTGTTACTCCACGGTCTATCAAAACTTTAAAACTAGATGCTCTCATCTTTGACAGTTCATTTCTATTTGCTAATTGGAGTGGGAAGGCTGGAGAGGTTGATGACTTCCTGCCATTCATATTTTCCTCAAAGTTGATACTCAGAGGAATGGGGGAGGAAAAAGCCCTATTAAACTTTAGACAAAAAGTTACACACTTGAGTCAAAAGACAGCAACTAAGTCATTACGATTTTTGTTCCAACATGATTAAGAACCAAAAAAATTGCATTTAAACTACAAAGTGGCTTTAAGATAGCAGTTTAAATAGAAAGGCTTTAAAAAGATTTTGGTTTAGACTTATTCATCCTTTAAAAAGTGTTACCAATAGAGGGAAGGGGTGAGGATGAAGACAGTAATTATTCATCCTTTTCAGATAAAATGGGTACTGTTATGGTTTTTTTTGTCTATATGCAGTGTTAAGCATTGACAGTTTTAAGACACTGTCTGCAATTTAAACAGACCCTGAACAGGAATGAAACAGAACTATTATGCCACATTACAACTTCAACCGTATGGATTAGCAAGCTGCTCCCTGGGAGTTGCTCATTACTCACGAGTTCCCATTGTGGTAAAAGATCCATGATCCTGTCAGGGAAGAGAGCATTCTCAGGTCGTAAGTTCTGTGTTTTTGGACAAACTTGCACTCCATCTTCTTGGGAGGACAAACAGCCTGAGTCTTCCATTCAAATGTCACAGCACAGCCAAGTGTCTCACTCAGAAGGTGTGGTCTCCCAACACCAGCATTTTCATCACATGTGAAGATAATGGTAGATTCCCTTCTTGCAGTTGCTGTAAGGGAGAAGGTTGGGAAAAAATAAAGGAAAGAGTACTTCGCAAGAGGTTTTCAGGCATATATGGATTTTAGTGTAGCAATTTTGCAGTATCAACAAGAATTTTAGTCAGGTATTGTTTCAGATAGAAAAGAGGCAGAAATGCTTTACCTAGCAATTCTGTTCCCTAGGCTAGCTTTCATGCTTTTTAGAAAGTAGTGTTCCTTCCAAAACAACAGATCTCCATCAAAGTCATCACTTATGACTTGAATACTCATGATCTAAAGGCATGAACTTTTTATTTCAAAAGTATTTTGCTTGCTCGCTTGAGTAAAGTTAGGTTTGTCCTGGAGATCCCTTGTCTTGCCCACTCCTATCCCTTTATATCCACTGTATTGCACCAGAGGTCTTTTACCCAGCCTGATAATGGCTAACTCCCTGTATTAGCTCACATCCTTGCACATGAAGTATAGGAAGTTCTTACCGTTACCACAAAATCCCCACTTTTCATCTCCCTGGTAGTTTTCAGTTGTAGCACACCACGGCCTATTCTTTCCTTCTGTAATACACTCCTCATAGGTCTTCCCTTTGTACTTGAAGGGGAACACACAAAGCTCTCCCTTTTCAGTCACTGAGAAGAAAAGGTATATCCTCTTAATAACGTGCAGTAGAATAGCAGGCATATCCATATTCAGGACCATATCCAAACCCCGTACTTCAATACTAAGTAAAGTCATAGACAGAGACAGACAACAGAAATACTGAAACATTGAGTCTAAACCCAATTAGAAAACTAGGATGTAGTGTACAATTAGCTTCGATCATCCTTACAGAAAAGTTGTGCTCTCTCTTCTAGGAGATACATGTTGATGTTGCAGACTAGTACGGTGCATGTGATTTAACAAAACTACATGTATCTATTAACGTATGTTAAAACCATGTTGCTTCCCTCCTGTTACAAACCCTCATATTTTAAGGGTAAAAAAAGTTGACAAGTTTTTACATAAAGAGTGGGTCTGCTTCAGTCTCACCTGGAGGGCACCGATCACCTCCTGTATACTGCAAGATGACCGTTTCATCCTGGTGGCTATAGTCCATTTTCATTTCCTTTATGTTTCCAAAAGATGATGCACCACTTTCAGATGTCAGACACACTGCCCCATCTTTGCATTTTCCCTGGGGCAAGTCTGCTGCCTTACTGCATACACCAACGTGGTAACTGTTGGATCCAGAAAATACCTGTACGGACATCCAGAAGCATCACAAACAAGGCTGCCTCAGAGCCTACAGTCAATACTTACACAGAACCACTTGAGTGCTTTATAAACCAAGTCTCATGCAGTACTTGCGTAACGCAGGAGGAAAATAAGATAACTAATTTTGCAACTCTGGCCTCCCTTAATATGGCAAAACTGCAGATAAAGTACACCCAAGGACCAAGGATATAGTCTGTTCAGCAGAACTGTCTTCATCTTCAGGATTCTGCCACAGATGAAGATTTCTCCTTTCTTTCTCCATCAGTATATCCATTAATTTCCCTCTCCAAAACATTAAAAACCTAATGTTATCCCCTTTAATAGTATTTCCTCTGTCAGAGGCAAACAAATATCAACACTGACCACAGCTGTAGCACCTGCTTCAGTCTCCTCTCACTCCCCAGCATGCTTAAAAGAAACCCCTGCTTCAGTTTTGAAGTGTTCATAACAATGGAAAATTAATAAATAAGTAAGTCACACCACCAGAAGGCATTACCTTGAATGATCTTCCAGAAAGACTGGTCAGGTTAAAAGTATAGTGCAGCTGTTCATCAGTCACAGAGCAGCCTAAAGTTTTCACTTTATCAGGACACACAACTGGAGTTTCCCACTCAAACACATAACTGCAGTCAAGTTTCCTTATCATCTTTGGCTTCCCCTGTTACCAAAGAACACAGCGATATACATTAGGTTTAATTTTTGGAGAGTTTGTTGTTCTTTCTGCATTCTCCACCCCCCCCNCCCCCCCCCCCCCCCCCAACAGCTAGCCTCGGTTTTTACCAAGGCTAGACTTTACCGCCTGTAGGACAAACACCATGCCTTCATATTACAACCAGTACAAATGAAGTACATTCTACCTAGCTCCAGGAAAACAATCAAGGCAGTAATTGAAGTACACAAGCTTTCTTATTAATTAGAGATTTTGGTGTTCAGCTTAGTTGCAAGCAGCAACAGAAGTGTGAGCGCTGTGTTTCTTCATGGTAGAGAATATTAAGTTCACTGAGTTAAGGTTTAGAAAGAATGTTGTTTCCTTTGTCATAATTTAAATAAAAATATGAGTATGGCCTGTGTAATAGAGTTTCAGTTCAAGCCCCATGTTGATGGATAATGGTTCCAGTGAGTACGTTCAACAAGCTCTAGTTTGTCAAACATCATACCTAAGTGCTTCCCTACAGTTTGTTACAACATTCAAAAAGTCAAGTGTTAGATTCACACCAGCATGCAACCTCAATTAGTGTTCAGGTGTCAAAATAAAAACCTAAGTCTCTAAATGCAAATTTTTAAAGCTATATGTGATTACTGAAAGGGTTACAACACAGGGGAAACATTTCACAGTATTAGCTTTACAGTTATACCAGTTCTCATGTTAGCTTCTGGTACAAGTACAAGCTTTTGGACCTAGACAAGGTGCAATACAGCATTAAGTAATGTCAGCAATAAGTTATCGCTACATTACTTCAGTGGAATCTGATCCTTGAAATCATCAGAACCTGCTACTCTCAAGTCTAAAGTTCATGCACTCTATGAAGTTTTGCCTGGTTAAGAATACAAATAGAAAGTATTTGGACTCTTAACTACTTAAATACTTAGTATATTCCTTGTTGAAACAAGTCCATCCTTATGTGCTAGAAACAAATCCTTGATTTAGTTTTAAACAAAGCTAACACTGGTTACTGCCCACTTCCCATTGCACTCCAGTATCAATGTAAGTTTAATAGATGTCTTACCAGACTAGTTCCTTGGCTGCAGTGAAATACAATAAGAGAAGTATAGTTCATTTTGTTGTTTATCTGACAAGGAGTAGTGCTGTTGTAGGTGATGTAAACTTCATTTACTCCCTCATTTAACTTGGGAGGTTCAGTAACACGACCAATATCCTACACAAGCAAAAATATGTATTAAGAGACATACGGGACACATCTAGATTGCAGATCAGCTCAGAGATTCAGATCAATTCAGATTCATCTGCTTGGTTTATATGGGAGCACAACTATTGCACTTTTGAAAACTGCATTCTATATTCAAAGGACAGTTGTTACATTTCAATCCTAACAAAACACAAGTTAAGCAGCTCAACATACTCTTTAAGCTTGACAAAAGCCAGGGAGGTTCTGCATCTTACAGGTAGATTCTTCTTTAAATCATCGGGCCAAAATACCAACACATCACTTGAAGATAGTGTCATGTTAACAATGGAGTAAGGTCCCTAGATCAATGTGGAAGTTCATGGAAAACAAACTCAATGTTTTATGTGCATCTTCTACAGCCCCCAAACAAGACCTCAAAAGATAAGAACCTCCATCTCTCAAAGTAATAACAGATAAGTTAATCAATATTCTGTCACAGGCTTGCTACTCATGCAGCTGTCAAGTCCTTACATGAAAGTACTAAATGCATTTTGGAGCATGCAAGGATATACCCTGCTTCATATTGCAACAGTCTATCATGGGATCAAGCAGGCCATTTATGTGCCACAGAATGGCAGACTAAGAGGCATTCTGCTTCCCAGTCTCTGTATTTGGCACACAGCACTACATGAAAAAAAAATTTTCTGTAGTAATTTTTCATATTTGTCGCAGTGTGGAATCTCCTGACACCCAAAAGAATCACTGGGGTTCAGGATAGGAAAATGCTTCTTCGTAGGGGAAAGCGATGAAAGGGAATTTTGCAGAGTAGATTTTAATTTTTATTCCATTTCTTTAACCGATCGTTCAAATCAGGTCTCTAGGCAGTGATACTGTTTTAAACTAGCAGGGAAATGCATGTTTCAGTGATTCCAGGCATAGTACTTACTATTGGCGATTCATTAACAGGAACCATGCAAACAGCTGCTCCAGGTGGGCAATTGACATCTTTGATGGGATTGAGAGGCTCACAAATGTTGATATAGAAGTCCGGAGAAACGTCTGTTATATATTCATCCACAAATGCCTCATAATACCCAGTGCGATGGATCAGAGGAGACAGGTCAATAATGGAACTGCCATTCAGTACTGAGCACTTCACCTACAAGAAAGTGCATTTTATTGCTCTCATTCTTTTATTACTTGCTTTGATTTATTGACAAACATCCTGTCCTTCATAGGGTCAAGAGTGTGCATGCATTTAAACGTTTCAAATTTGATTTCAGTAAAGCAGCATTTGTTACAATTTTTGTTTGTCTATAGATACTAAGCACCTACAAGCTGGATATGAAAACCCTCAATCATTTAAGCGTTCTTGTGGAATGGAGTCCATATCAGAACAATACCAAAACACAAAGCTCTGGCACACCTACTCCGGCACACATAGTCACTATGTCTTCACAAGATCAGTAGATCCTACAGCTCCTTCCTCTCCACCTCTTACACATTGTTGGACCACCTCCAATAAACAAGCTTGGTTATAACAATGTAAAGTTATTGTATTGCAAGTTGATGGCTTGAGCGCTGTGTTTCCTCAGCGCCTATTGCATGCATTCTTAAAGCGCATAAGTAGGTTCCACAGAGGGGTTACTCTGACATGTTGAAGTTTTAACTTGGCTCACCATGTGAGTCAGAAGTTTGCCAAGTATTGTTCATCCCTGATGAAAAAGTCAGCAAGAAAAGTATTTGAGAACTTCTACATGAATATGGGTTCTGTACTACAGGAAGAGCGCTTTGCCTCAAGGAATTTAAAACATACACTGCTATTATGCCTAACCCCCCCTCCAGAAATTTAGTCCCACAAGGGTTTTCCGTAAAAGTAATTCTTACCTCTTCCTCACAAGCCAAGGAAGTATGCCAAGAGAAGTAACTAGTGCATGTCTGCTCGTCAAAAGACAGAAAAACAGGCCAACTGTCACCTCCAACATCAGACTTGCATACAAAGCTAAAATAACTTTTATGCTTCAGTTCAGGGTCTGCAGGGCAAGGATCTCCATCTTCATAGACAAGCTTTAACACTTGATCTTCATAAGTTAAAGTTTTACTCAGTTTTCCAGCATTAATTGGTTTTGGACCACCAGTGATGCAGACAGCTGAAGTAAAAAAGGAAAATGAACAAAACAGAACAAGTCTGATGTAACTGCTCTTCAAAATTGCACCTTACAACATGAACAGAAGGAAATAAGATTTTAGTCTCACTTCAGTTTTCCTATGAAAGATAGGCTTTTTCACACCATCCACAGTTGCCATTAAACTGAGCTGAACTGCACTGACACAAAGACCAAATCCTGTCTTTAATACTTCATTAACCAGCAGAATGTACTGCATCTATACACATTTAAGCAATCACAGAGCACAGTGTTGGTTACCACTTCTCTGAAAACCAAGATAAGAACACAAAATGCCAGCCAGATTATATATAATTTTATTAAGATGCCTCTTAAAAATTATTTTTGTGTGGTTAGAAGAAAACGCTGAATTTACTTTTTAATTCACAAGCAATACTCCTATTTTAGCATTTACGATGCTTAAGTATTACCTCATATTCAGTTTGATAGAAGAGCTAGCAATTCAACCTGCTAATAAGCACCTTAAAATACAAGTTAACTTCTACTGATGTTTCAGAAGCATCCAAAACAAAACAGAAAGCTAGAAAGAGGGTTGGCAAGGGTTTGAAGTCCAGACACAAGGCTCAGTGGAGATACATTACAGCAATATATCACCACAGAGCAGTTTTTATGCTCCGCTCACTCTAGCTGGAAGCTTGTAACTTCTTCCTTTTCACAACAGCCAAGAGGTGCAGTAGAAGCGTCTACACTCCTGCCCCCACATCCGAAGGAATACCCACCCATTCAGACCAAAAGGGACTGGACTGGAAGTGAGCCCATGTAAGTTCAGGAATGGAGTTTGACAGGAATACACCGCTTTCCTTTCCTAAACCAGTTTTAGGATCTCTTCCTAGCCAATTCGCCACACAGCTGTTCTCTTCACTCCTTCCACATTTGCAGTAAAAACTGCCCCTTGCATTTTACTGTAAACTTAAGCATAAGTGTTTCTTTTGGGTATGCTATTGTCCATGATTACAGTATCAGAGAGTATAAGATGCTTACCAGCTCCACTACCACATGAACTTTTAGTTTCAGCACAAACGTTCAACTCAATTCTCCTGTTGTGTGAATCATTGATGGTATAGCCAGACTCTCGCTTTAGTGATGTCAAATCAAAGAGGTGGCCTGTAGGCAGATCAGGCAATAATTTACTCTTTTTTTCAGATTCAAAAATCAAGATATTTCTTTGTACTAAAAGCTTTCAGTAACTTAACTTAGTAGGAAGGTCAACCAGCCTCTACTGGCCTGCTAGCTTAGGGAGGCAAACGGTTACTAATTCATATTAATAATTAGAGGTAAAACTAGTTTCAGAACTACAGGCTATTTATGTTCCAAGGGACACTGCAGCACCTTACAAGATGTTTCTACCCACCAATAAGCTTGTTAATTAGAAAAATGGATAGTGACTAAGTCCCTCAAGAACACAAACACAGCACTGCTGCTTCCAGCAGCCTCTTCCACACAGAAAATCCTGATGCCTCCTCCTTACCTGTTGCAGGATTGGTTACCCGGCAGTCATTTTGCACGTTGCTTTTAAGAGGGCACGCAGCAGCGGTGAACCATAAGAAGGTATATTCACAATCTTCAATGGCTGTTATAAGTTCTGGCTTTGATTCCTAAACATGAAACAGTGGAGAGAGCAACATCTCTACAGAGTGATACTGCAAGATTTCATGCCATGGCGTTATCCCTGAAGCCTGTGGCTGAGCTCAGTTCAAACGCCAATCCTAGGACTTAACAGAACATCATGGTCCAATGAACTAAACCAAGGACAGCCTATTTAACTGTGACTATTTCAAATACACAACAGTACAGAATCATTATCAGGAGCAATAAATTTGCTGAGAGGAGAACTAAAGGTTGGGCAATAGAAAATCCAAACAGCGAGGGTAAGACATCTCACCAAATAGAAGAGTACTTAATGGCAAGGTATACAGATGTGCAAGGGTTAAGAACTAAACAGCCAATAGCATTATTTACTACTTGAAACACTTCCCAACCTGCAATACATTCACCTTCAAGACACAAACAGACAATTTGAAGCTATTACAGATGATAAAATCTGTGCTAGCAGATTGTACAAAGAGATCTCTCAAAAACTCGGCATCTAAAGCTCAAGTACTTATAAGCCAGCCTGTTTACAAGACTGGCTCCCATCCAACTACAGACAACTAGGGAATGGACAAGAACTGCCCACCACTCTCCATACACGTACAGTGGTATGAACAACTCATGAAGACATAAAACCCCGCCAGAAGGAATCCACTTACAATTTTGCTTTCATCACACTTGAGGCGCAATACCGTTGTTTTCTTGCGAATTTTATCCGGACACTGCTCCCCATTAATATATTTCAGAATAGAAATACCATTTTCCCACCGGGGACCATCAGCTACTTCCCCGAGACTTGTACATTTTGCACCCTCCATGAGGGAGGCAGCAGCATCAGAAGGACAGGAACCTATACAGATGAGCAAAAACTGTGTTATCTCTCTAAATGTTATTAAGGCTTACTTGCCTGGAATAAAATTCCACTACTCTACTTTCAGGTACGTCATGGCTGATCTATCTCCAAGTCACTGACCAAACCATATTAATTGGGGTGGGTTTTTTCCCCCCAAAATCACAAGCAGCAGCAACTGACTCACTTCACCCAAGGTCGTGCAGAAAGTAGTGGCAGCTACTAGTGGGGAAGTACACTACTACACAGAGGGAAAGGCTAGAGTCTGTTACCAGGTCTTCCACTGCACAAGATGTGGAGTCAGTCAGAAAATGCCATAGAGAAAATTCTGAAGTTAACATCTTGTGCCGAAGGATTTTAATCTTTAAGAGCTATAGCAGACTTTGAGTAAGGATGGAAGAGCTAGAGTGCTGAAGTTATCAAGAGAAGATAAAGAGCTGCTAGTAAGTCTCATCTGCCAAGCAGATGGAAGTCAGGCCCACAATCTACCCTTCCCTCTGGTGCTGAAATTACACCACTGTCTCCACATGTTTTGCTTTGCGATTTTTTCACTCTGAAAAACCAGCAGTACTGTCCTACCACTTGCCTCCCCTAGCTACAGCAAGAATCTATTTTCATTTTGCTCTTACGTGCAGCACCATATGGTACTAAGGGCTTGCAGACATTAATATAGTATTTCTGTGCAGAAGCAGATAGAGCAATGGCCTCCCAATTCTCTCTATGCCGTGTCAGAGATGAAAAATCATAGAAGTTTCCTTCATCATCCCTGTAAAAAAGACAAAGGATTCAAATTAAGAGGCATTAAAAAAAAAAAATCAAGTTATTATAAGTTACAATTCTTAAGTTACTACAGTAACTTTTAACCTAATAACTCTATAAGCAGAGTATCATGCTGGAAAAGAACTCTGCATGATACTCATTGCTCCCTACAAACCTCAAATTCAGCACAGAGATACATCAGTGCACCAGCCATCCCCACAGTAACTGTCTAGGTGTCAGCCCTTAGCCAATGCAAGAGTAATTCTGATTTTTCATTGAAGCACGTAGGCTTTCAGTGCACGGCAAGCACAAATGCACAGTTAGTTACGGTGGAATGTTTTACCTTAGGGTAGAAACCTATCATGATGCCAGATGTTAAAACTCTGAGCCAATTATTAGCCACATTTGACCCCACTTATCAATTCTTAATGAGCTAATACTTGGTTGTGACAGAAATAGATGACACTTTTCCTGGAGCTCTGTTTGGTGGAAGTTCCAAACACACAGCAGTTGTATTCTTGTTTAAATTAGCCAGTTAAATAATAACTAGACACTTGTAACAACCTAACACACTCAGAGTTCAATCATCAGTAACTGCATACCCAACAGTTTGCTTTGATACTAAGCTTATTCCGCAAAAGAAGATCAAAGTATTTTTCTTCAGTGAAGTTGGTTTTAGGAAGTACAAATTGCAAAAGTTACTTGAAATACATTGTAATGAATGCCACATTAGCTGGTTACTGACTAAGTCAAAACACAATAGCTAAAGTTGCAGTATTGCATGGAGTTGCAATAAGGCTGCATTTGTTTCTGTCATCATACAGCTCCATTTTAAGTTTGTGGAAACAACTTACTTGTAGGAGCACTCAGTAGATTTAACAGGTGGGCAAGCATACTGAGTATGCCATTCGAACATGTAGGTGCAATCTGGAGTTTCCTTCAAAAATACAGGCTGAAAGAACAAAATACAAAAGGAATTTACATTCTCATTTAGGCACACTGAAGCTCCCCAAATGTCTCAGCCTTGTTTCAAGAAGATCCCAGAACTTGTATTTACGTATTATCTTAGAGCCACACTATGCCCCTGACCAGCTGAAAGCATGGCTTCTCCCAAACCCGAGTTTATCCACATGCACGCTTCTGGTAAAAGGTAAAAGGAGCTTCTGCCTCCTCCATGAAATAAGAGGCAGAGCAAAAGTAACTCTAGGTACCATTGTTTAAGAGCAGGAAGGAAAGCACGAGTACAGAGAGAGATACTAAAAGCAAGTAACCAGCTTATTTTGGTCTGGCCATGTAATACCTACTTTCCGGCAGATTCATCCTCCTACCTTTTATTCTTACAAAGAAATGGCTGCTATTTCTGGAAGAACACCTCCTAGAGCTTTGCTAATGGCAGGCACCCCTTAAAGGAACAACATGCCCCGACTTTCCTGGGGCATGACAAAGGTACCTTGTATAAATAGGAAATTCAAAACATTCTTTTTTTTATTACCTCACAGGACCTTTCAGTCTCCTGCCTAATCTGTAAGTGATTAGGCAGTCCTTGAAGGAAGCTAGTTCACGTTCTTCACCTTACCCTTCCACACACTAAGCAGAGGGCAACTCTGGAAGACAGTACATACAGGAAGCGTATGTTTTGAAACTAACCTCAGATGTAGTCTTGTCACAATAGAATAATATGGCAGTTGATCTTTCGTATATTTTATGACATTTTTCTCCATTGGTGTAATTAATCATTATTAAACCATTCTTGAAAGTCAGTTTTTCTGTAAGCAAGCCTAGAAGCAAAGAGTTGAGAAAAGTAAACAGCTAATCCAGTAAATACACGACTGCAGTAATGCCTCTGGCAACAGGGTTGCCTAGATGGTGACATGCACAATAAAGTACTGATAGAAAGACCTCAACCTTCATCTAAAAACTGTGACCCAGTTATTGAATTACTGTACTCCAGTACAGTAGGGTTGAACTCATTCCTAATTGTGTGTCAGGATAACTACATACATGACATTTTATTTGCACACGAAGCAAGAGTGGTAAGGCGCTTTATCTCATAAGATGCACAAGATCAGCAAGAACCCCTCTTGTACCACATAGTAGCTTCAATTACACCCCGGTTAGTCTTCCCATTCTCTAAGTTCCTTCTGATCTAGTGCTATACCTGCTACTTTTCTGAAAGTATTGTCCATCTTCTTTACTTGACACGATGACACATTGTGAGCCTCTGGTTTGCAAGGTTCTGTTATTTCTCCACAAACTCTGAAGTAGTAGTCATACTCATCTGTACTCACTTTTATGTCTTCATTGGAAAGTGGCTTCAGGTTATAAACATGACCATACCTTGGATCTTTCACCTGGCAATCCTCTCCTTTAAAGAGAAGTTAAGAATTTGAAATACAATTTAGTATCTATGAGCCATGCCAAATACACTTAGGACAAGCAAGGCTTACTCGCACAAATACGGCCACAAAAATGAATAGCTGGCACTTTAGAGCAGTGACACCGAAGAACCATTTTAGTCCAGCTAAGCAGCTGTTTTTGGCAAGTCACCAGTATCTACAACTATGAGACTAAGCTACAAATGGAACATTTCTTTTATAACTGGCACTAAAGCAAGATGCAAGTCACACTGTAGGTCAAAAACTACCTCAAAGCGGCCTCACAGATTCTTCCTTCAGCCATGCTGAAGGTTAAGTACAGAACCAGAGAGACTAAGTCCAGCACTTGCTTAATTATCTGGAAAGAACAGTGAGGTCACAAGGCCGAAGCAAGAGTTGTCCTAGATGTCAGTCTTGCATCTTCTTTTAACAGCTATGAAGTTTGCCGAGTTAGGAAATAATTGATCATAGGAAATGTTAGCTACAGCCTACAGGTCTACCAAGATATATACAGAAAAGGTTTGGGAAAATTCTAGTTTCATGAGTCTCATCAGCTGATGTACATCAGTAACTTTGCTACTGATCAAGTCCTCAGTTTTAAAATGACCCTTTGCTCAATATTCTGAAGCTTTAAAAAAAACCCCATCAAATTGTATCACATGATTATTATACTCCCCTCAATCATCTAACAACTTAGTACCAAGCTGAAGACAAGACATCAGTTTCCCTCCCTTCAAAACCACAACTCTTGTCACCAGCATCCTGCACAGTAATTGTGTCCTACAGAGCAGTAGCTTGTAAACATTCCTCCTACGCCACATGAGATCACTGGCAGTTTTGATAATGTCTAGGACTGTTGCAACAGATCCTGTACAGGAAGTCTGGATGTTTTGTAAGGCATTATCTACAAGTTACAAAACAAAGCCTGCAAGGGCAGAGAAGACACCTGCACATTCAACTTCCCATCTAAAAGGCAAGTGAGTACCTGGAACTAGAACCTGTGATTCTTTCCTGCACATCCTGGAGTCAACTGTAAACTCTGATACTCTCCTGCTGGTCTCTCCCCCATTGTTTATCAAGGACAAGTTTACAGGATCGCTTCCAGTCTTCAGTGGGGAGACAAAGAACAACTTGCCAGGCATATGATCAACTGTGTTCTCATGAAACCTAATGCTTTAAGATTTACAAAACACTAGCAAGTCTGCCTGTGATTTAAAAAGGTACCACTGTGACTTGTCAGAGACAGCATTAATAATTTACCTTCTTTCCCTAGATAGGGAAGTACATTTGCCTGTCACTCTAAATTGCACTTTTAATGTTAGATGTGACTCCTAGTTGGCTTGAAGCTCAGAAGAGACATCCCTCCACAAGCTGGCACCTTTTACAGGAAGATTCACAGGGCAAGAAACAAACAGCTTAACTAAGTATTTACTTCTTGTACAGATTTTTTTGATGTTTTAAAGCTCAAATAACTACACTTACCTTCTGCTTTGTGAACAGGACACGCTGCCAACGTTTTCCAAACAAATACAAACTCACAGTCATCCTCTTGCTCAAACACTGGCGATCCCTACAGAAAAAAGCCACATGAAGGAGGCTTACTAAGAATTACATTGCAAGTCACAAAATGTATATGCAGAATCCTTTTTAATTGCAGTTGCACAGTATAAGATATCTATTTCATATTTCAGTACTCATTTTCAGCAAAGAGCTGCTTTTGGTGGCTCACAGAATTCCATCATAGAGTTCACTGTTGTGTTCTATGGGCTCAGGAAAGCAGTTGTAAGGAGAGACAAAGGAAGAGCCTGTATACAAGATACTACTTTTTAGAACCAGCCTCTCCATTCCAAGAGGAATAAACACTGTCTATTCTGCTAGAATAAGTCCAAGCTCTAAAACCCTCATTAATAGCAATTGGTACAGGAAAATTACCATTGTTTGATCACACTGGAAGATTATACGTGTAGAATAACGTTGCTTATCTTTACATGTGTCACCATTCAAGTAAATAATGCTTAATGACCCATCAGTAGCAGCCTGTGGGTTTATCTGAATGACTCCAAGGTTCTTGCTGCTGTCAGTGTATTTCACACAAGATCCTATGGCACCACCTACAGGAAAAAGCAAAAGCCTGTATTTTAGTTCAAAGCTTTGACAACTTTAAAGAGTTAACTTTATTGTAAAATAACATAATGGAGTAGCTTTAAGGGACCTTTAAGCATTAAATCAGACTGTCTCAAACTCCTGAAGCAGAACACAACAGAAATGTTTTCATAAATAGAGACATTGTGTACCTAAAGTCTTTGAGGAACAGAACAAGTTACTGTCCTGCATTCACTGAAATCTTTAAAACTGTACTAACTTATCTGCTCCCACAGAGTGATGGAAGACTACAGCAACAGGTTAAATAAATCAAACTGGCTAGAAGTGCAATAAGACATGGCATAAGCTTCTCACTCTCACCTCATTTAGTTTGGAGACTTCAACATTATTTAACTTTCCTTTACTCTTTAAAAATAAAGTAAAAGATACTGTCAAATACTGCCCTCAATGCATTTTTCCTAAATGCATTCCCACACACCTCAAAGCAAGAGTCCTGGTAAGCATTAAGACCACTCTCAGTTTGAGGAATTCTGTTTATTATACCCTTGACATACCTCACCCATGTCTATGCAAGTTCAGTGACTGAATGGGCAGGATTCAGTAAATCCTACTAAAATAACCAGGAACATCATTCTGCACATAAGGTCTTGCACCATAAATCACAATTTAAGAAATGCTTCCCACTTGGCTTACCAGGGCATCCAGGCACGTAGGGCAAAGGCTTGCAGACATTCAAGAAAAACGTTCGCTTCTTTGCTTCCTTTGAAGTGTCTATAGCAACCCATGGTTCACCCTCTTTGCTCAAGTCACTTAAGTCATACTCATTGCCAGCAGCATCTGAAAGATGTGGTATATACAGTAAGTTGAAAGATGACCTATTAGATACTTGCAGCAGTATTGGGTTTGAAATGATGCAAGTTTCACTGACGAGTACACATAATTCAAAGTAATTCTCAGAATTACATTAGATATCCGTTGAGAGAAGGTACTGCTTCCATAAAAAAACACGTCACTACACCAAGCATAGAACAGAGTTCCTGTCCTGGTTTCAGCTGGGAAAGAGTTCATTTTATTTCTAGTTATTCCTGTGAAGGGAATGTCAATGGTACATATTGTTTTAGTTGTTGCTAGGCAATGTTTATACTTTTCAAGGACTCTTTTCAGCTTCCCATAGAAGCTGAGAGGGCGCATAGACAGAACAACAGAATGGCCAATGGAATATTCCATACCATAGACATCATGCTCAGTATATCAATGGGGGTTGGCCAGGGAAACCAGAATCCGCGATCACTGTTCGGGAAAGGTACCAGTTCACCGGGTGGTGAGACTGACTTGTGTCGTTATTATTACTGTTATTTTCCTTTTCTGTTATTGTTCTATTAAACTGCCTTTATCCCAACCCATGAGGTTTTTTTTCCTTTTCCCTTTCCCCTCCTTTTCTCCCTCTTCTCCCTCCCCTTTTAGGGGGAAGGGGAAGAACTGTGCAAGCAGCTGCATGGTCCTCTCTGCCAGCTGGAGTTAAACAACAACAGTTCCCTTGACAGTTACTTCCCATAAGTAACTACTCCACTATTCACAGGCGCATTTTTCCAGAGACCAATACCAGATTAACCCATTTGCTTCAGAGCTGGGCTGAAGCAGCACCCAGCCATGATAAGGATTAAAGGTTTTCAAAGTAACTATCAGATTTCTTGTGTATACCACTACGTTCCACATTCGCTTCTTGCCTGTCTTCATAAGTTAAGCCTGCTTCAAACAACTTAACTCTTCTCCCTCTCTACTTCTATAAAGCCTTCAAGTCTTACAAATGTCTTCACAACAGGTATTCTTAAAGCCCTCCTCTGCATAAGTTTGTTGTTCAGTTAATCCTTCCAACATTTGTTCGACAGACCCCACCCAAATTCCAGGTACTTACCTGTAACCTGGCAGTCTACAGGAGCAGGAGCACAGGCCAGAGCTGTGTGAAACTCAAAAAAAGTATCATGGATGTTCAGCACACTGTTTATCTCTTCACGCACAAACTTAAGCTCTCCAGGATATGAATCATTACAAATGAAAGTCACCGTGAATGTGTCTGATGTTCCTGTAAAAGAAACAATTATCTGCTGCTGGTTCACTTGGGAATATTTGAATTTAAGTTCAAGCTAACACTTCAAAAAATTTCTAACAGTCTCTTATTGATAACTGCTTCAATGAAAACACTACCTTGTTGTTTATGGAGGCTTATTTAACTGTAAACACACAAGCCTTCTTTACAGACCTGTGCCAAATTGCCTAGCAGCCACGATTGTCTCCAAATGGGAGACCAGAATGCCTTGACACATTTCAAGAGCGTAATTACCTTCACTGAACCATGCTTCCTAGGTCTTTGACACAATATATTTGAAGAAACAGAAAACCTGTAAAATGTCAAATCAGCTGTACCAGCAACCTCTAAATTACATCACAGATAGCAAAATTCTGGTTTTGGGGGGTTTTGTTTGTAAGAAGTTCAGCACAACGACTGCAGAACAAGTAACACTGATACTACTTAAGCAGCACATGTTAAAGTTCTGTTGAGTCCTCCCTTCCACAGCCCACAAGAAATGGTAGAATTAGGGGTGTGGGGTGGGTGTCATTTGTCAATGAATCCTAGTATTATCAAAACAGTAGAAGGTCTCAAAGCAAAATACATGAGAGCTCAACCACTTGCTACCCAATGCATACTAGGTATAAAACCATCACAACTGGGAAAAATAAGAGATATTAACATAGCAATTTGTACAGAGGATGAACATTCAGGATCATCTGAGGCTCCTGAATCCAAAATCCTGTTTTCCTAAAAACCTTTTGTTGTTAAGGTGTCATATGCCTTTCTATGAAAACTCAGTTTCAGTCCAGTTGAAAAGCACGTAAAATCTGAAAGTTAGATACACATTTTTCATTAGTCTTATCTGCAAAACAGACAAATTCATGAAGTAAGTGTACATGAGGGACTAGAACACTTATTCAAGAACTTCCATTTAAGGGAGTATAAACTTACCAAAAAAATTATCTTTCAGGTATGAAACAGCTTTAGAGAGCATTATTCATTAAACTGAATCTTCAAGCAATGACTTCACTTGGAAAAAGCCCCAGAGTTCATTTTGCTTGTTTTTCCAATTTGACTATACATTTCTCCTAGCGAGGTGCAATATTTTTCATCTACTCAGCAAGGAAAAAAAAAAATCCCATACTGTATTTGGTCTGCTTCCAGTTTTTGAAATGCACATCTATTACTGGAAATGGAGCCATTACCGTTCTGCATGATTTGATTTCTTCCTAAAATTTTCATATGAACTAGCTTGTTTAAGTGATCACCAAGCCCAGCAGGTTGCAGTACATGAACAAAGGGAGGAATGAAGACCATTCACAGAAAGTTTGTACAATATCAGCATCCATCTCCACTGCGTATTTCCTGAACTCACCTGATTGCAGACGAAGAGGACCTCTGTAGGTAAGAGTTAGAAACCCTTCACCAGACAGATACAGGGTCTTGTCCAGTTCCACCAGCCTCACCGATGTCAGATTTTCTGCTTCACATCCAGCAGCTATTTTGCCATTGATTTTACCACAATCTGGCATGGGTCCACAAATGTTTAGCTAGAAGTTTTGAAAACATGTGGGTGTACACAATATTAACTGCATCAGAAAAGTTAGGTTCACATAGCCATTTCTACATCAGGAAAACTCACTTGTCCAGAACTATTTCAAACAGCATGAAATGTCCGTCATTTCTAGACTGCAAGACAACCAACTATAATACAGGAACAATATCCTTAATGTTCTGCTTACAGGGCCCACAAATTATCCCCACTAGAAGTACAGAATATGGTTTAGCAAGTTTATTCTTAGACTAAAAAACACTATAGTAGTACCTGTAGACAGCCTAGGAGTACCGATACATGCAGATTGCATTAAGAACACCGATATGGACAGATTAAATCCCTTTCTAGGCTTCCACTGTCCATTTCTTCAGCACCAGCAGATAAATTGGTATTATGCAACAGAGTCCATAACTGGAAAACCATGCACAGCCTTGAAAGTGTGGCTACCTTCTGGTTCTTACCAAACATAAGTTCAATGCTTTTAAGACTATCTGAGATTAATCAAGTTATCTTCCATTCCTCCCCTCAAGCACAGTACTCTCCTTCCAACTCAAGTTTCATAAGAGGATTGAGTCAAAGTTTCACTTGCTCACTAAGCAAAACTGGAAAATGCAACAACAGTATCCATAAGCAACAGATTGTACAGTCAGAATCCTTACCAAGAACTTTTTCCCAATGCCAGTAGCCATATAGCCCTTTCCAGAAGCTAATGGCTGCAGATTGAACAGAAAGCCAGTGTTTGGATCTCGCACAGAGCAGGACTGAAAAAAAAAATTACAACAGCATTATTTTCTCCTTCTGCATTTCTTCCTTTCAAGTTTTACTTCTAACTTGTTTAAAGAGCCAAAGTAGTGATTTACACATATTCCTAGCCTGCGTACCAATCAGCAACTTAATTTGGACAACCAGAATACAGCTCTGGCAGTAGCAACACTTCATCCAATTCTTTTGCACAGTTGTCCATTGACATCAGCCACATACCAACATATCAAAGTGCAATTTAACAGATGACATCTATCAGGTTAGCTAAGAGCAAGGAAGTTTTAACTGAGGGTTGTTTTCAGACTAACGTGTTTATGTTGAGACCTGTAAAGTAGAAGCACCCGAGTAGCTCAATAAAAAAAAAAAGCGCCTTATTTGATGATCTGTACACAAACAAGAACAATATATATCCTTACATACAAACTTAGTTTTACTAGCAACCTTGAAAGAGAATGAAACATTCAGTACCACAGCATGTAAGTTGTTCTCAAGAGAAAGCACTTGAATACTTTGGTCTGAAGTTACACATTTTAGGAACACTTCAAGAAGAAAGCAATAAAATATCCCAAGACTCTATCACGATCAACTTCAGATTTCACTGTAGTTAGTTTGCTCTGAGAGTCACTTAAACACAGCAGCTAGGAGTGTTAGAAAACAAAAGAGTATTTGAGACTTAATACAATTACATCCCCCTCTCTCACCTGAGAATCATCTTTTGTTTCCTTGATTGGACAAGCAGCCTCAGTTTCCCATAAGAACGTGGCCACGCATTCCTGAATAGCTATAAACCGTGGGCTGCTACTCTGTAAACAGATTGCAGAGAGAAGACCAGAATAAGTTTAACAGCCAAAACCTTCTCATGTTAGAGATTCCACTTTATGAGAAACTGTCAGGTTCTTCTAAAAGACTCACTACAAATGCACACAATTCCTGCCGCACTTCCCTCTCCCCTCTTTATTTTGAAGGTCACCACTGAAAACTTTGTTTAGCTAAACACTTAGCATGTCATTAAGTTTTAGCAAAGAACTGACTCTGACATCCAAATATTCAGATTAAATTCAATAGTGAATCTAGACACGCATAACCAGACCTTGCCTCAGTCTAAGCTTTGAAGAGTTTTGGGGTATAATGCATAGTCCAGTATTAAAAAAAGTAAAAATCAAGCAACACACAACTCTGTTAGCTGAGATAACAAGGTACCAGGAGCATTAATTATACACACTTCATTTCAGTGTTTTCAGGCAAAAGCAAAGCAATTCATAACTGCTCAAAGTCACACATCTTCACCATACCCCTTGGGCTGATGATCATGGGAGTGAGGGGAGTAAGACCTGCAGGTTCACAAGCCAGCAAGAACAAGTCCAGGCAAGCTTCAGTCTAACGATCCCCTCAGTCTAAACTTCAGTATCTGGAGTTGTATCAGCAGAAGTTTTATAGATTTAAAAACTCCTCTAGAATGAACGAGCTACAGGGGACGTAGAACCTAAGTCTGAAGATACACTTTTCAATATTCTTCCTCTTAAGAGGGTCTGCAACATTTGCATGTGTAACTCCTCAGTCTTAAGTTCCTGTGTATTTTTCATGCTAATTAGACTAGTCTGAAATATCACTGTCCACTGAGGCTGTTAGTTTTTAACAAGTTCTTGCTTATGATACAATACTCAGACTGAGACACATGCTTCTCTAGCATCTAAGTCAGCTTTGTTTTCATATCTCTCAAGAAGTCTCCTTTGTCATGAATCTGCTATACATGATACATCTTCATGTGGCTACTCATTATACGATAGAAAACCTACTATGATGAAACAACAACTGAAAGATCATTTGTCCTTACAAGAGTGCCCTTGGAACAGATGAAGTGGATGGTGGTCGTATAAGTAGTTTTCTTTCCATCAGCATCAATGCACACAGAGCCATTTGCATAGGTTAGAAAAATGTGTCCAGGTCTTTCAACTACTAGTTCTTTGCTGGCCACACCAAGATTACTAATAGAGGTGACTTCAGAGTAAGAAACCTAGAAATGAAGAAAAAGCACGTCAGCAATTCTGAATTCAAGTGAAAAAAAGAAGAAAATATCTATCACAATAATCTTGTATACAGAAGGTTATCTTGAGAGGTCCCCCTACATTTCTCCCCCATTCTGTACTTAAGTTTCACATATTTAACAGACAGGTTCCACAAGTGGGCATGGTTTGGGGTTTTGTTGCTTTTATTTTTAGTACAATAAGGTGCCTGTAGTGCCTCACAACAGCTGTCTTCATCTCATCAGTTACACAGCTTAGGAATTTAGGGAGGACTATGTCTTGTGCACAGTAAGTAGGGTTTAAGTTTTACAGATCTTTAAAACACAGTATGTGGAAGCCTTCAGATATTCTTAGAATTGACCTTAGGGATCCACGATGCTTAGCAAAGCCCAAAAAGCACTAGCAGAAACTGAGCATTAGAACAACAGTAGGTGCTACTACCAAGGCCCAAATTAATCTTCATTTCTGCAAGACTTTTCCTATTTTTAAGAAACTATTTTAAATTAGCAACAGCAACAAACAGAAGAATACACCTCCAAAGCAGCTCTGTCCACAAAGATTTCAGCTTTCTTTTTACCCCCCACCTTTTTTTAAAAAAAAAAAAAAAAACAACAACTCTGCATTTAGGCTGACCCAACATGCTCACTTTTTACTCCAGTGTCTTAGCAATGAAGTAATGACACCTTAATGTGTCATGTAAAGTAGCCTTACACAACAAGGACTAACGCAAGCACAGGGAACTAGTAATATTTAGCTCAAGTGCCATGATGGTGATGTACTCATTCAGTCACTCGGACGTCCTCTTCAACAACATGGAGGGAAAGTGTTCTCTCAATTTTACAGAGGTAATTAGGACAGGCTGGTGAGCCTCTAGTTCAACTTTCCCTACAGCATTGAATAGCGCTGAAATCTGGCCTTGGGCAAAGTGTCCATCCAGCCTGTCAGCACAAACAGTCCCAAGATAAATTGTTACACTTCAGGGGAAATACAGAAGTAGCAGCCCATAGCCACCACCTCTTTTTTTTATTATTTTTTTTCCCCTGCTTCACAACTTCTGCCTTATCTACTCCTCAAAGCCAAAGAGAGCTCAGAGTGAGGGGACAAAGAATCTTTAAACACATTTCTCCCACAGTTCAATCTAAAACAAGCCAGAAGCAAGACAGAATATCCAGGAGAGCAGCCTGTTCCTAAAGCGACGATAGTCTCTGCGACTCTCTGCAGTTTACACAGAAGAGACGCAGTTTGTCTGCCTTTGCAACACAGGACAAAGAATCATGCACGTCAAAGGCAACATTGGTACACTTGTAAAAATTAAAGCTTCGGTCTTTGAAGAGGTAGACAGGAGGTCTACCATTCTGCAATGGTTATTCCAATGTTATGGATACACAGAATACCACTGTATTTTGCAGGAAGAAGCCAGAATTCATGTGTCTGTCTTGCATACCCCTTAATCTCACTCGCTTTGTAAACCAGCTCTGAGCTGGGATGGAAAGGCTACTCACATGATCGTGCCGATATTCCATCTGACAGACAGATGCTCGCCGGTCACATCCTGGGACAGCAATCAGTGGTCGACAGACATTTATGTAGTACTTCTTGCGTTCACTTGGTCTTGAATTATCCATGGCATACCAGTTTTCACCTCTCTTCTCAGATTTCGCTAAGCTGAGCGGGAAGAGAAAGTTCTATGCTAAGAACACACATTCTTCATAGATTCTCTCTAGCTTTCTCTGTCAGTCTCAAGAAACAGAGCAACTGCAAGGCATTTCAGAATAACTTTTTCCCCCTCAAGTGTTACAATTAAAAAGAATACTCCTAGGAAGTAGAGCACGGTTGACAAAGCAGTAAGTTTTTCCTTAAGCAAAACCATCCCCAAAAGTCAACTTACATCCTACGACGCAAGTTAATGTACTAGAGGGAAATACCATCTTCATTTCAAGATATGCACAGTTAAGATTGTCACAACAGATGAAGTTTCTAGTGCTGCCTACACAGGAAACTAACTTCATCCCATGCTAAGCTATCAGCCAGAACACTGAACTAGAATAGCCAAGTTATGCTGTATATGTTCCCTTCCTACCTTGACAAGTCATATTGGTCCATGGTGTTGGGATCAGTCACAACACACTCCAGTGGCATTTCAGGACAAGCATATTCAGTGTACCACCTGAAGTTGTAGGTGTAGTTATCTTCTATCTAAAAAACAGTGGAATAGGTCAGTGAGGCTTTCCATGCAGGATACTTTGCGACTCACAGCTACTCCTTTATATGTTAAGGTTGTTATTCCCCCTTGGTTTTGGGCAATGCCTTCTCAGACTGATTTGTGTAGGTCTGTTTTGCTGTAGATCTTGTCATTCGCTGTGTCACCAAAAGTACTCTTCCCAAAAACAGCAGAACCAGAGCAACTAGAGCAATGTAACTGCTGTCTGTTGCGTTACAGGACACAGTCTTACCACTTGTTACTTCTCAGCCAGTTTGGTTTTTTTTCAGGTAGAAATACAAAAGCACTAGTAATTACACAGCCCAGAGACTAGAGAAGAGTGAAGTAAGAACCTGGATCCAGGTGAACAGCTTACTGTTCCATGGTGAAAACAAGTTTTACAGCTGCAACAAGAGGCAGATATACCAAGAGAAATAATTATTTCTCTTAGTCTGCTTTATAGATACTGGATATTTCCATCCGTGAATCCGTGCTTGCACTCAATAGCAATTATTGTCAGGATTTTGGGATGGACATCCTTCTCTTCTTCATACAGAACTTCTTACCTGATATTCAGGCTGACCTATTCCAGCCTGGTGGTCACACAGGAAAGTTATAAGGGTAGATCGCAGTGTTTTCTTCTCATCATTGTATGCTGTACCATTTTTGTAGGTCAATTGAATCAGACCATCATAATATGAAAGTTTGGAACTGGGCAGTCCAAGACTCCAAAACTGATCCTTACTAGAAAAGAAAAAGTGGGCTTTGACACTAAACAGAATGAAAAATTAATTCTCTCTAAGAGAAGTCTTACAAGTAGCAAGCACACAGGTAAGTTTATAGAAGACACCACAATAAGACAGAAGAATTAAGAAAGTTTGCTTAAATGTAAGTGAGCTAGGATGTATAGAATGCTGCCAAAAGGAAACTTGAACAGATGTCCTTATTTGGAAAGGCAAGGAAGTTGTACCTTGCTTAGATATCTAGAAAACTTTAACATTCTCTTCTCCAGAGAAGTGACAGAAATATGAAGTATCCATTCTCCAGAGCAGAATTCAAACTGCAGACCCTAATGCTGGGCTCAAACTGGTTCCACGCAAATACAAGTGGACAATGAAGACCTAGCACTGCACAACAGCAAATCTTCTCACTCAGGGAAGAAAACTGCCTTCACATGCTCTTAGCTTGGGACCAGCTTTGGTTCAGGGGGGTTTCTTTACTCTGACTTAACACTGGCTCTATCAGACCTAGCCTGACCACCTTCCCCCAAAGAATGTTTTTAGTGTATGCAGTGAACTCTCTTTGGCTGGAGAACAACTCAGAGCCAACTCAATTACAGCTGTGTGTGTTTACGCTGTATCACATCTCTGACAACAGGCTGACCTGGAACCTGAAGTGTATAGACACTAATCTCAGACATAGCTGGTAGAAGATAACGGCAATGATGCTGTTAGAGTAGCAGTATGCACTGGGACTGTGCCTGCACAGCACTTTCAGTAATGGAAACACAGTGCAACATCCAAGCTCTGGATTCCACCTCTGTGTAAGGCAGCCACTAGTCACCCCAAGCGCAGCACTGCTTCTTTAAGCCAGCTCTTGGAATCTAGCTGACCCTGAATCCAAATTGTGGGTTAGCTTAACACAGCTGCAGTAGTTAATCTACAGCTTACAGTCCCTATGGGAAACATAAGGGGGAGCAATTGACACACTCATTCAATCTCAGAAACTAGCTCAAGTGAGATTACATGTGCGCGCACTTTGCTTGTAACAGCTGGCAGCATAATTACTGCACTACCAAATAATATTTTACATCCAGATTACCTGAATCTATTACAGGCAACAGAGTAATTATTTTACATGCAAATTGTTCACTGTTACACATAGACAACACATCATGCAACAAGAGATCTTCTATTACTGACAACAGAACTAGTTACTCACCTTTTTGTTACTTGGCATGCTGCTGATTTTGTGTGACACAACTCATCCGGCACACTGCCACAGATGTTTATGTAAAACAAGTATTCAGTAGTATTAACTATATAGGGCCCATTTTTCTTAGCCAGAGTTGATAAATCAAAAGAGAAGCCTAATCGGGAAAGAATAAGCTTTATCAGTTTAATTTTTTCCTGCCAGCTCTCACAGGTTTTGATTCTACCAGTCACACAGCTAGTTCATGCCTCCCAAATTCGTGTCTTTCCGTGTAATTTTGTTCCAGAAACAATTTGGACATACTAAAAGCATGTTTTCTTATACAGAGATATTTACTACAGTAAAATGCACGTTACACCTGTTTTCTTCCATACACACTAGAAGAATATTAAGGTCGCGCTTCTCTGATCTTCCATACACATGTGCTTAAAACTGCTCTGCTCAAATGTTGTGGGTGCTTCGACTTAGGCTGAACTTGCTTTGTTCTTGTGCATCAAAAAGACTCAGTGTGGTGACACAAGTTCTATACCTCACGATCTTTCAATTTGCTGACCATAAATACATACCTGCCTGAGGATCAGAAACTTGGCAGTTATCTCCTTCAGTTTTAGACAGGACACACGCAGCAGCGGTATACCAATCAAATGCATATGAACATTCACCCTCAGACATCAGGATCGGAGCACTTTCTAGATCACCTGGTATCACAAGAGCAATGTGTTACACCTACAGTCAGGCTGCCAAAAGGAACCATGAATTTAAGCCGCAGAACACTAACTCCTCCCCAACAGCAGATCAAGATTAACTGTTAAATTACTTCTCCTCTGAAAATTAGGACTAAGTAGAACCAAAAATTCCTTGCACAAATTCTTTGCATCCTCCTCCCCAGAGTAAGTTTAGCCCAGAGATGAAGATGCACTGCTCAGTCTGTTCCTGAGTACTATCACTTTGAAAAAAAAAAAAATGTTTGCTTTGATACACAAACCTGGTGTTTTGCTACAAATCAACAGCTTTATTAGGAAGTAGCACATAACCTGATCCTAACAGCCAGCACACTTGGAGGATTCAGCTTCCTCAGGCTGAGGTAGAGGAATACAGATTTTGTATTTCCCTGGGAGATGGTTAAACTAGTGGGCTATTATATGGAGATGAACAACATCAACAACTTCTGCCTTTGGTAAACTGCAAGAAGCTTAGACACAAAACATACTTTTTAGAAAAGAAGGTTAAAGTATCTGATCTCAGTTCAGAACCAGTCTCTCCCACCAAGAAAATCTAGGGATAGAAAGCGCTTTGTATAGCTTCAGGTATTTCTGGAGCTTTAAACACTTAAACATACTTTCATCATGTTTGGGAGAATCTTAGTTCAAGAGACTTACTCAAGGGTCTTTAAAGAGTATTCGTATAAAAGGTGAACAGAGCTAAATACCTGCAATTACACTGCTATCATCCTAGAAAATAAACCACAAAGTTTCAGCTTTTGCATAGAAGGAAATAAAAGACAAAGGCACATGCTAATATTCAGCACTCGCACCTGGGCGTACTAAATGGCCTCCAGTTTTTAACTGGGTCGGAGAACAGGGTGTGGATATTCTCACCTGGTCTGCACACTAGAGTGATGACAGTTTTGATTTTTTTGTTAACACCACAGCTGTCTCCATTTGAATAGGTAAGTTGAATATTTTCTCCAACCTTTTTCGGAGAAGATACAAATGTTCCAAGATTCTTACTCTTGTTTTGTTTATCTGTAAAGACAGTAAATACATCATTTTTGTTTCCCTGGAAAGAAGTGAAGCTTGCCCTATTAAGAGCATATTACTAGCCAAATGAAAAGTCTTAAGAAAGCATATGGTTAGGAGTTTGTTTTTAACCTCACCAAAACCATGCTACAAAGCCTGGAGAAGAGTAATACCATTATTTAGTTAGAACAGGCTACTTGCACCATTTCTTCTGGGGTCTTTGGGAGCACAAGAGCAATGTGCTCCTAAGCTTTTTTCCTCAAATAACTGAAGGCACTCAGGGCAGCCAACTCCATTTGCAGAGGAAGTACCAAGCCTTCNAAAAAAAAAAAAAAAAAAAGGCCAAACAACCAAAAAGACTCACCTACAGAGCAAATAGCAGCATCATCTGGGCAGCTGGAAGCTCCTCCTCTCTTCAGCACTTTATGGCAGACATTGATGTAATAATGCTTCCTCCCTACCTCCAAAAAACTGCTGTCCACAGCTTCCCAGTTCTGGGCTAGCTCTGAAATACAGGGGGTTGTTAAGGACAAGTTACCTGGCTTAATTGTTCTAGCCTCTCCATGCCAAAATGCCTTTTATCACAAAAAATGACCCACATTTAAAACCACTTAGGATGACAGCAACCAAGATAGTCGTGGATGTGGCTACCTTCATAAGGCACTCAATCCTTTTGGGATGAGGGAAGTGAACACCAGTATCCCAGAAATTCACTAAGAATAGCAAAAGCTGATTAATGTTCAGCTCAAGAATTGCCTGTGCACTCAGGACAGAAGTAATTGAAAGCTAGTTGTCATTGCCATACCTGAACTGCGGATCAGAGGTGACAAGTCATAGTGTCTTTTCTTATCAGCAACTCTGCAAAGGAGATCTTCTTTCTCTTTAACACATGCGTATTTTGTATCCCAAGTAAAAAAATATGTGCAGTCCACTTCACCAGTAAACACTGGAGTTCCTCTACCATCATTTCCTTAACATTGAAGATGGATAAACAGATGTTAGCTTTCCAGTGGGAGAAGGGGAGAAAAGCAAGGAGACTTGAGGACTGGCAATAAGGAAGGAAGACAAACACACTTTTGCTGCACAGGACCTGCGTTTGCAGTTTGGGGTTTTTTTGTTTTGGTTTTTTTTTTT
>RSEF01000003.1:50603344-50628990 GCA_003993805.1 Himantopus leucocephalus | reverse complement strand
AGGTCCCTTCCAACCTTAACAATGCTATGATTCTATGATTCTAAACATAAAGCGAAAATACATTCCTTGACTTGGAAGACATTCAATGATAGAAGAAATCAGTGATTTAGCTGGGGCAGCTTCTCATTTGCAAATAAAAGGTTGCAAACCACGACACGATGTAGGGGCTGAGGCAGACAACATAGAGAATGTTGCCCTGCTCTCACCCTCCCAGGGGTTTGGACAATGTTAAGGGGTTGGAGGAAAGGTATGGCTTTTGATTAAGTCATTCTTATCTGGTTTCAAGGACAACTAAAAGGTCTGATATTGCACACAGGCTTCCCAGCACTCCTATCTTTTCTTTAAATTGTTTTCCTTTCCGTGTATTTTTTTTTTATCCCCAGGGAAGCATTTGGAGGTGCTCTGAAGTGAATGTTACCATATCAGCATGCTTTGCCTTAGCGTAGCTGAGGACCAGCAGCTGAACAGGCATTAGAGAAGCTTATTTTTCCCCAGGGTTGTTCCTGTCAAAGTAAGGCACAGTCCTGGCCAACCTTAGAGGTTTTAGATCCCTAAGTTATATCATGGGGCAATCGTTTTCCTAGAGAAGAGCCATGAGAAGCCACTTCAAGAGTATGATGTGCCCATGAAAACAGGCAGGTTTGTGGTGAGTGCAAAAATGAAATCCTTCAAAGAGGTGTGCTGGTTCACCTCCATCTCAGTTAAGCTCCCTTTAGTGGGATTTCTCCAAAAGTACTTAAAATTAATACCGTGTGCTTAAGGAGCTTCACTGCTTTATTAGAAGCAGAAACAACGGGAGAGGGAATTGGAGAGGGAAGATCAACAGTCTGTTCCTGGTGCAGGCACTGGTGGCTGTGTGACTCTTTTGCATTCATCAGTTTGACCACAGAAGCCCATGAGAACTAACTCTGCTGTCCTGGCAGATTTTACCCAGGTCCCCACTGCTGTGTGCCTCTCAGAAGAGCCATCACATGTTGAGCAGATGCCAGCTGCCCTGTGCTCCTGTGGCAGCTACCCCGATGCAGGGCATGGCAATTCAGTCACAGAGGGCCTGGTCACCATGTTGTCTGCTGACGTTGCCAGCATCTTTCTCCATCTGTTAAAAAAGTACAAAGGACCCACTGGGAGAGCAGGGACTGGGGTCTGTTGGTGGCCTGGAGCTAGGGCTGTTGCAGGAGGAGGAAACAAAGAGCGGCACTGTGGGATTACTCCTGCAGGCCACCTGCCTTTAGCACCTTCATGTATTTTGAGCCACACCATATGCTGAGCACGATACAGCAGGTCTGGGGTTAGAGCAGGAGCATAGTGAGGCTGGTATGGCTTGAGCAAGGGGACAAAGCAGGGGCCTGGGGCCACCAGGGTGCTGCCACCAGCCTGCTCTCAGTAGTGGTGAAGTGCTGAGAGGCCCTTGCCCAGGCAAGGAAAGGACAGCCTATGGATTATATACTCGCAGATGGGACACCTGAGGTGCAAGTCCTGCTTTCAAGAAAGGTCTGTTTATACAGATGGGAAAAGCTGCAGCGGCAGCTTGTGAGCACTCAGTCACGCTGGGGTGCTCACACGGTTCGAGTCCCCTGGCAGAGGGAGGAGGCATACAGACGTCACCCTCACCTCAGGGGTCTGATTGACTGAAGGGGTGCCAGGGAGACAACGTGGATTTGTTTTGTTCTTTCCAGCCTTTGCTTTTCTTACAAGTGTTTGAAAACAGAACTTTTCAGGGCAAAGGCAGCGTCTCGCAACATGGGATGAAATTTGATGACAGTTTGTTTGGTTGTTTTGGAAGGCAAATAACCCCAAGCATCTCATTTTTTGGTTCAGAGCAAGCTGAAATGTTTTCTTGTTCTTCCTATTGAAGTTTTGAGAAAACACAATCACTGCCAGAGCCCTCTCAAGTGGCAGAGCTCCCCTTCGTGCCAGGTTCAGGCTTGTTGTTTCACTCGCCTCCCCGTCTGCCCAGCCACAGTGAGACCGTACAGGCGACTGTCTTCTCCCAAGAGCATTGCAGAAGTGCTTATTGCATTCCTTGTGACACTCCTCCAGAGGCCACTGGCCCTCCAGAGAGGGCAGTCGGAATGCTGAGGGGTCGCACACTGCAAGACAGGATGGCTCTGCCCTGCCGTGCGCATGTGACCATCACACCCCCTGCCAAAGTATAAGGGCTCCTCGCTGATGTGTAGAGGGCAGTGGCTGGGCACCAGAGCTTGAGCAGAGCTGGGAGAGCTGGGCAGAGCCACCAGGGCAGCCTAAGGCCCTTGGGCTCTGCGGGCCAGGTACAAAGACAAGCACCAAGGAAGGGAAGGGGAGGATGGCCAGGAGTAGCATTTTTAGGAGTGTGTCTAATGTGCAATGGCTAGACAAATTATGAAGTGTAGTTGGCCTAATCTAGGGAGAATTATTTTACTGTTGCTGCAGATGCATCTTTAAAGGCAACTTCTTTGTGGTCAGAAGGCTTTGGGTGGTGACTCAGTGGTGTTTATTACAGCATAACATCCCTATATAAATAAATGCTCCTTTCAAGAGCACAATTTGGACGTGGTCATAGAAGCTTTTAACATTCATTCCCCCACCCATGCTGTTATGCCTCACCAGAATCTTGATGCAATTGATTGGAAGTGTTTTCTGATTCTTGAAAGCAGCCTCCCATGATGCTGGAAAGCAAAAAATGCCTGTGTAGATTGACACCTACAGCAGTGGCCTTTCAGTCTGTTTTGCACTGATCCAGTGTTTCTGTGATGTAGCTGCTGTTGACAGCATCTGGGGCTCTCAGAAATGCTCTGCTGACACAGCAAAGCACACTTCACCTGTGTTTCTTCTTGAATGAACAGATATCCCATGGCTCAAAACAACAGTCGCCACGCTGGGAAGACTGGGCATCACGATGGCTTTTGAAATTGTCTATCTTGTGAACACTGAACTGTACCCTACGACGCTGAGGTACGTCAAAAGCTCTCAGGAATCTTTCAACTTTTCCCTCTGCTTTTTCTTATTACCTGTTTCACCACTTTTTAGTAAAACTCGGTTTTCTCTAGAGTTTTCCAACTGAATAGCCACTGCTCAACGTGGGTGGTATATTCCGACGACATAATTTTGGAGCTAAATCTGCATTCTGCTCCATACACTGCTGGTTCATCCATTTGGTAGCACCTCTCAAATATCTGGCACTATTTTTCTTTTGCAGAAACTTTGGTGTTTCCCTGTGCTCGAGTTTGTGTGACCTCGGTGGGATCATAGCCCCATTCCTGCTTTTCCGATTAGCAGACATTTGGTTGGAGCTACCTCTAATTATTTTCAGTAAGATTTGATTTAAAATGTACTTTCGGTTTAAACATCCTCCTCCTAACAGAGCTTTTCTTCTGGGGCAAAAGTGTAGTGCGTGGCCTCATCTTCCCCTTAAAAGAGCCCCTCTCAACCTTCATGCCCAGAGCAAGAGGCTGAATGGTAAATGGATGAAATGTGAGTGATTTCACCGCACACAGTGGAAGAGCTCAGGTCTGCTTGGGTGACTTGGCTGAAGGAGCATGAAAGAAACTATGTGAAGTGCTTTAAGACTGAGAAATCTTGCATCTAAGTTCTGTAATTGCAAAGAAATTAGCTTAATCTCCCAACAGCAGAGGGTAATAGCCTTTAAAAAATACTTGGTTTGGGTTTTTTGGTATAAACAGTTATGACTACGGATGTTGTATTAACCGTAAGTACTTATTCCTGTCAAACTCTTTTCTGCAATTGCATTTTGGAAAAAAATGAGCCCTGTGCATTAATTCTGCGGGAAAAAAAATTGTTATTTCTAACAAGAAAGCGGGAGTCTGTGGCTAAACCAGACTTCCAGGAGACACGTTCGACTGGGAAAAAAGCAAAAGGGGTAGGATAGAATAAGAAGGGAAACCGGTGCTGATTAAAATTTGCTTGAAAGCAAAAATGGAAAGACAAGAGATATTTTTTAAAAAAATTACCAAGAATAGATGTATATCATGTTACTGTTCACATCATCTAATTCTGAAATTCTGCTGCTGCAGAATTCAGTAAACAGCTACAGAATCAGAGAGGAACAGAGAGGACTGTGTAACAGTCAGGGATTTTACTTTTTGCTCCAGTCCTTCTATTTTTGACATACTACATTATTTGAATTATATCTGTGCAGGAAATTGTTCCAAAATAACCATTCTTGGTGAACTATTTCAGATCGGCTCTCTATCTGAATGCTCTTTCCCAAGGATGAATTTTCATTTGGAATCACATAGTCTACTTTGGCCATGGATACACAAAGAGAGTATTTCAGGAAGATCTCAATGGTCTCAAGAAACACAGATGCATCTATTTGATAGAGCCCCTTGAACAAAGGCAGATTTCTCTTATGAGAGAAATATCATCCTAGTTCCAGTGCAGTTTGTATGCATTTGCCCATGTACATTTATCTCAGGTTTTTGACCTCCAAGAGCTCCCTTTTGGGGCAATTCAGCCTGCAAATGAACCCTTAGCCCTCAAGGTTTTTTAGCAATAACTTAAATTAATGTAGCATAAAGGTGTTTGATAAGAGTAGGGTAATCAGAAATAGCTGTTGCACTTTAAAAATCTCACTTTAATCTTAATCTGAATAAACTTTCCTCAGCGGATAAACCCCAAAAATAAGAAAAGTAACAATTTTCTTATTGCTTTTGTATGTCTTCAATGTCCATTGTAGGTATTCTCGCAGTTGTCTGCGGGCTCCTAGTATTGCTTTTACCAGAGACAAAGGGGATCTCTTTACCAGAGACAGTGGAGGATGTGGAGCAGCTTTCAAGGTATGACATGTATTTTCTTACATTTACTTGGATGAGGTTTCCTGAGGGTGTTCTCCTCCAACCTTGTCAGCTGTCATAAATTATTGATGTTTTCCAAGTGCCAAAGTAAATTCCCCGGTCAGGTTGATGTTATGAACAGGTGGTATTTTCCTCAATAGGAATGTGAACTTTTCAATACCACTAAGGCAGGTTGTTAAAAAAAAGGATGGGGATAGAATCTGTATTTTTTTCAGAGACACTGAGTTGTCTTGTGCACCTCTAGAAGCAGAAAGCAGTGGTGTGCAAGAGAGACGCTGCAAGGTATAACCTGCAACTCTCTGCGCAGGAAAACCAGCCATTACCTCAATCAAAGCACCCTGTGAGGAAGGGCCCTTTATCATGGGAGCATTTCCTCAATTTGTGAAGTCATTGAAAAGTCACGTACAGGATGAGTTTATAGCTGAAGAGTTACAGGCGCAGCTTTCCCACTCCTGGCACAGGGCAAGCCAGACTCTTCACTGCACTGCAGGCCTGCAGGAAGCATTTACACCTTGGCTTGCTTGGCAGTAAATTTCTTGAGGAGCTAGTGCTATACATTAATGTTTCAAACAGTGGCTTTGGATATTACATCAACAACTTTTGCCCACTTCAATGTTCAAACTAAAGAAAGAGGAGATTTTTCTATGCAGAAAGTAAATGTTTCAGTATTGCAGCTTGGACTGCAACTTGGAGTACATCTTCTGCTGTTTATTTTCACTCTTATACCTCTCTCCTCATTTCTTTCTTCAGTCATTTTGGTAAATGTGGCAAGAAATGGAAACACCGGGACACCAACTCTTGTATTTGACCTTCGAAGGACGGCACTGAGCAAAGAATCGTGTTCCCATACTGGGAATTTGTTCTCCACCTGCCACTACTTCAAAATTTGCTGCAGAGTATGGATTAAACTCCATGTTCCTTTTCTAGGCATAAAGACGTTTAAAACAAGTGGTGTATTCTTCTATAAATATGGAATAAACTCATTTTTTCTGAGTATGCTCTTTGCAGGAAGGGAACACTCTGTGGTTCTTGGTAGAGAACAGAACAACTTAAAAAAGATGCATTATCCAGCTCAGTGAGCTCTTACTTATTTCTTTATACATTTGAGCCATCTGTTTATTTCTATTGTTAGCATATACTTTTGGGTGTGGAGGGTTGGAAATGGTACTGCTTGTTTAAGATTTGGATGACTTTGGGGAAGAGAGGATGAGTGTTTCAACCTGTTCTCCTTTGCCCCTGGAGAATCTGGGCAAACAGAAGATCTGATGGCTCAGGAATGAGGATGCTGATCAGAGCAGTCCTTTCTCTGGTCAGGAAGCGTGGGAATCAGAGGCATGCGTCAGGAGACACCTGCCCTGGTCTGTTCCTCTCCCCCAGGGAGCTTCTGCCACAAAAGCCCTGCTTCCCTCCTTGTTCAAGGGCTTTCTGAAATGTATCAGCAGTCCACCTTCTCTCCTTCCCTCCTTCCCAGGGCTTTATGTAGGTGTCACATCCTACACAGCATTAGCTCTGTAGGTTGGATCATTCTGCTGCCCATCAGTGTTTCTCCCCAGACCCAGCTGGTGTTCATGTGCCACCCCATTATCCTGTCCCCTGGCCAGGGACACCCATGTCTCCTGAGGGAAGGGCTTCTATCTGCTCTCCCCTGTCGGGTGCTTTTCCAACCCTCTCTTTCAAGAGCTGATCTTCTAAAACATGCTCTCTCTCCATGGCTACAAACAAAATTCCCTTTCCCTGACCTCTGCCAAGATGACCCCCAATTTCTGTCTTCTATTGGTTATTATTATTTGTCATCTTTCTTTCTTGGGCATAAATTATTTGGATTGTTGACAGGAATGTTAAGCTGTCTTGGGAAGATGAGCAAGGATGAGACAAGAGTTTTGGTTATAGAGAGGAGTGTTAACTGGTCCTGGTTGTTTCAAGCTGACATGTCGCAGAAGAGATTGTATCTGTGGCTCTGCAAGCAGGTAGCAGGGACAGCTCTACGAACTTCATCAA
The DNA here is from genome assembly GCA_003993805.1 of Himantopus leucocephalus. Lineage (NCBI taxonomy): Eukaryota > Metazoa > Chordata > Aves > Charadriiformes > Recurvirostridae > Himantopus > Himantopus leucocephalus. The sequence continues at coordinate 50,622,196 of RSEF01000003.1, read as the reverse complement.
GCATTGGGCCCTGGCCACTGACACGTAAACGATACACTCCTTACAGTGAAGAACTTCAGAAGATGTGGTGTTCAAAAGGTATCCTGCTACCAAAAGAGAATTAAATAAACAAAAGAAAGCCAATGAGGTCTTGTAATGGCCTTATAAGCTCAGAAAATAACATATTTGGCAAAAGCAAATATAGGACTGAGTTTTGAAGGTGCATACCTTCATGAGTAGTGCTAACATTACAGTTGGTGCAGCTGAATGACTACTGCTCCAGCCTCACCATCTTAAAAGCACATATAGGCAGGTGCCTGCACATGGGGATTTCCTATGGTGAGGAGTATACTGTGCGTTTCAACAGTTCCCGACTATCCCTGCCTTTTCCTGGCAACTGCCCATACCACCAACCCTGCCAGAGGAAAACAGGACATTTACTAGTAATCTCAGTGTAATGTTTGCATACTTTGAGCAGTTAGCGATAAAGGGCTGTCTTTCAAGGCTGTTTCTAACTTCCTCTGAGGCATAGTTAAAGGTCAATGGGATGCATAGCAAAAGTCAGTAGTGATTGAAAGATATGAAACCAAATGGGCTTCTCATAATACATCCTCCTAGTTGGCGATATCTAGAAGACAACCCAAAACTGAAGCCACTGCTGCAGGGAGAAAACTCCTCCTACACCAATGCAGTCTTCTGCAGATAGCTATAAACTGCCTGGGGCTGGCTGGCAGAGACCAGCCCTGAACTGGAAGCTGTGGGCTTGCACCGGCTGGGTGCTGTGTCTCAGCGCAGAGTGGGAGCGCAGGCACCCGGCTGCAGAGCTCAGCCCTGCCTTCCTCGCACCCAGTCAGCCCGCACTGCGGGCACGGCCCTCGGAGAGCCGGGTTGAGGCGATCAGGTGCTACGCTGTACGAACTGAGCCTCCCTCTTCCTTCTAATGTTTCTTCTTTGCGAATTTTAAATTTTTTTAATCGGTTTCTTAAACACTACAGCAGTCTGAGAAGGACTGTGGAGTTTGTCTAAAGATACAGCTTGCCAAAGAAATGTCAATATTATTTGCCAGCTGCCGCTGTTTGCAGACGACTAAAAGGTGCTGAGAAGTGAGAGACATGACAGCTTGTTTCTGGACTTTCATGCTGTTCTTTGTTTCACATAACATCATATGTTGCTCAGAAGAGAACATAAGTGAAGCATTTNGTGCTGAGAAGTGAGAGACATGACAGCTTGTTTCTGGACTTTCAGGCTGTTCTTTGTTTCACATAGTATCATATGTTGCTCAGAAGAGAACATAAGTGAAGCATTCCAGCATGTATAATGGCTAGGAGCAGCGTCAGAAGTTTGGATGTATTTATTTTCTAAAAAGTCATTATGTAAAGGACAGCAGGAAAAAGCCTGTGTTTGTTCTGACTTCTAATATGACAGTACTTAACAACTTCAGGTAAAGTTTGTATTTGGTGGTGGCTCCTGTGCTAACTCTTACCCCTAACACAAGGATTTTGTAAGACAGGAAAGACCCTCCTGTCTCTGGGAGACTTTGGGTTGCCTCATGAAGGTTCTGAAGTGGGCAGTAACCTGTTGTACGCTCAGCAGTTTGGTGACTGCAGGCTTACACTGTTATGGGTGAGAGAGGACAGATGAGGTGGTGGAAGCAGAGGGAGAGCTTCAGCAAGGGATGACCCTGGGAGAAACCAGCCGGGGTCATGCAGACCATTGGACAGGTGGCTTGTTTAAAAAGAGTTATAAATTCTTATGTGCCTCAAACCACATAATACATTGAGCCTGATGGGAAAGTCCTACAAACTTCTGAGGCAGCAGAGCAGAGTTCTCCTAAACTGCATGGGTTGACACTAAAAGGGCTGTCGTGACCCACCTCAGTGAGAGGCACCTCTTCAGGAGGGACCAAACACTGCCAGCTTTAGTTGTCCTGCACGTGTTATACTTCAGAGGCTCAGTGAGAGATGTGATACGCATAGCAGACAACGGATCACCTCACCTCTGCCAGACATGTTCAACACAACCACAGCAACCCAGGATCTGCGTTCTGCCTGCCTGCAAAGACGTTCCCCAGACCAAAAAAACAAGTGAATGTGCTATTTGGTCCAAATGTGCCGCTGTCACCAAATTTGCCTTGTTACTTCATGTAGTCTGTGTGAGTGGTTAGTGGTAAGTGGCAACTTTTACTGCCATTGACACTCTCACAGAAAGAAAAGATCACAATTTACATGCTTTAAGAGGTTATGAGGTGGGACTTCTGTAGCTGCTCAGGCACGTCTAGGCATTTCTGGTGGGTTTGGCAAGGACAACAGAGGTGGGTTTGTCTGCCTACAAGCCAGGTACTAACCATGCCTGCAAGAGTTCACATTTGAAGAGTTTTACAAATCAAAGACCAAGCTGCAACACAGAATTTCTGTTGTTAGGGAAGTAATATGCAGATTTCTTGGCTGACTTAATGAGCCAAATTAACAGATACAGAAAATATGCAGAAGGGTATTTGTGCCCAGTGAATCCCCCCAACCAGCGAGGTGGGTGGGGAATGCTTTATCAGAGCTGCTCCTGCTCAGGAAGGCAATGCCCTGAGATCATTGCTTCTCCCAGAGTCAGACTCCAGGTGTAGAAGCCTTAAAAATCACCCTGCCACCTAACTTTGTTTTATAACTCCATCTCCCTTTAAGTCTATGGGAGGAAAAAAAAAAAAGAACTCCTCGGATAAAACCCATCCTTTTTGTATGTACATGCATACAAAAATTAAAAAGACAGTCTAAATTTAATGACGTGCAGCTTGGCGTGCCTGGGAGTGGACCTCTGCACTGCAGAAAGTGGGCTAGACAAATCTCAGCCCAGTAAGCAGCTGTGTTACCTGGAGTAGACTCGGCACACCCTGGGGAGGCAGGAAGGACACTGTGCAGAGCCAGGGGTCCCCAGGCGCCTGTGGGCTGCTCCTGGGCTGATACGCAAGGGGTGCAGTGTGGAAGTGGGAGCTCAGGGTTAGCAAGTGCTTAACTTTGGCAAGTGTGAGCCAAGCTTTGCCTGGAAAGCATTTCTAAAGGTCTAAGCTTTCACTTCCTATAACCTATAATATATATAATTGTACATCATTTTCTTCTGCAGAAGAAAAATGCACGTATAACAGTTATATAGCAAGATAAAGTTATACAGTGAAACAAGTGGGTACTATGGATAGGAAAATTTTATAATACGTTAAATGCATTGTCATTACTTGCTGTAGTGATGGACAGTCATTTTTCTGTCTTCACTATGGACTAACTTTAGGGTGAGGCTATTTTTTATTCACTGTTTTATACCTTTGATGCAACATTTGTACTTTTGCTGACACAGAGATTTCCATGTCAATTAAAAATATGAAAATACAAACTAAATGTGTTTGCTTTTTTTTTTTTCCCCCATCCTGTGTATTTAATGCTACTGGATATATCTAATAAAACTTCACATGCATATGAGATGTACAGGGAACTTCTTCAGTTTCTGTCATTAAATTGGTAAGAGGCTCAGACAACTCATAGAAAAATGACAAGTATTCTCCTTTCTTCATTTTTTGGAAGCACAACATCTTGGGAAAGTCAGCCTTTGAAGAAAAAGTCATTCTAGAACCTAATATAAGATTGAAATGCAGATGTCCAGTTACCGTTGAGGTTGGGATTTTTGACACCTATTTCAGAGGTGGGTAAGTCTATTGTCAAACATAGCAAGCCATAGAACATATAGACAGAGGGAAACACATCGTCAGTTGGGTTTCTTGGCAATAACTGTTAATTTATAGCAATTTAAAATGGATGATCGTATTTATTTTACTTTCTTATGAATGATTGTAGCTTTAATATTGCACTTGGAATCTTGTATATCTAACGTGCATACTGCTTTCCAGGAGAGGACAGTCCATACCCAGGATCAGTTGTTTTCCATTATACTCCTAATCCAAGGAATATAATTGGAAACTCGAACGTAAACACCAGGTTTCATGGGTTGGGCACAGCCAAGGCCCCAAGAGGTGACTCCATGTTGGACAAATTTATCTTGGTCCAGACAGACTAGAGGTCCTCCACTGTCCCCCTAAACAGAGAAAGAACAGGATAATTCCTTCACGGACAGACCCATGTACAAGAGTGGCCTTCTCACAGGAGACACAGAAACAGATGTACCTCTCATGTGTGAGGGCCGCACAAGATAGATGTGGAGCTCTAGCCAGAGAAGAGTTCTCTATGCATGTTGTCGAACACTTTTGTAAAGTCATCTCTTCCCATCACCCAGGTATTACATTTATTTTAGAAGTAAGGGGAGTTGGTGAGGAAGAATCTGACTGCCCTTAGTAACTTAAACTGCACTTCCTCCCTTAGTCTCTTCTCTGAGGTCTTCACAGCTTCCTGTTGTTGATGATCCAAGACCCAGTGAATGCATGCATTCAAGCCGTGTGTCTTAAGACATGAGTGCACCCCCCTCAGTGGCCTGCTTGCCTGTCACAGTGCTTGTGCATGGGGCAGCCGTGCTGTGTTGGCAATGACCTTGACCTGCCAGCTGGGGCAGACACCCTGCTGTTTTCACACTTCTTTACGGAGTCATCTCTAGCTTTTCAGGGAGGAAAGTTTCCATCTTGATTCAGTACATTAAGCTTTTCTAAGCCCTTTCATCTATTTAAAGAAACTGAAGAACTCAATTTCAAAATCTAGACTTCTGGAGAACGCCTTCATACCACACATGTGAAAGGAGCTGTTGCCAACCATATTCTTCCTTTTCAGCAAAGGGGAAGTCCCGGCCTGCATTTTGCCTCACCGTGTGTGATTTTCACAGGCACTGGCACTGACACTTGGAAATAAGTAGTTCCTTTGGCCCTTGGTATGCCTGCATCGCAGGCACCATTGTATTGTTCCTCAACTGCTAACTGAGGTGTCTCAGGTTGTTAACTGAGTTAGCTTGGACATTGGAGCTGGTCTGGCCGAGGCAAGAAAAGTGGTCTGGGAATAAAAATCAGACCGTTAGTCATTCTAAGTTGGCTTCCATACATCTGGCTCGGGCAGACGGGTATTACTATGTGCTCGGTAGTTCAAGCTTACCTGAAAAATTACCTGCCCCACTTCCTAGCAGCAGACAAGGGAGCAAGGGAAGAGCAGAATCCATGTGCATTTTTCAGCTTGTACGCCACGTGGTGTGGCAACATCCCAAGGCTAATTCTGAGCCTCTAAAGCCCAGAAAGCAAAGCACTATTTGATTTGAATGGGCTTACAACCAACTCTGATGCTCAGACTTTCTTACCTGGCAGCTATCTGTGCCACCATGAATATTCCCAGCACAGAGCTCGTGTTTTTTGACTCTACCATTCAAAAATTCGGGGCGGTTGCATATTTTATTCTCGATTACAGGGAAACCAGTTTCCTTTAAGTAGCCATCACCACCAGTTCCTTTGCAAATAAAAACAAACCAAAACACAATAAATGACAAAGGTAAATGAATATCTTCACAAAACAAACATGGAGATATGGATAAGCAGTAAAATAAGCATAGTGTTTATGCACTATGCATATACTTTCCATGCATAATATGAAGTGATACCAAAACCAGTAAGCATTATCATGGTACTTATCACCCTCTACCACCCATCAAAGTCCACGCTGCACCGATTGATCTTCCTGCTCTCCCAGTATATCCATATGGACCCAGTACCCACTGATATTTGTGGAAATTATTCCCAAGTCATTTTATTTCTCTGTATCTGAGTTTTCTTCTCTGTGGAAGAAAGGCGGTAGGAAACAAACAGTTGAAAATGGCAAGACAGGCAGAAGCAAGGAGGCGGAGAAGGTACTGCTGCCCTTCTCAACCAGGACAGAATGGGAGCTTTTGAAAATGAGAGTTATGTTTATATTTGTGCAAGATATGAACCAGGCTGGTTGGGAGAAAAAAATCATTCAAAAGAATGAGCAAACTCACCTTCATGAGATTAAGAAATAGCCTAAATCGATAAAAAACTTTCTTTCTGACCGTGCAAAAGCCTACTTTGAGGAAAAACGGAGTGGACTGAGAGATAAGAGTTAGCAGCTCTTTAGGTCTGATTCTCCTCTTTTACTATCGGTTTAGGGAGGTTCAGTTTACATGGCTCTGGGTGATTTAGGAGAATCTAAATCAGAGGGAGACAGTGGAAAGCATGGCAGTACCTGATGAATTTTGATGAAATAGGTGTGCATGCAAGCTTGTGTGGGGTGGTTTTGGCACAAAGAGAGTACACTTTGGATACAAGTATATACCAGTCTCCAAACAGAGAGCTTTCAGATGTGTTAACACTGTCTCACCTTTTGTATCCCCCCAGCCTGTCACATAGCACTCCTCTCTTCCTCCTAACACAGCATTTTCTTTTGGCAAACAAACCGGGATTACATGGTTATTGATGATTGCCGGGCTGAAAGAAACAAACAAGAGACTCATTCAGGAACAATTATTAGCACATTTATCCCATATACCACTTTCAGGTTTCTAAAAAGATTTTATACATAGTCAGCCTTTTGTCTTTGAAATCCTGCAGGTAAGGAGTTTTTCTGATGTGCAAAACTGCTTTTGTTTTAGGCTCTAATCCTCAGAATGTGATACACAAGAGGAAAAGATCTGAAATGAAGAATAGTTGGAGGCTTTTGATTCTAGAATTACTAATATAAATCCAAGATAGTGTTTTGACTTAGGCTAATGCATAGCCAACAAAAACCTAATTACAAAGCTACTCAGGGGTATGAATCCGTGGCATTTAACACATAGGTGTTAGCTTGCTCTGTCTGCATCTGGTCTGACTACTCATAAATCACTTTCAAACTGGACTCTTAGCACATAGCGGAACCCAAGTCAGTCTGACTTGCCTTTGGGTGCAGCTAAGACTAGGCTCAGCTAAGAAGCTACATTAATTGTGCTGACCCTGTGCCGTGGTTTGACCCCAGCCAGCAACTATGACCGTGCAGCCATTCGCTCACTCTCCTGCCAAGTAGGGTAGGGAGAAGAGGGAGAAAAAGGAGGGAAAAAACCACACTTGTGGGTTGAGATAAAGACAGCTTAATATAACAGTAATGGAAGATAATAAGACAATAATACTAATATTAATACTACTATTAATAATAGTAAAAGAATGTACAAAATAAAGTGATACAACACAAGTTGCTCTCACCACCCGATAATCAGTTGCACTGTCTGTCCTGAGCAGGGATCATGGATCCCAGCCCCCGGCCAACCTCCATTTATATACTGAGCATGACATCTATGGTATAGAATATTCCTTTGGCCAGCTTGTCCTGTCTGTGCTCCCTCTCAGCTTCTACAAGAAGCTAAAAAAGTCCTTGACTTACCATAAACATTACTTAGCAACAGCTAAACAATATGTACTATCAACATTATTCTCACGCTAAATCCAAAACACAGCTGCTACTAGGAGCAAAATTAACACAATCCCAACTGAAACCAGGACACCCTGTGTCTATTTTGGACCTGCATTGCAGCCATGGAAATCAAAGCACAAGCACCATATGTTCACATTTGCTTGCAGCTGTATGGATGTATTCCTTTTGACTGCAAAGTGCCTTGCCGAGCATTTCAGATGAATGGAAACAGATGCAAGAAGGGCCATACTGGGTATTGCATCAAACACGCTTACTGTTTGCCCGCACACTGGACAGATCTGCTGGAAGAAGAAATCTCCCCGCCACAGAATGGAAATGGTATGTGGTGATATCATGCTAATATTGCAGCTTTCAATCCTCATTACCTTATCAAGGTAGAAGGGGATAGGGAGAGACAGAGTGAAAGCTCCTCTCAGCATTACCTTCTCCTATTCTGCTGCCGCTGCCTCACCTGCTAGCAGCTGTCACCCAGCGCATTGCCAGCCTGGGTCACTGTCCCTAGCCCTCCTCCCCTCCCAAGACAGCCCCTTCCCTTTCTGAAGCCCTGCAGCTGAATCACCTTGGTTTCCACTGGAGCTTCTGCAGAAAGGGAAGAAAGAGAGGGTCTTAAATCATTGATTGAACAGCATGTGTATAGAAACATATATTTCTGCAGCACCATCAACTGCTATTTAGTTAAAATACAGATGAAACCGACTTGTCCCATCAGAATGAAGGAATGCTTCAGGTGAAAGGGTACCTGCTCAGTTTTAGCAGAGCAATGTCCGCCCTGTGTGGCTCCTTGAACAATTTCTCAACATCTCGTTTTTGCACTGATGGCTCTAATGCTCTTTCTTTGTGTAATCCAAGGTACACTTTATACGCAGATGGCCATAAGGACCTGTTGGAAATGATTGCACATGGTGAGCTGACGAACACACACCCAGGACGTAGACCACTTATGATCTTATTGGGCACCTTGTTCTGTCAAAGCCAGAAAAATAAGGCCAGCTTTAATGTAAACTTAATTTCTTAATCCCTTATTATGGCACACGAAATCAATTTGGCAAAAAACATCACTGTCAATCTGTTTCTTCAGTCAAAACTCTGCTTTAATGAATGAAGAATAGATTTGGCTCAATTCTCAACTGTTTGCAAGCTGAGTTGAGAAACAGCTCAGGCTGGTTATTGGGTGCATTTTGTTTCTTCTCTGATTTTCTATCTAGCGTAATAAAATGCTGGAGCAGGATATAGCAGATGCTTACCTTTCTAAGCAGTGAGCGGCAGTAAGAACCCACTGAGGGTCTATCAGAGTTCCCCCACAGAAATGCATGCCACGACTGTAATAGAGCAAAAAGGCTTGAAAAGGGCATTGGTTTAAGGTGGGGAAATAAATTCTACAGCAGTTCATCAGGTAAACTTTCTAACATGTACACCTTTACAAACTAAAGACATTACTCCACATTTGAATTAAGAACCAACATTTTACTTTCCTTGAACAATAATTCTTATAATGATGGTAGTGTTATGTTGACATTTTTATAAGGCCTTGTATGAAAACACCTAGATCTTTGCTCTTAACCAGTATTTCTATTACTGAAAAACCTTATGTGCAATTTTAGAGGTTCTGGCTTTTATCTAGCTCTGATCACAGTCAGAAAGCTCTGCAACTGGCCTTGATTACTAGTTTTGCTAATAACTTTGCCAGTAGAATCAAACGCTTATATGGAAGGACTGATCAAGATCTGTGCTAGCCATACTTCAAACTGTTGCTTCTACTCATAAGATAGTGATTCTACCTAGGATATAGTGACAGACTTAAAGTCATTCTGCCCTTCAGCGAAAGCGTTTTTGAAATTAGAGGTTGTATTGGTTCTGTAGGTATTTATCACAAAACAGAGCATTCTTGGTTGTCTAAATGACCTTCTTTAAGACTAGCACACATAATATATAGCCTTGAGCCATTTCTAAATTAAAATCAAGTTTAGAATGCTACAATCACATACTGTAGCATCCTGTGAGAGGCAAAGATTTCTTGAATGTAAAGTCTGATGTAACGGGGAATGGCCATACCTTGTCCGCAGACTGATTTGCCAGGGCCAGGAGTGTGGATGCGAAATACACCCAGCAACAATCCTTTGAGCACACAACTTTGGTCTGAACTTGGATTTTCCACACTCATACTGAGCAGGAGCTACAAAATAAGAAAAAAAAATCACTATGAGGAACTTTAGCATATTTGCTATATATTCATTATGCACTCATAAAACTAGAAGATGAATCTGTTACATTTATCATTTCAGCTTTTGATTGTCTGCCAGAAATTGTATACCATGCACCACATATATTTTGTTAGGTTACTTTCATCTGGAACAACTAAAAATGGCTGGCAAATTTTTCTCACATACACTTCTCAGTGGTCAGCAAATTACATATAGGTAGATCTACAGTCAGACAGAAAAAAACAGAAGGGGAAAGAGAAGGAAACAGAAAGAAAAAATAAATTATCCCAACATCTTTAAATGTATTCTTACAGATGCCAGCAATGCAAAAGCTGTACTGGCAGGTGTTTTCAAACCAATCTTGGTGGTACGGCACATGAAATTCAATCCTGTCTCTGTGGAACAAAATTTTGTCCACTCTTATCTCAGGATCTTGTGGCACTTCAGATGTCTCTGAGTTATTAAAAGAGCATCGCTCTTATTTATCCATGGGAAACTGACTCTTATCAACATGGAATTTAGAATTTGTTGTCAACAAAAGGAACTAACTAATGACGTTAAAGGCAAAAGCCACGTTTTCTCTGTTCTTTAGCTGAACAACTGAACAAAAAGAAAATTTAAAAATAAATTGGATCTTCAAAATGAATACAATAACCATGTGAAAATACCATTTTTCCCCCTAAGGGCCCCAGCCCAACACTTTCAATGCAGTAGTATTTTTAGTTACAGTATGTGCATGTTATAAAACATCTTTCTTTTTCTTGTTTGCTCCATTTTTGGATTTTGGTCAGAGCACATTTTTCTACTGCTCACGGCTGAGAGGATACAGCAGCAAGAAGGTGACCTTTCTTTTGAATGGAAACTACCTCTCTTCCTGGCATAGCTTTTGCTGTTGATGGACATGAAAGGACTTGAAACTGAAACGTTGTAAAACTTTATCATTGTACAATTTGTTGCACCACCTCATTCAGAGTACTGAATGGCTCGATTACTGGTAACAAAGACAAGGGAATTTGGTTAAGTATTTGTGGCCAGATGCACTTTCCAGATATCTGATACGGTACAATATCAGAGGAGGGAAAATCTGATTTACATCCAGGACAGAACCAGAGCCACGTGAGCAGGGAGCGCAAAAATTTTGCTGGGATAAGAGCATCCCCTGTTCAGCCTGGCCACACACACAGTTATGCCAGGTGACCAGGCAGAAGCGGGGGAAATTTCTGCAGGAACAGCCTTATTTTGAAATCCATAGCAAAAATCCCGCGAGCTTCAGTAGGCTCCAGGTACGTCTTGTGCTGGGTTTGGGGCTTCCAAGGAATAAGCATCATTCTTAAGACTTCAGACACAGCCTTTGAGCATGACTTCCCCACATATTTGATTTCCAATCTAAAGCTATTGCACTGTCTTAGATCAGTCTTTCAGATTAATCACTGAATGTCCTCCAGTTGTCATAAAAGGTTACAGGAAAGGGAGACACTAGTCTTTAAAGGAATAATTACGGCACTTGGGAATGTCACAGTACTCCCATGCTTTTCTTGGGTCTGTTGTGTAGCACCAAGGTCCATTCACATCTCCATCAGGATTCCTGCAATACTGTAACAAACAATAAAGACACCAGCTATTAACCAGGGGACAAAAAAGCCTACCAATGCTTGTTTCAAAATCAGATCAAATTAAATTTGGAAAATATTTTTTTACTTCCTTACTGATAAGTGATTTCCAATTTATTTTGTCAAAATTTGTTTCATTTTTCTATTTGCTCTGTGAGTTTAGAAAAAGATAATAAAAATGAAACCTCTTCAACTGTCTTCAGCCAGTAAGCTTCACTAGTGCAAGCTTGGACCTCCGAGCTCTCAAAAAGTAGAAGATCTTGACCCAGGATGGGATTTTCTAAAGCACTAAACTGTCTACTCCTGCAGTTAGTTGGAGCAGTAGGGTCAGCCCTGAGGTCTTTTCACACCCACTCTGGTTGCATGACTCTGGGGTGAGTGGGTATTGTGTAAGCTGCTCTTGCACAACTTGGTGATGCCTATGAGTCCCACGGGCAGTGGTGCAGTGTCCACCTTGATGTGGGGAGCCTGGTTAGCTGAATTGCTCTCTAGGTCTTACTGGCCATACTGACTGATCTCGGCTCAGAACAGACACCTCTACACAGCAGCATGCTACTAGGTATTTTTCTAATTCCCTTCCTTACTCTGAAAAACATCCCATGTCTTAGGAAAGAGAAGAAAATATTTGCTTCTGTTCCCCAGGAGTCCCTGCCAAATGCAAGAACCAAAAAGTTACGAGAAGAAAATATTTGCTTCTGTTCCCCAGCAGTCCCTGCCAAATGCAAGAACCAAAAAGTTACGGCAGGCAGCTTTTCAGAGGGTTTCCCTAATCAGAGCTGGAATTCAATACAGGGTATGTGATGCCATCAGATGATTGGCTAAAGCAAACTCTAAAATCATGTGCCTGGAGAAAAAATAGTTGAAGCTGGCAACATCAAACGACCTCTTTAGACTGGTCACAAACCAGGCAAGTATTGTATATGGGATACTGCAAGTCTAGAGAACTACTGATGAGTACATGTGTCAGGACTAGGGAGATGAAGGTCAGACATGGAGAATGACTTAGAGGATGGGTCAGATGCTTGTATATCCTTGTATGATGGGCTACAGCAGAAGTTGGAGGGCTGGAGGGGGAATTAGTAGAGGATGGCAATCCATCAGCTATATATCTCAAGGAACTTGCACTGAACATTGGATCACTGGCCATCTCACCCATCACTGTTACTACTGAAACCTATGACCCCAGCTGATCTTTCTGGCAGAGATGTTGCTCACAGAGCAACAGTTAGTCCTCAGCGGTGAGGAGAAGCAAATTCCCATCTGAAGGCCTTTGGCTGTGCTGCAGAAGCATTCAACAGAGCTTCTGGGCATCTGTGTGTCCCACACAAGTACAGACTTCTCATGTCAACAAGAAGTAGCATGATCAGGTTCTTGGATTGAACTGAGGAAAATAAATTAATTTACAAAGACCTGGCATGAAATGCTTGCTGAGGGACCATGAAGAAGACAGATGAAGCTCAAGGATGGCATGTATTAAATGAACAGCTGCTTACATTTTTATCCAGGCCTGCTCCTGGATGAGTCATGGGAGTGAAATAGTCGTGGCTATGAGGTTTCTGAGAACTCCACTCTTGACAAGTCCTGCCCCTTCCAGTTTTTGCTACTGTGCCACGATAATCTTTACCGTTACCATTAATGCAATCTGTGAAGAAAGAGGAAAATGACATGATTGTTAGCTATGAGCTATTGGGCCACTTCAATACTTTATTGTGGTGAAGCAGAAATAAATTTGAGGAAATACTACTCGGACTCACACATCCTATATAATATGTATACAAGGAAAGAAGGACAACATATCATCAATTATGGCTAACAATCACATTTTAATTTTCTTGTATTTTAATCGTTTTCTTCATGATCATGAAAGTCGTAAATCAAATAAGTGTAGATTCAGTTGATCCCTCATGACTCCAGAAGCCTGGACCACAACGACAATGCACTCATAAAGTCTTCTCCTTACAGACATGGCTATCTGTCCAATGCTGCATTTTACAGTAGGTAAAAAGCAGTAATACATGTTCAGCCAAAATTATTAGCCTTCGAACCGGAAAAACATGTCATAGCAAAAAAATGAAAGCTGCAGCACTCTACCATCTACGGCATAACAAAGTGGCATATGAACTGAATAAAAAAAGTCAGCTGTCCTCTGGTGGGAAATAGAACCCTGGAAATGTGAGTGCATGGCACAGGAAAAGACTTTTTTGGAACTGTTGCCAGCAAAATGCCATCACCTCTATATTTGCTGTCATTGCTAGTAGCCCTCCCACAGTAGTGTGGAGACCACTAATCATCTGTTTCCTTGTGTTTCCAATATTGCCAGATGTAGTAGATAAAAGATGTGATAATAATCTAAAATCAAATACAGAAACCCTGCTATAAAATTCTACAGGACAGTTCAGAAAATGAAGAGGTAGATACAGTACTATATTAAATTCTGTAATTATCTAGAGTTTTCTGTATTTCATCCTCATTAAATTCTTGATGACGTTTCCATTAAAAACAGCTTGCTGGTTATGAGCATTTCTGGGAAAGCAGAAAGTATTCTCACCAGGATTTGGTTCCAGTGTTGTCTGAGGAGGTTTTGGTAAAGTCACTGGTGCATGGTCATCACACCTCTTCAGGTTGCAATACTCCCATCTCACACTGGGATCAGTGGTGTAGCACCATGGGCGGCTATCGGCATCTGGGTTTCTGCAATAATTCTGCCTCAGGTCCCTACAAATGTAAGCACATTATATTCCCATCCATGCCACTGCTCTGAGGAGAACTTGAAAGAACATCCTAGAAAGCAGATGTGCTATAGAGTTAGCATATACAATTTATCATGTACAGTGTGTGACAGAAATCCTTCTCCAGCACAAAGAAATCAAGAAACATATGCAGAATATTTAAATATGCCAAATACTTATTCACTGATTAATGCTTATAGTAGAATACTGTTTACAAATCCAAATAAGCAAATGCACATATGTATATTAAAGATATAATTCTTCTTACTTTTTCTCATACATTAATAGCTTTTAAGAAAAAATAGTTTTTTGCATTGGAATAAATAAATAAATAGCAAATATTAGGAATAAGAAAATAACCCATCCCTTACTCAAAGCTCTAATGAACTGCAGACTAGGAAGCAAAGACTTAAACTCATGAATAAGCTCATGTTTAGAAACAGTTCATTTCAGTATAGGGGAAAATTTATGATAACTCTTAATTCCTTTAGAAGCAATGTAGAAACACACAACTAATTAGTCTAAAGCATAAGAGTGACAACTGTGGTTTGTTTCAAGATGAGGTTAATAGAAAATGTTTCCACATTAAAAAAAGAAGAAAGGAAAGGGATTATTTTTATCAAGTACACTCCCTTCCTAGCTTTAAAATCATTGTTGTGTAAAGATGATGCAAATCAAAATGAGTTTGTGAATGGTCATTATCCGATGAAACGTGGAAATGGGAAATACACATACGCATTTGGGAACTGGTCTGCCGTTTTATTGTGTCGGTGCGGTGACATTGAACTCCAGGCTTGACATTTCTTTCCCGTAAGAGTGAAAGAAGCTGTGCCACGGTAAGTCACACCATTGTCTTGATAGCACTCCTCAGTAATTTGAGCCTGCTCAGGCACATCAACAGCTGTAGTGAATAACAGAAACCAGTCCCTTGCATCTTAATACTCTGATATTTATACATGAGCATAGAAAGCCAACAGAAAACAACAAGCCAGAGTATTTCACTGACTGCCACAGCACTCTCTCTGTAACAGAATCCTTCTCAGACTGTAGATCAAAAGGAAGATTCCCAAAAATGTTTGTGAAAATTTAATTATATGCTAGATTAAAAACACTTGTACATCAATTTTACTGTCATACATGGGGATTTATTTCAGCTAATGATCCAAATAGTTCACATAGGGATCAAAATTTCTCCAGGGTAGGGGAATGTCTGTGGCTTTGCCACAGATGTGTGTGGAACAAGCCTGCCTTGTGTAATGAGAGCTTTCTTTTGATTGCTTTTATGGAGTCTTGGTTCAGTGCTATTAAATTGTCCCAGGTTTTGCTTTGGATTCAGTTTTTCAGGAGCTGGCATATAAAACTAATTAACTTTTCCATGGAGCATTAAAAAATTTCGAGGTGGAGGGAACCACCACTTGGCAAAAGGAAAAGACCTCGTTAATGCAATTTTTCCTGAGCTGACTTAAAACCTTCTGCATTTATCCACCAGACTGAACATACCAGCATGGGCTCCACACCAGGCTCAGGAGTTCAACTGATACATAGCAATACTGAAAGTGACAGCAACTGAGCAGAGTCAGCCAAGATATTTCAAAATAAACCATGATGACCCTTCACTTCCAGATTTCTCCCGTTATTCTTACCCGGGGCCTCTGGCTCTGTCCCATCACAAGAGGGGATAGTGCAATATTCCCACCGGGCAGTTCTGTTGGTAGTGTAGCACCATGGCATCTTCTCACCATCGGGATTTCTGCAGTAGTTTTCCTCTAGGCTCCTGAAAGAGAAAACTTGGCTAAGAAAAACCTCTCATGGAAACCTAGTAAAAGTTATGAACATCAGGAGAATGTACCTTGTTGCCTAGTTTACTGTTGTATTTACTGGTGGGTAAGTCTGCTGTCATTTACTGATACCATTTACTAGGTGAATAATTGCAATGCACTGGTGTTTTGGATGTGTTAAACCAGACACCTGATAGATTGGTGGATGAACTAGGAGATTGTATTTCATGTTGTACTTTGAGGCCAAAAGCAGCACAGCAGAAACACAGGGTGAAAGAATCTAGCCCCAAGCAAATATCATAATTGTAACTTCCTTACTCCATATTGCTTCACCTGAGCAACAATACAGTAAAAGGATGAACTGAAGAGGGAAAAAGTCAACCAAGCAGACCTTGAAAGTCAGAAGCAGAGACACTGGTATCTAAGAACAAAGAAGTGAATAAAAAGAAATGTGCAAAAACATCAAAAAGATGGAATCCAACAGGTGATGAATGTTGGTGTAACCGAAGAACTTTGCAAGATAGTTGAAGAAAAATGAAATAATTCTGTGCCTTGGTACTTCTTGTGGACACTACATAATGGAGATGTTTCACCTACTTGCAGGGGTAGTTTTCAGGAGTGCGAGCGTGTCTGTGAGGAGATTGAGAGCTCCAGTGCTGACAGGTATTTCCCGATTCAGTAACAGATATCGTGCCTCGATAGTCTTCTCCTCTTCCTGATAGACACTGGCGCCCTGGTGCAGGAACTGGTGGGGGTGTTGCTATTGCAGAAAAAGGAACTGGAAATTAGCAGTGCCTTCTAGACATATTGAAAAACAAAACCAAAGCCACTTTGAGTTTTATAACTAAGTGGGCTTTTCAGCTCTCTTAGCAGGTAAGGTTTAAAGACCAAAATGCTTGGAAAGTCCAAAAGGTACAGAAAAGATCTAAAAATGTCTTAACTTTTCTTTCCTCCATTTTAACATGCTCACAAGGAGTCAGACTGCCAGAAGGGCATTTGCATCTGTCCCTTTACAGCAGCCAGGGTACAACACAACCAAGTGCTAGCAGCCCCATCAGAACAAAGCTGGAAAGTGAGCAAGTGGTAATACTGTGAAGAAAACTGGGGTCAAAGTGGCAGGCCCATCAGTGATAGGTACAGGTATACGTATAGATATAAAAGAGATGTACTGTAACTGGTGAGATTTAGAGACAGCAAGGACGAGGTCTGGTGAGAAGCCCCAAGGAAAAATATCATGGCAAGGACAGGACTTTAGGGGAAAAGGAAATTGAAAAGGTGGAGAATTGAATTGGAAGTGCAAAACAAAAGCCAAAAGATTTTCAGGAAGAGTGAAACTGTTTGATGTCAAAAGAAAAACACCAGAAGAAACATCAGAACCACTGAAATGCCTGGTCATGGGAAAACATGTCAAGGAGAGGAGACGTGCTCTGGGCAGAACCATGAGAAACGCCTGACAGAAATGTCTAGCCTCAAAAGAGCTATGAGAGGTTCATTTCAAGGTTACTTATTTATTTCTTAGAGATAAAAGTCAGCAGTCTTTTATTCTTTCTTTTATCTTTGGGGCATCTGCTATTTGTTCTAGCTCCTTGCACCACCCTGAACAGAAGCTGTCTAGATGTATTTGTGTCTAGATGTCTTTGTGTCTAGATGTCTTTGTGTCTAGAAGTCTAGAGGTCAGACTCACTGCAACGAGGAATGTCGCAGTATTCCCAGCGTTTAGTCAGGCTGGTAGTGAAACACCAGGGCCGAGGTTCACCATCGGGATTACGGCAATAATTCATCTTCAGATCCTTCTCTGGAAAACTGAACAGGAAAATGATTTTTTTAAAAAAGCCACTAATCGCTGTGACAATTATCCTGCCTGGGGCAGGGTGGTCTTCAGGCCACCATTGACAAAAAAACCCGTCACAGAGTCTGACTCACTTTTCTGGGAGGTATCCATGAGAGTGAGGTTGTTGGGAGTCCCAGCGCTGGCACTCAAGCCCAGACATTGTTGTTGCAACTACTCCGTGGTAGTTTTCTCCACTGCAGTGCATGCACTCCACTGTAGGAGCAAGGGAGAGTGAGGACAAAAGAGACAGAAAGTCCCTGAGGAACTGGTCCATAAGCAGCCATCTCACATGAAGCTCAAGAGCCTTATTGGAGAACAAGGCTGAAGAACAGTCTGGTTTTTTGGCAAAGTAAAGCTTATTTTTCTTGGTAAGATGACTTCAACTAGTTGATTACATTTATAGTATTCCCCAGCATTATAGACTACAGTTTTTAAAAGAGCTAAATTAAAACTGCTAAGCTATAATTGAAAATCTTTGCCTAGCTGCTGTCGCATTTTATTGACTTTTGCACTAGCAACTGTCATTTGGTTCAATGCTAGAATTATGATATGTGAATACACTTACATACCATTTTTTTATCTGGGGAAAAAAAAAGACTTTGTATAGATGGTTTGGGGGTCTTTTGATATCTTCCTTGTTGGTGTTGAAAGTGTCTTTGGAAAGTTTCAGGTTGAACGAAACTCAAATTTGGAACAAAGACTCAATTAAAACTAAAAGTATCTGAATAACATCACATTCTTGAACACATCTTCCAAAAAGGGAAAGAAATAGGTATATGTATCCTGACCTTCACACTCTGGGATGCTACAGTAATCAAATCTGGTAGCAGGATCTGTTGTGTAACACCAGGGTCCCTTTTCATCATTATCGGGATTTCTGCAGTAGTTTTCCTCCAGTCCCGCATTGGGACGTTTTTCAGGTGTGTAACTGAAACAGAATTTAAATGGGATTAGAGAATAAGGAAAGTGTCCCAATTGTTCAGCTGAGAACTCTAAAAATGAAATCTTTATCTGAGGACCATTCTATAGATGTTGTTCATTATAAGTCTCCTAATTGCTACTGTGTGCCATTGTTGAAGAGTTAGAAGTGCTGTATCTATAGACTTCACGAAATATGGTGCCTCTAAGGCCGGTCATGTCTTTAATATTTGCATTTACTTCAGCTATTCAGTTTCCAGTAATTTTTGCTCAGCTGAGGTACAATGTAGCATGTAGAGAAAAGTATTCTCTGGGACATGTTCCCTGGGAGATGCAATGAGAAGATATTTGCTGAAATGTGAGGGTTCTCTGTACCCTGAATCACAGAATGGTCAGGGTTGGAAGGGACCTCTGGAGAACA
>RSEF01000003.1:50580234-50594457 GCA_003993805.1 Himantopus leucocephalus | reverse complement strand
TTACAGGTCTTTTCCAATCTAGGAGATTCTGTGATTCTGTAAAACAATGCATACGCTTCTGGAGACTGGTCTTGGCTTCTATAGAAAATGCCTTAGCATGTAAAAGAAACCTTTTTTTTTTTTTGTAAATCATAAAGTTCACAGATAGCTACTTATTGGGTCATTAACCCCAAACTCTCCACTTTCTCCTGAATCTCTAGAGGCCAAACTTGAACTGCAAACATTAAGTACACCTTTATTTACTGAAATGGGGAAGGAATAATTCCCACTGAGGATATCAACAGTTAATTGCATTCTGCAGCGAGGGATTTAAGCCCAGGAATGTAGACACCAATCTGCAATGTGTACGAATGGATTTTGATCATCCCTTCTCACCCGGCATCCAATCTGGTTCAGATGTAAATTGATGCTGTGACCAGTCTAGTCGTGTTAGAAGCCATAGGAAGGCCATCATCTCTCAGTATAAAAAAACAATTATGAATAGCATTTCCACAGTCACAGTGAGAGTAGCTGAGCAGGAGATGAAGAAGTGCTTACAGAAAGGCTAATGAAAATTTCTATAGCATTGTTGACAGTCACCATAATAAATATTATCCCAAGAAAAGTTAAAAGTTCATAGTAAGGTTTATTTAAAGAACTTATCCAAAGCAACCCCACAAATTAGAAGGATCTATCCTTTTAGTAGTTGCTCATTAGTACAAACCCATTATATCACAAGTGAAATTGTTAGGAAATATAATTATTTTTATTAAATTCCTGAAAACAAGAGTGCCCTTTTGCAAAATTTTCACCTGTGTGTCAAATTTCTTTTCATGTCCCTCATGTTCTGGAGCAAATAAAGCTTGTTCTTTGAAAATCTGTATTTGATTTCTCTTGCCATTGGCAAACTGTGACTGGTAAAAGGTTTGAATAAGGAGCATATTGCTAGTTTGCTGATATGCACAGCATAGATGGTGGAGAATTGACTATGCAGTCTTAAATTAATGTGATTGTCTTCTCTATTCTAGTACCAATGTGCACCATTGTGCTGGCACTCTGATACATCCACAGTGGGTCCTTACCGCAGCTCAGTGCTTGCAAGAGTAAGTATCTGCTGGAACGTGTGACAGGCATTTCCTAAAGTTGTATGAAAAAATCAACAGAGGAGCAAGATGTACCCCCTGAGGCCCTTTCTTTACTCCTTGTTTTCTGTCTTTCTTGCCAGCAAGCTAATTTGTATCTTCTGCTCCTGTCTCAGTCAAACAGCAGCAGAGCACAACAGAGGTTACTTCTGTCTTCTGCCCTCTCCCCCACCCCAAAGCATGCCAAAAAGAGTGCTAATGATGTGCTAGTGCTAATTGCACTTGGAAAAAACTGTAGCTAGCAGCTGACCCTTAGGGCTTTAGGAGTTGTGAACACTGCAAGAAGGTGCCACATTATTTACAGCCCATGGGATTTTTCACTGTCATAAAAATCAAACTGTAAAAAAAATCACACTTTCCTTCTCCCCAAGAATAAATGTGGGCATCTGTGGTCAGAAGCATCAGCCTGACCATCTTGTTTATTGCAGTTCTCCAAGGAAATCACTGAATTTTGTAAGAGTGACATTCCTGATTACAAATGTGGATGTATAACCTTGCTGTTGTCTTTTCTTCCAGGTCAACAGAGCCTTCTTCTTACAGGGTGTATCTTGGGATACAGAATCTCAATGCAGCAGAGCCATCCCTGCAAATCCAAAGTGTTCAGAAAGTATTAAAGGAACCGAGTGGAGCAGACATTGCTTTGCTGAAGTTGAACAGGTACCATTCCAGTCCAAGCTTTCCACCCCTAACACCTTTACTCTGAAGTTGTGAGTTAGCTTAGCCTGGAGTTAACTCTCAGGGGTGGTTGTGGGATGGTATGAGAGAGCGTGAGAGTCCCTTTGAGTGTTAGCATCAGTATCTGTTCAAGGGTAAGCATCTCTCCTGCTGAATGCCCCCAGTGGCAGAAGCCATGAGCTTCTCACACAGTTTAGGAAGGGCAAGGACCTGATAGGATGGGAGGGATTGCCACCCACTAAGTGGCAGCTCCACTGAAGCAGGGAGGGTGAAGGCAAACCAAAGCGGAGTTGTGTCTGGAGGATCTGCTTGGAGTTTTTTTTCTGCTCAGCCCTGATGGTTGTGAGCTCCAACTGCAGTTTTGGCCAGGAGGCACCACAGCTTCTGCATGGAGCAAGTGGAAGGGTCCATTTTCCCAGGCAGTGCTCCAGTCCAGGCCACATCCATGTTTCATGAACTGCAGACTTGGCCAACAACTCAATAAAACCAGATCCTGCTTGTGATATAGTGAAAAAACCTGTGCATAACTGTAATTGCCTGAAGCCCTCTTTTATGTCTTGCTTAGATGTCTGAACAGTCTCCTCTGAAATGTGTGTGGTTATTTCAATGTTATTTATTCCCTTTTGGAATGCTCCTGAAACTTTTCTACTTATTGGTTCCCGTCTTGTTCTTATACTCACCACACATGAATTAAAGATCATGAAAAGCTCACGTTTGACCTTTTCTTTTTAAAAACTCACCATACAGTTTTAATGAACTTAGAACAACTTCACTTAAATTTCAACTCTGGTTCTCTGGTGCTTGATTAATCAAAATCCCACTGACTTCAGGTGAGTAGAAGGAACTCATGCTCCACCAGTTTTACTCCTGCTCGTGCTTGCAACTATGTCATTCAAGTCCTCTTTCATTGCGTACTCTATGCACATTTGCACTGTAGACATGTGCATACTATAGCACTGTAGTCAGTTTTCACAGAATCACAGAATGGTCAGGGTTGGAAGGGACTCTGGAGATCATCTAGTCCAACCCCCCTGCCAGAACAGGTTCACCTACAGCAGGTTGCACAGGATGGTGTCCAGGCGGGTTTTGAATGTCTCCGGAGTGGGAGACTCCACCACCTCTCTGGGCAGCCTGTTCCAGTGCTCTGCCACCCTCAAAGTAAAGAAGTTCCTCTTCATGTTTATATGGAACTTCCTATGTTCAAGTTTGTGCCTGTTACTTCTTGTCCTGTCACTGGACACCACTGAAAAAAGATTGCTCCTCTCCACCTGGCACCCTCCCCTTAAGTATTTATAAGCGTTGATAAGATCCCCCCTCAGTCTTCTCTTCTCCAGACTAAAGAGACCCAATTCCCTCAGTCTTTCCTCACAAGAAAAAGGTGCATCGGTAGCATTCATCGGTAGCACTCACCATCTGAAACCATTCTGCATGTGAGGTGCCATAAATAGCAGATATGAACATCATATCCCTCAGTTTCTGGCTTAGATCAACTTTGCTTATTCTCAACTTCATAAAGTTCCTTCTTTACATTTGTCTTCAGTTTTTTTTGTGGTCCTTATTATTTCCAAATCTTCACTGTCTGTTCATCAAACAGATCACCCAAGAAAATTTGATGTGAGAAGATTGGTTGCTACTCCTATACCTGCATTTTGTGGCAATAGATAAGACTTGTCAGAGAACTGATGTAGGTCCGTGAAGATCTTGGCCAAAATCATCCCAAAGGGGGGTTGATCTACTGAGGAGGACCACTGGTTTCAGTAGAAGTCTAGTCCCAGGTGAATTATGTGCCATGCTCCTGAGCAGATGTGTGCTGTCTGGGACTTTATACTTCCATTTCAATGTCATGTCATCCATATTCTGATATATCTTCTGAGGTCTTGTTCCCTGTTCTCCTGTTCATTAACCTACCCAGACATCAGAGGCCTCTGAGAAGATGCCAGTGTCGGCCCAGTATTCATTGCAATCCCTTTTGAAGGCCAGTTGCTTGTGCGCCAACAGTTTTTTTAGCTGTTGCTGTCTCAGCTCAAGATGGATGTAGAATTTCTTTGGTGTACAATAGGAGCACAGGTAGAAACAAAGTTCACTTCTTGATGTTAGGGAAGCAGAAGCTGCAATGCTTTTTTGCTGTACTGTAAAAATGTTTGCCTGGCTACTGTCACACCAGCAGGCCAGAGTTGCTGTGAGGGCCATACTACCACTGGAATTAGACCTGAGGTGCTAAATGAAACCTTGAAGACAAAGGTCCTAGAAGAACAGCACTAGAAACCTAGAGAAACCTGGAAACCAAGAAACCTCCCCACCAATCTGAGGTGTCTCACTTTAATCTCCTCTTTTCTATCAATTTTCAGGAATTCTTTCAATAAAAATGGACTTTATTGAGAAGTGAATAAACTAGTTTTGGAAGCTGCAGAATTGATTTCCATTCTTATAGGGGAAAGAACTCATGCAGGGTTAATTTCATGGAACCATGTGAGAGTGGAGGTTTGAGATCACCATCTTAGACTTCAGAGGGCTGGACGATAGAGTTCAAAATGATGGTGATAGCATTGGAACAAATGTAGTTTCAGTACAGGAGCTGGTTAGCATCTCCTACTCTCCTGGACTGCTGCATTCATGTTTCATTCAGATTTTTGTGTTGGAGAGATCTTTATTTTAAGATAAGTCAGAGTCAGTTCCCTTTGGTCTCTCATTCTCTTGACTTTTATTGGGGCTCTTGACCCTGGCATGGACTGATTAGGAACAGGGGAATTTGTTAGTTGCCTTTAATTGGATGTTAAAGATCTCACTAGCTATCACATCACATACTTTGAAAATCATTCTGGGCTTGAAAAGAAATTATAATGTTCATTTTACTGTGATGGAACATCTGGAGTTCGTTCAGGTCCTTTTACTCTCTTTCACAATCAGAACTGACCTTCACAGGTTAAGTTCCTGACAGTGGTAGATCTCATTTAACAGCTTGTTCAGACATACTTTCACTGTACCAAAACTGTTTGCGCTTGTCTGACTCCTAGGGTGATATACCTTCCAGAAGCCAGCTCATCTTTTCACATCTACATCTGAAAGTCAATGAGGGATCAAACAGTCCAAAGCCAAGACCTCCCTATGCAACATTTTCATCTTCTGCAGAACTGCTTCCCAGGACCCTGTCCACTCCATATCGAGCTTTATTCCAGTGCTAAATCTTCCAGGCACAATGTTGTGATGAGGAAGAGTTTTATTTTGCTATTTACTTTTCTGAGGTACTAGACTTAGTAATGTGTGAGATACTGCATGATGTCACCCACAGTTACATCACCCATGTAACCAGAGAAGAAAAGAATTTTCTGCAACTTCAGCTATGTCTTGTTATTTACTCATTCATCCATCCTTCCCTCCCCCTGTGAAGTCCCTGAAAATGTCCATGACCTCTGAGGCAGGAAGGACCTGAGAGAAGTCAAGCTCACACCACCTGCAAGGGTTGCTAGGGGTTGTCCTTCAGCTTGTGCATGTTCCTATACACACCGCAGGGGTAATCAGAGATCAGCACTCTAGCACTTTGCTGCAAACACACTCGCACTGTGACTGTCCCCACAAACACATCCCAGAGACTTTCAGTTGCTGTAAGTAACCTCTTTTTTCACTAAGTGACTAGGCACCATCTTACAACCATCTGTACAGTTTTAAGGCACCATGATCTTCTCCGCCCTTCCCCACGCCATTTCCATGCAGAGCCTTCTGAGTATGAAGACTGAACAAGCCAATGGTAATTTTTCTAAGGATTTTTTAATTATTCTTTGTTTGTTTCCCTGTTTGTTTTCCAGTCCTGTAACAATTACTGACCGTGTAAGACCAGTTTGTTTGCCTGAAACCAGTCTGATGGTAGCAAGAAACGCAGCATGTTTTCTAACTGCCTGGGGAAAAACAAGAGGTAATGCATATTTGGTGAGGTTGAAAACTTAGGCAGGTTTTCAAATCCTATCCCAAGATATGTGCACTCATGGGACCTGAAAAACACATTTTATTTAAGATTTACCTAAGTCAGAGGTCACCAGGCAACATTATTCTTTTTATTTCTTTCAGAGCTTGACTTTTCCCCCTCATTCTCACATAAACTGAATTCATTGAATGAGAGAAAGAGAAAGAACAGTTAGACTTAAGCCTTTACCACCTTTTATCTCTGTGTATTTTGGTCTTTCTTCATCTTAGGTATACACTGTATTTGCACAAATAAGGACAATACTCAAACAATGCCCTTGCCTTTAATTTTGATCTTCAGATATATTTTTTTAACATCTAAATGAAGCTTGTACTTGCCTTCCTGTAGTCTAAACATTACTGTCTGCATAGACTTCTGCAGGGACCTACATTCACTCCAGACCAATAGGATGTATGGGCAAGCACCAGCCTTAAGACCTTGTGTCTGAGATAAGATGGCATCCCGGGAATGGTGAAGCCTTTGAGTCAGAGCTTGCTCAGATCCAGCCACCTTTGGGGCACGGGCAAAATGAATTCAAGCCAAAGGTTTTTACTGTCAGTAAAACCCTTACCTGAATTTTGTTCAGTCTAGGTCTCCTGCTGCCAAACTCTCATTCCACCTATGCTGAGGGTTGAGAATACCCAGCCCTCTTTGACCCCCTTTTGCTGCAGCAGGATGCAATTCCTCATCCCCATGGCTTCCAGCTGGGATGATGGCATCTGCCTTCATTCTGTCCTGGCTCCCGTGTACACACTTTTGGCCTTGCTGAACTACAGGCAAGGGCTGCCCTTCCCACCCCATTTGCCAGACAGCACCTTATTAATACTCCACCGGTAAAATGAAGCCAATGGATTTTTCTTTGTGTGCGTATTCACAGATTTAAAAAAAAAAAATAAATAGTATGAACAGAACATATCCCTGTCTCTGAGTTTCACCATAAAAACCTACACATAGACTGCAGTACCTTTTTCCCCTTCTTGTGTCATTTAGCTACCAAATCGATGCTATGAAAATAATGCTTAAGAATAATCACTCTGCTACTAGTGTAACTCCTCAGCATTATCAAGAAATACTTTTTTCCAGCATAGATAGTATTTACTGGCTTTCCTCTCACGTTTTTTCCTTCTTACCTTGCCTTTTTTTGCTTTCTTGTTCAGCTTGCCACACGGTGGCAGCAGCTTCCTATGTTCTGGTGACCACAGCCACAAAAAATTGGTACAGGCGAGATTTCTTCCGGAAGTGCACTAGGATGGAAAAATCAACAGACCGTAGCTGCATTTAGACAGTGGGAAAGAGAGTCCTGCCATGTCATGCAACTAGTTCATGAAAACGGCAGGGGAGGGGGAGCAGAGCCAGAGCCCCGCATCCGAATAAACTGTGTTTTGGGAAAATTCAACTTTGGCTTCAGGAAAATTCTCCTTATCTAGAAAATGCTATCTTTAGGCTTGGAAGAGTTCGAATAATGCAAAGTAAATCCAGGCTGACATTTTTCTCCCCCAAACAAGCCGTTGCTACTACACCATAATGAAAGCCTATATACTGACACAATGGCTCAGAATACTGAGCATCTGTTTTTATATATTTTGTAACACTTTGCAAAGAAGAATAACCTCTACTTGTTGAGGGTAGGTATAATCCAACTACAAAAAAGCTGAAAGATTTAATAAGGTCCTTCGAGGAGCTCAGAGACTACAGTAGAGCTGGGGATGGATCCCAGTCCTTTCATTACTGAGGCTTCACTGGAGCACAATGGCCCGGCTACCATTTATAACTGTTGTATTTTCTTGGTTGTTCATAAAGGTACCAATAGAGACAACAGCTTAAAAGATGTTGAATTCCCTGTGCTTGAAAACAGAATATGTAATCGCCCTGAATTTCTGAATGGAAGTGTCAAAAATCATGAATTTTGTGGTGGATTTACTTTTGGAAGCATAGGTAACTGCGAGGTAAGAATAATCTAGCTTTGAGTGTAAGCAGGTCAAATGACAATTTGTACTTTCAAGGCTCAGAAATAGCTTCAGCAATTCAAGGCTTCTGCATGAAGCAGAAGAACTGAAGTACACACAGCATTTTTTCTTCACTCACAGTGAAGTGCAGGGAAATTGCATAGGGTAATTTCACCTTCCTTTCAGAACTGCATGCTGACATATCCTACTCACAGTAGCCTAGTGATGTGAATACACCATCCCACCTGGATTTACTGCCTGGACTTTCCTTTGCCCCTAAAGACAGAGGGGACAGAGTGACTGTTTCTGGTGCAGCCTGGAGTCATACCACATCTTTATTTAATCTCTTGACTAAATAAACCTTAAAGTGCTTCCAGTTTTCTAATTTTCACAAGTGTATGAAAAGACTTTTAAAATGTGGTTTTCTTAATGGAGGATAACATGTTGGGAGCTTTTCAATAAAAAGCTGGTAGCAACTTGGTGACAGAGTCAGAAAGCAAATGCTGGTCTGTCTGAGCAGGTGTTCAAGACTGACAGTGAAAATGATGTCTTTGAGAGCATGGACAGTGCATTCATTGATAGGCACACAAATCACTGGACAAATCACTAGGTATTCATCTCCTGCCATGCCTGGATTTTAAGAAACAGCATTATAACAATTATATTCATTTTTTTCTGGGATCAAGTAGGTCAGAGGATGTGGAAAACTGAGAAACTTCCCTTTTTTGTGTAATTGGCTTCACAGTAATCTGCGGATGTTCCCACATCCATGATTGGTGGTTGGGTCTCTCTTCTTCAGACTAGAGGAATGGCCTGGATGCTTGGAAACATCTTCCCCCCCCCCCCCCCCCCCCCCCTNTACTACAGCAGGTCTAATCAAACACTCTCCCTCTCTCTACAGCCCTTGCCCCAGTCATATTTTGAGGCCTTCAGAGTTACCACAATATTATTCCTGCCAGTATTTTGCTGTTTGCATGTCTAGTGTCTCCATCACTAAAGGAGTCACCTTATTCTGTCTTCTCCTCCCTAGGCTGAAGTTGGAGGACCTCTGGTCTGCCAAGATAAGGACAGATTTGTCCAATATGGTGTCACCTCATGGGGACTGGACTGTACCCAGCCATCAAAGCCTGTTTTTGTCCGAATACCTAGTTTTGTTTCTTGGATCAAGAATGCAATGGTTGCCCACTGAATCTGGATGCAGGCTAGCTTTTCTGGAAAGCAGTCCCTGTGTCAGAAACAGCATTCCAAATACAGGTTTAAAATTGCTGTAATTCATAAGAATCTTAAATAAATATCATTACTGGCTGAGCATAAGTAGTTATAGCAAAGCAATAACCAAGTTGACCAATTGTTACTGTCTGTCAGTGTGTCTGTGTTGTGCCTGGGTAACCAGTCAACCGTGTTGTGTGTGGCAGCAGCTGTAAGGTTCCTACTTCACCCCTCTCTTTTGAGACATGCTCCAACTCATGAAAGTGGCTTCCTCTTTGTTCAGACACCTGCTTTCCTCCTCTGTACATGCAAGCAGCTGGCTTATCTCTGTGTACAAGGTCTTGCCTGTGCAAGAAACTTTATCCCAAATCAGGCCTGTCTCTGTCGCCGTCACTGGCAACTGTTCCTCTTTCTGTCACTGCTCCAGCAATGAAAGTGGCAGCCAAACCCAATGGCTGCCTTGGGTAAGAAAAGGCCAAGCTGGACTGTGCCTGTGCTACCAGGAGCTGGATGAAGGCCTGGTGTGGTTGCTTCTTCTTGGGGCTAATTCCCCCCTCTCTCACCATCCAAGCAGAGTTTTCTGGTATGCTGTGCAATCATCTCGCCTTCCTAGATTAGATGTTCGCAGGGAAAAAACAACCATCCACCCCAGCAGGCAAAGCGGTGAGTTGCTTGGCATATTGTGTGGTTAACATATTTGTGATGCACTTGCACAGAAACCCGGCTCTCACTTGTGACACCAACAGTACAGCCCTGACACAGAGTTCAGGAATTAAAATAAACTGTTCTTTCAGCTTATTTCTGGAAGAGGCAAGGGTGTCTCAGAGGGCTGGGTGCCAGGGTGGCGGTGCTTGCCTTATCAGGCTTGGCAGCTCATGCTCCTGTGTGCTCTGCAGCAGGGAGCTGGAGAAAGAAAGGGCACCCCAGGTTAGTCAAACCTCCCAGAGCCACAGAACCTGGCCTGTTTGCCACCCAGAGCAACAGAAAAGGACTGCTATTGAAGCTGTCAGGAAAGGCTGGGTTAGAGAACGGCTCTTCAAGCAGTACTGCAGTGACCAAAGGGAATTGCTGAGTGGGACATATTCCAACAGATCAGAAATCAACGGAAACCCACCTGTCCCATTGAGTCCAAGTCAGTTATCAAAGCTATTTCCAGCATTTTCAGCTGTTGTTTCAATAGAAAATTGTAAGTGTATCACTTAAAAATATACCACTTCCAACACATTTTGACCTAACAGCAAAAGTAATGTATACGTTCTAGGGACTTGTAATCTGAACAAGGATTTCTGTATTTTTTTAGTCTTCCAGTTGTATGCCAGATTTAAAATACATTATAAACCTACATGTACTATTTAGGTACTTTATTATTGCTATAAAGAACTACAGAGATCAGGCTCTATAAACTCATTTTGGGATTTTTAAAAAAGCTAGACTTAAAAAATAAAATAAAATATATGAAGACTCTCTACTCAGTCCTTGATCTTCTCTACCAATTCTTTATAACTTCCATTATGACCTACTCACCAATTTCCTTTGCTCATCATGATGCTCTTTGAACAGCTGTTCTTTAACCCAGTCTTTCCTGACAGCATCTTTTTCTTGAATTCCTTCCAGATCCTGAATATTGTCCCCATCTCTGAGCTTCTGCTGTCCGTCCATCCAGTCTGCCCTTGGCTGTGTTCCCCAACAGCAGCCACAGGAACAGGCCAACTTTTTAAAGGACGTGGCCCTTAGCGTGAGGTTTCTCACACTATCACAGAGCTCTGTGATCTGACCCAGAGGAGCTAGAGATGGTGGTGAGTCTCTTCCACTTTTTCCTGTGTGATCAGCTGAACATGTTATAGGGGAGCATGTTTCAGGCTACAACCACTTCTGCAGCCTGTTGATACCATTCACCTCACTTAATCAACTTGTGAGACAGGCTTGGAGAGTGAAACCAGAAACAGCTCTTTTTGCTCTGTCACCAATATAATGCACTCTCTAGTTGCGTAAGTTTTCTGCTCAAGTCTAGTGCTCTGAGTGTCTCTCCCTAGTTCTCCTGCGGTAATACAGCCCCAAAGGCTTTTCTTGAGTTGTATGCTCAGTAAACTTGGATACTTTCGGAACCTGTTGAGCGCAATGTTTCCTGGAGCACATGAAAGGCTTGCTGCCATCTGGCACTTGCTTTCTATTCCCCATGTACTGTTGTTTTTGTAAGTTCTGCCAGTAGTGCTGTTCCTTCAAAAAACATTGGCACAAATTCTCTGTAATAACTTGGCCAGACCCAGAAATGGTTCCTGTTTCTCTTGGTGCCTGTAAGCCATTCCTCCGTGCCTGTAGGCATTGCCTAGTGGAAATTTCAGGTATTTGATACAGTCTTTCGCTAGTAGATGCTGAACAGTGCCTGCTGGGGGTCTGCCAACCTAGGCGATACCATTGCCTGCAGAGGTTTTGTACCGCCTGCCTGTAATTCACAGGTTGCAGTAGCACAGCTGTGTGCAGCTGCATACCCCTCATGGAACCCAACAACCCCACCCATCTGTCACTGAAAGGCTGCTGCTGTTTCATGTAAACCAAAAGCTATTGTTCTTGACTTCAAGGTTTATTTTAAAGGCCATTCTCCCCGGACGCTCTTGTCAGAGTACCTCTCAATACTATTTGGTTAGATCTGAGGTTACTGTCAGAGTAGCTCTCCCTGGACACTCTAATAAATAAGAAGACTTTCATGTCACACTTGGAAATCATGTTTCTTTCCTAGAAATCCATGTGATTCATTAGCAGTCCATCCTCTTGCTACAGGATGTTTTCAGGAGTGAAGACTGTCTTTGGCCTTCACTTTACAATATTCTCTTAATCTTCTTTGACTTGGTTCCACAGTTATTTGAATCTTTTCTGGGTGTCATTTTGTAACTTGGGTTTTGGGGTTTTTTTAGCTTTTATGAGAATACAGTCTGGAAATCCTGCATTATTTTCTCCAGGTGAGAAAATGACTGTGGGTTTAGCTGTTTTCTTGCAGCGTGGGAATTCTTGATTTACTGTCAGTCATCTGTCCTGGTTTTGGCACATAGTGATACACTACTTCTGGCAAAGCTTCTTGCATTTTCCAGTCTTTTGGTGTGTCTAAATAATAAATCTATTTTTGTATTTACAGTGCAACTCATTACTACTAGGACTGTGTCAATACATTGTCACAGAAGTTAGGAACTTGGACCCTGATTCTGATAGTAACACCAGCTCTTTGCCATTGGATGGCACCCTGCATCCTTGGCACACAAGTACCATCCTCTTTGCTTCATCCGTGCTTCTTGGGTCTGCTTTGGTGCACTATATGTTCTTACTGTCGCACTTGCAACTATACCACTGGATTTTTCTGTTGTCCTGTACCCTAAGCCTGCAGACAATTGCAGCACTTCAAACCTTTCTGAGTGCCAGAAGTGCATTTTCTTCAAGAAGCTATCTTATACAAGATTTTACAAGAGTAATGGGCAGTTTGTAACTGGGGAAGGTGTTGCAGACTTTGAAAAAAAGTTTGGAAAAAAAGTTATGAAGATAACTCCAGTTGCTCACAGCATCATCTGTTTAAGTTTTCACTCCAGTTTTATCCACCTTCCACCTCGTTGTTTGTGATGAATCTTATTTCTGCACTTTCTTTGGCAAAAATAGAACATGATACGCTACAGACTTTGGACACATGGCATATGTAAGTGGCATATTTTTCAGATATTTACATTGAGTTAAAATATAATAGGAACAAGCGATAAAGATGATCTGCAAATTTTCTATGATTTCTAACACAAAATCTCCCGATCTTAGCTCAGGAATTTACATTAGAGTCAGGGAAAAAAAAAGAAACAAACAACTTTTCCAGTGCTGCCTCCAGCAAATGCAAGCGGTGGAATCTAATGGCAAGGTCTTTTTACATAGGGACCTAAAAATGATTAAAGAATAAGGATTTTATACAGCATCTATTAAACTGGAACCATCATAATCACATTTATAAACTGCTTGTAAACAAAGAAGATGTTATTGTATGTTATACTCACACACATGCACACACACACAAAATCAGCAAAGATATTAAACTAAATCTGAAGGTGATATTCTCACCTTGCTGACATATTGTTGAAAACCTCATTGACTCAAGTGGGTTGAACTTATCCCATTCCACACAGCCTTGAATGGAATACAACAACATCATTTGCTGCCTTGCCCTTTTAGCATTTCATTTCAATAAGATTGAACTGGTTAGAACATCTTTCCTTTATGCAAGTTAATGAGTCCAAAACAAGTATGGGAAAAAATCTACATGTAAGTGACAAGCAGAAACTGCGCCAGCAATTTCAATATATGTGTTGTGTGGAAAAAGGAGGTTGCTTGTCCCTCTTTTCTGTAACCGTCATAGAAGCAAGGAGCTATAAACATTCATCCTATTTCAGGGACATTTCTAGACAGCCAATTTCATCCCTAGGTGGAACCATCAGTAACCAATACACTGTTGCAGGTATCATTGTATATAACTGTGTAAGCGTGTAGAAAATTACCAGAACAGCACCTTACAAATAGCAGACATTTGCTGTGGTCTTTGGAGGCACTTGGGCAATTGTTGAGTAAAATGCAAAATCTCTCCATGCATTCTCTCCTCTGCTTTTCTAACCAAAAGTAGAATGATGGTTATGCTTCTTTTCTTCATTTTCTTTTCCACATTCTGCTGTCAAATAGCTGTCACCCTCATCCCAGGGCTCCTCAGTAACTCCAAACATTTTGAACAGAGTGGTCAAAGGGTTAAGGCACACCATTATGTGAGAGGAAGGACTGATAAAAGTTCAACAACCCTCCTTCTGTGTGAGCTCCAGAACAGCAGTCACAGCTGAGTCCTGTGATTTGGAGCAGTTGAGACAGGAGCTACTTACCTGCTAAACCCGAAAAAGTGTAACCATGACCTGCCGGGCACCAGTCTTTGAGGAGCCTGAGTGCAAACAGATACTCACATTCTTATAGACTCTTCCAAGAAGAAAACAGAATTGAAAATAAAAATAGACATACAGGTTGAATTTCAGGCCCTATTATATTCTGCTTCTCCATTTCTGTTGTGCAGGCACATGTAAAGAGTGACTAGCACTCACAGGCAGGATGGCGATTGTGGGACACTAGGAGAATAACAAAATCAAGAAAGGACGAGGTTGTGTGTGGGACGTGCTCCTACTAAGAGAAACATGGAGTAGGCAACAGCAGATCACTACAGCGGTCTTACTGAACCATTTCCCAAAACAGTGCTACTGCTGGGCATTACATACTTTGTTGGTGACATGGATGTTGGGATTGAGTGCACCCTCAG
>RSEF01000003.1:50555775-50579234 GCA_003993805.1 Himantopus leucocephalus | reverse complement strand
TTTGCTAAAATCCAGGTAGATGACATCCACAGCTTTTCCCTCAAAAAAAAAGCTATGTATCTGGGCCTTGTGGATCATTCCTACCATTAACAAGGAGGTTGTAATCAAAAGAAGATTCCTCATACAGGATTTTGCTATTAACATAAGGAAAGTAAAACTGTAACTGCCAGACATATGTTCATGGAGTTGCCTTTATAACCACGGACAATCCATGGTCTGCATACAGATCCCAAAGTGTCTGTTGTGGGGTAAAATGTGAGTGCATAACATTGGATGGCACAGCACAGCCGGACAAACTCTTATAGTCACAGAGGGATGAACCTTTTTGTTTTAAAGTAGATGTTTTATAGAGATATTTTGAATCTAATCCCAAGGAAAATAAGCTCTGTCAAAGACTAATGCTAGAGTAGCTGTTGCAGACTTCAAGGTCTGAGTCAGGCATAGATGAACATGAACCTAAGGGAGTGGCAGTGTCACAAAATGTTCTGGAGATTGCTTTCTCCAAGCAGAACATATTCCATCATATTTCAGCAGAAAGGAGTTTTACAGCAGCTGTTTCCTGGTGCTGAGGAGTCATGGTGGGGACAGAAAACTTTTCTGAGGCTTAAAGGAACTAAATGTCTTTATTTGCAAGTTCAGGTTCAGGCTGGGTTATGCTGGCTGTGATAATTATGTTGCTTCTAGGAAGGCAAGTCTCACTTTTACAATGCACTTTAAAAGCCTTTTGAGAAATATCTCTGGTTTGAGGTGAATTGGGGCCATTACAGATACAAAATCCTGCCATTTGGATAATCCAGAGACTTCACAAAGATGTTGGCAGTGGTAGCTGGGAATTTCAGAAGGAAAGAGGCAGTCTTGTATTCCTGCTAGTGAAAAACAGAAGGAAGATGACTCTACATCCTCTGTTTTAAAAAACAGGCACTGTAAAACTGTTCCCTGGAAAAACAAAGGAACCAATTCTCTGGCTGCTGGAGCTAAAAGCACCTCCTGCCGAAGCAGACCTTCATGAAGAGATATCCCTAAGAAGGCAGAGGTAGTATGTTGCATAGCGGCAGAATAGGAGCTGAACATTATAGCCAAGGGAGGCAGCGTGTGTCCCAGGTGTCAATGGTGGGTCTCCTAGAGTGCAGAACGCAGCAGGAGACAAAAATGAGGCAGGCAGTCCCCAGATTGCTGTAGATCGTAAGAATGCTGGATGATGAACAAATGATACCTGATAACTCATTAGATGAAAATCAAGTGTCTGTGAGGCAGATGTTTTTTCCCCCGCTAGTATCTAGCTGCCTTAAGGCTCGGGTATATAGGTTGGGTTGTTTCAAAGAACCACCACCATTAGCACACAGATCAAATAGGGAAAGAGAAAATATATGAAGAGATTTGGTATCCATGACCCACTGTTCAAGCTGTGGCAGTGCCTGACTGCAGCTTTCAGTGACATGGATAGATGCTAAATATGAAGGAGACTTGATTTCTGCTCAGTCTGCAGTGGCAGCTGAAAAGAGCCAGCCTCTACTTTAAAATGATCAGAAAAGGTCTCTCCTGATCACATCAAAGGACTCGTAACTTCAGAAGGGCTGCAGATGAATGCATCTGCTCTGACAGTCCACACAGTGACAGCAGAAAAAGCAAGAGAGGTGGCTGCCTGCCGTGCCTAGGTGGGACACATGGTTTCACCCTGTGGAAGGACAGCAGGTAACCATGTCTCTGTCCTGTGCCTGGCACCCAGGCAAGGGCCTCCATTTTTGGGGGACCCCCTGCCATGACAGGCATCTACAGGTTCCTCAGTGTGAGGAGTCAGGCACAGTGTTTCCTCCTGCAGTGGACTCATGGGGTGACATTTTCTTCCATCCTAGTCACGACCAGGAAAGAAAAGCTCAGTATCCAAGAGGATGAGGAAAGAGGAGAGCAGACCCATATCTCACCCTACAGTTTCAGTTAAGGCTAAAATGTAAACAAGACAATTCCATCCTGAGGCATGAAAGGATGCCAAGCTAGGCCTTTTTTCTGCAGGAAAAGGTGGCTCCAGTGGGGAGCAGCAGAGCTGAAGACTCTGACTAAATTTCTAGATTACAGATGTTCAGGAAGGTCACTGGGATGAACATCGAGGCTGGAGGCACCAGGTCTGTATTCCAGGGGGTAGCTTTGAGGGAGGCGGACAAGAAAGAAGAGAAGGCAAGCAACGCTCCCTCCTTTTCCTGAGACATCAAGGCTCCTGGGTATAAAATCAAGTCTTTTCTGCTGACAGGATGTGTCTCTTCAGATGTTTCAGAAGTTTGGAAGAGCTTGGACAACAGCAAGCAACGTAGAGGGGCCCTGATGAAGTTAGGAATATTGCCTTGATTTGTACCAGTTATTAAGTTTTTAAGTTATTATTATTATTAAGTCTGAGTTATTGTCTGGTACTCTGTGACAGCATATAATTAGGGTCAATGAGAATTTATTCACTTAGAAGGGCTAATTTCAATTTAATAGTTAATGACTTGTGCGTGTGTTTATTCACTTTCAACATATGCAGAGGAATTTACAGTGCATACTCCTCCTTTAACCTGTTCTAACCTCAAAGGAAAACACCAATCAATTTTGACTCCAGTAAAAAAAAAAAAATATCACATTTAAAATGCTGAGGCATTGGCTACACCCATTATTTCTACAGCTATTTCACTTGTGCCAAAAGTTACTTGGCTGAACCTGCTCCAATATTCTTCTGTACTGGTGACTCACACATCAGTGGTCCATGAGGAGCATAGGAAAAATAAAAGTGGAGAAGAGTTTTCCATAGGCTTTAGTCTTGTGACATCTGTTACTGGGGCAGAGGGGGACAACATGACTGTAGAGCTGAAGTCTTTTGATCAAAACAGCTGTAACAGTGGGTTTGCCCTTTAAAACAGGAAGGAATCTGACCATAATAACACTCAAGAGTCAAGCAGTACACTTCAAATTCTAGCTGTTAAAGCTGTAGTAATCTATCCGAGCTAAACATAACTGCAAGTTATGGAATCATAGAATCACAGACTCGTAGAATGGTTAGAGTTGGAAAGTTCAGGAAAATTGGTGAGAAAATCCACTCGTCGTTAGCATAGAAAGAAGACACCAAGGAACACATATAGCACCACAAGAACAAAATGTCACTGGCTGATAATCAGCTAGAGGTTAAGCTAGTACTTACTGAAGATAGCTGTTACAAACCCAGTTGCACTCGGTGCTGTGAACCTGGCAACCCATTATCCAGTCTAATAGGAGAAGAATTAAGATACTGTTGTTTAAATGTTAATGTTCCAGCTTTTTGTTACGTTTTGGCCAGATCTCCAGCAGAAGTTAATGAATTCATCAGAATTGTATCAGTTTATACTCGCCGGGAATTTGGACACAAACTGCTTTCTCTTTAAACTTGACGTGGCAAAGGGGACCTGCACCATGATTATTCATGCAGTTTCAGTTTTCTGTATATCTTTCAAATGTTTCAGAATTTTACAGACACTGAAAATAATTATCTTTTCAAACAAACCAAAGTGTTCTTACAAGAAATGTTCACTATTCATCTTATATATCAGTTAGTAATAGGAGCTTTCCTTTTCCCAGAAGACTCATTGAAGTTAGTGTTTGTGACTGCTTTATCTAGGTTCCCATAAAAGTTAGGAAGATAGTCTAGTTAAATAAATATTTATTTTTCCAGCTATATAGCATCTATTCAAAACTTAGAAAAGCATTAATTAATTAATTCAAAAAATAATCTTAATACCAAGCCATTTATCTGAGCCTAGCATACAACAAGAATTAAGCATAAACAAAACAGCTTACAAAATGTGAACATTTGATTATAATTAAAAAAAAACCCACAACACAATTATAAGTCAATAGAATATTTCAGTCAAATAATTATTGACTGAATTATTACACAGAAAATTAGATAAGTGGGTACATAGAAGTAGATAATCCTGTAGTCTTGAATATTTGTATGACAAAGGACTCCACTATCTCCATGAAGCAGAGGACTGCAAATACTTAAAGGGCAGAGAAATGCATGATTTTTGCTTTGGGGTATGTTTATTCTGCCTAGTCCCAATAATACATGAGTAAAGCAGCGAAGTACAAGTTCAAAAATAAGGAGCCTTGATGCTATATGTGAAATTCTCTGGCAGTTTCAGCCCGGTTCATAATGGGTGCTGGCCCACCTGACTGAAACTATCACCACCTGCAATGGTTTGCTCCAGCACTGCGGCAGAGAATGATGCAGTTAAAACAGGCTTAACGTGCAAATGTGTACCATCTTACTATATACATACTTTTCTTCTCATAAAGAACTGCATCCGTGCTGTTGAACGTCACTGTCATTTGGGCATTTTCAGCCAGTGTTAAACACTGCAGCTTTTTCCTGGTGAATAAGAAGGCCCTGTTGAAATTGAGAAGGAAGCAATATTGACACAGAAAGCAATATTTTTCATTCAATTCAAATTATCCAGCTCATAATTATTTTTCTATAAATTATTAATTTACTAGCACTGTCTTGTATCTGTTTATATCTTTCAGATACTGCACTCAGTATTTGAAATGCTGAGTAAGGGACTGATGTTTTCTACTGCTCTGAAGTGGCTGACTTCTTCGGGATGTATGACTACGTGAATAAGTTACTGGTGGGAAGCTAGTTACTGCATTGGCAAAACATTATCAACAGCATCCTAGCAGCTCAGTACCTTTCCCTACAATGAATCAGAAACATCTCATCCATCTTTTGTGAAACAAGGCAGCATCCATCTAAAGGGGTGTAATCAGCTCTCCACGTAATTTTGGGTAAGAGCAGGAACTTGAGCATTTGCTATAGAGTGAGTAACACATTGTAAATCCACGCCTTACTTGACCTTGTGGTAGTTTATGGGTGGAGATAAGTCACAAGCTATAAGCACAGGCACGGGCGACACTGCCGTAGGCAGAGCTGCAGCAGCATGGGGATGTTGGTTCTGAGCAACAGTAGGAAAACATCACTGATGTGCAGACACCCACAATGACGTAGTTTTAAGATTCAACAGAAATTACCTGCAATTAAAATTTCTTTCTGCTTCACATTTCTCTGCACATTCTTTTTCATTATTTGTCGTGTAAAACTGTTTATTTCGAGTAAGTATCCAAACACCATCTGTTCTTAAATAGTCATCCAATATATCTCCTTTCACTACAAGGGAAGGAAAGGAATCAGACATTAAAAATGAGGATGCTGCAGTTAAGAAAATCTGTAACTTTCAGTCCCGTTTTTCTTGTAGCATTGACAGGTGAAGGCACCATTTATTTTGTGTAATTCTGGGTAAAACATGATAAACTCTGAGGCAATTTCTGTCTCCTGACACAATGACAGCTGTATGACTGGAACATGTCATAGGAAAAAACAGCAGAAGAGAGATGTAGAGAAGCAGCTCTGAATGGATTTATGTTTGGGTTTGAAGCTGAGAACAAGAAATGTGAAACCAGAGTGACAGGGACCCGAGAGAGGGACTAAATGATGTCAAAAAAACACCAGTCAGAGAAAGATAAAGGGAAGTGATACCAATATTAAAGTTTTGGAGAAGCATGAATTGGGAGGATGTGAGATTATGACCTCCCATGTGGATGGGAGTCACTACAGTTTTACTGGTCACTTAATAGTTTTTTGTCCTAAGATGTCTTACCCTGCAGCAAGAAACCTCAATCATAGGATGACTTTTACATAAGATGTCTTTTACAATGGCCATCATTATTTTATTATTTTTGTTCTAATGGGTTAAGCAGACTTACTAATGAATCTGTCAGGCTGCATCTCTGCTGCAACAAATTAACCCAATATTTTAAATTAGTAAATCAATTAGTATGATTATATGTGAAAGCTACATGTGTGTAAAATATATATGATGTACCTGCTAATGCATTTAAAACTTAGCTCCACAATGTTGTTGCTTACAATGGAGTTTGCAATCTAATTGATTTTTTCCTTTTATGTCTATAAAGAGTCTATGTTCCTGTTCCTAATTTCTACAGAAGCTTATTTCTGTATCCAGCATCAGGTTACAAATTTACAGAACTGATATGGTTTAATTATTTCACTTTTCAAGCTAGATTATTATTGACAGACACAGGAAATTCATAATCTTATACAACGTTCTCACAGATAACGTTGTGAATCTTTCTTTTATGTGAACACCCATATTTAGGCTCAATTCACTGCAACATCACTCCAGTCTCATTAACTCCCATGACATAGAGGTCATACATCACCTACCTTCACATGTCACATATTCATATAAAATAAAAGGTATTTGGGCCACTAATGAAAGTAAGATGATTAACTGCCTGAGGGTAATCTTCTGTGACTGTTTTCAGAGTTGGCTTAATGCTATAAAAACAAACTGTTTTAAGAAATCCCTGACACTGAGGCATCCTGTATCTAATCCTACTATAGGACTCCACATAGTGGGACTCCACATAGTAGGACTCCACATAGTAGGACTCTGTGGAGCACCAACAGCCTACCAATTTCTCCTGATGGACTCAGCAAACAAGTGTTTCCTCTCCTGACCTTTTTCCTAAGCTAACTGAGGCCACTGTTCCAGAATTGCAGGGGATGAGAATAAGAAAATATTACTTTCCAAACTTTATTGGCTCATCCTAAAACTATGTGTTTGTCCAAAGAGCTCTACTTTGGATACCATTCCTTTTCAGTGACCATAAAAAGAGATTTATTTCAGCTGGTTTAAGAATGAACACATGAGATTTTTGGATGACATGCATAAGCTATAAGGCAGCACAGATTGGCAGAAGCCGAGATAACAGAAAAGAAACTGTGATGTTAGTTCCCTGAAAAACACTGCAAAGTGTAAACTTTGAAAAGAATACAATAGATTTAAAAATGCAGTAGGGAATGTATTATTCTGGATAAAGTCCAAGTCTTTATAAACCCAGACATGACACATGATAATTGAACAGAATATTCAAATATATATGAGCAAACCATTTTCTTCTTTTACATATGTATCTTTCCAGATTTCACCAGTACTAATCCAGAAGACATAAAAAAACAGTTTTAAGGTGGCTTTGTGGACCATCACTTTGGACAAAGTGAGTTAGAGCTGATAACAATGAGCAAATAAAAATAACTTTATCATCTGTCTTTTATAACCCAGCACCATCATATGACAGGTCCCTGTTATTCTGTCATATTAAATGTCTGAGCTATTATAAAATCATATAACCTGTACTGATATGTTTTTAACAGTACTTTTAAAAAGTAATTTAAGGGACATAAAATGATATGCAATGTTAAAGTACCAGACATTATGGTATCTGATTAAAATCTGATTGAAATATATACTACATTTGGACTATTTATCTATAGAATTTGTAGATGAGCTTGAAATTCATATAATGCCTTTACTGGAACACCTATCTCCTTTTAGAGTTGTAAAAAAAGAATCCCAGACATATTCCTGGAAAAGCTGATCTAGGTTACTAAAGATTAAATTTCTACCTACTGCCCCCAGACAAACAAGAGAGAACGTTTTCTTGTGTTTGACAACAGAAAATGTGAAATTGCTAGAAAATAAAGGAGCATTTTAATTTTTAATTTTGTTTTAAATATTTCATTCAAGAACTTCAAAACTCCTATGGAGTTTACAAGATGAAAATGAAGATCACTGTGACTAGCAATGTCTGGCAGTAAAAATAGCTTTGACCCAAAGCCTGCTGAAGCCAGAAATAGCCATCTCACTGACTGCTATGGGTTCTGTAGAAGGCTTTGGGGCTGCTTTCCAAGGGTGCCCCCATTTCTGGCCATGGGGCATGTTTGCAGGGAGCCATTTGTTCCCCATGCAGACACCAAGGCTGTTGCTTTTCTGGTGTCTCTAACAAACACAACACTGGAGCAACCACAGCTCTCGCTTTGATCGACAGCAACTCCCGCTGGCCAGCAAGCCCCAAATCCATTGTCGTCCAGGTTAAGTAGTGACACAGAAATTTGGAGACCTACCTTCACCAAATGAAGCTTGCAGGTGTTTGGCCCCCGTCTCACCTGGGCAAGAGGAGGGCAAAGGACTCTTACCTGAGCTGAGCAAGAACAGAAAGAGAAAGGCGGCTTTGTTGATCCTCATTTTGGCCCAGCTGGCGGGTTCTGGAAGTTGTGTGTGTCGGTGCACAAAGTTTTATTGACTCGCACTGGAGTGAGGCAGCATCAAACAAACAAGGCAGGTGGGTTAAGTTAATCATTCTCCCATGCTGTGTCCCCCTTTGCCGTGCTGTGGCCATTCAAACAACCTTGAATTGGATGGATTACCAAATTAGACTCAACCATTTGTACTGGATGCTGGGAAATGTGAAGGCACTCTCTTGTTTTGCAGGGCATGTTTTTGTTCTCAGATTGCTTGGCCTCACTTCGCTAAGGTAAAGATGGGGATCATGGTGGCGGAAAGTATGGGAACCCAGGCACAATCTAATTCTACACCGTCCTGTGTATTCAGCTTTAGGTCTGAACAGTATTTTCAGTCACAAACTTGCACTGCTTAGGTTGGAACTGCTTCTGATTTATGCTTTTGTGTTAGCCAGTCCCCAAAACTAGTCCCTGATAATGTTAACTCTGTATCAGAATTTCTTTAAACAATCACCAGTGTCCTTCCTGGGGGAAAGAAGCTTCCTTCCCTCAGCTGTTTCCCATTTCTGGGTTGTTTTCTGTTGTTCATGACTTGGGAGGCAGTGTTCACTCTGTTTCAGTTATAATGAGTCTTTGCCCTCCAGGCAAAGCTCCTGATATCTCAGGTCTGCCCAGACCTCAGGGTGCCTGCAGGGTGTCCCATGCATTTCAGCAACACCACCTCCATCACCCCCGTGGGGCTCAGCTGAGGTAAGACAGGTATTCCTAGCCAGAGTGTCCTCAGCGGTTTCAACTGGTTTCCCTGGCAAGTCGGTATAGCCTTCAGCTGGGGTTGGTGGGCCAGAGGAGAATGACAGTTAGAAGCAAGCTGAGAATCCCACATATTCCCTTCTGTGCTGGGAGGATGATGGTTCTGGAAAGGCCACGTGCAGCAGCCACATCCCTGTGAGCACTGACCACTAGGTGAGTCACCTGGGGTAAAAGCAGTGGTCAGAAGTTATACGCTTCCGGGGCACAGGTGGGAAATGCACCCTGGGCTGGTGGGGAGGCAGTGGGGAATTGGCCTTTCTGCCTCAGTTCTGAGATGCTGCAGAGGGTTCTCAGTAGGGATCCAGTGTGTAGCCGGCAACCAGGATGGGCAGAAGTGACACCAGCAGGAAAACAGATGGTTGGTCTTGGTAACTGTTTGGTGGTCAGTTGTGTCCACGTACCATCACAGCCACAGCTCAGCCACATCCCTACCTCCACAGTCACTTTTTGAGCATATCATTCATCCTCCACCACACCTGGCAGAGGGATGGAACTCCAATGTTCCTACAAGGCTTCAGAAAATCAGTGGTTGGATGGAGAAGGGAAACCAAAATTTGTTTTCTATAAGGACACTCATGGTGGAATCAAACACCATTCATTTCTGCTTGGTCAGTCAGCAGGTCTGTACCCTCCAACCAGCATGTCAGCACATGCATAGGTGAATCCCAGCAACATATACCTTGTGCATATGGACGTGGAAGAGCCAATCTGTCCTAATGGAAGCCAGGAGTACCTCTCAGAGAAATTATGGAGACATGAATGAGAAGAAGCAGGATTAGGGAACCATTTGGGAGTGAGGAGGGCATGGAGAGTCTGAAGATTTCCCATTTTGATTTAGGAGAGAGGTGGTGTCAACAGGACATGTGGGCCAGGGGGAGCATGACAAGCAGGGACACAAACCATGTGGAGCCAAGCCTTGCTTGTTCTGCCACTGACAGCATTATTTGCTCTGCCCTCAGACAGCAAATGCCATAGACTCTAGATGCAGAAGTCTGAAGCCACTCTAGATCTGCTAGTAAATAGCATGGAAAAGTCTCTTCACTTGGATCTCATTTAAATATTAGACCAATCAAAGGCAGAGAGAATGTATGCCAATTTTCTATCAGAAACAATGGAAGCCACATCTTTGCTCGTGAAAACTGTGCTGTAATCCCACCTGGTTTTGTTTGGGATTTTCTGGAGAACATGCTGTGCTGGTAATGTCCAGAAGGGTGCAGCAGATGACACTTTTTTGACAAAGTGGGTAACATTAAATCCCTAGCGTAAGCAAAGGTGTCAGTGAGGATTCATGGTACATTGGCAGGCAATATTTGTCCATAAGCTTGAAAAAATCCTGAGGGATTTATTATTTCGCTGCTCATATCACAGCACTAGCTTATAAGGAAATTTGTCTTACGCAAATATACTTTTCTTTCTCAGTTCCCCCTTTTCTTTCCCACTGCAATACAAGAGGCTTAAAGTTGAAGGTACGTAATATTAATAGGTTCAAAAGCTTTATTTTCTCAAAGCAATATTCCATGTCGGAAAGACAGCATGCAAGCATAAAATACAGAGAAAAAATAGAATGAGAAAGAGCAAGGGGACAAAAAGCCAAATGTAACATTATCACTGTAAGACACTAAAAAAAAATAAAGGTTATGACATAGTGAAAAATAGCAGCACTTATCTGGAACAGGAAAAAAAAACAGATTTTGTGAGAGCATAGTTCAGATTTCATGTAAATTAGAACAATGAGAAGAAACAACTCCCTTGAAAAGGAAAATAAATATAGATAAAATTAATAAATTAATTGTAAGCTCAAACAAATGTTCTTTAATTTGGAAAAACATAACTATAGAGCTGCACAGTAATGAAAACAAAAAAGAATTTGACTGTCAAGTGTCAAATTATAAAATACTTTCATTAAGCTTTCAGCTTGGAGAAAGAGAGATTTGTACACGCTTATTCTAGACCTTCACTGGGGAACATCATGCAGCTCTGCTGCACTGTTTTGGAGTGTGTACTTTCTTTAAGTGATGAACAGGAAACTTGTCAGTTAATCAAGGAGATACTTCCAGCCACTGATTCAGTAAATTCTGTCAGTAGAATATAAATATTTCTGCTGACTTCAGAGGGCTTTTAGACAGGCCTTGTATAATTTTTAATTCTTAAAATCAAGTTAAAGACTCTTGGGATGAAAACAAATCTAGGAATAGAAAAGAAAATTAGTGCATCTCCAATTGAGGGAGTGAGAAATCAAATATCCCTCACCAAGGACAGTTTCTTCTGCGAGTACATAATAACAGAATTCCTCTGAAACTCATCTCTCTATCCTTTCCTGAACCAAATAATGTGAGTCTTAAGCTCCATGAAATATGGAAAAAGGTTCTTCTCCACTGATAGTTATCATTTCCTCATCAGATGCAGATATGTTCTGGAGAACCAGTTTCTGAAGTATTTCGTATGTTCTCTAATCCCTAATTTTCCTTTCCTGGTAAAGACATGTTGATAGGAGTAGCAAGTGAGAGATCAGCCACCAGAAGTAATAGAGTGGATACTGAGTGGTGGTTTTCAAGGAGAATGACTGCAATGTCCTCTAACTCTCTAACGGTTTCCTGCTTCATGGTAGATTTTGTCCCTTGACACAACGTGAATCAGGTAGGCTATTAGGGCACTGTTGAGATGCACTGAGCACAGAGCAGGACCTAGCTCCATTCATCAGCAACATATGAAAGCCATTTTTAGAAATTTCAGTACCTCTTTTTCAGGGGCTCCATTACTGATCATTTGTTTGTTCTCATGAATACTTACATTTTTTCCAGAGGATGCCACTAATGATGATGGTTACTATTAATTAATATCACAGCCTTCACCTGAAATCAGAGCCCAAGGACCAGGTACTCGAGATAGAAATGAGACTTTCTCAACTCTGAAGAGTTTACTCTGCAGTCAGGCAAGGGGTCATGAAA
Source organism: Himantopus leucocephalus (assembly GCA_003993805.1). Taxonomy (NCBI): domain Eukaryota; kingdom Metazoa; phylum Chordata; class Aves; order Charadriiformes; family Recurvirostridae; genus Himantopus; species Himantopus leucocephalus. Next base: position 50,567,372 of record RSEF01000003.1, on the reverse strand, counting down.
TGGCATGTCCATGGCAATGGCATGGTCAGAAATCCACATTGCCACTGACCGTTCCAGAAATTTCTGCATGGGAGCTCTTGGCTTCACAGGCAACAGCCTATTGCTTGAGTTTCTGACTAGCAGAGGGAGCATCTGTGAGAAAGACGAAGAGAAGGCGGCAAGAAGCTAGTGCCTTCCCCACCTGGTGCAATGGGCCTGCTTAACATGCTCCCGGAGCTCAGGACTGTTTCTGAGGCACGTGCCTGTTAACGCCTGTTCCATCGACAGTGTCACCTGGACAAAACACTGCAGCAAGTTTCCTATTTATAAAACAGGGGCAGAAAATACTTCACTGTCTGTCTGCTTTGAGGTTACTAAATTCAGGCTTATTTTGGAATCAAAAGGAAAAGATGGCATAAGTGCTAAGCATAATCCTTTCACCAGGCTGTGAGGCAGGTATGATTCAAAATCTATAGGTAAGCATTGGAATCTTATAAATAATACTGACTTGAGGCCTGACACCTGAAAAATTAAATAAGGCTGTCTGACAGAACAATATTTACTCCCACGTTAAAGAACTGCACGTCAGACAGAACTTGCTGGGAAGCTGTGTGGGGTGGGTCAGAGGAAAGAAGACAAAATGAAAAAGAGTGGGTTGTTTCAGCTAGAGATTATATTACTAGAGGAACACACAAGAAAAGCCTTAAAATACAGACATATAAATATATGTCTATTATAACATATGTATGTGTTTGCATATATATAATGATTACTGCAAAGAGGAGTAGACAGTCTATTCACCATAAATATGGAGGATAAGGCAAGCAGTATGGATTTAAATATACAAAAGAGATTTAAAACAAAGATTAGAAAAAAAATCTCTCGCATAAAGGACAGTGAAGCACTGGAATTTTGCACAGGGAGGTTGTGGGATCTTCATGACTGGAAGTTTCAGGAACAGGTTTGATAAATATCTGACAGACATTTGGGGTCTACATGTGTTCCTACGCCATGATGGTTGAAATAGATATTCCTTTTTGTAGTCTTTTTCTTCTAATTCTGTGAATTAGATTTGTGACACCTAAACAATACCTCAAAACAGCTGTACTGCAACTCTCCACAAGCCACTGGCAGTAATCCTCCTCTTTTCTCTGCAGGATAGCTTTTGCACCTTCTGCCTTCCTTCTCCACTGATCTCCTCTCACAGCTCGTAGACTTGAAAAGAGGAAATGTTACACTTCCAGGACTCCACAGCTTTACATACTCAAGTTCCCGCAGCCACTGTCCCCATTAACCACCTTGGTTATATCTACATGCTCTGCTCAGTTGGCAGGCTGCAGTTCAGTGCTGTAGATCATCTCTTAGAGCACTTTGGTTTCCTTTGGGAAGAGTACAGCACACTGAATCCTTGCCCCAGGAAGAATGACTGAGCAGAATAACTCTCTTCAGAGAAAGAAGAAAAATCTTTTCTTTTCCAAACCACTCTGGGAACGCTCAGAAATCTCCTTTCTCAAAACGTCTCCAGTATGAGCCTACAAGCAACATCATTTCATTCAAGTGACAGCTCTCCCTGCCCAGGGGCACACTGAGCACAGTTCAGTTGCCCCTGCTTTTCACAATGTAATTGCAACTTCTGGAGTTGCCTCACCTTGACAGTTCACTTGTTTTTAGCTGGAGTGCCCCCCAGCTATGACGAGAAATACATGCAAGTCAGACTTGTTTAGGCCTGATGTCCTGGCCTCTGCCAGTTCTCCTGCAGCTGGTGAGGGAGAGTTTGTGTCCTCCTGGCACCCACCAAACTGGGGCTCTGGCTCCCACCCAGCAGTGCCCTCCTGCCTCAGGCACTTGTCCACCCAGTCTCTCAGCGTCAGCACAATCCCAGCACTGCTGAAAGCTCTTTATTTGGAATAGCCAGGTAATGAATTATCAGATAATAAAACGCTTCAGAAAAACATCTTGACCTAAATGAGCTTGCCAAATAAGAGACCGATACTCATTTTAGCCCGTATGACCCGCACATATTGGTATATGATCGATACCCACCTAAAGGACAGAGAACTCTGATGGACCATACTCAGAGGAATGATGTCCTTGTCAGTAGTCATAAACAGCTGGTTGTCTAGGCCTAACTCCTTCTAAAATTGAAGGTCTCTATAGCTTGCTGCCTTTGACAAAGATTTGAGGCACAGGCCTAGAGCTCATTTCCTCCTGCAGTTGTTTGGTCCCGTATTTTCTTCTCCTGCATATGGATACAAAAAAATGAATCTTTAATTTGAAATGTACTGAATACACCCAAAGAGTGAATTTTTGCCCCCTACTATAGTAACTGAAGGGCTGGAAATGGGTCCCCAGAAGCCACCTATTCCATATTCCTTCCCTCAGACAGAATTAACTCTACCACGTCGTTCCTGACTGCTGCTTGAACAACCACAAATTAAAAACCTCCCAGGATGGCAACTCCACATCTTTCTCAGGAAAGCAGCTAACAATTATCGCTACTGTTAAGGCTCTCCTGTAGTATGGTTCTTTCACATCTTACAGTATGTGAGAAATTAGCAAGGCATCAAATAGAACAGCAGAGTTGTAAAAAATAACCCAGGATAGTACAAGCCTAATAGTTCCTAGTAGTTCCTCTGCGTGGATGGATTACATTTACATAACAAATATAATGGCAGGCTTTTTTGAAATGCATTCAGACAACTGGATGCAATATTAAGTTCGAACTGCATGCAGAACACCTCAAGTAAAGCACATATAACTAATACATATTCATTATACATTAATGATAAGTTTCAGCATTGCTAAAGCAAGTAGGTGTATGACAGTAGTGGCTCAAAAAGTTGTTTGAGAACAAATATCTGAACTGACATTATTGAGACAACTGCTGTTTCTCATAGCCCTCTACTAAGCCACAACCTTATGGCCACCCCTGTGTCCTGTGGTCCCAGACTCTACACCTCCAGTCATGCTCCAGTTGCACCAGCCAGGTTGCTCCTTATCCCGGCAAAGCTTGCACACAGGTAACACAAGAAGGGCTACATCCCTGCTGTTTCCCACATTGTTCATGTTTATCCTTCTCCTACAAGTGGTCCTAGATCACCTTTGTTGTAGCTGCAGACAAAGCGAGACCTGCTGATATTCGGACACCTCAGGTGACAAATGCCCTCTTGGCAGATGGTAAACCTGGGGCTAAGGGCTTCCCTTTAGCTTGGGAAAAAGCCTGTCTCAGGATGACTTCACATGAGAGGGTCTAAGCTACTCCTGCTGTGAGACATGCTCAGACTGGGCTGGAGACAGCGTAAGTACTACTGGGTTGAATGTAGAGTGTGACGGCTCCTGAAGCCTGCCAAGAAGCTCTGCTCAGCCGGCTGGGAGCATGCTGCGTGGGAGAGCTAAGCCAGTCACCCCACCTGTCCCACCTGACCAAGACAGACACTTCTTGGGCATCGGCTCCTGTATGGACTCTGACTTGCCACCCTCCCCACCGGGGGAATCACTACATGGGCACAACTGAGGGGCAAGCAGGGGATCAAACAGAAAAGTGCAAACCCTTTCCTGTTGGCAAGGACCATGGAGAAAACCATTCTGCTCCCTAAGAAAGAGGTGCTGGGGGGACTGGGGGCTCCCCATGGGTCCATCGGGGCAGGGCCTGGCAGCCAGGGCCCGTCCCACACCCAGCCAGGAGCAGGCAGCCGCTGAGCCCCAGGGCTGCCAGAGGAAGCCCGTTTAGTTTCATGTCTCTTAAATCCCCTCCTGCTCTCCCCAGACCAAGCTGGCATCCAGCCTCACGGGGAAGAGGCCATGGTCAGAGGCATTTCAGTAGAGAAAAATCTGCAAAAGCAGTTTCTTTCAGTGGATAAACTGAAAATTCAGGACACTTGACCGCCTGTTATCTTTGCACCCACAGATACATAAATGTAGCACAAATAAGGACCTTTTTTCCTGATTTTTTTCCATGCTTACGTCCACCGTGACTTTCCCTGGATGGTGCAGGGCTGGCAGCTGGACTGGCACAGGGAACACTGGCGCAATTGCCTCTTACAGCCCTGGGGAAGAACTTACTCATTTTGTGGAGAAATTTCACTGAGCAGAGATAATAATCTGCTATGACATCTATTAGTACATGTTTTATTGGGTTTAAAGTAAATGTCAATACTGTAGTCAGGAACACAGCAAGCTACAATGCTAGATAATATCTTACATGCACAATTTATGGACTATTTAGCTCTACATTCACTTTGTTTGCCCCATACCTTCCTGCCTGTATTATGTTGAAATTCTTTTTTCTGTCCTAAGCTGGGCCTCCCTTTAAGGAAGGAATCTTGTTCCTTCTCATCTGAGGGGAGCATTTCCCACCCAAACCTCTCCTTTCCCCTGATAGACGTGACAGCGATCAGCTGCATGTCCTGTCACAGGTCACGTTTCAGTGACTGAAATTCACTGGCATAAAATAAATGCCAAACAATTGTGATGACTGCATACATTTAATTTAAATGAACCGTCAGCAGTCAGCTCTGAACATAGGTAGGAGCTAATTTTGTCCAGTAAAATGAAGACAATATATCATTTGTCTACTTGCAACATTAAGCATAAAATGATCTCATCCTCAGCTCCTGCTCGCTCCAGCAAATCTGAAACTTAGTTCATGTTGTTGGCAACTGGGCTTTCTAGAAAAAAAAAAAAGCTTATTAATTTTCTTTCCTATAAAGGACATGTTTTTAGGAAATTACAAGTGCTGAATCTGTTCCACCTCTAAAACTACTTTAGAATACGTGCCTTTGCATAAAGTCCCTTTTAATAACAGTTTTATTTTCCTTGGAAACAAGTTGACATTAAATTCCTACAGGCAGAAGCTACTGGCCACTAGGACGTGCTGGCCAACCCATGCTGTAATGACCTATTTTTATTCTCCTCCCTTTTCTGATGTGAGGTCATGCCACGTTCTTCCCTGGTGAGTTAGCAAACAGCTTCTCAGCACCACGATCCTCTGTCCCCCGTGCAGCTGTCACGCAGGTTCTCCTCTGGCCTCTGTCCTGCTTCTGGAATTTCAGACTGTCAGGTTATGCAGATTTCCTTCTTGAGATATTATGCTTTTTTCCCGGAGGAGACTGAAACAATACAATCTTCAGCTCTGCTTCTTCTTGGCTAGAGACACTGGGAGGAGGCATTTCTATAAAAAAGGGTCTACATTGGCTGCCTCGGGTGAGAGGGAGGAGAGACCTGTCCACCTAAAGGTAGGACAGTTGCGGAAAATGTCCGTTTCCTCTTCCCCCAAAATCACGCCTCCATGTATGGGAAAAAACCCCGGGACAAAGCACTCGGGCAACCAGGAAGAAAGCAGGAGCTCTACAGTGTGGCTCTTTGATCATCTGCAAAACTTGCAGATTTGGGGGCTTGCAAATGCCTTTTTGAGGTTTACCCCTACATTTGCAAATTAAATGCATAATTAGGTACCCTAGGAAAGAAGCCTTGATGTTCAGAGACATTGTTCAAATGCAATTCCTATTCTGTACCTGAACTTCACATTAACAAAGCAAAACAAGCCAACTTCATCTAGTGAGCTAGAAATGGATTTAGCTGTCCATCTTGAAAATCCTTCCAGAAAGCATATTAGTTTTAATCACGCTTTACACAGGGACATAAACTATTGTTTATGTCTGAAAAATGACTTTTCTTTCAAAAACCTTACCTACTGCTAAAAAGAAGGGAGGAAAGAGAGTTACTACTAAAGCAGCATCCAGGCTGTTGTTCATAGTCAAGGATATTTGGTATTGCTATGATAATATGCTTGGCAAATAGAGCATGCAGCTGGATTGAAAAACTATTTAAAATTCAACAACTCAGCTGTGTGGCTTGTTCAACAAATTGTTCCTCCCACTGAGCAAAGACTGGGCTTTTTCATCCACTTTTAGGGGACACACTTTTAGTGGTCAGAATAGTGATTTGTCTATGTGCATCTTAAGCAAAAAGTCACAGGTAAGCTATTGCTAGATCTTCTTTAGAAAGCTTAGCTAGCAAAGCCACACCAGTAAAAATCCTCATAAAGGTTTGGATATAGAAGTAAAAAATGTACATAGAAGTGAAGCTTATGCTCGGCAGGGCACAGTCAGAATCTGCATTAGTATAAACTCTTCCATAACTACATCTACTTTTGAGTATTTAACTACATCGGAAAAATTAAGGTGTAAAAGTCTATCAGTTCAGTTATCTTCTAAAGAGGTGGAAATCATTTTGTGGACTGCAAATCCTTCAGAACTCCATGCAAATAAAGGTGGAAAAGGCTTTCTGTTTGCTTGTTCTTGCTGTGATGGTGGTCTAAAGACATGGGCAAGACAAGATTTATAGGTGGAGATAATATTTTCTGTCAGATCAACTTACATAGTTGGAAAAATTAGTTTCTGTGCACACAAGCACTTCTTTGTGCCTAAAAGCTCACCTAATTTTTCCAGCCATGACAGCTGGGGTGATAAAAGTTGTAGGATGGGCCAATAAAGCTGGTAGCAGGAGAATCAAGGGATACACAGGCGTGAGACATAGCATGTCAGTTCACACATGGTAAAAGTCTATTAATTCCTTTGAAGCAAGTCTTTTTGTATAGGCTTACTCAGAATACTAAAATTTGATCTATCTAACCAATTACATTTTATAAGAAATATAGAGAAGCCAACACTGTTGATATGATCCTGGAATTACACATCATCTAGAAGTATTTCAATGTTGGTTTGAATTCTTTGTTTCCATTTATTTTCTAAGAAAAACAGAATTTGAAACAGATTATTACTTTCTCCCTAAAGGAAGTGATCTCACACACAGAACACCAAACTGCTGAGTGGATTTAATCCAAACTTTTCTAAACAAGAACATCTGGTTGAAAGAGGGTAATGCTAGAAAATTTCTGTTTAAGAGCAAAACAATATTTTGAACAATTTTGTGACTTATGTACAATTGCTGCTATAAAGAATCAGTACAGTACTGGGTTTTAAAAAATCTTCATCAAAATATTTGCATATTTCACATTTAGAAACATAATAAACCAGAAAACTTAGTTCAGAGGCAAGGGTGAGATTGACAATACAGCGACTCAACGGAATAATTAATAAAACTCGTTACTGATGCTATAGTATCCTTACCTCTACCATGGCAGGGGGATTGGAAATAGATGATCTTTAAGGTCCCTTCCAACCTAACCATTCTATGATTCTATGATAACAGAGAAATACGTAGGCTATTAGAATGTAGTGCATGGTCCTTAAAGGCAAAATAGAATGAAAAAATTTACATAAACCCAAATCAGATTAGTAATCTTAAACCAGCCTAGTTCTATACTGAATTGTATAAATTGATGCTAAAAACTGTCTGGGTGAGTAAATCATCCTTTGTCAAATTCTTCTGGTTTTCAAAGTAATTTCTGTTTATTTGAGTTGCGCTTTTTTCCCCCCTATCTCTAACTCTCTCTCTCTCTCCATTTTACAGGATTTTCATATGACAAGAAAAAAGGAACAATATCTACACACTAGTCTTTGTTATTTAGATTAAGTCTTCTAGCAAAAATGGCAGATAGAATGAACGTAGAAACCAATCGGGTTTTTGAAAGACCTAGATAAAAGTTTTATAAGTTTCTATTACATACATGTAAGATTATTAAGCACAGCACAAGTGAAACCATAGACAGTAAGTGCATAGTGATTAAAATGAAAGAGGGGTGATATTTTTCGGGGAGTGATATGGACAATCAATTTTGTAATGTCTTAATGCATTGGGTTTGAAAGCTTCGTAAGTCACGTAAGAGAGATGATTTAGCCTTGTGTCTTTATGAGACAATGAAGACAAGACATTTGCAAAATTCATGTTGGACTACTGTTACTCATCTAATAATATGAGTGGTGAAAGTACAGTATTATCCAATTAAATAAGATAACTAGAGTCTACTGGATATATCTACTATTGCATATTGCATATAAATATATGTATAAAGTGGATACCTTAACGATAGAAACTGCAAGTTTGGTTGTTCAGTTAGAAAATGAACTGTTGCAATAGTGTTCTCTCTGATGTAGATCATCTGCTTAGCTCTTGCCAAGATAATGGGCATGGTAACAACTGTTAGGGTTTTCTTCTGTTAGAAAACTTACTCAATTTTAATACTTGTTCTATATCATTATTCTCTTTCTACTGTACAAGACTACATTTATTATAATAAATCTAATAACTTCTACACATATTTTTAGGAAATAGCTATTCAATTGCTCTTTTTCATCTCTACAGAATATTCAATGAGGGAAATAACGGGTATTGCTCAAAAGCTTTCTCAGCTTTACTGAACCAGCAAAAGTAGCAAGTGAGGACATGGGATAAAAGACAGCAACATTTTAACTGATAATATTATACTGCCAAACTGGCTTTAGGATTGGGATAAACCAGTGCTCTTCCTGCCATACATGGTGTCGTAAGCAATAAAGATTTTGCCATTGGAATTTACAAAACAGATGCTGAAGAGGAAAACTAAGAGTCAGGCTGGCCTTTGATATCTGTGTTGACTCTGCAGGGAAATGAAAAAAGCATGCATTTTTTAAAAAAGTAAATTAATGTGACCAAACCACAGGCAGCAAAATTCACAATTCAAACAGTTTGAACTCCTTAAAAATTATTTCTATCTATTCTCTGCTCTCCAAGGAGAAGAGCAGGATGATGAAAGTATTATGCAATGAATATTTGAATCTAGTCCAGGGTGCTTGTTATTTAAACACAGGGTGGAAATTATTCCTGGGGCTATGGATGCAGATGATTTTTGGGGTGTATTGACATTTTTAGACAGCTTGTCAGTCTTTTTCTTAAAGATGGCACTTCTTTATATTTTCAGAAAGAAAAGCAATGCTATTTATGACACATTCTGGGAGAAATGGTGTTGTTTGGATGCAGGGATGATCATGATGGAATGGGTTACTGAAGAATGAATGTGCCAGTGCAAAACGAAACATTAAAATAGCTATATTGAGGTCTAATGGTTCTTCAGTTTAGTATTATAAAGCATGGCAAGGACTGAAATGCATTATGGCTTCTTTGTTTTCTTTTCTCCATTGCATTTCTTAAATTATCACAGAGCAGTAAAGCTTATTTCTGTATCTTAATAGCTAATGGGAAAAACCTTCAGTAGCCTCACTGTGATATAAATTCTTTCCAAATAGGGCAGAAGAATTACAGCTAGGCTGAGACTTGTTTAAGCAAAGCATCTAATACCATTTTAGAATCCCTAGGGAATTCTGCAGGGATTACAGCTGCCACTTCAGAAAGGACTAGATGTCCTTCATATCCTGTAACATTTCTGCCAGCCCCATCCACATGTCTCAAGAACCTGAAGATTTCTAAATGACTCTAGCCATCTGGTTTTGGGCAGTGAAATCCTACCTCTGATGTTTACACACTGAGGCAAGGTGGGTACTAAGGATCTGATGTCATTTTTACTTTGTATTGTAATCGGTTGTCAAGAGCAGTGCTGAAGAGCTCTGAAGACTTGTATCAACCTGTCCAACTGAGAAGTTTTTGAGCTGGCCGTTTGATATGTTACTGCACCATGTGCTGAAACTCAGTAGCAGTTCTGAATGTCATGCACAAAAATGAAGAAATGAAGAAAAAGTCTCTTCCGTTTCCACCAAACCAGACCCTGTGAAAATCCTGCCAAATGCCATTTGTCAAGTACAAGAAACCTCTAAAACAGAAGGATTCTTTGCTGACTCTTTTCTTCTGCCTGCATAGCATCTGGAGGAGAAAATAATCCTCATGCTTGGCAATCGCCATGATGGTTGTCAGGTAAGTTCCAAGGCACAGGGACTACCAGAGCCACATACCACTGTTTGAAAGGCATTCACAGTCCAAAACCCACCTATGGACAATCTCTGTCTCCCACAATTCAGCTTGATGTCCTCCTGACCTACGGGAGGTCATGAGAGAAAACTGGAAGTATGGCCATTAATAATGCAGGAGGTCAGTGAAAATGTTGAGAGCACAAAAGACCTAGAACAATAAAACCTCTATGAGAGCTAGAAATAGGTGTAAGATCCAGTTACACAGAGAATGGAATATTTTGAATGGGTGCTTCACCTGTTTTTATTGTAGAATGCACTGAAATACAGAGCATACTGAAAGAGGGGAAGAAGTCATCAGTTTGGCTACTTCTCAGAGTGTTCGTTTACAGTAATTTATAGTAGATGATATTTTTTATTCTTAAAATTTAATATAATTTCAATGTAGCACCTGGAATCTCGTATTTCAAATACACATACTGCTTTCCAGGAGAGGGCAGTGCATTCCCAGGATCAGTCGGCTCCCATGGCATTCTTAATCCAACAAGTGTAACCATAAACTCTGACAAAGACAGGAAGTTTCTTTGGCAGAGCACAACCAAGACCCCAAGAGGCGAGTTCATATTAGACAAAACTTGGACAAGACAAACTAAAGGTTCTCCGCTGTCTCCCTGAAGAAGAAAGAATGTAAATATGCTAGTGATGGTACATCATTAATCAATAATGTGCAAAAAGGAGGCACAGAAGTGGAGTGAATATATCACCACAGCTGTACAAGGGCAAATAAATAGCATAACCTGAACTTTGGCTAGGGAAGACTTCTCCCTATCTATTACACAATTATCGTAAATCTGTACACTATAAAGGCATAAAAGCTCTAGAGGCAGCCAGGAACTAAGATTGACCTTTTATTTCACGTCATTTCATTCTTCATTTCATTTAGTTTCATTACTTTTCATATTTTTATTGAACAACGTGAGGGATTATTTCTGCAAACTGCATGTAATGAGTCAGACTGCTTTTCTTGACTTACAATCGTCCCTGTCCTCCCTCTACCTGTCTCTACCAAGTATGTGATTCACCCCAGAGAGCTTTGAACTATGCTCTGGAGTAAAAAGCAGGGTAGCTACACCAACAAGATACAGCAGCTAAAGTAATTAGCCTTAACAGCATCTGGCACAGACACTCCCAAGCTTGTCTAAGTTGGTGTGTTCATGTATTATATTTTATGGCTACTGAAATCCACAGAAGATACCGGCTCCTTTCCTGACATGGTGTAGCGGCCCTACTGTGCTGCTCAACATGAGTTAGTGAGTCCTCTGCAGCAGCTCAGGTGCTGACACGAGCTTATCTGCAGCTATTGTTGCACTGCATTGTAATCTGCACTGCAGGGGATCAGTGTAACAAAACTCATGGAAGGAGAAGGTGATTTCCTTTACCAAATGTCTAAAGGAGTTGATTTTACCCATTCAAACTCATTCTGTCATAAATTTTATTTGCTCACACTCCTACACCCATGTGCACTCAAGCACCTCTTGGCTCTGGACCTCTACGTGTCCAAGCTATCTGCCCAGGATCATTGGTGAGGCACAAGGGATGCTGGCTTCTGAGTCCTCATCACGTCTCTAGGGATATTTTTGATTAGCAATGGCTAATCAGTTTTTGGACAGATCTTTTACATCATTTAGGAGTCAAGAGCTGTAATGGGGTGGTCCTTTTCTACAGCCTGTCTTCCTGATAGAATCATAGAATTGTCTAGGTCGGAAGGGACCCTGAAGATCATCAAGTCCAACCATCAACCTAGCACTGCCAAAACCA
>RSEF01000003.1:50542423-50555765 GCA_003993805.1 Himantopus leucocephalus | reverse complement strand
CTCCAGCACCTCTATGTCTTTCCTGTAGTGACAGGCCCAAAACTGAACACAGTAGTCGAGGTGGGGCCTTACCAGTACTGAGTACAAGAGGACAATGACTTCCCTAGTCCTGCTGGCCGCACTAGTCCTGATACAAGCCAGGATGCCATTGGCCTTCTTCGCCACCTGCACACACCACTAGCTCATATTCAGCTGGCTGTCAAACAGCACTCCCGCATCCTTTTCTGCCCGGCAGCTTTCCAGCCATTCTTCCCCAAGCCTGAAGCGCTGCATGGGGGTGCAGGACTGTGCACTTGGCCTTGTTGAACCTCATACCATTGGCCTTGGCCCATTGATCCAGCCTGTCCAGATCCTGCTGTAGATCCTTCAAGCAGGTTGACACTCTCTCCTGACTTGGTGTCACCTGCAAATTTACCGAGGGTGCACTTGATACCCCCATCCAGGTTATTGATAAAGATACTAAAGAGAACCGGCCCCAGTACTGAGCCCTGGGGAACACTACTTGTGACCGGCTGCGAACTGGCTTTAAATCCATTCACCACCACTCTTTATGCCTGACCCTCCAGACAGTTTTTGACCCAGTAAGGAATACACCCATCCAAGCTATGAGAAACCCCTTTCTCTGGGAGAACACTGTAAGAAACAGTGTCAAAGGCTTTACTAAAGTCCGGGTAAATGACATCCACAGCCTTTCCCTCATCCACTAAGCAGGTCACCTTGTCATAGAAGGAGATCAGGTTCGTCAAGCAGGACCTTTTTATCATGAACCCATGCTGACTGGGCCTGATCACCTAGTTTTCCTGCATGTGCTGCGTGATGGCACTCAGGATGATCTGCTCCGTAACCTTCCCTGGTACCAAGATCAGACTGACAGGCCTGTAGTTCTGATCAGTTAACAGAAAAAAGAACGATATAATGTGGTGTGCAGTCATGTAGTTCAAGCGCTTGAAAAGGAAGGGCAAGGCATGGTGCATGCCTGTCAGCTCTTACATTTTGGATGGAGCATATATCAACTGAGTAATAATCTAAGAACCGAATTACAAAGACTAACGGAGAATTTGATTTGCTTAGAGAGTCAAGCAGAAACTTGAAATACAGTCATAAACAATAATACAGAAAATCAGTGAATATATTGGTGGGACCAAAGAACTAGAAGAATAAACTTCTAAGAGAAATGTACTTTCTACAGGCTTGCAATAAGGACAGAAAAAGATAAGCATAGTCAGTGGGTTAGGATGAAGAACATCATCCTACAGAGCTGAAGGACAGAGGAGTTCATTGCAAGGGAAGCACACTGGCTGTTTATATTAGGAAGATAGTATTAGGTTAGGAATATGTATGAAACTCAATTTAATCTCAGTTCACTATATTAGTTGGAAATTGGACCCAGATCTTTCCTAAATTATTTTTCGTGCTACCTCCCCAACTACCCACATTACAGTCAAACCCACTTTCTACAAGTTCCTTCAGAGTCTGAGACAAGTGCTGAAGATAACTGCATTTGATAGGCAGGGGGATGCATCCTCCAAAGGGCAGCAATGACCATAGCACAGTCTGTGTTCCCTCCTACTTTACAGTAGAGCAATGTACTGTCTAGGTGGACAATAATAAATAATTATGCGCATAAATACATGTGAATAACAAAGACTAAGTTTGAGAACTTTTTTCTATTGCAGTACTCAAAGGGAATGTTTTGTTAGCCGTATTGTCCTTTTTCAGAGATTTTTACCTTCCTCTTCCCCTTCATTGAGAGTTTTGCTCCTGCGAACTTGAGGAAGGGCAAGGGTTTCTGTTTGTCTCTGAATTTGCTTTCATTTTATTAAGCTGTGGTTGTGACTTCTGACATCTCCCTTGCCCTGGTGCACTCCCCAATCCTAAGTCATCTGCCACTCTTGCCAGACCTGTAGTGTGATCTGCCACGGTGCCAGGATCATACTTTCTCTTGCTATCTCAGAAGTACACACAAAAGGCCGTCTTTACCTCAGCAACTACATCTACAACCCATCTCAGCGGGTGATCCGTGTCCATGCCCAGAGCTGGATGTACCTACTAACTCCCTGGGTAAATACATATAGTCTTTTCCTTGTCCCCCACTCATCCCAATGCTGGAATGTTCTTGCAGTGATCCTAGTCCTTCCAACCTGACTGGTAATGATTTCAGTATCAGGATGTCCTTTATCTGTTGAAGAGGGGACAAAGACTACACCTATACTAGTAAACTAAACATGGCCAGGGCCTGGGCTTGCACACCATCCCATGATGGTACAAGCTGTTCAATTGTTAGCACATTCCCTGGCATAGCTCTGGCCCATGCTGCCTAGCATGGTCTCACATAGTGCCAAGACATAGTTTGGTGGCTGACAGAGTCTAGGGACTTTCCCAGCAAGGACTGTAACTGTCCATTTCATTCTTGAAAAAACCTAACAGTGTTTGTAGAGTCTTATCCACAGGCTGTACAAATGTTCTGACTGGCTGAGTAATGCCCGATGACACAGTATTCCTCTTCACTGACATTCATTAGAACATATATGCAACTGCAGAATATCTTTTTTTTTTAATTCAAATTTGAGCTGAACCATATCTTTCATAAGTAGGAGCTTACCATAAAATTAAAAATATTCTCTTTTTCATTGTCAGAAACTGAGAAAACAGCAGATGACTCTCACAATTTTTAGGTCCAAGGACCCATGAATGCATATGCATTTGAATTTGAGTAGGGATTCCTATCTAGCAATAGTTCTACGGAATTCAGTGAGTATTTCCCCACGTAAGTGTTGGCACAGTGAAGGCTGGATAGGACAGTGAGGTGAATGGTCTTCCTCTCCCCAAGAATTTCAAAGAGCTCAATTAATTTCTCCATCTTGAATCAGAATAGTGACAAAATCTCCAATGGTTTCACAAACAGAAACCTTTCACACAGAAAAAAAAAATTGTTGATGAAAAAAGTGTGATTTGGGATGGAACAGAAAACAAGAGATGAGCTGTTAGCAGGTTTGAACAGAGATTTATGTGGGAAGAAGTAACGATACACTGGAAGGATTTGGGGAAAAATGAGAGATGAGAAAGCTGAAAAGGACAGGAGTCAGTTAAATTAATTATATCAGTCTTATCATTTCCATTCCAGTTTACTACTATGGGTAGGCTTGCTAGCCATTGTGATTGCTTTGCCATATAAAACACAGTCCAGGCCACAGATAAATGTCAAGCTGTTCAGTTCTTCCATCTATTATTCTTCAAAGCACTTTAAAGGCTATTGCAGCTCTCTCAAATATTTATAAGGAGGCAGTTTTGGAAAGCAGACAGCTATTTTGCCATATGTCTGAATGGCTGTTCTTCAATATGTTCTTGAAGAGTAATGACAACTCTTAAATTTTTAAGTGCAATTTAAAAGGATCCTCTTCATTTACATTTAGTCCACACTTGAGTTTTGTGAATAAAAATGACTCAAGGGTCATTTTTAATGTTTGGACACATGAATTTTCTTATCAAGCATATTCCCTTCTACTATTAAGTGCTGTAAGGCAACTGTGCGGAAAGCAAGAGCAACTGGCTAACATAACACAAAAATTGCAAAACAAACATACACATTGCAGAAATCCCTTGCTGTTCTGTTGTGATGATGTGGCATCACCAAGCTCCAGGCTTGGCATTTCTTTCCCGTGACAGTAAGAGAAACTGTTCCACGGTAATCCAAGCCTCTCTCTCTTGACAGCACTCCTCTGGACTTGAAGACTGTGTTGACATATCAGCGTCTGCAATGAACAGTGGAAATCAGCCCCTTAATTTCATTTATGTGTTTAAATTTAAAAAAATAGAAAAACCCAAACATAACCTTCAGGAAACAGGTAAAAGTGAGTTAGAAAAATCAGACAGATTAGTAGGCAGTCACAGGAATGTTTGAGAATAAAGACCAGAAGGCATTTTTAAGGGTGTCTGGAACAACTTCATGCAACAGATGGTACTTGGTAGGAGCACTCGCATTTCAATTTCACTTCTGCACGCCGCATTTGTTTGTATTAGGGAAGCAAAACCTTCACATACAGTTCTAAAATTTCTTCAAATGTAATTTTTCATGTGTTAGATTTAGGACATTAATGTTCAGGATTTTTAAAAAATTGATTGTTATCCTTTTATTTTTTTCTTTCATCCTCATTTTCACTTTCTCCCCACCCTGCCAGCACATGCAATAAGAGATGTGGTGCCCAGTATTTTGATATTTACTATATATCTTTAGTTGTGATTGTTTCTGATACGTTCTTATATTTAGTTACTTACAAAACAAAAACTAGAACTCTCTAATTTGTCAATCAGCAGACTTAAAACTTTCAGCGTCAGTTCCCCTGTGATCAAAAAGGCGGTACTTTCTACCCCAGACTGAGAAATCTTTGCAGCATGCATACAAGATCAATAAACAATCAATGGTATTGAGTAGAGTTTTAGTAGAGGATTTTACAACACAAGCGATCAACTTTCATTGTATTTTGTGTTTTTGTAGCACAGCTGTATCCCCCTCCATCTTCCCAGGGATTTTTTTATGCTGTCTCTGGAGACTGAGGAATGCCATACGACCACCATACACATAGTGTAGCACCAGGGCCTCTTCTTACTATCTGGGTTCCTACAATAATTTATATCTAAACTCCTGAAATAGAAACATAGAGTAAAAGTGACAGCATTCTGGAAATCTGACACCAGTTGTTGTACGAAGATAGAGTGTTTTCCTGACCTGTTTAATATTAGGTTTATTTACTGGAGAGTCATCATCACAAATAAAACATCATCCCATGTTGCTGTTCCTTCACACTAGGGACACATTATTTCAATAAACTACTGTTTTGGAAGTGATCAACAAACCATGCTTCAAGTTGCCTTCTTTATGCTTGCAGTAAAATATGCCTGCTGTATAGTATGTGTACTGGCAGCTGTCCACCAAGTCTGGCTGATATTCAAAATGCTGACCAGTCTCAGGTGGCTTTTGCACTGGACCAGTTATGGGGAGACACACTCTGACTTTTGTGGGAAGGACTTTACCTTGCTAATACATTTTCAAACATAATTGGACTTCTGAAGTGGGTTCTGCACTTCCTTTTAACAAACAGAAATATGACCCAACTCAACATGATCCCACTCCACCAGGCTCAGGAGTGTAGCATTGGTAGGTTGAATGAGGAGCAGTACTAGAAAGAAAAATGTGGAAAGTCAGCTGGAAGAGCAAAGTTGGAGAGAGCAGGAAAAAATGAGGGCAAGAGACAAGGATAAGGTATGAGAAGAAGCAGTGAAGGGTACAGAGAAGTAGAAGAACCCTACCCTAAGGAGAAGCCAAACCAAAGTCCATTCTTCTATGTACAGTAACTGGACTTTATCAAACTACAACATTGTACTGGCTGGGTTGCGCCACAAGTGCCTATGAACAAATTCAGCCTTATCAATAAAAATGCTCTAAATTCACATGTAAAGCAAAAACCTGATTCAAAATAAAACAAAGCACAGAAGAATCTGAATATTCTCTCACACTTAAGTATATCTTACAAAAGAAAATAAAAATCATGATTGAGAACATAGTGGGCAGAATGGAAGGAAGAAACATACATACTCTGGCCTTTACACTCTGGGATGCCACAGTAATCTAATCTGGCAGCAGGATCGGTTGTGAAAGACCAGGGTCTATTTTCATTCCCATCAGGTTTTCTGCAGTAGTTTTCTTCAAACCCCACATGAGTAAAAATTTCAGGTGTAAAGCTGTAATAGAAAGAATAACACCATTACCGAAGCAAATTTTTCTTTTTTTTCAAATGTTTGTGGCTCAGTTCATGCAACCTGAAAGCCAAGAAAATGGATATTCCTCTTGTGGAACTGATGTCTCTGCCTGAACAATTTTCCATAAGATAAACTGTCACAAAAAGTCTCTCCATCGCCACTGGAATGCCCTGAAGAACCAACAGCCTCTGGTCCACAGTTTACAGAACTGCAACAGTCTCAAAGGCCAACAGTACTCCTCTATATTTTCATGCAGCTGATCTATTTGATTTTTTTGTCATATCTATTCTTTCTAACCTACAAGGTTTAAAAGAGTAATAGTTCACATAAAGAACTATGACACAGAGAGAGGACACTGACTAAACAACAGAGGGTTTCCAATAACACAAATGCCATACCTGTGTGAATCTACTTGAAGAGCAGCTAGACCTTCTTGCACACTTCTCACATAGTAACAATAACATATTAGCAGCGAAAAGGCTCATCAATCTAATTATACTATTTTAGTTTCATTTTTAACTACTATCTCTTACCTAAACAAAAAAATCCTGGTCCTCTTGATGTTAAGAATGAAATTTTCATTGTGGGTTTTTTTTTTTTCCAAGTGAGTGTTTTGCTTGAACAAGGACCACAAAACCTGGAAGCTTGTGATGCCATTTTAGTCAAAATGGGACAAACCACACAGTGTCTTAAAAGCATATCTGTCTTGCTTATTTTTGTGGTAAGAGATAAAAGTCAGAGTGAGAGATATGTCGAGGAAACTGTTCATCATAAATTAACTTCAGCGATAAGTAACTGTCTTTGTTAAGCTATGGCATAGAATTGCTTAAAGCACACTATTAATGGATAGTTCTGAAAGGATCATTCATAATATTTAAACATACATGAGACCAAACTTTGATATGTGGAGTGTGCTACCCACCCACTTCTGGCATAGCACCTCCTTCTGAGTTCCATCTTCTATTCCTCTGTAATCCTCCCCCTTTCATTTCTTGCACTTTAGAAGATAAACCGAAACAAAATACACTGCTGATGAATCAATATCACTTTACATATACCTTACCTAACTGATGCTCTGCACTTGTTATAACATATTTAGCAAATTTCAAACCTCATTCCCACACAAACATGCATGTTATTCCACTATCATCAATAAAGGGAAAGTAAAGATATTAACAGAGTACTTATAGGTTATTCCTTATATATTCCTATATATATATATTCCTTATAACTTATAGGTTAATCCTTATACTTCCTTAGTAGTATAAGGAACCTCGTTAAAGGTGTCTTGTTTTCAACAGGAGGGCCCTGTTGAAACTGAGAGGGGACAGCCTATGAAGAGCAATTGGCCACTTTGTTCAAGCTGTTCTCCCGCTACAGGTTCTGACAGCGTGTGATATTATCTCCAGCTTCTCATGGATCATTTGCATCGAAATGTTATTTCTTTCATTTGTATTAATGGTGGCAAATTGAATAAAGCTCATTCTCCTGGGAGTGGTACAGGGTCGTGTTGCTGGAATAGGTAGTGAGGAACACAGAAGGCAGGGCAAAGATAGAGCCTTCAGCAGTCCAGTGTATTGCTTCTGAAGACAAATATTAGCTTAGTGCATGGCAGAGGGGTTTTCCCAATCAATGCCCTGAGACTAGGAACTATTCCATTTCAGATCTCACGTGTAGTTTGCTTGCATGTTAGCTCCTTATCTTGTAAATGCCTTGTTTACAGAGGAGTCATGAGGATAAATATATGCAAAGTTATGAATTAATCAAATGTGACAGCAAGGAGGACCTTGGAAGTATGTAGACAGTGACACAGATACCATCCCCTTACAGAATTACAAAGCCATCTGTGACTCTCTCCATCTCTAATCTCAAACTCCTGTCCTTCAAAATGATTCCAGTTCAGCCACTCATTCAGTTTTGCTCATAAAGAAATGTGCATACTAGCTGGTTCAAGCTGAACAGAAGAGAATTTGGGTGGGATGCACACTCAAGTAGGAGTGAGACTTAACTGAATCTATAAGCAGCAGCAAGAAAATGAAAATGTGACTTAAACTGTCTGACAAGGACTTAAAAATAAAAATATAAAAACTGATTTCAAAACATAAGCAATAAGCATCATTGTGGTTTGAAGCCTATTCTAAGCACAGGAATAGCACAGGAAAATTGATCAGGACAAACGTAAAAATAAACTGACCTATTTGCATTACAGACACTTCTCTTAGAAATGATCTTGGATTAATCCAAAATATTTAAAGACAGCTTGACAGACGCACTATACCGCATTACGTGGAAGTAATAAGGATGATCAGATAAAATAACTCTTTCTTAATAACCCAATGTACACACAGCACATTCCTGCTATGTATCACTTTTCTATATATTTATGTCATATGGCATTTCTGAATTACTACATAATTGTACAAAATGCATTCACATGCTTGTTACTGTGTCTTAAAAATGCAGCTACAGCAGTAAAATAGGCTTATCTAATGTCTAAATGAAAACATGGTATCATTTTTTGATGTTACACGAAAACTGTACTGTGTTCACTGAAATGTTTACTTCGAATGTCCAAAGCTTTTACAGATGAGCTAAAAAGCAACATATATCTTTTAAAAAGTTTACCATATTGCTTAGCATTTTGTAAATCCACTTATATTTCCTTGAAAAACAAATCCAGCAACATCTAGGCAACTGAAAATTATATTTTAATCTGCTAAAAGCCTATTTTGCTCCTATTTTTATATGCAATAAGAAAGCCTCATGAAAATGTAGTCACAGAAAAAAGTGAATGTTCTGTGCCTTTGCTTATGCTACTTTTTAAAAGTTTGCATTTCAGAAAAGGAGGATTAAAATTGGAATTGCTAAATTGTGGAATATTTCATAGTAACAGAGGCAAAAAGCAGATACAGGACCTCATCCCCATTTCAATGGAGTTTAATAGATGAAATTAATTAGGGCTTTTTGGTAGACTTTTAAAAGTCTAATTCAAAGAACATCTGAAAGACATCTTTGTCTAGACTGTATCATTTCCCCAAAAATAATTATAAAGGGATAACCAGGGAAGTGACCCGGGGTAATGGGGTATCCAAATATAGCAGTTTCTCTAGCACTCTCCCAGCCAGTCATTTTCACATCAGCTTGATTGCAGTTTAATTTCTCAAGCCTGATACCATGTGGTACTTGAGTTCTGTTTCTTCAGCCCATCCCTAAATCAAACAGAATCTTGCAGAGGCTTGTTAGGAGCATGGCACCCATTTTCATGCCTGTGCCAGTCCCTATGAAAGGTATTTCTCAAAAACAAGATGAAAGCTACAGATTCTGTTGATATGATCCAGGTCTCTAATGTGGAACAAAGTTACTAACACTTGTGCTTTAAATATATACATCACCATTTTCAGACGATAGTTGGACACCTTGATAAAGGTCCTTGATTTTTTGCAATCCTCATCTACCATGGGTCTGATGCTCTTGCAGTGACTGCGACAGTTGATTAGCAAATCTGAAAACCACAACCTGACTTCACAAACTTGGTTTTGGAAATATTTGGTTTTAAACTTTAGTAATTCAAACATAAGGCAAAGAAATCTTACTGGAGCATGGAAATGCAAGAGAAAGACAACTTTGCTAATCCTCATTTTGGCTCAGCCGGCTGGGGCTGGAAGCTGTGTGTGTCAGTGTATGAAGTTTTATTGATTCCCACTGGAGTTACACATCAGCAAACAAATGTGGCAAATGAAGTTAATAATTTCCTCAGTTCCAATCTCCATTTTTTAATCTCCAAACATGACCTGGAATGTAAGATGTTACAAAACAATATTTAAGTGTTTGTACTGGGTGCTGGGAAAGGTGAAGGCGCTCTCGTCTTACTAAACATGCTGTTATTCTGAAATTGCTGTGCCTCATTTTGTTTTACTAAAGATGCAGATAATATTGCTGAAAATCATGGATAATACCTCTGAGCAGAATCCTGGACTCTGCATGTTCCACTCCAATTGTCTGTGCTATGAATGGTTTACCCACAAGATAAGAAATACAGGACTGAAAAGGACCTTCAATCTAGTTCCCTGCAATTGGAGAGTTGTACCATGCTGTCACACATAAAAAAATTATCAAAGTCCATTGCAGAATTGTGTATGTTGAAAGCTTATCTCCTACATACTACTCCAACCAGGAAGGCTGTTCTTAACTCTTACAGCTCTGGTAAAAACATGAAAGCAAGGACTGATGTAAATTGGGAAGGAGTTGGATGAGCTATCATTTACAAGACTGCGAAATTTCACAGGATTTAGAGTGAATTCTCTCTAACTTAAATTTCTCTAATAGGATCACTAAACAGAAGTTTGTTTGCACTGAAAACTATTTGAAAGCACCTGGCAAAGCCTAGAAGTGCACAGTCCTCCTAGAGAGAGGCTCTGCCTGGAGTCCCAGTGGCTTATTAAAACTGACTTTAACTTGTGGAAGTTCCTAACTCCACAGAGAGAGGAGAGATGCTTTATTCTAGGAGGTAGGTGCCACCTGAAAGCCAGACTCATCAGAAATGTGGAAAAACACCTGAGCAAAGGGAGAAAAAGCAGTACGTAAGGTTCAGTTTTCCTTTGGCTTGACAACGTACAGTTGTTACGCAACTGCAGTTTTCAAGAAAGAAGGACCGAAAAGACTGGAAAATGCACAATAGTCCTGGCATTTGACCTCAGATGTCAAATTTCCTTACAGACCAGACCCTCTAGCACTTAGAGTCTCCATGGCTCAGCTGTATGATGGAATAATTAACATTGACCCAAAGTTTGATTGTGTTAAGGTACGCTCGAGGACAGGAGTAGCATTCCACATTATCTTGACAAACTGGAGGAGCAGTCAGAAAAAAGGGGCAGTGCAAGACCTTAATTTTATCCAGACAAAATAGTTGTGCAAAATGGAGTGGAAAATAGCTAGATGTACATAGCAAGTCTGCGAAAAAGAGACTGGGCATTCTCATTGTTCAGAGCTGAAGAGGACTTAGTACCAAAATCGTCCAGTTTTGGCACAGCATTTCCAAAGACAGTTGGAGAGGCAACACTAAGAATGGTGAATGATCTTGAAATATTATCTGTGAAGAAAGCCTGCAAGACACAGGTTTCTTGTCATCAAGAGAAAGCTTGCATTTCTGTGGCAGTGGGTAGGTAGACACAGTAGAAACCTTCTGGTGTGTAAAAGGCTCTATACTCATGATGGATAAGCTTAAATTTAAGTTTGAAAGATTCAGAACAGACATGAAGGACAATCTGCCTGGAATAGATCAGCTGAAAAGATGTCTTAAGGACAGGTTAGACAAACCTCTCACAGGACTGATGTAGAAAAAGTTGCGCTGTTGTAGGAGAGAGGGGTAGGACAGATAACCTATTTTTCTCTGAAACTTCCTAGTATCTTGGACCTCAACTCTCTGTAATCCCATATGTCCAGGAAGTTCTGTTGTCTGGCACTTGGAACAAGGATGGTGCCACAAGCTCCAAAACAAATGTCACTGTGTCTTAGGCCACTTCCCCATATCTCATTTTCCTGTTCCAGTTTGAAGTTCAAACTTCAAAATTTGAACCTCTGAAGAAGGTTTGATTCTTATTGAACAGGTTTCAAGAAGCCCAGCTTTATGTTTTCAAGCTCTCTGATAATGCAAATATTTTATCCTACAAGCTAATTTTGCCATTTTAATGTTTTACCTCTTCTGCACTGAGAATATCCCAAATAGTCTCAAATATTTTAGATATTCAAGTATTTATGGCATTACTGGATATCAGGGAAATTAAATTAGCAGAAAAATAAGGCACACCTGTTGGATTTGAGCTTTGGAAAGGACAATCAGAATAAGATTTTGTTTTAATTGCAGTCATCAAGGTCAAATAGTGAAGCCTGGAATTACTACAGTGGATGCAAAATGAAAAGGAGGATGCAGGGACTCTCCCAAAGGTGGATTAATAAAGGGATTTTCTGAAACTCAGTACCTCTCCCGTGAGACCCAGCGTACAGTCAGGTGAAATGGCAGCACCATTCCTGGGGAATGTACAGGAAAACCTTTTGCTGTCCTGCTCCTACTAGAAAAGAAATGCAGAGTGGAATTCAACTTACCTAACTTAAGATAAAGTTAAGATATTAGGTAAATACTGATTTCTAACTAGTCTGTGACTAGTGAGTCACCCTTCAGGTTCCCTTTCCAACCAATTGAGGGATAGGTATTTGGAAACAGTTTGTCTGACTAAACATATATGTCTGCTTTGGGCTGAGACACATGCTGGGAATTCTCATTTCTCTCATTGACTACAAACGGAATTTAGTATGATGAACTCGGCAGGAGACATCTACACTGTAGATCTCTGCATTTGATCAGATAAATCCACCTACAGTGTACATAGTCCCATTGAGAGAGAGCTTGCTTCACTTCCATCTGTTCTCAAGAATAATGCCAAGCAAGTTCTCCTAACACTTCAACATGCTCATCATTAATGGTATGGGAAAAACAAAGAACCTTTGGGCCTTTTTATTTACTTTTTTTGCTGTGGAGAGACTACAAGAGATAACTGATTTGTCGTCAAGAACCTCGTATGCCTGTGGTCATGGGCTGCGACCACACATCCTTTCTTTGAACAAGGTAGTCAAGCAGTCGCTTCTGCCATAATGCGAGCTTTTATATATGACCAGAGACTCTTCTGTGTGCTACCTTTCTACTTTTATTGATGGTTCTCTCTCATACCTAGGTAGCCTAATGCTTCAGCCACTTCATTAAGTTATGAGGTGACAAATACTGACAACCAGGTGGCAGAATTTAGCTGACAGAACAAAAAAGTGATGTACTTTCCCTTGCCTGGAAAAGGAGGAGACTCTGGGGAAGAGAATTTTACAGGAGTGTAGAGAGATTTTGCATTTTAGACAGGAGTCACCCACCTGGCTATGAAGAGCCCCAGAAGCTGCTAAAGCTTCAGCATTTTGGCATTTTCTGGAAACAGGACAGTGCATTCTTGTGATGGTTTTTGTGATGACCTTTGAGGTATTTTGGTGCAGACTATTACTTATGATGATTGCAATATCTAAGGAGCTTTGCCACTCAAAGTCTTTAGTCAGGATGTGCAATTGATATAGCATTCCTTTATGCAATTTTCCGTGCTAGTGCCACTCATACACACCTTGACAAAGATTCCTCATTTTCCTTATACTGATATGTTCATACCATCAAAACAGTTTTTTGACCTTTCCATGTCTTATCACTCATCATTTTATTCTTTTTATTTTTTAGTTCTTGTTGTCATATCATTAATTGGTAAGAATTTCTTTCCTTTGCACAAACCAAAATAAAAATGCTGAACAGACAAATAAATGAACGACTGCTATATTTCATTCAATGTGTACATGAAAATGAGATCATCAAAGTACTGCTGTAATCAAGGCGAGTTGTCACAGACTTCATTGTAGTCAAAATATCATCCTCAGCAATATGGTACAGACAGCTAAGCAGACTTTAAAATGGACATGTGTCAAGAAAAGAAACTGAATAATACCTGGTCTATATGGAATGCTATATAAATATTCTCAGTTCATAGTAATGTAATGTTTTTTT
>RSEF01000003.1:50508805-50541423 GCA_003993805.1 Himantopus leucocephalus | reverse complement strand
AAAATATGGTTGGTAAATTTGCAGCACAGGTTTTCAAATATAAATATTACATAAATAGTGTTCTTGAAATGAAAAATTAACTCTTAGAGATGGATTAATGGATAGTAATGATTATTCAAGAAACATGATTCATTATTGACCATAGTAGATACAAGGTAAAAGGCAGCTTTGGCTTATAGTTTGTCTAAAACAGACATAAAATAGAGATAGAAAGCAGAATATGACAAATAGGATGAAGGAAAAATAGATAATAATTACTATCAATTAGAATTTGTGAAGTATAGAAAATCTATAAAAGAAATTAAAGATTGAACTAAATAAATATTCACGGCTTCTAGAGTTATGAAAAATGAAAGAAGATAAGAATAACGAAGATGAGTATATCCATTGTTAAAGAAAGCCTAAGTTTGGTAGTCTCGTCTTTAGATCTAGTCAGCAAAATTATCGATATTGCACAATAAATATTTTAGCTCTGTATTTGGAAGAAAGTAGCATAAGGCATTTTATTTCACATGCAGACTTTCCAGCCTTTTACTAACTTGGAAGGACTGCAGAAATATGTACTTGGTGTAGATATTTCTAAATGAATAGATTCGATAATACGTATTCAGAAGTCCTGAAAGAGATAGATAAGGAGATCTAAAGTCTGCTGATGCTCTTTCTAATAAATCTTGGAACAGAGGAAGTTCTGGTAAAATGAAATAACAACAGTGATGAAGTGTTAGCTGTTGTTGCAGTAAATAGTATCTTTTCCCTATTAAAAATGTCAAGCAAGATGTCCGTAGTAACTATATGCTGGTTAGCCTGACACCTATCCCTGACAAAAATGAGAAAGTGCCAATGAAATTAAATTAATAAAGACTGAAAGGGCAAGAAAGTAATCAATTTCAGACAGCATGACTTTATAAAGAGAAGATCTTGTCAACAAACTTGATTTAAATCTCAGACGTAATGACATATTTGGTTGACGAATATAATTGGGTAGAAACGATACACTATGATTTATTGCAGGGGGTTTGACTTCGTAACTTGTGACATTCTAATGTACTGAACAGATGTCAAAAAACTGTTGCCAATGAGAAATTATCCTGGATGGGAGTGATTTCATTGGACTTTCATAGACATTGGTACAAAGCCACATTTTAATCAGTGATCTGGAGGTGAATGGAAATGACCCATCATAGAACTTGTGGATGACACAGACTGGTTGGAACGGTAAACAAAGATGCAGTCATCCTCAGCAACTGAGATCACAAAAAAAAATGCACTTTAGTATACGTGCACAGCTGTACAACTACTTCCCAAACATAGGACTACATTTAAAAAAGTGGTGACCTCCCCCATTGTCTGTATGAACCAAACAACTCTACTAGTAAACCGTGTAACAGTATTCAGCTTTTATGACTGAACAGTGCTGTAATTTTTAATGTCTTAATTACAAATGGAAACAAATGATGTTTTACTTGGAAAGGGCAGTAAACAGGAAATTGCCATTGTGGGCAGGAAAGGTATCTATAAAAAGCAAACCCAGATAAGTCAAATTATACAAAAAACACCCAACTACACTTTGCTTGTCAAAACGATTGCAGTTTTCATCTATAAAAGGATGCTTCTGGGTGGTGACTCAAAACCCCTACATTTGCTATTTCAGATGTAATTTCCCTCATTCCATTCTCCTCTGGTGTCAAGAGTATAAAAAGAGACACACAGATTGCACACTGCCTCGGCAGACATCCTGTGAGCCAACACAACCTTTTCAGAACTAAATTCTTTACTTTCGTCATACTTGGAGCTGTGTCGGGCACAGGATTTTCCTGTGTCTGAAGGTAAAAATGTGCTACAAAGTGAAGAAGGACATTGAATTTGGCCATTCTTACAGTAACTTCTGCCAGCCAGGGATACCTGGACTTTTTCTTTAGTTGGGTGTGGGGGCCGGACTACACTGTCAGTCTTTAGTGACTAGGGAAAACCTCATCCCCTCCATTTTTCTCTGTTCTTTTTCTTGCCCTTGACAGGGTGAGCATTGTTTTGCATATTATTTTGAGGGGGGAGAGGGGGCTGGTAGTTCAGTTGGAGACCTTCCCTCTGGGTCCACGGTTCCTCCAAGGGAAATTGAAATCCTGGTATTTCAAATTTGTGATCTAGACGCATGTTCAGCAACATGTCTGTCTGTTCCCCAGCTGTGCCCAGGGCTGCGTTCCCCTTCTGGGGAACTTCTTTCTTAAGCTCTGCCTCTCTTTAAGCCTTTCTAGCAGCTGGTGCCCTTGTAAATTCAAGCTGCCCTAGGCCAAGAAAAGCCAGAGGCAAAAAGAAAAGCTCTTGTCATCTGCTTTCACCCTTATTAAAAGTCTTGTAAGGGAGCTTGGCCAAGTCTTGTGGGAAGACTGCAGCTCTCTGCTGCCCAACAGCCCTGTCTAGACAGGGTCACCTTGATGTGTCCCTGCCAGGCAGAACTGGTGTAGGAAGTGCTGCAGAATCAGTCCACTACGTGAACAAACGCATCGCTCAGAACAGAGACAGAAACTGATAAGCAGAAATAGAAATGAGTGCCATGAAGGAGGATCTCATCCTCTTCATTCAGATAAGCTGCTATTATTTTTTCTTCAGTCTGCATTTTGCATAATCTGACATGTAAGACAAGAAAGTTTTCCCATGAAATTTGATCCAAGTTTAGAGTGTTGGAAGGTGAGGACGTTCCCTGCTGCCAGTGGCTGCCGTGTCAGGTTTTGCATCTAAGTTGCAAGCAGTCTGAAGTATCCGTTGTAAAAGAGGTGTGAATTTTACAAAGCAAAGCAGGAAGTTTCCACGTTAGTAGAGATACATTCTCCTTTCCTTCATGTGAGCCAATAGGCAGCATTTTGTTTTGAGATGGAAAGTGATCTCAGACCACAAAAGGAAATCTTGCTACAACCGGTAGCTGTCTACAACAGTGGAAAGACATGGGCATTTTGAGGTTGAACACATTTGTACTCCATTTCTTTAAAGCCTTGGGTCAAAGTATAGGTGAAAAACACTCATAACAGAAGCAGCTAGTGCGTGGCACTGACATTTGAATAGAGCCGTGTGTTGAATCCATGAGGCAGTTCTAGTCTCAAATACAGCTTGATAAACTAAACAATACAGCCATTTGCTTTATATGCACAAGAAAATTCATTTTAGAGGTTATTTCTTCATACTATTTTATCTGTGGTCCGCAACATTACAGCTAAGCTCCCTTGACACTGTGTCGCTTCAGAAGAGTAAGAAATCATAATTAAGACCTATACATTATCCCTGAAATGACATCAGTTTTTCTATAGATAAATAAGTTCCTTTTCAAAATCTGTTACAAAAATATTATGGATGAAGAGCTAGGAAGTCAAAGTTAAGAAAATGTCATATTAGCATGTACAGCCTTGACTCAGCTGCACAGGCATAGCTAATATGAACTCTTGTCGTCTTAGTCACAGTCACCGGCAATGTATCATAAGTGAGCCGGATGCAAGGTTTGGTGTATGCTGAAGTTGTTTCTGATAAAGTCTGGTCCATCCGTATCATTTTATTAATTATGTGAACAGTGTATTAGTAAAATTCAGGTGACACAGCAGCTTGGCTTTCACAGATTTTCTGAGGAATGACAGGCTGTATGTCATTAAACAGTGAAGCTAGTAGATAATTTTAGAAAGAAAGTGAATCCTCTATTTTTCTCCTTTTTGGAGTAAGTTTAATTTTCTGTGAATGGGAAGAGTGCCTGTATTTAGAACCAAAATCCGTTCATTTACAGCCCATGTATAATGTAGTCTTTGACAACTAAAGAATTTTACCACAGCTTTCTGTTGATATTCTCATCTGCAGAGACCATCCTCGGCTGGGTGAGAGAATAGTTTGCCTTTCGTACAAAATCAGCCTTGAGCTTCATCTGAAAAAAAAATACCATGATGCTATATATATGCATATGAAATCCTTATTCAAACAATGGCCTGTTCTCTTGTATTACAGTATGTAAGCTGTCTAAGGAAATCATCAACTCCTTTTGCCTGTTTGATCTGTTTTCCTACCACAGTTCAAAAAGTTCAGCAAGTACAGTAATTAAATGTACCGTGTATTCCAGAGCCATGTATTACCAACAATGTTCATGTGACATGTTCATATGCACTATGTATTCCCAACAATATTCAGCATAGAGATGGGTCTTTGGAGCAAAATTCTGCAGTTTATTATATTACTAAGTTTTAAAATCTGTGGGCTCTTGAGATAACCCTAAAGCAGAATTTTAAATCCAGATCCAAACTTTGCTAAATTTATATTGTTTTTTCTTAGTCTCATAACAGCCTATGCTCCATTTGGTTGTAGGAAATCTTTGATGTCTGATTTTTCTGTTTGCAGTCATTGTAACTACAAATTTCTGCGTTTTGTATATTTCAAATAAATGTGTGCACAGTTAGGACACTGGTATTTTCCATTTCAGGAAGAAGGGAAAAGAGACTGAGAAAAGTATGAAAGGAATGGCTTTTCAACTGAAAATACAGCATCTGGTTCTCTAGTGTATTATTGTGTGATAGGTAATCATATGATCTGTTTCTGGTGGTCAAATAGAAGAAATAAACACATTCAACAGTATCTTATTTCAAAAGTGACACCATTGAAAACAGAGAATATTTGTAGTGAAGGTCATTGTTCAGAATGAGTGGAGTTGCCAGAATTTTGTGTGTTTACAAAAGGCTTTTGCTGGTTAGGAAATGTAGGAGTCAAATAAAGATTAACTGTGGAATGAAGGTTGCATGTGGCAAAGGCAGGTAGGTTCAGAATTGCTTGATGACATTGAAGAATGTACAGGTTTCCTGATCTTGGGCTTTGGGATATTTGTGTCCAAAAGGTGCCGAGTCCTTTTGAGTGTTGGGAAATGCTTTCCAATTTTTTAAAGCTTCTATTGAGGTTAAAAGGACTCTCGAGATGAGTAAGTGGGGGAGTCTGTCAAATCCAGAAACTGAGGATAGGGATCTCCCAGTGAACATCCTAAAGCTTTGAAATTCAGAGTTAATTACTTCTGGGGAGAAAAAGAAAAAAAAAACATGCAAAAAAAACCCCAACAAACAGACGAAAAACCCTAAAACAACCCAGCTATCTGAAAGTGAGAAAATCTGCTTAAAGACGTCCAAACTTTATTACATACTTTTTCTTTGCATGCAGCCTGCATATATCATTCTTTCTTTTACAGCTATTTTGTTTAACATGTTCTTTCTGGGTCAAGGGCTTTTTCTAAAATTTTATGGAGTGCATACCTTGTAATATAAATTTTGAACAACTGCTTGTAAACCTCACAGCTAAGCTGAAAATATGTCCAAGGCCCTGAATTAGAACGGATGTCATGTTTCCACTGGGGACCCACTTTTGGAAGACAGCAAAGACCCTTATTTCTGCTACACACAGAGCACCTCCTGCTCGCTGCTGAGCAGCCGTGGGCCAAGCTCCTAGTTGTGTTATATAGTGCTTTTAAAAGCCCGTTAGTAAGAAGCCATGGGGTTTTTTTGGTAGCTTAAAGGGCAATTTCCAGATGTTGATGTCTGTTGCAGATGTAACTCGCGCAGCAGTTGTGCTTGCTTGCTCTGTGGTTATTTCACAGCAGTTTCCTAGGTTACAGTCAGCTCTGTCTTGTTGCTAGTTACAGCTTTCTTATAAAAGCTGGTAAGTAATCGCAACCTCCACATCACCTCAGCCAGGAGGTGTTTGTCTGTGTGTCCGTTTTCTGGATGCCTCAGACAGCCCCCGTGCAGCTGAGCTGTGCAATGCGGAGGGACGGTCTGCCCGCTCAGCTCTCGGCAGAGTGCAGACACTCATGTGCACTTCCCAAAATCTGCAGTGCTCAGCTCTGTCTCACAAGTGTTAGGAAGTGCTTAGATACATGGGTCCCTGGCTGGAATATTTAAATTTTTATGGGCAAAGTGGTAGAAGTGACTGAGTGCCAGTCTCAAGGGCAGAACTGAAAGGGATCTGTCCTCTGACATACCACATGAGGGATTTGAGTCTGCACATTTCAGAAGCTTCTGAATTACTTTCTACAGTCATTCAAAAATGCATGGGATAAAATTCAGGAGTTGGGATGTACTGCAAATTGCACAGTGAGTTAAAAGCAGAACCAGAAGCAGAAGTTAGTGTTCCTCTAGTTTCCACTTCTTAGCTAGCAATGATATGGGTGTTACAGACTACCGTTAGCTACCTTGGAGATGATTATCAAAGTACTAGTTCAACAACTGATGTTAAAGCATTATTCTCTCAACAGATGTGATGATTAATAATAATAATAATAATATCCTCATCATTATTATCATTCATGGATGGGTTACTTCCAGAAGCAAACCTGTACCTCCAAAAATGGATGTAGCAGTCATAATGTCTTCCACACATAAAAGAAGCCCTGCTAGTAAACCAAGTTTACTTGCAAATCTGTATCTATTCTCTGACTGCTTCAACATCTTGTTGAAAACTCCTCTATTGTCATTGGGAAGGTCTGCTGTTTCTTTTTAATGTTCCTCATAAAAGGAGACCAAAGTATTGCATTTGTTTTCTTGTCATCATCTAACAAATAATCAAGTTGTAAATTATTCTGTAGCGACTTGCATTTTTACTTAATTGAGTAGTTCACTTACATTTGGCTGAAGTACATATACCTATTTAAATATTACTTATATTTCTAGTTAATTATGTATACAACTGTTAGCTAGCTTGGGAAACAGGCTTTTTATTAATTCTATCCACTGTGACAAAGTTTCTACAAAACCCTTAGAAACATGAGAGGTTATACATATATAAGCAGCCTGCTTTCCTCTGTTTGAGAAGTATCTACATAGAAAATACTAACATATAAAGTGTAACTGAGTTTTAAAAACAAATTTTCTGATTAAATTTGCTCCAGATTATAAATGTTGAAAACTTAATCTGGAAAGAAACTTAAAATCAATATATACCTTCACTTGTATTTTTTTTTCTTTTAAAAATTCCATTGATCAGTGAAAAGTCTGTTTGCTTTAATTTCCACGTTAGTCCTTACAGTATAGAAGGAACAGCTCTATGCTGGTATAAAATATCTTGAATAAAAATTTGGCTTGAAACTTACTGGGAAGAAGAACAGACCTGGATCGCCTTATTTAATTACGCAGGCTGTTTCTAAAAGTAAACTGCAAAATGTAAAAATGATGTTAGTTTTACAAGCTAAAGTGGTTTAATTTTTTTAATAGATTATGGAATATAAGCACCTTTTAACCTGGTCAAATCACATTAAAAAACTTTCAGGATTGCAAAAAGCAGTGTGAAAAGAAATGACAAAAATAATTATGATCTGAAGAAGTTAAAGGGTAAAAAATGTACCGAGCTATGCTCCCTGTTTCAAATATCCTTTAAAATACTTTTTGATTCCGCTTTTCAGCAGAAAAGCAAGATGGGGTCAACTTTATGGGAATGGATCTGTACTCAGATTTATAAAGATACATAGGAGCGCTATTGATCTGGAGGAACTGGAAGAGCCCCGGTAATGAAAAAAGAGGTTAAGTGCTGTCAGGAATTGCTGTTTCTTTAAGCTGATACTGAAGGCTGTATAATTTGTAACAGACTGGGGAGAAGAATTGGGTTTGGAGCCCTTTATTTTAAATTTGGGTTTAAATTCTCGTTCTATACATAGTTTTTCATTGCTTAATGTTGTTCCAGACCTGTTTTTACATAGTCAGCATCTCGTATGTGAAGAATGAGTTCCTGTGCTGCTCCTCCAGCAGGGGCATCACGGCAGATGCGGCTCAGTGCAAATGAAGCTGTAAAGTAGTGAGGAATGCTTTCCATTTTGAGTTATTTCTGGCATTGACATGGTCCTCAACATAGTTTAATAAGCCACAGGGTAGATCAGGCTCCTGCAGCTCCTGCAATCAGCTGGTACTGCTGTCACGGCATGCACTAGGGCCTCATTTTTGGCCCTACTCCCCAACATCTTCCTACTGCCAGAGCTTGTTGGCAGCAGTGGTGGGTGGTACCAGTGCCAGCGCCATTGCCCTGGTACCAGTACCACAATAATGTCCAATTGTAAATCTGTGTGACAGTGAATTACAGCAAGTATTACTGTGCTCCTGCCTGCGCCGCCCTGGGCAAATTCATCTCACCTCGCTGAGCCCCCGCCTGACCCTGCAGCACCTCCAGCCCAGGGCCAAGCACCAGCACATGCCTGGACTCTGCTCTCAAGCAGAGGCAGGACATGCTCCTCCCTGGGGACAGTGGCTGTGCTGCACCAAGCCTGGGGTCCACCAAGCCTGTATGGTGTTGCAAGGAGTAGCCATATGCAGGTCCCTAGGAAAGAGTAGGAGCAGACAAAGCAACTATGATACTGTCTCTTACACTTTCTCAGACTCCAGTTAGCTGAGGAGACTTCCTGAGACCGCTGTCTCTTCCATGTACTTGACAAGGCTGTCTTGAAAAGGTGTAGATTTTTAGCTTGCATATCATCCTTTGGCAATAAGGTTAACGGATGTATTGTGCATGGCATGAGGAACCGCTTCCTTCCAATCTACTGCATTGAACTTCATGCCTACTATCTTCATGTGATACCCCCTAAATCCTGTATAGAATCAAAGTAAACAGCCACAGAATATATGCTGAATTTAACTTGCCACTTTATCATCCATCTTGTAAAGTTCTTCTACAGTTCTTCACAATCAGCCTTCGTCCTTGCCTCTCTAAACAATGTAGTGTCATTTGCAAACTTTCTCACCTCGCTGCAACGCCCTGGCTGGGGGGCCACAAACGGCAGCTCCCAGCACACGTTCCTGTGGCACTCCAGTCATGGCGCACTCGCGCAGCAAAAACTAGCTGTTTACTCTCTGCTTTGTGTCTGCCTGCAAAATACCACCTATTCATTTCTGTGTAGGTCTAAGCTCTAACAGTCAGTCTACCTAGTCCCTTTGTGGCTGCTATAGAGTCCCTGTGAGCTAACAACACATCTATCTGCCAGCAGCTCTGTGCTGCTCTGGTACACCTAAATCAAATTGCTGTACGTGCGCAAGTTTCCGTATTTCGTTCTAGGACATTAAATACTGCAGTATTTAACTTCTGTGCACCCAAGTCCTTTATTGGATGTAGCCTGAAGTATACACCAACGCTGTTCCTTTGTATAGAAACAGTAGAATAGAAAAGCATTTGAAGGTACTACCTTTTTACAGTCCTTTACTGGGAAACCCAGCTACGCTTCTGAAAGAATGATAAATGTTGGGCTGAGGTTGTCTGCACA
Source organism: Himantopus leucocephalus (assembly GCA_003993805.1). Classification (NCBI taxonomy): domain Eukaryota; kingdom Metazoa; phylum Chordata; class Aves; order Charadriiformes; family Recurvirostridae; genus Himantopus; species Himantopus leucocephalus. The sequence continues at coordinate 50,532,179 of RSEF01000003.1, read as the reverse complement.
GTCAGGAGGCTGAAGTCTTTCTTTTCCCCAGTCTTCCTCTCATACTTCTCTCTCATCAGTAAGTCTTTGGATCTCTGAAGACATCTATCACTGAAATGGGGAAGCTTGTGTGGGAGCCAGAATTAGACACGCTTTGGACCCGGGGTGAGACCTGCTGTAGGGAGTCTCACTCTCAGTTTTTTGCAGGTGGATCTCAGCTGTGTCTGCTGCACTTGAAGCTGCAGGATCACCTTCACAAACCCCTTCCCAAACATACACCAGAGGGGATTGCATAGTCCTAGAGGTTAAGTCAGTTTTAATAAATGGCTTCACATTGTTCAGAGGATATGAAAACCTCTCCCCAGTGATTAGATTTGGTTTCAATATAATTCATTTATTTACCCAAACATGATTCTCATAAGGAGATTGAAAGACAAACACTGTGAAGATTAATCAGTAGAAAATGGTAATTAGAGAGAAAAATCGTAATTGACTTGGTTTTTGAACCCAACAGGCATTTAACCTAACCGGACAGTAATGCATTCTTACTGTATATTACAGCTGGACCTCCAACTATCTAGAAGCCATAAAGCTGAACTGTCCCACTTTTTCTTAAAAATAAGCATACTGAAAAAAAAGGGAAAGAATTTTCCACCTCTGGAGGTAGATTTTATTAAAAACATACCAAACCAGATACTACATATAATTTCTCTATATATATTTATACACACATGTACACCACAGCTATACATTGTATACATATACATATTTGTATCCCATATACTGACCTAGAACAAAGTAATAATTTTAAACAGAGAAAAGCTGGTGGCCAATACATTAAATGAAAATGTCTGGGAAAATATAAATCCTTCAGTGTGTCTTTACAAGTGCGCCATTACTTCCATATTGCTTTCCAGCCCATCAACTATTAATGGCTTTGTAGGCTGCCACAAACTTCTCAGAGAGCCCTCCAGATTTTTAAGAACTCATCTCCCTTCTGTGAGGACTTAGCTGTGGGTTTGCTCCCTTCTTCAGGCAAGTCCCCTGTGACTCCTGGGAGAGTCCCACCCTGTGTTCATGTACTAGCTGCCAGGTCCCACTCCCTGTCCCACTCCGTACTCCCGCAGCTTTCCCTGCATCCATACGCGCTAGGGGAGCAAGCAAGCTCCTGCTCCCTTGGCAGTGCACAACAGGACCCAGAGGGCAGCAGCCGTGACAAGGCAAAATGTGGCTTTCCTTTTCTCCATTCTGAACTTTTTTAACAAAACCACAATGTTGCAGTGATTACAGAGTCAACTGCAAACGAAGTGCATGTTTGTACCCTCTGTTGCACACATAATATGGCAATGGTTCAAAAGCTCTGTCTTTAGATATTTATTTACTATGCATTTTATGTGCATGGTGAATGGGCTATGTTTGCCCTTATATCGTGTACACTTGACAGTGCCCTCTGCTGTAGTCAGTGTAGTAGTATATTAGAACACAGCCTGATCAATCAAGAAACCGTAAAACAAATACCTTTAAAATGTTATTTTGTCATCTCTGGGGGAGACTCTACATAAGTTATGAGCTCTCATAGTATTAGACACAGATGATTCATGGCTTACTACCAGTTAGTTCATAATGGTGTGAGGAAGAGCTTGTTTTTATCTTTCTTCTTTGTAACTGGCTTTTTCTTGATGGCTTTTTTCCATCAGCTCTCATTTGTTTATGACATCAAAATTCTCTGTCTTGGAAATTGCTGTGGTGTCGCAAGCAGCGTGTTGTGGTCTTACCGCGAATGAATCGGTAGGGAGGTTGAAAGGAAACAACTTCTACTCAGCTACCTTGCTAATCAGCACTCATGGCAAAAAAAAATCCTTCCCAGAACAGAATGGGGATTATTTAATGGGCGAGAGATTTGGGAGTTGTTTATAGAAAACTCCCTGAAGCCTTAGGACTAAAATACAGCTGCAGTGCTGAAAGCAAATCAGATGCTGGATTGTATTGCTGGGGTAAACAAAGTGAAGCAAAGCCTGGGAGGGGATGGTCTTCTTACATAAGACACCAGCTACGTTGCATCAAAACTGCTATAACCCCTATTGTGGCCTGCGCCTCAGGGTATAATTGCTCTTGAGAAAAAGGAACAAAGCAAAACAACAAAAATGGTAAAAAGTTTCAAATATTTAAGCACGAAAATGTTGGAAAATACGAAGTTTTCTTTCCGTGGGGGGAAAAACAAAAGAAAGGAAAAAACACCTTTAGAGTAATCTATTGAAAGCATTTGCATTTAGCATACAAAAAGCTAACCTGCATGTAGGTGCATTTCTTTTTTCACAGTCAGAGAGCAAAAAATGAAGCTAAGTAATGTGAAAATCAGATGATGGAAACATAATGAAGGTTAATGATCGCATAAAATAGGTTACCAAAAACCTATTGAGGGCCTTTAAAAGATATCTCTCTGCCTTTCAGAAGATACAGCAGAAAAAAGGATAGAGAGTTACAGGAGCGCGAAAAGAAAATGATACAGAGAGCACAAAGAGGAGCAGATTTAACAATGGGACATGTCACTCTGTTCTCTACTCTGTAAGTCCTTACCCTGTGTTCATCACTATGTATCTGCTCCACGTCCCTGTTCCCTCTTTATCAGCAGACTCAGCCTGTCAGAGAGCGTGAGATGAGCTCACTTTTTTTTTATCCTGATTTTATATGGAAATAAGTCTCACGCCATAGCACTATTTCTGCATTTCTGCTGAACTTTCACACCCCTGTAGTAACTTGGTAACCTGTGGGGCCAATTTTAACCATACGTTACCAGATATATTTCCACAAATTTCACGAATAGGTAGTGGGTTAGAAGAGAAAGAGAGAGAGAGACCTTTCATATGTCCTGAGCTGTATTATGAGCTCAGGCCTGATTAAACACCAGAAAATCCATATCATTTCTCAAACTCATTATACAAACGCCTGCAAAACCGTCTTCTTGATTGCTAATGCTCATAGAAAAGCTTTCTTAATTTCTTTCAATACAGCGAACTCCTGAAAGGGAGAAGTTTTTTTATTTTGGATCAAACTGAAGAAGACTGTATATATCCCAAAGCCCTGCTCAGTATTCTAGCTGTACCAACTGGCCCAGTAAAAGATATTACTTGTCTCCAGAGATCTTGCCCCAGAAAAAGATACTACTTTTCAGCAAATATACTATGAAATAACTGCACAGATATCAGGGGTGGATTTATAATGTACCTTTACAGCTAAAATAAGATTTTAAGAAATCCTTACTAAGTGCAGTCTTGCTGTTACACTGTTTGAATGTTGAGGTATTCATTCATTCATCTGCTTTTGTATCAAAGCTGTATTTTAGTCTTGCATATGAATTTTATACAACCATTACTCACAGAAAAACCAAGAGAAACTCTCTCTCGAATGTGAAGTACTTCACTAATGTGGGACCCACTGCTCCAAGAGGCCATTAAGACAAGTCATCCGGTGAGATATTTTTCAAAGTTGAGATGCAATCAATAATTGGACAGTTATGCCAGCAAAAAACAATATATATTTACAGATAGGACAAAGAGGCCAGGCATTGGTTGTTCATTGTGGTGGACAAAAGTTTCCCACCTACTTTATCAGTAATTGATTGTCCAACAAAATTAGAAAGGATTTTCTGTTTTCAAATAATATGGTTGAGAAATTTTGTTAACAGCATTTTTTAAAGGTTGCTGCAAGAGAGAACTGGAACCTCCTGGTTTAGTATCTCTAAGTATTTAATCCGGTATCACTGAATAGTCTTTTTTTCACAAATGCAAAAGACAAAATACTGTAAATCTGGAGTAGTTCCTGATACTTGCTAAACATCATGCAGGGTTGCAAAATTTCAGAGCAAATCAGAGTTGTTTAAGAATTGTATAGTGATGATTATTGGCTTGTAAGAATCCTTTAGAAAAGGATTCCATGTTTTCTAGGAAACCTGAACCCACTAAATTTCATTTGATGTACAGATTATTGGAAACACTAGATTATTCTAGTTACAGATATCTATATGAATTCAATTACAGGCTGCAAAATTTGTGTCTATACAGGGCTGTGGTATGATCTGGTAGAGTAACTATGGCATTCCAAATGCCAATCAGAATTATAAATAGGAGTGTGTCTTCAGAAATATTAAGGTGCATAAAAAAAAGAAAAAAATCTTTCCAAACTATCTCTTCCATTATTTCATTTTTGTTTTAATGAAGAACCTTTTGGGGAAATTGCTATGCTTGAATAGCATGAAGAATGTACGTGACATTTTATTTCTTTCACCTGTGACCCTGCCTATTATTCTCCTCAGCAGTCCAGAAATGAAACATTTCATAAGCTATTTGCTCTTTACTGGACATTTAATTATTATGCACCTCATTTCTTTTGTTTAGTTGTTAAATTAAAAAATATATATACTTAATTTTCTGTGAGTTTAGGGCTATTTTATAATTTCATAGGATATTCCGAGGTGTGTATGTTACTATAAGATAACACTGGCAGGTCACTAAAAGCCTTTGCCTCTGCCTCATACTTCACAACACCCACAAGGCATGTGTTATCTCAGAGTACCACACGTCTTGTTAAGCCTTACAGTTTCTGTGGCTGATGGACAAGCTTACTGTCAGGGTCTTAACAGAAATGCTACTTTTATATTTTTATAGCTCTCCCATTGTCTACAGTTCAGTGCTAAGATGCACATCCGTCGTAAATTGGATGTGTATAATGGGAAGGCGCTTAGACCAAAGTCAACAAAGGGATAGGCATAACACTAGTTTCCTTTGAAAATCTGGAGAAGCATGGACAGATTTTGAGTGCAGAGCTGCTAGTGGGCTGAGATGGCCCAACAGCAACACCAAGAACACCAACAATATTTCAAATTATTTTCTGGTTTAAGAAAAAAATTCAGTAGAGAAGGCATTAATGAAACAAGATTTACAAAGACTCGCTCTAGGTTGTCGTGTCAATTATCAGGTGTATAAAACTGACGTATTGAGAAGACCTTATGTAAGTAATCACATGTGTTTTAATTGCTTGGCATTATATATTTCTAATACAAGCTCCTAGAAAATTTGGATTAAATAAATTTGCTGTGAACTAGAAGTAAAGATCTAATGGAAAATTTTACTTAAGCATCTGCTTATACTTGAGATCATTTCAGTGAGACTATTCAAATGGTTTAAGTTAAGCTCATTCTTAATGGGGACCTAATGTTTAGCTTGCTACTCTCAGGCATTAGACATCGCTTTCATTAAGAATTATACATCTTAATTCCTTGCGTAATGCCGTGTGTATAAAATCTTAGCAGTCATTATGCAGGACAAAAACATCTAATTGGATCCCATAGAGACAGTGGCATTTGTCAAAAATCGGAGAAATTCCTTTTCTTTAAATTAAGGTTTTTCAAAAAATAGCAAATGTGTATATTATTCCTTGACTTCAAGAGCGATTCCTTTCTTTTATCTGTCGTCCTATTACTAGTTCAGGTGGCATATACATTATTATAAATACAGAAAATCGCATGTTTGCATCTTGTAAAGTTATTTGCCTTTGGAATCTCCTATGTGATTCATCAAGAAAAGGTGCTGTCACGTAATTCTGCCTCTGTGTGTGCGTGTACTGAGCAGATGGCTAGGTAGTTACTTCAGGCATCCAGGATGGTGGACAAGCTAGAGCAAAAAGTTGTTAATTCTGACTTTCTAATCTTATCTTAACAAGTGATGAACATTTACCAAATTCCTGGAACTGGACACTGACTCCTCAAGCACTAGAGTGCGTGAACAGAGGCTATATAAAATGAGCTGAACTTAAGCATGGGATTCATTTCCAACTTGTTCTTTGAACATGAGATCAAACAAAATGTTGATAGAAACCTTGAATTTTGCAGCTTGGGACCACTTTTAATTTGTAAACATAACACTTTCTTTTAACGGAAAATAGAGATTACTTGAACTGTAAGCCAAATTCTATCCTTTTCCCATTAATAACTACCAGGTTTCCATGAACTACAATTTTCTCATATTGCATCTGAGAAAAGTGATGTACACTTGATTCTCCAGCGGGAAAATAACAGATATCACAACCTACAGGGGTAAATTAAAGTCCGTCTCTATTTGACAATTGTTATTTTGCCACATGCTTTGTCTCTTTTTGTTTTGCTGCTTATAGAAAAATTCTGACCTCTTGTGTATCCAAAAATCAGATTGAAGTCAGAAGGAGCTGGTGGTGCACAGTTGTGACACACAGTTGCAGTAAACAGTACATAAAGGTAACACAACATAAGAGTCAAAGCAAGGTTTGCTAATGATCCTTATTTAATAAAAAGCTACAGTAATAGCCCCCAAATACTGCAATAAGACAACTGGGAGCCGTAGTGGTTTGGGGCCATTATTGTGGGCTTTTAATACAGCTTGCAAAAGTAACCTTTCTTTGTTTTCTGTGTGAGCTGGCAGCTTGCCTTTGAAGCTAAAGAACAAAAATACAGTGGGGTCATACACTAACGGTGGCTATTTTCTTTTTTCTTTGCATTAAATTCCCAGTAGCAAAGGGATTTGAATTTTGAGGGGAAAAGAGACAAAAATATAGCATTTTCCGCCAGATTATAATTATCTCAAGGTAAATGATACCTTTCTATTTATCAGTGACCCATTGGTATGTTTCTTTCTTCTTTGATTTATGCAAAAAGAAAACCCCCCAAAAAGGCCAGAATGTGATTAGCAACAGAATAGAACCACGGGCATATACGCTCAAGTAGTGGAGATTAGACACACACTAATAATTTCCTCAGGCTCGGTTTTATCTGAATAATATATGGAAAAAAGCAAAGTTTCCTTTTTTTTTGTCTTCTTGATTAATTATCTGCTTTTTATGCAGGTCATGAATACAGAATTTAGCTTAGGCTACCCTACTTACCATTGACGCATTTGCATAGAATGCCTTAAGGATACCTCAGGAGGTAGAAAAGGTGAATGTCTCCAAACCCATACCTTTTTGTTTCTACCCCAAGAGCACTCTGAAGTCATGTGGCTTCATAGCTGGAAGGCTTCCAGGTGTGGCTGCTTCTGAGCCTTTTGAGAGCAGGGAAGGGGATGAGAGGAAGAGATGATACATCTTGTGTTAGATAGTAGTATTGTTCTTACCAGTGTTGGTATAGTGACGTTGTTAGCATCGTTATAAGCCTATTATTGCTTTTATTAAGTTCTAACAGCGATTATGAGGCTCTGCCTATGTTCAGGAGCAATGTCAGAAGTGTAGTTTCCACGTATGAACAAAAGGAAAGGGAAGGTATTGGGAGAGAGGGAGAAAAAAGAAGAGAAGTTTTGATCACTGTTTTTAAGACAACAGGTTTTTAAAGGCATGAAAAAAAAAGATATTTTTTTTTTTTAAAAAGATAGCTTGAATTGTTTATCAGGAATGCAATGAAGAGAGTCAAGATATAAAGTAGTCAGAGAAATGGAAAGAAAAAATGAATTTAGATGGAATGCATAGGAAGAGTAACGAGGGGGGGGAGGCCCAGGAGGAGTTGCATTACTGCAGCAGAATGTCTCAAATGACAAATATTTAGGTATGTGCTGTGCTTGTCTAGTGAGTCTTGATGCCTGCCATACAGCTGCACGAATTCATATTCTAGATGTCACAAGCAGGCAGGTAGGCCCTGATCCTGAGCAGCTGTAAATTAATGTAGCTCCACTGGAGAAAATGGAGTCATCCCCAATTCCGTGAGCCCAGGAGCTTTCCACGATAGCAAGAAATTTCACATGTAATCAGATCATCAGAATACAACCTAATTATCACATAAGATGAATTCGTGAACTCCCTTTTGTATTAAAAACCAACAATAAAACCTACTACTTTGGTTTCTTAGAAGCAGTAAATAAATGAGGCATTCATCAGCCATGCACGCATATTCTAAAGAAGTAAATCATTTGCACTGCAGTCATTAATTCCAGAAACTATAAAAACGACATGTCAGTTCAGATTTCTGAAAACAAGACATGTCAGTGGGCGCGGGGATCTCCTAGTGGTACTTGGAGGGAGTGGATCATGCTTTTCTGAGACGTCATGCAGCCTCTGCTCCTGCCAGCACTGGTACTCAGATGCACTGTGGTTGATTTGTCTTCTTGCGGTGGGTCTTTTGAACGAAGACTGATTCACGGGTGTATTTTTGTCAAGCATAAACTGTTTGTATAGAGAGGTCTGGTCTACTCCCATGTTGTGCAGAAGTTCCAACTTGGAGTGGTCCTTTTGTACATGTGCATGTGATATCTTTTTCCTTGGGATTTAAGGGTTGCATCTGCTTTGCTGACTGCGGTGAGAAAAGGGTGAATATCTGGGCTTTGGTTTAGGGTAATCTGTTGTGCCATCCAGATTGTAGTTCCATATCATATGTTTACTAGCAGTGAAATTTATGCTAATTGTGGGTCCTAGGAATGCACTGTGCTTCTATACCTACGTGTGTGAGACAGATTTCTACACAGCCATCTGAGACTTTCTTGTCTTTACTGATAAATCCCATGGATATATGGAGAGCAAACAGCTGACGGAGGAACTTGCATCTACACTGGAAGTAACATGCTTTTGATGGTGCCTGTTCCATGACTTCACCCTTGGTAAAACCAGGCAGAAAATTACTCCTAAGTATAGACCCTACGCATATTTGCACCTGAGAAGAACCTTTGCAGCATATTAACCCACTAACATTGACATACACAAAGGATTCTCAGGATCATGCAGAATCAGGTCTTAATAAATAATATGCCAAAATAAAAGATAAATAAAATTTTGCACACATTCATACCTGATAAAAATGTGGTAGTCACTTTTTGTAGTTTTCACTAAGCAACTGGGAAACAGAAGTACCAAATCACTGGGGTTGGGAGGGATATCTGGAGATCACCTAGTCCAAGCCTACCTCTTGGTGGGCTGGAGAAGGTTCCTCAGGTCAGGTCAAGTGAGGTTATGAATGTCTCCAAGGATGGAGACTCCACAACCTCTCTGGACAACCTGTGACCGTGTTCTACATCTAATAAACAACATCTACTCCTCTCTCTTTGTCCATCTAAGCCACTTACCTCATTGTAGAAGGTAATCAGTTTAGTTAGGCATGATTTCCTCTTCACAAATCTATGCTGACTACTCTCAATCACCTTCTTGTCCTTAATATGCCTGGAAATGGTTTCCAGGATTAGTTCCTCCATCAGCTTCCCAAATGACCAAGCTGAGGCTGACTGGCCTGTAGTTCCTCCTTCTTGCCCTTCTAGGTCCTCCTTCTTGCCCTTCTTGAAGACAGAAGCGACACTGACTTTCTTCCAGTCTTCAGGATCCTCTCCTAATTGCCAGGACCACTCAAAGGTAATCAAGAGTGGCCTTGTAATGATATCGACCAGCTCCCTCATTACTCATGGATGCATCCCACCAGGGCCTATACACTTGTGTAAGTCCACCCTTCTTCAGCAAAGCCAAGTCTTTCTTTACCAAAGACTTCCCCTTTGGTCTCAGGGACCTGGGATTCCTGAAGGCAAGTCTTGCCAGTAAAGACTGAGATGAAGAAGGCATTGAGTACCTTGGCTTTTTCCATGTCCTTTGTCACCAGATTCCCTGCTCCACTCAGCATCAGGCCCACACTTTCCTTGGTCTTCCTTTTGTTGCTGATGTACTTGCAGAAATCCTTGATGCCTTTTGTGTCCCTTACCAGATTCAGCTCCAGGCAGGTTTTGGCTCTCCTAACCCCATCTCTGCACATTTGCATAGTGTGTCTATATTCCTCCTGGATCCCTTCTCCCACCTCTTTCATGCTTCATTTTTAGGTCCAAGTTCAGTCAGGAGCTCCTTGTTCATCATACATGTCCCCTACTACTTTTTATTGATTTCCTGATGGTCGGGATGGACCATTGTGGAGCTTGGAGGAGGTGATCCCTGAACACCAACCACTGTCCTGGACCCCTGTTTTCTTCAGGGCTGGCTCCCATAGGATTCTTCAAAGCAGGTCCCAGAACAGGCCAAAGCCTGTTCTCCTGAAGTCCAGGCTTGTGGTCCTGCTTTTTGCCTTGTTCCCTCCTCTCAGGATCCTCAACTCCATCAGTGCATGGTCGCTGCAGCCTGGGCTGCCTCCAGTCTTCACATCTCCAAACAGTTCTTCCGTGATGGAAGTATGAGGTGCAGCAGACCATATCCCCTTGTTGGCTCCTCCCTCCATCACTTGTGTCAGGGCATTGTCATCAATGCACTCCAGAAAATTTGTTTGTGCCCTGCTGTGTTGCCTCCCAAGCAATTAATGAAATACAGTGTATGTCGAGTGATTTGTAGATCTGTTAGAAATCCAAAGAAAAGTAAGAAAATTGCTAAGTTGCAAAATTATTTTTGATGAACATGAAAGTTTTATGGAGCATATGTTTTGCAGTCAGGGATCTTGCTACCTGTCAGTATACGCTGATAAAGGACAAAATTTTTTGAGTTTATACACATGTATATGTATTTAGAATCTGAATATGGAATTTCTTTTGCTAAAATGTTTATTGTGTGGGTCATCAAAATGGTGCAGAGACAAGTGCCAAGTTGTTTGCATTTCCTGTAAGCCAGCTAATGCTCTGAGCTCACATTTCAGGGATCATTTTTTGGTAGTTTGTGTAATTACTTCACAGAAAATGTCTAGGATCAACAAACCAGAAAAGGATCAGTTTGAAAGGTCAGACAAGAAGTCACGTTATTGACTAGGTATATACTCTCTGAACACAATTAGCACAAACTGTGCAAGTTTTAAAAAACACTCTCGTTTCAGAAGAAAATTACTTGAAACCACACAACTAGCCTTTGCACTGAAAAGAAGGTATAGAAATTGAGGGATTTTTAATTGGCGCTCTGGGTTGTGACAGGGGAGTCCTGGCATGAACCAGGCCAGCTATCATTGATTTTTTGATCAGACCTGTGTTTCTCAAGAAGAATCTGCTTTTCTTCCTTGAAAGATGAAGCGTGATATTTTCATTATTATCCTAATGCTTTCTCCAGCAGTGTTTATAGAACATTTTGCAAAGATGATGCCCCATTCGGGAGAACCAGATCTGAAGCTTTTCAAAAATTCTTGCAATTTCTTTCTCACTTCTCTGCTAAAAAAAAATTTATTTTAGTTCATTCGCCTTTCAAATGACTTGGAATTGCAGATCCTGAGTCTAAATCTATCCTTCAGAGCTTGGAGTTGATGGAGTTCTGAGGTCTGGCTCCATCTAATTTTAGAATGAGGCTTAACATGAAGTTTTCATCTTTTTTTGAAATTTGCCCAAAGTTTCTCAGTGTTGTTCAGTGTCAATATTCAGGCTTAGAAACACCTCTAATTAGAATCATCTAATACAGGAATTTTTTTTGCAGTAAAGTACTATTCACACTCTGAATTTGAACCAAGCAATTGTTGAACTGAATGGTGCTGGTCTTTGAAGAGAACACGGATTGGATTCAATGTTTGTATATTAAGTATTCCCTAATTTTAAAGGATTCACTTCTTCATAAGACAAACATAGACTAGAAGCAAAATAGGGGCTTAAGACCATTCCTTCCTCTTGCCCTCCCCCCCCCCAAAAAAAAAAAAAAAAAAATTTCACTCTTAGAAATATCCTAAAGCCTTGCTTAATCTGGTCACAAAGAGGAAAGGCACGCTCACTGGGCTCTTGTGCAGAAGCCAGGCAATTCCTTAGATGAAAAAGACTTAAAGAAATCTGTTCATTCTTTTGTGCTCTCTCTGGCACACAGACTATATGTGTGTTTGTAGTAATAAAAAACAAGTGCTACACATAAGAGATAGCATGAACCCAATAAAACACTTAAACCAGCACCATAATTATTTGAGATATATTATTTTTGTTATTTTATTTGGTACATGGTTATATTTAGAAGGATGGGTTTTTTAGGTGGTGTTAGAGTCAAGAGAAGATGCAATGCCCTTGAAAAAAAAGGAGCACCCCTTGCTCCTTTTTATGTGTTTGGTGCATCTGAATACCATTTCTTCTTTATAAGTCTGTTTTGTCAGGACTGGTTTTGCATGTATCAGCTGTTAGTAGCCCTGGACTGGATCTTAGCTGTTGACTATGATTTTTTTTGGAATCTTTTTCAATTGCAAAAGCTTAGCGAAGCCTGCCTGTGTTGATTCCTGTGTCACTGCTGCCATCTTCTGGGAAGTTTTTTATATTGCTGAGTGGGCTTTTTTTAATGTAGTTGAATTCCAGCAATCAGGAGATGAACAACGTACGTGCTTCTTGCACATGGTTACAGGAACACAGTCAGAATGGCGTAGAATAAAAGTTCGTATGTGGGGTGCCTCGGTTATGTTAGGGATATTTAAAAAAGCATTCAGGGAAGTGAGTGACCTGATTTCTATTGCAATTCAGTGTGAATTAGGCACTGGGTAATTGCTTAACTCCCATCAGCTTCCCAGCCTGCGTATTCAGTAGTTCATTTCAAGAACCATGTTAATGAATCCATCAGATTTCCAGGTCTGTTTGCACATATAAATGTGCAGCTAGATGCTCAAATGCCCAGGGCATGCATGCATAGCAGCAGTATTATCATATGGAAATAGGTTTCTCGCACTGTTTAAGGGCATATTAATTGTACTCCAAAGCTGCTAGAGCAGGAGCTAAAGCCACAGGCAGTAAAATTCATTCCTCATGACATTCCTTGTGAACTGATATATGCATTCAGCAACAAAACATCTTTTTCAAACTTGTGAGAAGTGATATTTTAACGTAGCTTCCAACCACTTTGTTGCAAAAAAATCGACTTTTAGCATCACACATGTAAAGTGATGCATCTTCTGCAGGAAGAATATTTTCAAGAGATATGCTGTTATACTTGTTATAAAATGCTTTGTCTCACACTTTCTAAAGGCATCTCAAGGTAACTATTGTTTTTCCTCTTTGCATCCTAGTTCCTTAAAAATAATGCTTCCTTCTGTATAAAATTTTGGTTCTTATACTTCTCTGTATCCATTTGAGTGTTGACAACATACATGATAGCTTTTTTTTCTTTGGAACGTAACTCACGCTCTGACTTTATCTGCTCTAGGCTAAATGCTGTATTGTTCCACTGGAGTTACAGTCTGCTACTGTAAGTGGGAGAGATATACAGTGTATGTTTTAATATATGCCTATATATATTAAGTATTTAGAGATGTAGTTCTCCTTTTCTTCTTTTTCTTTTTATCGTGTGTAAGTGGAAGCTTTTGTGAGATATTCAAAATATAGAGAATAATATCCACTAGATTACAGAAAGATTTTTAAAAAATCACAGTTTAGATACATCTTATATCTTTGTCTCCTTAAAAAATGTTCCTTATATTCATAAGTGACTAATCCCCTTATCCCTTGCATTTAGTTTCTAATATATTCCATTAAATGATAAAGTGGCAATAATATTGATATTTTTCAATGTTTTCTCATGTAAATACCATGTAGTTTATTATGGAAATAATTTGTAGAAATCTTAAGTTTACCTGCATCCACTTTGCATTTTGTTATTCCTCCAGGCATAAAATTGTTCAAAATTATACACAAATAGATGTGGTTAGGTGTCTGTACCACTTAGTAAAGTTACTTAAATGGGAACAGAATTAAGCCAATAGTCTTTTCTCTCCAAGTGTGCCAGCAAGGACCTAACACTGAATTAAATTGCTTTGTCATGTCTGTACTAAGCAGTGAAGTAAGGGATCTCTGTAGTTCTACATCCCCAAGCTAGCTCCAAGCAGTGCTAAAACATCTACCCAGCATAATACAGCATCATGCAGAGACAGTAGTCCAGGTCCCAAATGCGCGATAGCTGCATTAGCTACAGATTACTGACATGGCTGTAAGACTTCCAGCAGGGCTACCTTAAAGCTTCTCAGCAGTGTAAGCTGCAAGTAAAATTCAGTTTTGCCACCTGAAGAAGAAGGAAAGGGGCCAGACTACTGCTGCGTAGAAATGAGAAGGCAGAGGAGAAGCGGGTACGTAGGAATTAAGAGTGGAGGAAGACGCCTGGCTGTGACAGCTGGTCCTGAAGGAGGGGTCAGAGTCCGTGGCAGCAGCTATTTCTGGGGTTAGGAAGAGCTCCTCGAAGTAGCGATGTTTAACATCTGAGGACTTGTCATAGTCCCTGTAGCATGACAAGCTAGAAGTCTTGCTCTCTCTGCTTGCTGTCCGCAGCTCTGGCACAGGTGAGGTGAGTCACAGGGACATGAATGTCTTGCTGCATTTAGCAGCCTGCTGCTGTAGGCAGCTGCCTACTTTGCTTAAACTTGTTTGGCTTCCTTTTCCAGAGGTAGCTCGGTTGGCATCAATTTGGGCATCTCATCCCAGTGCTCCAGGGCACAGGATTCTTCTGCTCCCAGTAAAAGATGTACAGCTCTGCCAGGGCTAGATATGCCTATTCAGATGACCAAAACCATGGTCCACTTTGACATTTTTGCAGTGTTTGAACTCATGTTTGCATGGGTAGTCAGCTATCTGATGGGACTCTATTATGCTCACATAATAGCACAACAAATAACAGGTTTTCATACTTTCAGTATACCACATAATGTTGTTACTAACTCTGCTTTATAGACTTTTCATTCTTATTTTCTGGAATGGGCTAGTAAGTCTCACCTCCCAGCCGACATGCTAGGAACAAGATTCTGCAATATGCTTGTGTGTAGGTATGGGGTAGAGGAATCTGGACAGAACATTATCCCTTCTCCCACAGGGGCCTGACATAATTTCATCTGAAAGAAGCACCTGGGTTCCTCCCAGCGTCTTTCTTCTGTTCTTAGACCACAAGGCAATTCTGAACGGGTTGAAAAGAAGTAGTAAGATTGCCCATCCACATAAATCAGCAAACAGGAGATCTGGGGAGGTCTAGGACAGGTTCTCTGAGCTTTTGCTGTCCGTTTTACCAACCCATCTTTTAGGTTAATGCCACTTGATGCAAGGCAAGCTCCAGGACTGGCTGTTTGTCAGCAGACACAAACTCTAGCACTCACTGAAGAACCTTGGGATGTACATGTCATCATCAAGATCTTAGGGAATGAACCCATGGGTTGTTTTGTAGAAGTCAGGAGGGAGACTTTCACTTTTGGATTCAAAAGAAAACATTGAAAACTCTAAGACATTTTGATGCAGTCCTACATTTAAAGCTTTTAATGTTTATAGAAAATTGCCTCTTATAGTGTTGATGGCAAATTGCCCTTAGATTGCAAAAGCTGCACAGAGCCTGCAGCTATATTTTTGACAGATTGTCACGCTTCTCACAAAAGTTTGATTCTAGATGAAATATGCATATTAAATATGTGTACTTTATTATAAGGAGAAAGACAAAAATGTCTCTGCAAGTGTTACCATGCTTTGCAATTACATTACATCTGCTAAAACCGGTGTCATTAAAAATGGATACTTTTTCTATTGTGGCATTTATCTTCATTGTAGAATTTGCAGGTTTTTCTATAACTGACAATTGGCAAAGCCACCAATCCTAAGTAAACATAGCTACTGCAGATGCTAAATATTCTGCTTTTAAAGGTTCTTGCTTTAAGCACAAGAAATACCGAAAGATGGGGCATATGGCTGACCATCTCACACTTGGTTCGGTATATAACAAAGTGCCAGAGGCAAAGTCAATTGAATACCCAAGATGTGTCATTCACAGCAGTCGCATGACAAAGACTGTGACATCTGGGGGGAGAGTGAGGGGTGTGTTTAATCGACTTTGGATGGAAATAAGCAACAGAGTTTCAAAGTAAAAAATGCTTAGTCTGTGTTTATGGAGGTTTGATCTCTATCCAAGAACTGGACTGCTCTCTTACTTAAAAGATATACTATATGGTAAAACCTTTTCCAGTGAAATTTGGGGTCTGGGGGCTTTTCTTAATAAATAAATAAATAAATGAAAATCTGTAGGTATGTATCACTCACTATAACATTATAATTTATATTTGGAAAGTTCAGTCGGAAGCTACATTTTTCTAAACGGAAACACTATAGAGAGAAGACAGGGTATTATGGGCAGAGCTGTTCTACATGTCACTCTCTGATAGCTTTGATTTCCCTTAAGGCATGCTCATATTTTCACTATAAATCCTTGCTTCAATCAGCAGCCTATAGTTTGACTACAAAAGCTCATTTAGATTGAAACTTGATGCCTTATAATATTTTACATTTTCACAGGTTTTTTTTGACCAGGTGATCATGTTGTCAGGTGAAGAGAAGGAATTCTTTGCCTTTCCAGTGTTTTATTTTTGTTATTATTTAATAAAACAATGTACAGGTAAAAAAAATCTAGTTGAAAAATCTTGATAGTCTGATAAAAAAACCAAACAACTATACATTTGCTGTATACAATATAAACATTTGCTGGTTAGTACTCCTAGGAGTTTCTGTGTGATTGGTGACTACTTATTTGGACTCCCCCACCATATTTTCATTTACCAAAAAAAAAAAAAAAGCATGGAAATACTTTACCAATTACCTTTATAAGGCTGAGTTTTGACCTTATGAAACTAGGGTGTGGTTCTTTTGAGGAATGATCTGAGATGATTAGCAGGGAGTCCAATGTTTAAAAATTTGAAATCTTCTCCATTACAGTGCTGCTATGTGATCTTGGACAAGTCTCTTCAGTGTGGATCCTCAATGACATTTGGGTTTCCACATCAACTTAATTAAGAACCTCAAATTTTAGTGATCTGTGGCCAAGGATTTCTATGAATTAGGCTCCAGTCACTGAAACAGAAATAGTAGTACTTTGCTGCTTCATGGGAGTACAGTGAGAGAGGTTCACTTACAATTCCAAGATGCTTTGATGCTCTGGTGATCAAAGCCATGCAAGTATCTTAGAACGCTGTATTATTTTGCTTTGATATGTAATATATAACCAAGCTGGTTTTGAAAACATAAAAATAAGTCTATCTAGTTCCATACATATCTTAGATTATACTTGTTTTCCTTTGTATTCTCTTTAGAATATACTATAACTGTCTCACATTACAATAGCACTTAATGTGCACTTTCTGGCAGCTGTCCTGGGGGTGGTGAGTGAACGGCTGCGTGGTCCTAGTTGCTGGCTGGGGTTAAACCATGATGCAGCTCATTAAATAGTAAAATTAACACCTGTCAACTGTGGTTTATTTCACCCTTAGCATGAATTATGTTTATAATGTAGTACTCTCTTGGTTTGGCTTTGGACTTCGTTTTAGAGGAAAGAGTGAGTAGAGGCATCGAAAGTTCTTGAAGTACCTGTTTGCCTGAGAAGGCAAGCTGAAACTTGTAAGCCCTGCATTTTAAATGAAAGGTGGGAAGATCTGTGATTTTTCTTTGTTCATATAGTCATGGTTTTGAGGAACCTTTGCACCTCTTGCATACTAGTTTTGCACTACGGCAGAAAGCTCCAGTGCTGATGAGATGTTGATCCTGCCTTCATTCAGTAGCTTTAATTTTCATGATTCCCATCTGTAGTGATGGGTCCAGACAGACAGCACTGAATGAGGGAAGATCAAAGAAAAAAAAGGTAGAACAGAGAAGACAAAACAATTTGGTAAGGTTGCTAGTCAATATATTCTCAATGACAACAGGTCATATCAGAACAAAATTATGTCATTCTATGATGAGATTACAAGTTTGATAAGAAAAAGTAATTGCACAAAACCAATTTCTTTTTCTTTTTTTTTTTTTTTTTTAAAANTTCAAACTACAGTATATTCTGATGAGGAAATCATCACCATAATATATCAATAAAAGTTTTTAGGGGGCTGGGTTCCAAGTGACATGGTTAGAGTGTGTGAAGTAGCATTGTCTCATCACTATGAGATGATGCAGTATGGATGCCTCACTGGGTGGTGGTTGCGCGGAGTAAGAACTGGCAGATCACAGAAAGTAGTGTTTTCTGTGAAGAATCCATGTGTAGCAGGGTATTGCTAGTGGCACTCAACAGGAACTGACAGGAAACCTGTCACAACTCAATACTTGACAGTGATCCAGAAGTAAATATAAAGACTCTGCTGATACAGCACAGCAATGTTACAAAGATTAGTCAAATATAATTAATGATAAAAACAAGACAGTCCCCAGAAAAGTGCCATGAATATGATTTGTAGCTGGGGGAGAGAGGGAGGAATGGCTTAACCAGTGAGAAACTTAAGAGTTTCTCTGTTTAGGTTAAAGCAGATTCAGAGGTAACTTGATTACAGTACATAAGTACCTTCACAGGAAGAAAATATGGGATGCTGAAAGATTCTTTATTTTAGTAGAGAAATGTGAAGCAGAGAGGAGTGGTGGAAGCTGAAACCAGAAAGGATCAAAGTAGACATTAGATACAATTTTTAACTGTAATTTTTAAGGGCCATTGAAATACTGTACCAGAGGTATGAGTGCATCTTTCCTCACCTGATGTCGTTAATCTGGGTGGGTTTTTGGAAGATACACTTTGGCCAAACCACGTATCATACATAGTCTGTCTTCAGGCTAGCTAATAGTGATAACTGTGGGAGCGAAGATGTGGCAGTCCAGATTTCAACATGGATTGCAGCAGCCTAGTAAGAAATCTGAGAATGTGCTTGGGTTGTTAGCTCACACGGAAGTCCCTAGCAGTGCAGATTAAACCTTGGCTATGACTCCTTCACTGCACCCTTGCCTTCATTCTGCTGTGTAGACACATGGGAGGAGGTAAGGGTGAAAAAGAAAAGGAATATCTGAGTTGAGGAGTAACTTTAAAATAACAGTAGGCAGCTCAAACTTGAAGCTGTGTGTAGGGATTCAAGAATGGGAGTATTGTATTGAAGTTGGAAGAAAGATATTTTTAACAGTAATATTTTATAATCACTATAGGGAGATATTATCAGAGACCAAAGAAGAGGCATTTGCAGTAGGCAAGAGAGAGAATGAGAGCTGTGGTGCTTAATCCAGGGGAAAGCAGATCTTTGAAATGCTGTGAAAAAGGAAATGGCAAAATCTTGTTTCCAAAAAACCAACCAGCATAGCATGTAAATGACAAACTCATTTTCCTTTCATCCTAAAATGAGCCACATTCTGTTCCTGCTTCCAAACTTAGAATGCTTAAAACACTATAAATGGCCCAGTCAGGAATAACTAAGACCAGAGTTTGGTCTGATTTTACCTTTTGTTTGAATAATCATAAAGATAGGAGGATTTTAAAAACAGGATCTGGATCCCTGTTGAGGTTTTTAATACCTCCTATTCTGAGGTCACTTGGATTCAGGATTTCTGCTTAGGGCCTACCTGATACATTTTTACAGATATTCAAAAGCCTGTAATACCACACACAGAGGTTATATTAATTTCCAGTGCCTCAATCCCTTAAGTGCTTTGGGGATTTCCCTGCTAATCCTCTTTTTAATGCATAAAGCTAGAGGGTAGGTGTGGGACCTTTGGGATTTATTCTTTGTGTTGGTTGTTTTCCAACCAAAGAATCTTTCAAGGGTAACAACAGTAAGTGCTAAATACACTGAGACGTAGGAAGTTTATATGCTGTTTACATTATCACAGTAATCTGCCAGTCTTTTTTTGGCAAATGAAGGAAAAGAAAGTGTGGCTATTATTAGTAATTACACTACTTACAGTAATTTTAAACACTTACTAATATTAAATTTATGCAAAAGTATTAAATAATGAGCAACTTAAATCCTTTTCTTTCCAAGGGCAAAATAACAGTATTAATATTAATGAAGCCACAAAATACAAGTTAACTGACAGCATTTTTGCAGTTGCTGTGTTTTATTACTGAAACTATATTATATTTTCCATGTCTGAATGTAAAAAATGAATAAAACTATCACAAACTGCTCTTTGTTGTAAGTGACATGCCTTTTCTTTATGATGCATGCTTTGCCATAAAAAGGGAGTGCTTAATGCATTTCTGTTGGGAGATGCCTATTTATTCTGACAAACCGATCAGCCTCCGGCATGTTCTTTTGCCACAGAACTGATTTTACATCTCATCCATTATCTAATAAGATGTGAAAAGAGTATCCTGTCTCACCAAAAAAAAAAAATCAGGCTTTGTTTTGTTACAAGGATGTGGCAGGCTCACTCATGGACTTACTTCAGGATATAAAATTGTTAGTGAAAGGCCCAGTTATACACTCATGCATGTTTCCAATACAGCAAGCCTATGGGAAAAACATCAGTAACATTGGTCCTGAGGATTTTTTTATTTTAAAGGTAAGTATAAAAAGTGGCCTCTATAATGAGAAAATGCATTTCACATCTTTAAATAATATGGCATGAGTTTATGAATGTTATTACTATAATAAATAGCAATGCCACATCAAGTACATTGTGAGGCAGCCAGAATGTCTTTGGAAAATACATGCCCTGGGGACTTTTTTTCTTCTTCAGTAATTCCCCCCTTTTCAATGTTTATGAAAAGTTTAAAATTGCACTTGCATGGGAAAAGTGAGAGAGACTGGAGGGAGGAAAGCAAGCCAAGGCATTGTGTGATAAGGTACTGATAAAGCAAGTGTATACAAAACCCTTTCAGACAAATGTTTTCAGCCAGATGTGTTCATAAGGAAATAAAGTCACAAAGGATAAAGAGAATAGGACACACAGCAGGAAATACAGTTAAACCTGGACATAAACTGAATTGCAAGTCTTTGAGATAGTCAGTATCCAGATAGAGAGTACCTCTCTATGTGTGTTCAAGCAGCGTTCAACACGGCTGAAACTTTTGACCACCAATGCAGTGCAAATTGTTGTTGTATTTAAATGAAGCTCTATTACAATAATGCAGCCTCTGGTACAACATACCTTGCAAAAGTGCCTCAATTGTTAAGCTGTTTGCTAACAAGCGCAAGTGAATTAACAAATCAGTGTTAGCTGAAGTAAAATAAAACATTTTAAATCATCGACAAAATAGTGGAGAGAAGTGACAAGGAAGCAAACAAGTGATTAGGTTTGATACATATGGAAGTTAGAACACTCACTCCTCTGCTCCAAATTTCCCTGACTTTCTGAATAACAAGATCAATCCTTTTGGACTTGCACAATGCTTCTTTTCATAAAAGTGCAGGTTTTTTAGCATGACAATGAAATATGATTTTCAGTGCTTCTTAGAAAAGTGACAATACAGCTTGAAAGAGTTCAAAATGAAATAGCAAAAGCTGGAATTTGTGGCAGACAAATGTTCTAGTGTCATGTCCTCGTGATATCCTTTATCCATTACATGTGAATGCAGCTCCGTATCTAAAAATCAAGGTGGTTTTATCAGTCTTGCTTATAATGCCAGTCAAAATGGCTTACCGCCGAGAGGTCTTTCAGAGTCTGGAGTTGCATCAAGACAGCATAGCTTTAAAACAGCATAAGAGACCCCCATTTTACATTATTGACTTTTCCCCTTACCTGCAAGGACACAGAATTTAATGCAGCATTGATGGGTCAAAGATTTTGACACGTGTCAAGACAGATATCTTCAATTTAGAGTTTAAAAAAAAGGCATCAAACTTGATATATATGAACGAGTTTAGGTGGCAGAGGCAGCTCAGACTGAGGTAGGGAAAATTGCTTTACTCATCTACAAAAGACATTACTTTTGAATGAAACCTTATGTAAAGAACAATGAAATTTAAGGAAGATGAAACCAAAACAACTGCTAGAAATGCAATAAGGGTCTAGAGGCAGTCCCTTAAAATCCATGTTAACTAACCTATGACTGTGTTTTTTCTGTGGATTTTTTACAACCATTCTATAAAATTCCATGTCAAGGACATAATTTTCTAGAAAATGGTATTTCATATGGCCTATATAAAGTGATCATCCTCTAGTAAAATCAGCAATAGTTTTCCATAGAGAATGTATGTGATTCAAAACTATGAATAGACTATTTCCGCTAGTAAACACTGTAAAGCAGAACTGCTCGTTTCAGCCAGCACCCTTCTTGTATAAACAGATTTCACTGTAGGAGAAACACACTCAGAAGTATCTAGTATGACTTTATGTCCCTAAATGGACCATGCAGCAAAATCTCATTTTTAATAATGGCATTTATGTTACTTCACTGATGAAATGTATAATAATAACAGCAAAATTTTTGTGTTAATGATCAGAGTGTATAATAAGATGCACAATTAGGAGGATTATGGGAATTTAATGGGATGAGAAGGGCAAGAGATCATCTGCTATATGACTCTTCATGATTGTAACCTGCTGTCTATATCCCTAATGTGTTTTTATGACTTGTGTGCTTTGGTTCGTTTTCCAGTTTGTGTTCTGCCGTGAATGTAAAGAAGAATACCATGAAGGGGAATGCAGCGCTCTCCTCAGCACGCAGGGAGCCATGGCCCAGAAGGTAGGGATCCCACAACTCATTACATCCCAATCATTATCCCTGGCCCAGCTAGAGTGACATTTGTCAAATGAGTCCTAATTATAATCCTAAGTAAAAGCAATTATGTTCATGCTGAATTACTCCAGCCGTCAGAGTTGCCGAATTGGCTTTGCGGTAGATTTCAGTCCCTTTGATTGATAGAGTAGCTGAGTTCTGTCAGGAACACACAGGGCTCTGCCATCAGTTGCTAAAGAAAAGGCCTTCCCAATGGGCTTTTGGGGTTGTCTCTATTCAGTGTGAACACTTTTGAAAGGCTTTCTGTAGTCCTGCTGCCTTTCAGCTTATTTTCAGTGCACCCGTCAGGAAATCATGTGGGTTTGGACTGAACAACAGGGATTTTATACAGCCTATGCAGAAAATGCTGTTGATAATTTATGTTTAACTTAGAGAAATAAAAAATTGATTGCCTAGGCTGGAAGCTGTTAGATGATAATTATTCTAGGCTGCTCCATAATTTTGTAGCTGTTGTGGCTCTAGACCTGGACAGGAAATAGTTTTTCTCCCCTGGCATTTCTCTTTGTTTGAGATTCAAGGTTCCCTGCTCTTCATGGCGAATAAATCACATTCTTCCCAATTTAAAAAAAAAAAAAAAAANAAAAAAAAAAAAAAAAAGACAGAAAGTGCAAAGAACAGGAGAGATAGCCCCTGAATATCTCACAGCTTGATGCCCAGGGTGCTCTCCAAGGAAGCAGAAAACTGATATTCAGATGTCTGGCATGTTTAATGCTAAGAGGAAACTCAAACCCTGAGCTCCCACACAGTCCAGCATGGCAGATGCAGGATTGTGGGCAGGTGCTGATGGGGACTTGTGGCCGGCAAGCTCCCAGCGAGGCATGCCCAACTGCTGTCAGTGCCTGCAGGCAGGCTCTGTCTGAGGCTGGCTTTTGGGGCCTCTCACTCTTTGAAGGTAGATACTGGGAGGGAGCTGGAGGCCTACAGGTAACATTTGCCATGTGAGACAGTGACGGGTAGGAACTGGATTCTGGATCTGGATTCAGGAATGCACAGGTCAGGATCAAAGAAAGACAAACAGACAGAGTCCTCCTCAGACATCGGCCATTGAAGG
>RSEF01000003.1:50458482-50508705 GCA_003993805.1 Himantopus leucocephalus | reverse complement strand
ACTGAACAGAAAATTGGTTCTGTTTTACCTCAAACCGGGACAGCTATCACCTGTGTAGAGATTCTTCTCTTTAACCTTTCTTAGTGAAGCTCTTCTAATTTATAAAAAGAATTAGCCCTCATTGAGACAGAATTAAACAGCCTGTATCCTAGCAGTCAGTCAGGGTATCTACCTCTGATGCCCTGGAACATGTGTACTGTATGAGAGCCAAAATGCATCTGCTTTTCCAGCCTCACAATCACTGTGATTTGTGATTCAGATGTGGTATTTTGTGTTTAGCAGCTATCAGCAAATTTATATTCCATAAATTTGTGCAACCCCCTTTTTTGAAGCCATATATATGCAAGGAGATTTGCAGCTTAACTACCCTGTATGAAGAATCATCTCCTTTTGTTTGCAGTAGCCTTAGAACAGTCTTCCAGCTCCCATTCACATTTATGTAAAAATAAAACAACTTCAACAGAGACATTGAGAGATACTTAAAGTATCCAATAGCCTAGTAAAGTAAGGGACCAAGGCTCAGCATCTTACCTGAATAAAATAGAGCTAGAACTTGAATATATCTCAACATGAACAGTAAGCAGAACATCCATTAAGCTATTTATGCCTAGAGTTTTTCCTAGAGTACTGAAAGTCATCATGGCACCTTACAAATGAGTTCAACAACATTGGTGCTGTGGAAGTTAGAGTTTGTATAATTTCCATGCTCTAGGGCAGAGATAAAGGTGTGCCAGGGAAAATCAGAATACCATAGGAAGTGGTTTATTTGAAATATTTGCATATTGCCGTAGTTTTTCCTGATGACAATGGGAGCACTTCGTCCATCTGGTCCAGTATCTCAGCACATGAATTGCACCCAATTAGATCTGTTAACTTAGGAAAGTTGATTACTTTTCCTGTTCCCATGTAACATGAACATTTTTGCTGTTCCTGAAAAATTTCCTGTGGTCTCAAAAAGCTGTTCCAGAATAGCCAAGTGATAGTACCAGAATAACTCTTGCCGCTATGCACATCAGTTCCCCAGTATAGACAAGACCACAGATTACCCGAAATTCATTTGGACTCCAACTTAAGCTGAAGTTAGTTGACTTAGGTCAGCCGCCTTTTCATCCAAGAAATGAAGAGAGCTGCACTAATTAAACTTCTCCACAAGGTGGTGATGTGCCACTGAAGGAATGTTTTCCCTCGCTCTCTGTAACCAGGCGAGCAAATTGAGAGGTAGCTACAGCAGGGCAAGCCCAGGTGCTGATGAGATGTTGGTTTCCTCCGAACAGCATCACTACAAAGCTGTCCTGCGTACAACACTCCCCTACGATGCATACAAAATATTCGTGGGGCATATGTGGAAAGCAGTGCATGTAGGACTGTTTTCATCTGTCTCTCACTGAGATTAATTTAAACGTTTATCCACCTGTGCTTTCAGCCTTTTTGTTCCGTTTGGTCCTCCCCTGCTAGGTGCACAACCCTGTGTGTCGGCGTTAACTTGCTATTATTGTACTGCTTGTTGAGGCAGTGAGAATGATTGTTTTATCTTTGACCATAATTTCTTTCAAGGTAGGAATAATACACTTCCCAGGTTGTCTTCAGCTCCTGCAGTTTGACTCCTGTCTGGACCCTTTCCATATCATTTGTTTTAGAAACAGGTCTTATTGTCACAACTCTTTCAGGGTGAACCAGACACACTGCCACCAAACTGTTCCTCTCCAGAACTGGTGCAGCATACGTGGTGTTAGGAAAATACTTTCTGTAAGAAAAATGCAGGTTTTACTTTGGCCTCTAGTGGCTACAGTAGTGAAAGGACCTTCCCTTGTCTTCACATTTCTGCAAATGCCTGCACATCTCTGATGTTCCCAGTATGAGAGGAAACGCTGTGGGCAGGTTTAGGCCTAAGTCAGCATAATAGAGATGAGTAAGGTGGAGCATGAGTGTGAAAGAACTGGAAGAAAAGCCAAAAAGGAGTGTTATTGTGGAGGAATTTTGTAGCCAGAAGTTGATGGCAATATAGAGAGCAGGAAAAGCTGCAGTGCCACTCAAAGCAGCCCTCTTAATGGCCTGTGTGCCAGGACACTGCAAGGGCCATCTGCTCCCTGGGGAGCACACTCCATGGGTCTGCTGGGGTAGGGCCTGGCACCTCCCTGAGGACAGATATGGGCCAAAATTGTGGAAGAAGGGCCACAGGTGGGCTGTGGGGAGCTGGAGACAGGCCCTGCTGCAGTGCCACTGGGGCAGGGGCTGACGGCCGCAGGGGCTGACGGCCCCAGGGGCTGACATGGGGTCCTGGGCCATGAGCAGGGTGGGGGGATTTCCAGGGGACTGGGCTAGGACAGCAAGGTCTGGTGGTGCCCTCAGAGCCTGACATCAATTTGGGAAGCCTTGGAGAAGGAGATCCTTCAGATAGAGAGGTAGAGCCTGATACAGAGGCATTCAGGTGTCCATGAAAGCTAAGAGCTGACGGGAGTGACTGTGACCTGTCACAGATATACTGAAAGCTCCAGAAAGAGGAGAAGGAAGAGTGAAGAAAGGGAATAAGTGTGGGAGATGACATGGAACAACTATGAGGGTCCGGGAAGCAGATATGGTGGCGGCAAAAGGTGCCTGTGCTTGGCCAGATGTCAGAAGGACTAAGGAGGAAGCCTGAGGTCAATAGTGGGGAGTAGGGCTGGTGGGGCTGTGAAGGGAGGGAGGGCAGCAGGGAAGGGGGAATGGAGTCAGTTGGCAGGAGAAAGGAAGAGGGACAAAGCAGGTGCCATGTATGGTGTTTAAGACTATTTGAAAAAAGGGGTTCGAACCTTATAATAGCAGTAAGCTAGAAGGCATTGCTTGCTGCTTGGGGTAGAAGAGGCAAACTCAGCAGCAGGCATGAAGAGAGTAGCCTAGCGTTAAATACTGGTATATCGTGATCGTTCATATCTATGCACGGATATCGCATGATCCATTGGGATGGATAAAATGTTCTCTTTCTACTGAAATGTCCATTTTTAGCCCTGATAGGCCACTGAAATGTCATCTTAAGCATTTACTGGTGTAGGGCTGATTATTTCCCATCTTAGTGTGTAAGTTACATTATTTCAGGTAAAATAAAATGTATCTGTGGCAACTTCAGTTGAGAAGCTTTCTTTTAAAACCATTGCAGCCTCTTGGAGCTGTTTGAAGTTTGGGATGAGAGAAGTAATCATATTTGATGGATTAAAAGGCACAGTGTGCATGATGGAATCAATGACACAGTAAAGGTGACTCCAGCCAGATTTAGGTTTAGAAGTAACCGCATAGTCCCTGCTATGTACACCACAAAACCAAGCTCCCTGGCCCCTTTTAACCTCACCCATAGACAGTCTGTGCTGATGGGGAATCTAGCCAGAAACCAGCTTCCTCTCTAAGGCCTTAGCTTAAAATTAGCCTAGCACCAACCCTTTCTAGACAGCTTGCTTTTTAGCAGCATAAGTAATGCACCTTCTTGCTCACTAGCAATCAGACAATAAAATGTGACCACATATTAGATTTGAACACGTACAGAGTAGCTCCCAGGACTGTTTTGGTGCTGGACATGTTGATAAGACACCTGCAAGGTAAACTGTAATAGCAATAGCAATGATACTGATGCAAAAGTGGTGCATATGTAAATAAGTGAATAGAATGTGGGGCACCGAGACATAAATGTTTGAAAAAAATGACACAAATTGGATGAAATGGGCTATAAAAAGGTATGTTTTAGAGATGGTTCTATGGACAAATTTCTCCAAGATGGTTTTAGCTGCTGATTATCTTTTCCTGCCAAGCCAATGAGCATGTGATTATAAAAAGGTCACAGATTTCTAGCAAGTTCGCTTTTTCAGAGGTTGCTGTGAATTTAGTAAAGATAATAAATTAAACATCATGATAGTTTTCTATAGTACAGCTGTACATAAATCCCTCCAATAACCTACATTCAGAGCTTTGAACCTAAAAGAACATCTGATGTCTAACTCATCATCCCACAAATTCAGTCTAGCAGTCTTTGTAGGACCCAGACGTAAATCTAGCTCATCTCATTTGAACAAACTCCACTATTAACCCTAGGCCAGCAACAGCTGTAAACCTAAGCCTAGATAAAATGTCCATAGTGGCTGAAGTTTTTGAAGCTTGCCCGGTGGTCTCTTCTGCTCCACACTCCAACTCAAGCTCCTTAAAAATCCTGTCAGGCCATATCTAGTCTTAGTCCAAGCCTTAATTCCAGCAAGTTCTAGCAAGCCTGACCCTGCAAACCCTGCAATCCAGCAAAATCCATCACTAAACATACATCTTTATCTGCTGTTGCAGCTAAAAATTGTTACCAATTTCTTGCACACAGGTTAGAGAATAGATTGTGTGAATTTTCTTTGGAAATCTCATCACCTGCTAAAGGTGTTCATTTCAGACCAGGTTCATTGTATATGCAAAGTAAAAAATTTACTCTTAGCCTTATCAAAGTCTTAGAAAGGTATCCAAAGAACTATTTTTATTCTATTTACAGTAACACTAGGACTTAGAGTTCAAAGTATATATATAGTTAAAATAACAGCTATGCAAACTTTCTGCACCCATTTCTCTGGTGTTATGTTTAAGGTTCCACTGCCTCTCTGGGTCCTAGGCTCAGTGGCTTCAGTCTGGGATGGGCTGGCATTAGTGAGTCATTTACCAGGAGGAACATGATGTCAGTATTAATAGGTTTTTTTCCTTCCCACTGTATGGTCTGCTTGGAGTCACATGTTTCACACACTCTTTCACTGGTATGCAAGTTGACACTGGATCTAAATTTACTATCTATGGTGTGTTTTACCTAAGTCAGTTATGTCTTTGTTCTCTTTGTTCTTCCTAAGACTGTTTTTATGCAGCTCTCAAGGCTGCATTTGTGTAACTGACCACTGGAGAGTTGTTCATCATACAGGGCCTCCCATATCATCCTGTGCTGGTGCTTTCAAGGCCTCTGCGATCATCCCACGTCTTTACTCCTCCGCGTGGTATTTTATTGTAGGGTCAGAGACAGTTCATTCTGCCCATAATACCTACAGTTGTCATTGCTGTCTGTTACTTACAAAAATACATGTAATATTGTTAAACCACGTGATTATACAAAATTATACAAAAGCAAAAGCAAAATAGGTAATAGTCGCCTGGTCATTAGATAATTGCTGTCACTTGCTAACCCAGATCTCTAGGCAGGCCAGAGAAAGGCTGATGGGTCCTGAGGCCTGTGGTGCTGGCTTGGCACAAAGGCTGTGGCCTTTTACAAGAAATAGCAACAGCATTTTTACTGAGACACAAAGCTACATGTTCTAAACCTTCACCTGTGATCTGTTTCGGTGTAAGTTTATAGCTAGTGCTGTAAAACTTAACTTCAACTCCACTCCAAGCCTGTGGGATGCTGCCTGTCCCAGCTGTAGCCCTAAGCTCGAGGCCTCAGTCACCCAAATCACAAAACCTATCCACAAACCTACCACCTTCAAATCAAACCTCAGCTGTTTGTTATTTGGGACCCAGTCCTCACTGTGCTCAGGTAGCTAATGCAGCATGCTGATAATAGCTTTGCCTTTCTGCCACTGGCAGTATAAATCTTGTCCAGAAGCCCTGTCAGCCCAGGAACCCATCAAACCAAACCAAACCTAGTCCAGTGCCTCAGCTGAGTCAGTGCAAACCTCAGAGGTATCATTTTTGCCAGACCTGATCCTGTTCATCACTATATGCAACCTGGGGCCTGGCTCTAACCCTAACCATAGTTTCAGGGCTCAGACCTAACTCGGGCACGAGCTCTCAGGCGAACGATCAGCTCTGAAGCAGACCCATTGGGTCACTTCCCAGAAATGCTTTTTGCTGCACAGATGCAGCATAAAATCACGCTCACGTGCGCGCACACATCCAGGAAAGCCGGTCACATCACCTGGCACCCTGCTGAACGCTTTTGTAATGTAGTTCCTGGAAAAGCTGCCAGCACACTTGGGCTGCAGGTGAGCCTCCAAGCCCATCTTTTCCTCCCATTGCCTCGTGTATGCAGGTCTCGAAGTTGCCAGTAGGTGGTATAAAATATACAGACATTGCTTGCCAGGATTCCCTTTCCATCCACTGAACATCTGTCTAATCTTTTATGCCTGTAGATCCATCCCCAAGCAAGCATGTAGGGCTGTAAAGCCTGGGCTCTGTGTCGGTGGCGGTTTGCTGTAATTATGCAGCAGAACATACTGGCCCACTGTGAGCACAAAATACTTCAGAATTTGATTTTAATGTGGAATTCCCCAATAAAGGTGCTTTCAAAATATCCTTAGCTGAATTATTTTAATGCTAAGATGTGAAATATTTAGCTAATGCTTCATGAAAATCAGGCTTGATGTGATGTATTTCTTAAAATATTGCTGTGGAATTGAAAAACTATGCAATATGCATATTAAATTGTAATAGGAAGACATAATGCTGACAATATTATGGAATTGCATATGTCTCCAGACTTACTGTATGAAGGAAACAGCAAGCTCCTTTCTTGCTTGGACCTTCAGTGAAGGGTGAGTTGTTAGGGAAAATATATATATTATTTTATATATATATAGTTTTATAAATATATATCAGTTATATGACCTTCTGAATCAGTTCTTAGTTATCGGTGGTTTGTGTTTATGGTCTAAATATGGCAAATACCACTTTCAGACTTGTTCCTTCACTATTTCAGCAAACTTTCCTTACTGTTTTTAGAAAACTGGAAAACAGAAGGTGAGGTATATGAAATGGTGTACTACAAGCAAGAGTTAAAATGAGTAACACACAGCATTTCTATGGAAACTTCTTTCTCTACTCAAAAGAGGAGGAAAAGTAATCAAAATGATAAATAGTAAATGCTGACCCCAAAAAACATGAATTGTTTCGTAGAATCATAGAATTATTTCACTGCATTTTAGTGAAAGAAAAAGCTACTGAAGAGGTTCATC
Organism: Himantopus leucocephalus; assembly: GCA_003993805.1. NCBI lineage: Eukaryota > Metazoa > Chordata > Aves > Charadriiformes > Recurvirostridae > Himantopus > Himantopus leucocephalus. The sequence continues at coordinate 50,501,776 of RSEF01000003.1, read as the reverse complement.
ATAAATAAAATCTTTCAATGAGTCTTGAGTCACTAAATGAAATGTGGAACATCTATTAATAGACCATTGATTTTTTTTTCATCAGATAAATTTAAAAAGTTAAATAAAACACAGCTGCACAAAAAAAAATGGCACACCTAGCTTGATTTCCAAAGTATCTTAAACAATTGGAAAAGAAACTGAGGTTTGGGTATTTAGTAGCTGTTACATTCACAATGTGAAGCACAGAACATTTCAACCCACAGATGCCTAATTAAAGGAGCAAGAAAAATAAGTATAACCAGGAAATGTCCTGTAAAATTAATCTCTATGTTATAAATAAAGATGCACCGGAAGAAATCTGAGAATAGGTCTTAACTTTCTCTCTAATGAGAAATAGATGTGAACTATAGAGAGTGAATTTTAGCTTTCCTGTTTTGGGCAGCAATAAAGTAAAAAGATGTGACAGGATGCTTTTGTTTATGAGGTTAAGCTGACAGTCATTTGCAGCTGTGTTGCCACTTACGGGAGAAGGCATGTTCTTTATTCTACTCATGGAAAAGAGTTATATAAGAATGACCTGTATTAGATTAGATTTTCTGCTTTAGAGCAGCGTAAATTCAATATTCACCAGCTACCTGAATTTAATTCATGCTCATATGATCGGCCCCAACATGCAGGGTGAGAACCTTGATGTGCAGTGTCACCGAACTAGAGTGCTCTGATTTTATTTAGTGAACGTCCTTTCATCTTGTATCAGACACAATACCCTGTATATATCACTTTGATTTTAGATAGTTGCTGTCATCACAAAGCAGCTCTTTTATTACGGCAGAATTCCCTAGGCACACCAGACAAATTGGCTCACACAAAGCTGCTTCATGTGAATTTAACTGGATCACTGTGGTACAGACACTTATATTTTTCCTGTGCATGAAACAGATTCCCATTGATGGATATCTTTCCTGTTTCTTATCTATAGTCATATTTTCGTGTTTTGATTAGCCCAATAATGCATTTGTTTCCAAAGCCCCTCTAGCCTATCTAGTGCCCTAGACATCTGCTATTTTTTCCCCCACAACTGAAGTAAGACACCACTAAACATGACCGGAGGTTAATTCATATGAACATGTTCATAAAACAGCCCAGTAGAAGCTGCGAAAACAAAAGAAATTTAAGTTGGATTGTCACCATCCCTTGTAGATCAGGCTTCAACATATGAGGCTGCTTCTGCTTAGAGCTCTAGCCCAAAATAATTAGTGGGCTGTGTTAATCTAAATGTTATGGTGGGTTGAACATTGCTTTGTGTACAATGAATTATTCTTTGTCTTCCTTTCAAATGCTTTCAAATATCCATGGTTGTTCTCACATTCATGCTAGAAAATGAGTAATAGTTTCTGTTTTGAGACATCTAAGCCTTTTTAAAATGCTGTATTTCACATAAAGTCATAATTTTACATATTCCTTTTTTTAAAAATCTTATTTTTCCAAGGAAAATTAAATTAAAACCAAGCATTTGTGTTCAAAAGGAAAAGTATTTCTGATTTAAAGGAAGCTGCATTAGGATACTTCTTTTAAAGTTACGCATGACAAGCCTTTTTGCTTATCAGAAAGGAATTAAGCACCAAGAGCAAACAAGCAGGAGTCTAGAAATTACGATCACTAAAGCTAAGCATAATACAATGTTAACAGCTTCACATTCTATTCTGAATCAAGCTTCATATTCTATTCTGAATCAAGCTTCATATTCTATTCTGAATCAAGGGTCTTCAGTTTTAAGATGTTGTCTATGCTAGGCAAAATGAGCAGGATCATAAAAGAAGTGTGCTTGCAGAAAACAGTATATAAAGTGGTAGGTGACAGAATTTAATATTATATATCTAACGCTTCCAGTATTATGAAAAAGAAGTTTTGCCATAAATGTTTTTAATCTGGGTGGTACTGCTTAGTTGCTGACTGTGAACACATACTTCAATTAATTTATGTAGTTCTACTGACAAGTCGATGTGTGCCCTATTACCTGAATGAGATGCCACTTTAAGAAGGACATAGTATTTCTATTTCAAGATGCTTTCTGTCTCTGTAGGACTTTTCCAGTACTGCCTGATATTGATTAACCGCATAAAAAGCTTTCCATGTACATGTTCTTGTATTGTGGTATGGTGCTCTGTGGTCTCTTTATCCCTGTTCATTTTTCCAAAGGACTCAGCATAGAAACAGAATACAAGTAAATCTACGTCCTTCATTGTGACCCAGAGATAACAAGACAGATGTTTTCCCCTTTCTCTCTAAGGGAATATTGCAGAGGGGATGTTGAAAAATGCTTGCAACAGCTCTTACTGTAGCTTCCTGTTATTTATGGGTATTCGTTCCTGGTCATGATGTGCAGCACAGTTGAGAATCAAAAAAATTATTCATAAAGTGGCATGGATGGAATCTAGTAGCTTTTTACTAGTGCTGGGACAAATATTTTGTAATAATTGCAAGTAATCAGAGTCTCTTGTCCTCAGCGAACTGACATGTGATGCACACTTGGAGCGTCTCTGAACTTCCTATCCAACACCAGGAAGGCCAAACAAAGTGAGAGCCATGTCTGCTTGATAGACCTGCTCTATTACCTAGGCCATTGTCAAGGAGATTAGGTTTGGTAGCTTAGGATGAAAGAAGATGATTTAAATAGACACTGGTAATAGAGAACTGCCATATACCTTTCCTTTATTGTTTGAGGAAAAAATGCAGATAAAGATATGTGTGCTTGCAGTCATTGTATGTGGAGCACTAAATAAAGCACGTGAACATTGGAGGCTCATAGATCATTATGGTATGATTTCTTTACTGAATCAGACGGACTCCATCATTGTGCCATTTCTCTGCATTTGCTTCCTGCTACAGGAAGGTCTTAAGTTAGCATTCAGCAAGACTGGGCATAGGAGGGATGTTTGAGCTCTAAAGGGCTGAAAATATCATGCTGCTGCATCTATTTCATGCTAGAATTTTTGCAATGGAAAATATTAATATAATAATTCTATTAATAATGCTGTTCTCAGCAATTTGTTCTTTCTCAGTGAATTGCATATGTATGGTTTGAAGTTGTTTATTTTAATTATACCTAAACTCTCCCAAGTTTTTATTTGTTTTCAGAACTAAGATCAAATATCTTTATACAAATCAAATTAGCAATTTGGCATGTGAAATTTTGCCTTGGTGTCATTAGAATCATAGAATCATAGAATTGTTGAGGTTGGAAGGGACTTTTAAGATCATCAAGTCCAACCACTAGGGCACAACAAAGACATGAAGATGGGGAAAAAGTATGTTTCCGAGTACTGAACCACACAGTTTGGATTTGGACCATTTGGGAAAAACAGAGCCACTGTGAAGCTCTTCTGGCTTGACTACAAAAATTAAAAATACATCTGGTCTTCTCATGTAGCTAATATTCTAAAAAGAATAGCAATGTTTTGTCACTGCTATAGCAATTTTCATCTTGAATCATCTGTATGCATGTTAAGTAATTAATTCCCATTACAATGAGATGAAATTAATATCATTTTCCTTCTGGCACTAGGCAAACTGAGGCCCAGGTCTAGCGTTCCCCACTCTCCCCATTTTGTGTTCAGGCCTCTCTGAGTTAGCTCAGATTGCTTGCTAAAGTTATCCTTCCTTAAAGATCAAGGTGTTGCAAGATCAATACCAGATTATGTTCTTTGCTATTAGCCTAAGCAGCTTTTTCTATTTCCCAGAACTTACTAATGTGCCGTTGTATAGAGGTCATCCCTCTGCCAAATTGCTGAATAATCCAGCAGGGTGCAGGGCCGAGTTCCCTTTCCAGAAGCAGAGAGCCAAAATAAAAGTCACTTCTAGGATACAGCTGAGAAGACTTTGTTCACTTTCATCACCTCTACATGAAAAATATTAGCAAATTGGAGAATATTAAGTGAGGAGAAACAAAAAGATTAAAGGGCTGAGGAGATTGATGTAGGTAGTAGAATAAAAGAAATAATACCATAAACACATTTTTGAGGTTTTCTGATTTTAAAAAAATGGAGGGTTTTTTTAAGATGTATGTTGCAATGGCCAACAGATGAGCTGGAAACAAGTTTCGGCAGATGTTACTCTTTGTTATTCCATTTTAACTCAGGTGACTTCAGCCAAGTAGTGAAATCTAGGTCTTACTCACTGACACTGCAACAACTCACAGGTTTTATCAGTGGTAGCTGAGCAGAAATCAAGAGAAGTTATGATTATGTTGCATGTTTAAAGGTTGGGCCAATGTCCTTTTCCTATCTTATTAGAAATACATGCGTTAAAAAAAATCCATGTAAATAAATATTAAAAGTCTATCCACATAACAGCCTACAAGTATTTAGAAGGTATACACAAAGAAGTTATGGGAATTTTTACAAATTATATAGTTTCATTTAGGCTCGTAATTTTCCCACATGCTTGAAAAACCCCACATTACGAATGGAGAGAGCAGAACTTCAAGGCTGGAACCTACATTCATTGTTTATGGCTACTATTCACACAGCTGCCAACCTCATGTGATAGAAATGACCCAAGGCACTGCCATCCCTTTTGTCCTTGTACTATCATTTTAGGTAGGAAATTGCCAAGTAGGACACTTGTGTAGATTATGTAATTTTGTCCCAGTCATAAATAGGACAAACACAGAAGTCCCTTTTAAAACACTCTTCATGATGACTTTTTCCATCTGTGTCGTTCTATCTGGGGAGCTACTTGCTTTCATTGTTCATTGGGTGGTTTTTTGTACTTTTTCTCCAGAATTTTTGTGTTTCTTCTTTGTGCTCCTTAAGGTCTCTTAAATTTATATAGATATATGATTGAATGAAATCTAGACCTCTGAAACAAAGGAGTACGCTTTATTATGAAAACAGTTTCATTCCAGGGACCCTGCCATTCTGCGTTATCAAGTGTTGCATTGCCTTGGTGTTTTTTTAAAGGGCTTTAATCCCTGAAGCAGAATCAAACCTACTATTAGAAATAGTGTGGTGAGCAGGACTAGGGAAGTGATCATCCTCCTGTACTCAGCACTGGTGAGGCCACACTGAGTACCGTGTTCACTTTTGGGCCCCTCACTATAGGAGGGACACTGAGGTACTGGAGAGTGTCCAGAAAAGGGCAACAAAGCTGGTGGGGGGTCTGGACAACAAGTCTTATGAGGAGCAGCAGAGGAAACAGGGGTTGTTTAGCCTGGAGAAAAGGAAGCTCAGGGGAGGCCCTATCACTCTCCACAACTACCTGAAAGGAGGCTGTAGTGAGGTAAGGGTCGGTCTCTTCTCCCAAGTTATAGGCAATGGGACAAGAGGAGATGGCCTCAAGTTGTGCCAGGGGAGGTTTAGATTGGATATTAGAAAAAGTTTCTTGACTGAAAGGGTTGTCAAGCAATGGAAGAGGCTGCCCAGGGAAGCGGTTAAGTCACCATCCCTGGAGGTATTTAAAAGACGTATAGATGTGGTGCTGAGGGACATGGTTAAGTGGTAACTTGGCAGTGCTAGGATAATGGTTGGACTTGATGATCTTAAAGGTCTCTTCCAACCAAAATGATTCTATGATTCTATTTTATGATTCTAACATGTCATGTCTCAGCCATGCTCATTTGACTTCTGCTTTGCCTTGCCTTTTGCTATACCTGTCTTTGTGCATTTGCAGCACAGCTGGATGCCCCCTGTGTCTTCCTGCCAGGGCTTTGCCTGCCAGTTGGGGCCGGGAGCAGCAGGGAGGACACAGCCTGAGCTGCAGCCAGATGTTGGAAGAACACCCAGGATGGCACACGCTTCAGCTGCTGCAGCTGCCCCCGGCATCCCACAGCCCGGGATCTAACCCAATACACATGTTGTGCACACTGGGAGAAAATAAGTTTGCATTTTGAAGCAAAAATTGTGCATCTCTCACAAAGTCCAGCCTACCTGGCCTTGCAGTCATTCCTGTCTGTTTCTTGTGGACAAATAGTTACCACTTCAGTGTAGACATCATGTCCCAGTGCAGCCTTTCAGTATTGTGCCCACAGGTGGTTTTTCTCTCTCTTTGCAGGGTTACATAGTTGATGAACATGCAGCCATGCAAGCTCGATGGGAAGAGGCATCTAGAGAAACAATCAAGAAGACAACCAAGCCATGCCCCAGCTGCAATATTCCAGTAGAAAAAAATGGTAAATTTATTATTTATCTCATACTTCACTGTCTTTTAAAATTCATTTTACAATATAAATGTATGGATGTGCATGTGTACATTTATTCCAAGAGAATGAGAGCACACAGAGCTTGAATCTTCCCTCTGTCACTTTATCTAAATTATCTTGACATTACTAACTCTAAATCACTTTGTTCTAAAGTCACTAATTAAGCGTCACGAAATGCCGGGCCATTTTATAGACAGGGAAAATGAGGCACAGAGAGACACTGGATGTAGCATTCATATGACTGAATGTTCAGCTAGTTGTCTAGTTTTTTCACTGTCACTGGAAAAAACAGACATTTGTAGGGCAAAATTCATCTTATGACGAAACTGAACATGTGTCTAATGTAGGCCAGAAGAATTGCACCTAAAAGTGGGGTGGGGTGTGGAAAATTAGTCCTGCTGTAGATTTCTACACCATATATAGCTGAATTTAGATGAGATTGATCTCAACCCAGTGACATGCCCAGAGCAGAAGAGCAAGTCAGAGGAAGAAACATAAGTCCTGACAAACTGGTTGCTCTAACCAATGCTTACCACGTAGGAAGAAAAGTAATCTGCTGGCACTGGCGTGGTTAAGATGGGGAACAGGAACAGTAAATAGGCTATACCCTACAGGTACCCTATAGGTTCATGCTGTTCCAAGGTTTAATTGTATTTATGTTAATCAATCAAAATATATTAAAATGATTGCCTAACTATTATATGAATATTAAGTATAGAGGATGCTTCTCAGTTTTGTGGCATCACTTATTCCCACGGGACGCTGAAAACACCAAATAAGACACTGTAAACTACAAGGAGAGAACAATTCAAGCAGTGATACCACAGAAATATGACTGAGGAAGAAATAGGACAAAATCCTGAAATCTGGGGTTTGATGAAAGAAAAGAAGGCAGTTGGCAGATGGAAAGTGGGAGACTTCTTCAAGCACAAGACACAGAAGGAAAGAAAGCATGAATTCAAGAGTGGGAAGGTGAGACAAGATTTGGAAAAGTGTAGAAAGCAAGGTGGGCAGCAGAAGAGACATAACAGAGGGGTAGGTCAAAAAAAATATTTACAGACTTGTAAAACAGGCTGGAAACCATTAGTTTGAACTGGATTAGAAATAGACAAAGAATAATCATGATTATTCATACTTAACAGTTTGTGCATAGCCAAATAAAAAAAAAACCCTGCTGGTCAGGCTTGAAGCAGTGCTAGGACCTTTACCTTCTCTCAGACTCTGCTACAGAATCTTTACTGTTAAATTACAGGCAGTTGTCACTTGTCACAAACAGGATATCCCTATATGACACCATTTACACAACTCCCACTAATGTTTAGGGAAGTTGCTTGTAAAAATCCCCAATGTATCAAAAAGGAAATAAAGGCCATTATACTTTTTATCTTTGAAAGAAGGTATGTATTGAAAATGGATAATAAGCAGGAAAAGACCTTTCCTTGCTTATAGGAAAGACCTTTCTGTGCTTATAGCATGTTCTGACCCATGTCAGAACAGTGACTCGTAATACAAAATGCCAAAGCCACGGCAGGAGGCTAGAAATGTTTCAACACACTGGAATTGGCTGATTGTGCTGCCATTCAGAGGGACCTCAACATGCTGGGAAGTGGGCTGAGAGAAACCTCATGAAGTTCAACAAAGGGAAATGCACCAGTACAGGATGGGGGCCAGCCTGATGGAAAGGACCCGAATGTCCTGGTGCACTACAAGTTGGATATGAGCTAGCAACATGCCCTTGCAGCAAAGGTGGTAAACAGCATCCTGGGCTGCATTAGGAAAAGCATCACCAGCAGGTCGAGGGAGAAGATCCTTCGCTTCTGCTCAGCACTGGTGAGACACATCTAGAGTGGTGGGTCCAGTTCTGGGATTCCCTGTAAAAGAGGGAAATGGACTGGAGCGAGTCCAATGGAGGGCTACAAAGATGATAAATGGACTGCATAAATAAATACCTGATGGGGGGAGCAAAGAAGACAGAGCCAAACTCTTTCCAGTGGTGTCCACTGAAGGGTCAGAAGGCAATGGGCACAAACTGAAACACAGGAAACCCTGTTTAAACATAAGGAAATGCTTTTTACCGTGTGGGTGTTGAAGACTGGAACAGGTTGCCCAGAAAGAGCCTCCATTCTAGGATACATTCAAAACCCAAGTGGACGCAACCCTGAGCACCTTACCGCTTTGAGCAGTGGGGTTTGGACTGGATGATCTCCAAAGGTACCTTCCCACCTCAGTGATTCTACGATTCTGTGAATTAACTCATGAAGCTTAAAAAGCGCAGTGCTTGCTTTCTTCTGTGGTCATGGATACTGCATGTGCCAGCTTCCAGGCTGACATTTGTAAACTAAAAGGAGCACTTCACTTCTGCCTAAGTATAGCTGGTGTCAAGAGGCTGACGACTGTACACTGAAGTCTGCCAACAGTCCTCATTTGGGAGGAGTACACTGACTCCACACAAGAGAATAATTCTGCCTTCCCTCCCCAAATGCTTCTGTGAACACTGTCTTTTACAAGGGACAGTGACAATGCCGTACCTTTTCTGTAATAGCCTATATTTCCCTATGTCAATAACTTTTCTATAATAGCCTGTATAGCTATAGGCATTGTAGAATACTTCTGTATGCCAATAACTTTTCTGTCATAGCCGAAGTGAAAGAGCAAAACAATTTCCCACAGCTCAATTCCCAGTCTGAGCGAGTTTAAACACACATCCACATCTCTCAGAGGACTGCTGTACTCACAAAGCTGTAGGCCACATTGCCTGAGGCACTCTCCACCCCGACTGCTGCTCTCAGCTGCTGTGTAGCAGAGAATAACATGATTTATGTAGCTTAGCAGGTAGAGCACACATTTGACAGAAGGTGCCTATTGGGGTTTGGGTCCTGCGCCAGGACTGAGGTGCGTTTTACCCAGTGATGGCTTAATACAAATCATAAGAGAGGACTGGATCTAAACCTTAAGTATAACATGGAGGCTGGCTATTGGTACGCTTACATTTAAATAGGATAAAAATGTCTGGCACATTGCATCTCTTACACAAAGATATAAACTGACGAATAGACCTTGCCATCACAGCTCATTTTCTCTCTCTGTCAGATGAAGCAGACAGGCCTGTTTTAACAAACCAGTTCTTGTGTCTCCTGCTGTTTTTACCTTCTCAGAACCATTCTGGAGTGGCATTTATAAAAAAGGTAATGTAAGGGTAGCAGGTCGTACAGTAGGGAACACACACTCCCTGTACCTCCTATCACCATCTGGAGTCAACCAAGATGACATTTCAGCATTTCTTCATACTGAATGCTTTTCTTTCAGTTTGAATTATACAAGAGATCTCTTTGTGTGGTAGGCAACATAATTTCCATTTGAAGTGTATTTCTGTAATGACCTTTGACAATGTTAATGTTTTATACATTACAAAATAAACATTTGATCAAGGTTGTGAGAAGAGAGATTAAAGCTGCTCTCACAGTATGGGCAAGTAAGAAACCCAACACACAGGAAACACTGATGCGATCAAAAGACTGCTTCAGATACTAAGGTCAAATCAACTTAAATTACTAGTGTCATTTCGATATAATCAGCAGTCAGCCACCAAAGTCTGTATCTCCTGATTTATTCGCTTTGCAAATCTCAGTTGTTGAATCCAAATTCAAAAAAAAAGAATTTAATTTTGTTCATCTTCTGGCTCACAGCTGGACTAGGGTAGAGTATCCTTGAGCAGACACCTCCATGACTGCTTCGAGAGGCCACAGACTGTCCTCTCTTTTTCCTATCCCTAGCACAGTCTTTTCTAATTTCCTCATACTCCTGCAGTCCCTCAAGTGAGACCAGCACATTACACCCCAATAAGAGAGGGAGTAGCAGGTTTTGGAAAGCCCAGGAAAAATATTCTTCAGGTTTGTACTCTCTTTTAATAAGTATTCTATTTGGTTAGTAAATAAGTGCCTAAGAAAGTTGATTTTAACAGTGTTAATTGTTGATTAACATCTCTAAGTGTTTGCCAAGTACCAAAACCATTCTGTTGCTGTTTTGCAGGTGGCTGCATGCACATGAAATGTCCTCGCCCTCAGTGCAGATTTGAGTGGTGCTGGAACTGTGGCCTGGAGTGGAACAGAACCTGCATGGGAGATCACTGGTTTGACTAGTGGGCTGAGCTCAGCCCGTGTTGCTGCTAAAGCTTGTTTCCATCCGAGTCAAATTCTGAACTCCTTGCTTAAACAAAACTCCCAGTGGTTTCAGGGACACGGAGTTCAGAAGTTGGCCCAGTTTGTTGGGTTTTGCTTTCTTGCATATGCAATCATACCAAAATCATATTGGAGTTATGCCAAGGGATTTAAATCCACTAAGTAAAAAGAATAATTGTTTTAATGGACAGACGTGCTCATTGTGGTACAAAGAGGGGTTAATTTCACCTTTCTGAACTTGTGCAGTCTGTCAGCACGGAGAGCAGACAGGGTTATCATGAGGAACTTTGACATTTATAGTCAGGAATCCGTAACTCTTGCAAGAGAAAGCAGCCTGCATATGTGTGTATGAGTGCGCGAGCATCAAGGGGGTGGAGGATGTTCCCTGCATCAGCTGTTTTTTTCTTTGACCACTCCTTTGCTCATTCAGCACAATTTTTTATTTTGAGGCAGAATTTCTTAACAGCTTTTTTGGCAGAGGGAAGACTATGGCTCTTCGGTGTTTTCTCAGGGTTCCTTCCTAACAGGCTTTCTGTGGGGGTCTTGCTTTCAAACCAAATTCTCATAGAAACATCCAGCTTTATGCCATATTTATGCTTGTGCATTTGTAACATGTGACACGAAACCTGCCTACGTACTCATTATAGACTTTGCTGTTGGAAGATTAGCTAAGGAGGCAGTTTCAGCTTTAACAGTGACTATTGTTGCAGTGGTGACTGGATCCGATTAAGTGTTGTGCAAGCTAGACTCACAGGGCTTCATTTTTCTTGTACTTACAGCAATACTTGGGACATGGCAAAGGGAGGCAGGAGGAGACTTCTCAAGGGTTTTCTCTATCATCATTCTCCTAAATTGAATTAGAATATGGGCATATTTCTGAAAATGCATTCACAGCTCAAACAGTGTGGGGCAGAGGGAAATCTTTCATTTTACAATCTTAACACAGTAAGTAAAGCTTACTAGCATTTCCAAGCCTGAACAATCTTACTGTTTGGTGTGCTTTACATTGCTGTCTTATTCTGAAATTAAATGGGTACTGTCCATAACCAACATGCCATGTAAAGATTTGCACAATTCAGTTTTGGAAAAAAACGCACAATAAATAAAGTGGTCAAAATTTCAATCTTTCTTTCTTTCTTTCTTCATTTGTGAGTACAAAGTGAGTACAAAGATGTTGGGTGGGTCATGCATTTCCTTGACTGATTCAAACTCCCAGCTGAGAGGCTAGCCCTTGGATTAAAACATACTACTAGCACAAAATAAATTCCAGGCCATGGACTTCTTTTATCAAGTTTGAATTAATATGGCATGACTTTAGGGTCCTGAAAATATGGGTGTGCCTCATAACAGTCTGTGCAGAGCAAGAAGCTTGAGGTATAAAGAAATCCCAGGCTCACTACAAAAGTGTCCAATTGCTAAAAGCAGTGGAGTATTCATCTGTCTCAGCTGGAAGTGACATTAAAAGTCTGAGGAAACAAGGGGAAGAAGGCATGAGGTACCAAAAATGAGAGAGTGAACTGGTAGAATTAAGAAAATGAGAGAGAGAGGAAGCAGCAACAAGAGGACAATGGCCATTTCTTAAAGGCTATTTTCCTTTTTGGCACTGGTGAAGTAAAATATATGCAGAAGTAGCTACATTAAAGTGTAGGCGTGCAATAGAATGCTGCAATGTAGCTCATTTACGTACATTATCTTAATGGCGATATTTTACTGTGAGCTCTGATTATTTCATGATTTGATTTTCTATACCTGGGTCTATTTTATAATTTATATGGCTTGTTGCCAACAGGCTAGGGAAAAAATCACAATGCTTAATTTTACTTTCATAGTGTGTTACATGGGAGCTCATCACTATATTTCGTATCCACAAACATTTGNGGGAGCTCATCACTATATTTTGTATCCACAAACATTTGGAATAAAAGAAGTCTGAATCTCTTTCCCGTATTTTTTTTTAGGTCTTTCTTATAGAGGAAGAAAAAAGTTTACCGTAAGGTAGTTTCACCGAGCTAGAGTCTGCCCTAACAAGTTAATGTTTTAATTTTCACGTAGAAACATGTAATTTATGCCCCTGGATCAAGGTCCATTGAAGTCAATGGACTATAGATCAGCTCCTGTATTTCTTTCTGGCCTGGGCAGGGCATGGCAGGCATGAGTCATAAGGCTGGAATAGAAACATCTCTTTCTTGGGAAGAACTTGTCAGAGGATGGGATTATGAGCGTTCATCTAAGACATAAGCAAGGACGGGAAAGGAGAATAAAGAAAGGAGTTCCAGCACTGACTCAAGTTTATCCACTTTTACAGACTGACTTTATAGGCCCTTGTCACATGGGGTTTCTTCACAGTCTAGATTTACACCCTCCCAAAAAAAATGTGTATCCTACAGATTTTAATAGAACATGTCCTGATCCTTCTCTGTGTTAATACATATACATCTGTATGCATACATGCACAAAGTTTGAGATTGTACAGGCTGTAAACCTGATTTCTGTTTACAGCAGAATTCTCATAGTTTCCACAATTTAAAAGGCATGAAAAATCAGGACTAATGCTCTGCTGACACTGTAAGAATGCTGGCATTCCTATTGAGATGTATGAATTGGACTTAAAATTTCCTACACTGATTTTTTTTTTTTTTGCATGGNTTTCAAAAAGAAATTAATTGATACTGTAATTTGAAACAAAACCAAACAGAACAAACCAATTCTTCAGTGTCTATTCAGATGTTCTTCTTACTTCAGCTCTGAAATATCACAGTGGAATTCATCTCACCCAACTTTTGCTATCTAATTGGTTCGGTAGCCTCAGAGGCTCACGCAGAGACCTGTTGTGCATGTGTATGGTGCGGCATGCTGACTTTTAAGTACAATTGGTCACGGCTAGAGGCGTGATGGCAACATCCCTGCCAGAGACAGGGTGCAGCTCCTGACAGGACAATCAAGATTGCAGAGCTCCCACACACTCTTGGCTCTGTTGTTGGCGTGGAGAGGGGAGTCTTCCTTTTTTTAAAACTTATGAACTGGCATTGCTTGCTAGCGCCCATGAAGCCAGCCTTGGCAAATGCTACCTCTGGGTTGGCACGCACGTCTCTGGAAGTGGTCCTGGGCAGCCATGGGCGTAATGAAGAGAAACAGGACTCAAGCACGAAACAAGAAGGAAACCAACCTGAGGGCATAAGCAGATGCAAAGGTTTCAAGAGCTTGTGGGTTTATGTTCTCTACTAGCAATACACTCTGGAAACTCTAAAATTCAACTATATGTTCTAAGAAGATGATTTATTATGGTGATATAAAGCAAAAAAAAATAAAGAAGGCTGTATCTTTTTACACCTAGGTTTGCCTTTGTTAATTGAATTTTCTTTACCTTGAACCTTCTTCATCTTTCAGATAAAAACAATTACAGACTTGTTCTTGGTTCTACAATCTGGGCTCCTTTTAGTGTGTGTTAAATGGATTAAGTGCAGGATGTATGCTGAAATATTCGATAATAATTATCTCTGTAATAATTCAGGTCTATGACAACAATGAAAATCTCTAATATTTAATTTCAGCTGGCAGTGAAATCTGAATACTGAGTAGATTAAGAAGAAAATATGTAACAGCTTGGCTCCCTCAGGAAAAAGCATATCTCAAAGCTCAGCATAAATAATACTTTGGGAGCCATGACTTTGCCTAAAATACCATTTATGTGTCTGCCTTATCTCGTCACAAACTACAAGCCAAATAATTTCATTTTTAAATGTACACTTTAAAAAAATTCAGTAAATGGCACTCCAGAATAAACATTATGCCACTGTTGGGAAATAAAAGTCACACTCTCAAAGGACAGCAAGCAGTGAGGTTTGCTTTTTGCATATGAATAGTAAGGTACCATCTATAGTGCAAACCGGTATGGTAGCAAGCTTTTTGCCTACGGATCTTGTAGATCACGTAAACTGAAGTAAAATTTGCATTTGTGGAGGGGAACCTGAGGCACTTGGAGGTGGGAGGCCAGATTCCGAGAGATTCTGCCGCCCTGGAAGACTGGGAAGATTTAGCCCTTTGTGCCAAACTTTCTTGCACTTTGAGGTAACAACAACAACAACAACAAGTGCTATGTTCCTCATGTTCACTGTGCTGCTCAAACCACTACACGAGTAAATCATTGGGTGCAGTAAGCTCCATAAGCAACACTTGTAGCAAGATAGGAAGGATAAGGTGTACTATCACCTCCGAAGACTGGTTAGCCCTGTGCTGACTTAATTTATCTCATTCAGCGTTTGACTAGTATAGTGGTGGCTGATCTATGGAAACCCTACACAGAGGTGGGAGAGCTGCAGTATAGCTCTTAACAACTAGATTTTGTTCCCAGGCAGCAAAATTCTCATGTTTCCTTCAGGTTCCCTTCAAGCAACATAAAAGCCTGATGAAGACAGCACTGGACCAAAGCTGCCAGAAGAAGGACACCCTATGTCTAATGGTTCCTGATAGTCCTTCAGCAACACCACCCAGATGCACCTGACAGCACAGCACTGACAGTGATTCAGCAAAAAGAAACACATGTACTACTTTACATTTTATCTGGCTTGATTACAGTTTGTAAGGAAATATTTCTATCGCTAATTAGCAAATTTAGAAAAACCCCTCTCCCTTTTTTTTCAAACATATTTCTCTACTGATTCCTTTTATGTTTATTTGTATATGTGTTTGCCCATGTGGTTCCCCTTGTGTATCACCTACTGATTTCCAGCTGTGGCTCCTCTTCAGATAGTTAATGCTCTAGCAGTTTTCAACTTGATTGCTTAGGAACTACTAGAGTACATGCACTAAGTAGTCCCCTCTCATATTCTGGGTAAGTATGTGCAGACATGTAAGTGGCTTTAAGCAAGCAGTAAGGTAAGCAAGTTGAGAGAAGCTCATTTAATCATATGGAGAATCATATTTAATGTAGTGGTTTGTGTATCTGCAGGGATTTTTTTTTTTCTTAATCAGGTCATATGCCATTTCAATTTTCTTCATTATTATTAATAGTGCTTTTTTCTTTGCTTTTAATTTGTTTTTCTTGTCTATGTCTCCATTTTTCTGAATAATGGAGTAATGGTTCTATGCCAGTAGATAAAATATGCAGCAAGACATCACCTGTTACATTACTTTTTGGCTTTTATCCCTAGAAAGCTTGAGAAATCCACATAATCCATGTAGGCAGGGAAGTGCCATTATCTGTATTTTACAGTCAGGGAATTCAGTCCAGAGAGCGCAACCAGACTACATGGAGGCAACAGCGCAAATGCACACCAGCCCTTTCCTCACAACTGGGGAAATCTGTGGCTGCACCAAAGTGGAGGCCACCAGCATGCCAGCTCAGTGATGACACAAGCTCAGGGAAGCAGGAAGCAAGTTTGAAGTTTAAGGTCCAGAGGACACCAGTATGACATCAGGGACACAAAGAAAAAATATTAAAAAAAAGGTCGGATTTTCAGTGGCCTAAAGAACAGTGACCTAACCTGACATCCTTTGCAACCCCTGGGAATTTTACCACTGGCTTCACTGGGAGAAGGCTAATTTAGAGACTTTGAAAACACCATTTAGTTCGACTTTTTAGCAGTACATAGGAGATCTCTGGGAGAACTTGATGTCCCAGTTTTTTCTTTGTCTCTTTGTTAGTTAAATATTTCATCTACAAAACACATTCATGCCCACTCTCTCCACCTCGTTTTAGTGCAAACTAAAATCCATCAAGCACTGATGTCAGAGTTGTTTTAAAAACCTTTAGTTAAGTACAGCTGAAGCAGCACACTCTACACTCATTCTTACTTGGTACGTGATTGTATTGTCTGCCCCATAAACAGTAATTTCGACAGCCTGCCAACTTCATCTGCTGGTTACCAGGCCAAAAACTGGTTGGATGAAGACCTTAAAAGATAGTGCTAAAATGAAAAGCAGCAATCAATAAAATGAAATAGTATTCAGACACTACTTCTGTTGGGGCCAATATAATGTTTTTCTTGGAATGGATGCTAAATGCTCCTGAATAGGTTCAGCCAACTGAGTGTGTTTATGCCTGGAAGCTAAACCTGGAAAGCCCTGCACTGTTCTTTTCCAAAGCAAAGAGATCACAATATAGTAAAAGGGTTTGAAATTTTTTTAATGAATAGCTGAAGTCCATGTGTTCCACAGCTGATGGAGTTAAAAACCAGAAAAAACGAACTACTTTACTAAGCTGCACTGACATTTTTCAAGCACTCAGTGATACAACAAATGCCAGGTTTGCTTTTTTTAAAAAGTCTGCTTCTCAAAGGCAAAAATGACTGTGATATTTACATTAAAATCAGTCAGTTAATGAAGCTGAAATCAATTCTGATTCGAGCTTGCAAGTTTTAGCAGTGTATAACTGAATCTAACACTATACCAAAATGTTACTCAGGCTTTGCCTAGCGAATATTAAGGTGCTTATTAACTGAGTTGCAATCACTCAGGTCCTAATTTTATTTCAGAAGTACAATGATCAAGGCTATTGCTATTGCCTCATTCTGTTGGATTTTACAGAAAGCAAACATAAGCTTCAAACCAGTGCTAGCAATAAGCTCCTGTGTGGTAGGATATCTTCTCCTGAACTAGTAATCTCTTCTTGTGTGACATTTACTGTGCATGTTAAAAACAATCGGTGGCATTTTATTTTTAGTCCTCTTTATTGTGTGAGCTTTGGGGTAGAGTAGAATAAATAAAAATATAAAGCCAAGTCTACACAACAGAAAGCCTACTTTTTGTGCTGTTCCAGTACAGCTATAACACAGACCTACCCAATACAATATACCAGCTTGCTAGACCAGTGCGGTATACAAAATAAGATGTAGATCAGCAAATTTACGTATTTCTTTATGCCATTATATTGTACTATTTTTTTAAGACCTTTAACAGCCTAGAAAACTCATAAGCCCCTTCCCTCCTCAGGAAGGGCCCATTCCAATAGATCCCTGCGATGAGTGATGGCTGGGGCAGTACAACTGCTTGTGCATAAACTGTATCATCATCTGGGTAAGCTGGGGTACAGATTGCTTTCGTACTTGGACTTTGATATTTGTAAGCGCTCAGCTGCCACTCAGAAACCCGAAAAAGGCCAGGCCGTCAAAGGTCACCATCAGATGTACTTTGAAACTAAAACCAACTTCTTTTTGTGTCTAGGCAAAGGTAGTACGCATACCGAAAAGAGAACAGCTGAAACTTTTTCTCTGATTCTGGATGCTGAGCAGTAGGGAAAAATCTGGCCCTGGAAACTTTCAATCAATATGGTTGCTTCTTCAAAAACCAAAAAAATCCATAATCCAGAGTCCTTTGTAATGAGTGCACCCACTGTCACATTTCCAGCAAACAACACACATACCGTACTATTGTGCTAATTGTGTTTATTTAAACATTTNGGGAAAAATCTGGCCCTGGAAACTTTCAATCAATATGTTTGCTTCTTCAAAAAACAAAAAAATCCATAATCCAGAGTCCTTTGTAATGAGTGTACCCACTGTCACATTTCCAGCAAACAATACACATACCGTACTATTGTGCTAATTGTGTTTATTTAAACATTTGTATTAGAATGTAAGAGGCCTTAATGGAGCTTTAGCATGCCTCAGAGAAATGATGTATACTTATTATTATGCAGCACTGCTTGGCCCAAAGAAAAATGGTGTTTCTTATTTCCTCCACCCCACTATGGAAGACAGCACTATTTTTACAAGCAGTAGGCCTCGACAGATGAGATGATCTTATGAGGTCACTTCATATATGTTCTTACAGCATTGTGTTGGCCTACTCCTAAATGAAAATTTCAGCTTTGAGAATTATTCAATCAATTATTTAATTGCTTGCAGGAAGAGACAGGGATCCAGAAGCCTTTCTTATTAATGCAGTCACTGTCTCAGATCCAGCAGCTTCCTTTGCCAGTCAATGGCATTACCAGACAGATCTCCATACCAGGAGGTTTTCCTGATACTTAACACCATCGAATTTCTTTCCTTTTCACAATATTAAGACCTCAGGAGTTGAAAGGTCTTAGTTTGTTGTGTCCGGCCCACCATCACAGGCACCTTGTTACGTAAGTCTTTCCATAAATTTACAGAGTGCTGCGGCAAGCAATTTTTCAGTCCCATTTGCCTTAATGGCAAGGCAATTCTGGAACCTGATTCCAGCTGCTAGTGATGAGAAACCTTTTCATTCCAAGGTATTAATGGCCACCTGCAGTTGTCTGTCGTTATATCAATATTGTTTGTAAGCTTAAGGTTTTCTTTTTCCTGTTTATGTTTCCTATTCCCTTTGTTCCCTGACTGGATGGAGCAGACAGCAATCGTATTTCCACTCCGTTTGTTTTATTAAGCCTAATAGGCCAAGCTTAAAAGCTTGGATCAACATTTCTCTAAGCATCCTAGAATCAAGTTATTCCAATTTTACTTTACCTTTTTTTGAGTGTGGGTGACGAACTTCTGCGTATGACGGCCCGCGTGGTTGCACCACCACTGTCTGTGGCATTCCTGCCTCTGTGTCTCTATTGGACACACTTCTGACACATGCCAGATCACAACATGTTGTTCACAGACACATCATACAGGCAATTCATAATCATCCTGCCGTGGTCTACCTCACCCAAAGCCTTCTTCACCTTGTTTCCAAATTATGCACTTCCGATTTATGAGGTGTCTACACTTTCCTTCTGACTTCATTTTTCTCAGTTTCTGCATTTATACAGTGGTAGCTGGCTGCTGCTGTGCATCTCAGGATACAAGCAACTTACTGTGAAGTGAGCAAGTACAGGAACATCCTTTGGTAATCACCCCTGTGTATGTTTGTATTCTGTTATCAATGTTTTTTCCAAGTGCTACAAGAGCATTTTTTTACTGCTTTACAGTACTGTAAATATGCTATGTTCAATGAATCTGTGACCTTGATGGGTTTGAATACCTCCAGTCTGGTAACATATTTGTTTGCCAAGTGTGTTTCAGGTCTTTATCCTCAAGGTTCATCTATACTGCTATTGGTAGACCTCATGTAGATGTAGATTAATGTAGTCAGTTGACCCTGGCCAGCAACTAAGTACTCACCCAAATGCTCACTCACTCCCACACCCAGCAGGATGGGGGAGAGACTAGGAAGAGCAAAAGCAAGAAAAAAACTCATGGGTCAAGATAAAGACAGTTTAATAACTGAGGGAAAGAAGAAAAAAATATTAGCAATACAAAAGCAATCACTCACCACTTCCCACAAGCAGACAGATGCCCAGCCAGTCTCCGAGCAACGGCTACTTTAGAAAGACAGCCTCCCAGGTTTTATTGCTGGGCACAATGTTATATGGCATGGAATATTGCCTTGGTCAGTTCGGGTCAGCTGCCCCAGTTGGGTCTCCTCCCAGCCTCTTGCCCACTCCCAAACTACCCACTGGGGGGGCAAAGTGGGAAAACTAGAAAGTCTTGACACCATGCAAGCACTGTTCAGCTACAGATAAAATACTGGTGTGTTACCAACACTGTTTGAGTCACAAGTCCAAAACACAGCACCATACAGGCTGCTATGAAGAAAATTAAGTCTATGCCAGCCAGACCAAGTACAAAAGCTTGCTTTAAACTAGCTGGAGCAGGATATTGCTACACACGTGGTCACGGCAGCATGAATTACCTTCTGTCTTGGCGTCTGTAAGTGCTCTGATGCCTAAGAAGGGTTGAACTAACAATGGTTTTTTCTCAGTGTGAGTATTAACAGGTTTTCTGTACTTGACTGGCAGCCTATTTTTATAAATTTAGTATCTTTGAGATCTTTATTGCCTTGGCAAAGTCTGGTTGAAATTGGCTAACCTTGAAATGCGTCTGTGGGAGGACTGACAGACAGCTGCACAGACAGACAGAGTCGGGCAGCAAGGAAGGTAGGCTAAACCCCAGATAGCTACATTAAATTCTCACTGAGCTACTGGCCAGTGTGGAGTAAAGTCAGAGAGATGAAGCTAAGGAGGCTAAACAGCCTCATTTTATCATTCCCCAGTCCAGTCTTAATTTCTACTTTAAACTGAGATCAGAAGTTCCCCATTAACTTAAGGGGAAAAGTATTGCATAAATTTGGATAGGTGGCTGTGGTAAATGGATTAACTCCCCCCCGCCCCCCACTTTGGGGCTGTACAGGAAGCACGAAGAAGTTTGTTGGATTCAACCCAAAAACTGGGCCTTGTCCTGTGTTGTTATTGGGGGGTGTTTCTACTGACTTGTGGGGAGAATGAGGTTGGCATTAATTAAAACACATCAGTGATGAAAATTGCAGAAATTAGCTTACTCATTTTCAACAAGTGTCTGCCTGTCTCTCTCTTGACTACAGATGAAGTTTGGAGCAACCACGCTCCTAACTCGGCAATCTTAGTTAAATATCGCAAATTGGTGGGATGACACCAGCAGCAGCCAGCCTGCTTTTGGCTGCTATTTAAAGATCACTAGGACACAGGCAGCACAACTTCCAGCTCACCAGGGAGGACATTCAAGTCACAGCTGATTACAGTCAAACTTTTTTCTGAGGTGGCAGTAGCCCAGTGATACATAGATTATGGAACCAACCTTCTCACTTCATGCAGATTTGGAGCACGTAACACTCAGGGGAGAGATGAGAAGAGCCATAAATGTGGCTTTCAGTGATCTCGGTCTTTGGTCTGCCAGATTCTGGGCTGGGCCCAGTTTATCAGCAAGGAGGGAATAAGAAGAGTTTTCCAGAGGGGGTTATAATGGTTCTTTATCAGTAAGTGCCTGTGTTTGAAATAATGCCACACAATCACATCTTTATATTTTCCTACTTAGTTTAACATCTCATGGGGGATTTTTAAAAGTATGTTGTGCTCCTTTTTTATTGAACCCATTGTACTATGGTGATTCGCAGAATATAAACTATATTGCTAGGTAATAACTTTTTTAAAAAAAATAAATGGGACACATTTTTAAAGAGTTTTTTTCACTCTTTATTGCAGTATCTAAGAAACTTAAAGTTAAAATAGGATTTTATCTCCTATATATGCTTCTTGAAACAGATGCTACTCTATAGCATGGATAGTTTTCATTTCTTTCTGTAGGAAGGAATAAAAAATTTCCTAAACTCTTTTACAGGATTTTTTTTTTTCAGAAACAAAACAAAAATAAGACACTTCATTGGTCAGAAAATTATTCAAAAACATATAAAACATTTTAGCAAACTGCTTAGTGGAAAACCCAGCAGCAAATGCCAGCACCAATGGGTAAGTGGCCTCAGTGCACCCTCTCTGCAGAGAGCAATGGCTTGTCAGAAACCATTTCTCCAAAACATGGTTTAACGTTTCTGGAGATGTTAAGACTTCCATACTCTGACAGCAAACATAATATTAAAATCTTCTCATGTAGCTATAGAACCTGTGCAGTTCATTCATATCCTACATCATTGAGAAAGGAAATAATAAGTTTTTTCTGTACAAACTTATCCCTTTACTACTTCCTAGTTACAGACATTGCAAATCTTGCACTGCAAACTTTGTAAACCATGGTATCATACGTCTGCTGAACTACCACAATTACAGGAGCAACACTTTGGTAAGGATTCATTCAAAAAAAGGTAGCCTTTGCATCNCACTTTGGTAAGGATTCAATCAAAAAAAGGTAGCCTTTGCATCAACAAATGAACTTTGTTACAAACATGTCAACCAACACGGGAAGTCAGGAACACTGGAATGTGCATCCTGACCTGCCTCTGATGACTTGTTTGGCCTCGAGAAAAATGCCTTAATGTGTAATTGCAGAACTCTCTGGCAGAATTATTCTGTAACAAAATATCTCCTCTAGTAAACTGCTGATGAGCAACAATTGCTCCAAATATTATTCAGTATTTCTCATTTAATACCAAAAAAACCCAAACAAACAAACCCTAATAAGTGCTTTTGGTTCAGTTTTGGCTTCTTATTATCTTAAATAAACAAAGCAAGCACCTTGTAATTTCACCAAGGATTGAGTCTTGAAGAATGAGCGGTGGTAGGAAATTTCTATTTGAAAGCTGAAGGTTTTCAAGGGTTATATGCCACTGGAAGAGATTTGCTATAAAGGAAAGTATTATTAGGCATGCTTTTCCCTTTTGCTGTTACAATCTCTTATATCCCAGCTCTGTAGTTTACATTAATTTCAATAGTAGCTATTCTATCTAATGGACAATGTTTTGATCATGTACGCACAAACGGCTGGGTTATCAAATGCCCTATGTTATAGTACAGAGAAAGTTGTTAAGTAGGATGATAAAACAATTTCACCCTCTTTCCTCTGCCACTGTTTCAGGCTTCCTCCGCATACTTCAGTCTCTGCCAGCCAGGAGCACCGTGCATTACGACTGAAAGAGGCTGCACATGAGGATTTATGTGACTAGAAACTGTACATAAGGTAATGGAAAAACTGCATTTGCAGAACAAAATTTGGACTTAACAACAAATCCCTCTGTCACTGACAATCCAGATTCCTCCTCTTTGAAGCTGATATCAAGTTCATTCTACATCTCTCTGGTGAGAACCAACTCATCCCAGGTGATGACTATCACATTCCCACATACCTTTCTGGTGTGAGGGGGGCATTTAGAAGAAGCACAACTAGGCAGACTGTAAATCAGGCATGAATTTTCTTTCCTTTTTCTGAAGACAAGTACCAGTAATGATGAAGGAAGTTACTCACCACTTAGGGTAAAGCTGGCAAGACCAGACTCATGCCCCTGGCCTCACTTCACAGACGAGTTGTGAAAGTAAACTTGGACACTAACAGTCAGTACCATTAAAAATGCCCATGAGGGTTTAAACACCATGCAATAAATATTAGCTTGTGTTGCTGCCACACACATTGAACAAGAAAGATAAAACAGTTTTGAATAACTTCACATTAAATGAGGCCCGCTTGGTCTTTGATCTGAATAAGGGAAGGGGTCTGTGGAAAAAGAACCGGGCAGCCATGTCAACTGAAACCTACTAAAATATGAAGAACCACGCAGGAGGTAGTAAATTTGCACAGGCCACTTTCATTCTGGCATTTCCATCTCTGAGTGACTAACTTTGCAACATACCTTTTGCTGTTTATGTGTGAGCATAGTATACAAATCTAAACTGAAACAGTGCATTAAAACACTTACTAGCTCTACAAAGTTCGAAATCTCATGCTGTAGCCACATTTTCCTACTCAGTCTCTGAGTAAGATCTGTTGCATGTCTGTGCCCTCTCCCCTCTCCTTAAGAGAGCTAACTGTGGGAAGTAAGTCACTGCAGCTTCCATACCTTTCTGCATAGATCTGATGTCAGTGAGGACCTTGGCAAATGTCCTCTGAAGAATTTTGCTGAAGTGGCTGAAGACACTACCATGCCTGTCTGTGTGCCCTGCCCTTCTTCTGTTACTTGCCTTATTCCAATGAACAGTTAGCATTGAGCAGTTCACCTTTGGGGGTGATTTTGTTGAAAACTTGGGCTATGCCTTGGAGCAGTTAAGACGCAGGCACGTGTGTCTCCTTTGTCTTCTATGGGATCAATAACCCAAGAAGGTAGGAAGGACAGCTGGGAGACCAATAACATCTGTAAGTGCCCCTATGAGATTTGCCAGAGTTTGTCTGCTAAAAAGCCCCTTAGCTATGTTGTTAAAGGGCCACAGTCTCCTGTAGTGTAAACCAATACCTAGTGTCAGGGAAACTCATGGAGCTACACCAGGTTTACACCAGTTAACCAGTTATACCTGTTCATAGTTCATGCCCTGAAAAATATTTAGCCAGCAGAAGGCAAGGTTCCCTATACACTATACTGGCCAGGTGCACGTCATGCCAGGACATAGCTTCCTCCCTACATAGCTGCAGGTCCATCCTGTTCCCACCTGCTCCCCCATCACCCCAAAGAGAGCTGCCACAACCTTCCCCAAAGTGATTTGCAGTCACTCAGGTAGCGAGCTAAATGCAACATTAAAGAATTCAACTCTTGTCTAATTAAGACAATGCAATCAACTGGTCCACAAACACTTAAGGATCTTCTTAACAACACTATTTTTATCAGCTTGAGTGCCAGACACTGTAGTGCAAGGTGATCATTAGTGCTGATATTTGAAGTCAGGGAAGTTTTAGCTTACTGTATTTGCCCTCATGAGCATTCGCTCTCTGCTAACACACTCCCTCTGCCATTACTGTGCTGGCTCCCATTTGCTGCTGGATCCAATATAAAGTCATTTGTTCTAAATTACTTTAAAAGTACTGATGGCCATGCTTCCAAAAATACACTCTTAATAACCAGCTTCTAGGCACAATTTTAGGATACAGGAAACTGAAAGAAAAAAGGAACATACTAGAATTGCTTGTAAGTGAAAAAAATTTGGGAAAGAAGGTTTTCAAGAGCTACTTTCTTGTGGCAAGATGTATATTGTCTATTTGTTTGCCTTCATTTCCTAATTCAGAAATGGCTTTTAGATTCCCCAAGATATTTATAATAAAATAGTTTATCTATGAAATTAAACAACTTCTGCTGCCCAAGCCTGTCACTTGTTGCCTCCATTTAGCTGTGGAGTATTATTAGTAAGATTTTAGTGGTTCTTGCAAAGCCTTATTGTGTTTCACATTGTCTAGTGTTAAAGCAGAAGACTGTTCATGCCGTTAAGGTGTCATGACCCAGGTGGCTGGTATTTCCTCCCTCCCACCCCCTCTTGTCAGCTCTACTGTAGTAACAGAGCAACAGTCAGAGGGCAAGTTATTCTTGGAGACACATCATATTCTCACAAGGTCCTATCCCATTAAGAGAAGAGCTGAAACTTGATGGCAAATTCCACAGAATGCTATGAATGCAGCTGGCCCCCTCCAGCTATGATACACAGTGATTCAGCACACGAGCCCAGGAATCTCTTCTGGCTGCTGGGAGAAGCATACCACTCTATGCAGAAGTCTTTACCCAGGGGTGGTACAAACCTCGCTTGTTTTCTCACGATGGAGACTCCTGCACACGCAGGGCATTGCTGTTCGAAAGTCCGTATGTCTTGGCGAGTGAATGTAACACTGGCTATAAGATCCTTACGCTGCACTAAATGGAGCACTGGCAAATCCCCTTGACTTCGTAGCAGCTTTATTAATTTCAAGTGGATTTTGGGAAAGTCCCCTTGGCACAACTCAGTGCAGGAGGGAGGGTGCAATTAGGATTCCAATCGTTCAACCAGTACCAATGCATAGGATTTGTTTTCAGAGTTCATTTCTTTGCCTAAATAAGTTATTTGAATTAAGAGAAAAAAGCATTTCATATCTGCCAGGTAGAAAGTTTTCCCTCTGGCAAAAGACTTTTTAATTAGTTCTCATGATGCTATCACACTGCCTGATGTAGGTCTTGTAACAGTGCTAGCGTGAGGTGGAGATTTTTCAGTCATGGGTTTTGGAATTCTGTTATCTATGTTGAAATAAACACCGTTTTTTTTTTGTGTTTGTGATTCTGCTTATGAAGAAAAAGGTACAGGAAAAGAAGACAACAGGACAGAACAGACATTTCCAGTGTATAAACAAACTCAGACTACTAGGTCACTCATGTCTTAAATGCTACAACTCATTGGGGGTGACAAGAGAAAGCAATACTTAGGGAGTCAGCTGTGGCCATCTGTCTCCAAGGAGCAGCTGGTGATGAGATGCTGTTATTAATGAAACGGGATTGCTCAGTGCTATCGATTTACTGCAGTTAGCGTAGCCAATTCTGATTCATGCTACCATTATGGCTACCACGCCTGGGAGGCAGCAGGTTCTGTTGATAGTGTTGATAATACTTGGGACACCCGTGGTTCAAAACACGTGTGATTCTGAGTGCTTATGTAGACTGTTTTGTGGTTGAATTGCCAGGTGACTGATTGACAGGATCCCAGAGCTCAGAGTTTCCTGCACTAGCGATTCTTAGTCACCTGGGAGTTGGTGAGTAGGAAATGGCATTAGCTATGTTATTCAGATTGGAAAAAAATATGAACCAGTGGGGTTTGTAGATTTAATAACATACTGCTGGCATGGAAGTGAGCATACAAATAAGGCACTGACAAATCACTCAGAATGGTTACATCAAAGAGCTGTGGCTGAGCACGCAGATCCAAGAGCTGGTAAGGACATGGGCTCACCAGGCTGTGCGTGTGCACAATGAGCCTTTTTTTGTTAACATTGATGGCTTGAGCTCAGCGTCACCTGAACTCTATGACAAATGAGTTAGTAGGATGACACTGAGGATTCTCTGCAGAACAAGAGGTGTCTTTTAAAAGCAATCCAGGTCCTACAGCCCAATCATTTTTTAATAAATCACACAAAAACATATCTGACATGTACCGCACTCAGCTTTGGTGCTTCTGCATTTCCTACAAAACTGTTTTGTTGATGGTTTTATGCATTTTTCTAATACAAACACATGCCTAGTCAAAGCAATTCTGATGCTGGGCTACAGAGTCGGTCTTTCTCAGAAAACAGTCTGTTCTGTGTACTGTATATAACAGTTTTCATGAGAGATGATCTAAACATGTGCTTGTGACATACATCCGACACAAGGTCCTGGGTGTTTGAGACCCATTTGTGAAGCAGGCAAGCCCTCTGATGATGTCTTATCTAGCGACTGTTCTAAGGTACTGCCTTAGTACCAGGTTTAGGTGGCCATCTCCAGGAGGTTTGCCCCTCCAGGGCCAAGTGAGAGAACTGCCCAATTTCCGGCTGAGCCATTTGGGCATTTAGCCATAAGGTCACTTAGCACAGTTTCCTACTGGAGAGGTATTTGGAGCAGGGCCTTTGCCTCAGGCCTGAGGAACGTATTAAATTGGTGACAAGGGACCCAGCAGTCTCACACAATGTGATGCTCAAGGAACTTGAGGATTGGTTTCAGGACAGCCTGCCAACGTTTTGTAAGAGGTTGCTAATTACTATCAATTGCAGTGATTTTTCCAAAGGAAGTGGATTGCAATTGCAAATTCACAATTGCAATTTCACATAGACCACAAAGGAGTTGTCTGAATAAACAGCCTTTGATTCACCACCATCCTTTGCTGTATTCAGACTGCTGACTAGCTCCATACCCTGTTGTTTCACGTCTAGCTACCCCTTAGGCCCCGAGCTTTTCACAGAATCAAAGAACAGAAGGGAGGAAGATACAATGGGGCAGTTTATGCCATGAAGCAAAGATGGAAGGGCTGATTTCTAGCGTACAAAGAGAATCAGGGCCCTTATACCCAAACAGTGCTGGGGGTTGCTGTGATTTGTGGTGAAGGCCACACTTAGGACTGAGGTGGACAAGAATATAGACAGCACATGGGGGCAGCTGGAGGCAAAAAGCAAGCTCTTACAGAAATGGCCTGATCTTTTGTGTCTGATAGTGGTTATGGAGAGGCTCTGCAATGGCACAGTGGCTGGCCCTGTTTTGGAAAGGGAAAAGGTGTGGCATCATCACTTAGTCTGAGCCTACCAAAAGGCATCCCTGGATTACATGCCCTTCTTACACCTCTGGCATCTTTCAGGCTTTGCCCCATGCACAGGCTGCAGGACAGCAGAGCATGGTACAGAACTGGAACCAAATGTATAAAATACTACAGTTAAGGATTCAAAGGTAAATAATTAGTAGATGCCAGCAAGGCACCTAGAAAATCTTTCACATTGAGGCAATTTCACCTCTGAAAGTATAACATCACTCTTCCAACAAAGGTTTCTTTTCATTATAGCCTGTCTTTAGCTCATTGTGGTGTTTGAAACAGCCTAAGTGCTATGAGGCCTGGGCTTCTGAGAACCACTCTGTCATTTTTCTCACAGAAAATTTCTCATATTTTTCTGATTTTTGTTTCCTAGATCCTTTTCTTTTTGCGTGACTGCTGCCAAGGCATGATCAGATGTCTTCGTGAGATTTCTGGCTATTTTATGTAAAAACATTCCTGGTTTAATGTTTTCATGCTCACTTAAGAGTTTTATATTCAGGAACTATTTTCCTTTTCTCTGGAACTTAGTATTTTTCTTAATACAGCATCCTTATGCAATAGTCAGTCTGGAGCTGTGTCTGCATCCACTGAAATCAATGAAATGCCAGTGGGAGCAAGATCAGGCTAAGTCATAGAAAACTAAGAACTAAGGAGTAAAGGCAGGAGACCTGTCTCCTGCTGTGACACTACGTATTTCCATACGTAGGTTCCCCAGACCACAGCTTCAGAGGGGAAGAAAGATTAACTGGAAGAAATCAGAGGAAAAGTAGCACCCTGTATGCTTTTCACACAGGGGGCAGATTTGCTCTAGTTAGTGGGATAAGGCAGTCTAAATGTATAGTGTACTGTATTTTTTTCAGTGGTATCACAGGTATTTGGCAGCCCAAGGCAAAAAACTGTACAAAATCTCATTTGACTCTTTCACCCCTTTTCTCTAAGTCCTGAGCTACTAATACTGTTTGTCTCTCTAGTCCCTGTTATCATGCACTAGGCAATCTGTTTCTGCAATTCAGTATCAAAGATGTTGTCCCAAATTTTTTCATTCCTTAATGTGCATAACAGATATTTACAAGAACTGTAAGTATTCAGCTTTTACCCAATTAGCTTTTAGCTAATGCCTTTTTATTTAAAAATCTATTTCATCAACCACAGGCTCATTTTAAGAAAGCAAGCAACAGTACTGAATGCCAGTTATCTCCATTTTTGAGGGGTCAAATTTGCTCACACCGAGTATCTTCCTCTATAAGGTGTACCACTAAATCTAACCCTTGAGTCTTCAAGAACCATACTTCCCAAAATGTCTCTAAAATGTGGGGTCTTTATGAACAATTAGTGGGCTCTACTGAAGTGTACAGAATAAAATTTGACACAAATCTGTTCTTCAAACACATCAGACTGCACAGAAATTAAAAAAAATATATCCACTATCCATCTAAAGACTGCTGCATAGTGGATATTTCCTACCACCTAACCAGGGTTTATCCCATAATTTTCTTGGGAAACAGACAGCTCCCTGACGTTGCCTTCAGACAAAGCAGTCTTTACAAAAGTAGCACATAGAAGAACACTGGACAGAGACTGCAACAGGTGACCAAGATGACAGTTGTGTCCTGTGTTGTGTTTCCAGTGTGGACCACATGGTGCAGGGTTGGTGGGAGGAGCTGCAGCGGGCAACGTGTTCTTCAGCGAGCAATGTGTAAGAATGAGTATTTTGCCTGCTGTTTCTTAAAAGTTTTTCTGTTTTTTTTTTTCTTAATCACCTTTCTAATTCTGTACAATTGAACAAACAGATAATCAAATGCTACCTGCAATGTAAATTTGGCAAGGGAACTAGAGCTGCTCCCTAGCAGAATGAAGATGAATGGACAGGGTGAGCATGCAGCCATTCACAGGGTGAGGACACTCCTACAGAATTCACGACGAGCTAGATCAATCAGCACACACTTATTGCAGGCACTTCCATTTTCTGTAAGTTTGTAAAAGTTCAAAATGGCAGGCTCGCATAGCTCGTCTCTACACAGTATGCTGCAGTAGCAACATAAAGCAACCTTGTCCTCATCATGCTGAAATAATTATTTCCTCTTCCAGTTGAGGAAATGTACATATACAAGCAAAAAGCATGGTTGTGTGGATTTGTTTCTGACTGTTAATGTCTGTGTAACTATATATGCAGATTAGGTATTGCCCTTGAAGACCTGGAGAGCAGCCAGTGTGCCTCTTCCCCAGGAAAGTTGATGTAAACAGAGTTATGCATAAGCAGCGTTTGTTATTACAGACTCTGAGCTACTCCAGCTTCCAAATCGTTCAGACCAAGATTTCATTCTACAGTTTATTATCTCTGCTTCTGGAAGAGTGGCATTTTCCTGAGTTCCCTCTAAATAGCTCTTACCTTTGCAGCTCCAAAGTGATCTTTCCTCTTAAGATCTTAGAGGAACTTCATTCACACACATGCCCCCCCGTGACCATGACAGTAACAGATGTTGGCATCTCTGTGTTTCCAAGGTGCCATTGAACCCCTCACTGTTCTGTCACTCTCTGAACTGTGTTTGATCAGAGCTGCAAGATTTCCTCCTGCCACGAAGGGTGGGTGCGTAGGGGTGCGTATGTGTGTGCACATGTGCATGTGTGTATGTGTGTGTGTGTGTGTGTACAATTTCTGCTCTGTCATTTGCACATACAGGTATTGCTAAAGCCAGTCACCTGAGCCACCAAGTTTGGGCCTGAAGTGGTTCACGCAGAAGTCTTCATTTTAATCAAGTTTTAAGAAAACAAGGAAAACAAATCTGGCATTTTGTATTAGATATGTGTGCAGAGAGAAACAAAGGCCCCTATTCTCCTCATAGGTAGGCTCAAGTGGAGTACTTAAAACAGTCATGGAAATAACATCTGCACGTGTGTAATGAGTGCTTATTTTGTGGATGTCAGTAGATGTGAAAATATTTGGTCTAATTCTGCAAAGAGTAATTTGGGAAACTTTTTGTGTGGTATGATCCTTGGTATTTATTAAAGGAATGTTACTCTAGAAATGATAAATGCATTATAATTGGTTAGTAGCCATGGACTTGTTGCAGAAAACGAAGCATGCTGAAAGAAGAAACGTGTTAAAAGAAACATGGTTTTTCTGCATCTCAGCCAGTATTCTTTCTGTATGTACTAGGTTTTGTAAAGGGTCGGATTGGACAGTTTGGAACCTAAATTCCTGTAATGCATCTCACACAGCTCTTTTGCTAATGCGTATTCAATTAAAGAATGAGTCTATTCTAAAATTAACTGTGGCCCCAGGGTTTAGTTTTAACAGGATGTTTCCATTTGTGGGTATCGTGTGGCTTCTGTGCAAGGAAGTGGAGTTTTCTATATGAAAACAGTGGGTTGACTGTTCAGCTGAGGTAGAGGAGAAGCTGGCAGGTGTCACAGTTAGGGTTAGTCCGCACTAGAAAAACTTGCCCAGAAAAGCTAGTTACATGGGCTATGAGTGTGTGATTTTCACCACCACCCCACTGCCTGGCATATTTAAACTGATACACCTGCATCCCTATTAGGACTCTTCTATCATTACAACAATGCATTGTTTCAGTACCTTTCATTTTTTGTTTCCATATTTGAATAAACTGTTAGCATATATTAACCTATGTACACATATTTTCATCTGGTTTTCTGAAGGAAAAAAATTGTGCAGTCATGATATATGCATCAATCCTTACAATAATTCCTGAACTTGTTAGCTGATTTTAATCAAGCCCAAAAAAGCAGCAGAGATCTCAGACACAATTACTTTCCCACAGATTTCATAAAGACGGATAAGCCAAGCACAGGAAAGACTTCCTGTTATTGCCTGCACGGAGGGACAGCCTGCAGTTCAGCCTTTATTACACTCAACCTACACAGAAGAGGAACATTATTAATGCTTTAAATGCAGGAAATGCGTCTTTTTTAATCCACACCTTATTAGATATTAGAGAATCTAACCATAAGACATGCAGCAAGAGCAAACTGGGCTTCTTGAGTCCAGCTGCTCACGGCAGCGTACCATAGCGTATCCCTATAGCAGCATCAACACTATGCGTGCTGCCTCTTTCTCTAGGCTGCTACAGCTAGAACCGCAGAACTTTCCAGAATAGACAAGCTTTTGCCTGCTATTAAATTTGTGAGATCAAATTCACGAAGCACTTAAAAGTGCATGTGGTGAGCAGGGTTGGGGTCCAGCTGCTAGAACCAGCAAGCAGTTAATTTCACTTCAGCCAGGACAGACATCTAGCTTCCTTACCAATTGGTAAGTGCTTTAGCCAGCAGGAGTCTGGGGTTTTTTGGTTTGGTTTTTTTTGGTGTGTTTTTTTGTTGTTGTTGTGGTTTTGGTTTGTTTGTTTCTTACAGGGAAACGCATTGAAAGTCACCCATTTCACACTCAGTGGGAAATGACCCTTGGATAGCTGGGAGGAGTCATTGCCTGGTATAAGTTCCTGACTCAACTCTTGACTCTTGCCCAATGCAAATAAGGTATTTGCATGCCCACAAGCAACAAGGAAAGAACTTCATTGAGGTTGCGAACTCAAGCACTCAGAACAAGGAAATGCCAAAACTGAGACCCGAAGAAACTTAATTTAGCTGCCCTTGGCCATATGGTTTATTTTTTTTCTAATTAGCTATACAAATCTTAGTATACTCTATTCAGTGCTCTGGAGGGTAGAGCTTAAGGAAAGTGAAAGATAATCTGATTCCTTTTTAGCCTCCTTGTTCATAGCACCTAAAAAAATACAGTGAGGATGCCACAAACCTTGCTCATGATACAGAAGTATTTTTTTGCTATGGGCTTTCCAATCTCAGTCTTTACCATGATATCTGACAGCTTCATAAGATTAATACATTTACCTTTTAAACCCCTATTTAAATAAGAGAGTTTTATTATTCATATTTTCCTGGTTAGACTTTTGAAAAATAGATGTATTGTATCAAAACTAGGATTTATCTCTCCATTGGAGAGTTTTCTCAGGTGTAAAGCATCCATAAATCCTATTATATTCAGCTGCGGCTTAACACCAATGGCAGCAAGAAGGCCGATTTTAATGTGGCTTCCCAGAAAATGGGGAACATACAAATAACCAGCTGCAGAGAGTTTGGTCTCAAGGCCAGGGAACTAAAAGATGTTCAGGCACTACCACGCTCAGCATCAGGGTGCTTGACTTTTGGACCCTTGGCTCTCGGGATAACACCTAGACCGTAGTGAGATGGCTTGGAATAATGTCCCAAAAATCTGTACATGTAGTACACAAAGCTGGCTAAAGTAGCTAGTAGGGGATACTTAGGTTGTAGCTGTGCTACAAATCCAGCCACTCCCCAGAATCAAGTACCTCGTTCAGGGTTTAAGTCTTCTCCCTCTGCCTGGAAGTGTCCCTTTTTTAAAATGCAGCCACGGGGTCAGTCTTGTAAAGTATGGCTGAAGAAATACCCTTTACCAATCTCTCTCCATGCAATAGTTCAGCAGTTAGACCACCGGCCTGAGGATCTCAGTGAGCTGGATTCAACTCCTTCATGCCCAAATGGGAGGAGGGTTGCCAAATCTGGACCTCCTGAATAGTACACTCACCCACCCCACAAGCAGGAAGGTGTCAGGGCCCTGGGACCCCCATCCACACAGTCTGCCCATGCACCAGGGCTCCATTTAAGCTGAGGTCCGGACTTTCAGTCCCTGCCTGAGCTATCTAGTAAATGGATGTGTCTTCAGTTTGGTCTCCTGCTTTGTTTCCTGGATGGACCCACGTGGTAGCCCTATCTCCAGCTGTAGCCCTGTCCTGCTGCTCCTGACTGGATTCCCTGTACAAACTGCACCTGATTCATTGCTAGCTCTTGTCTAGGACTGTCAATGGACCCTGACCATGCTGTGACTGTTCTGTTCAGGTATTGTGGGGCAGTGCTCTGGCTGGTGAAGATACTGCCTGTGCTGTGGTCACCCTCCGCTCCAGGCTTGTTCTCCCTTGAGCAGCAACCTTGTTCTTGCTGCTCCCTGAGAGAGTTGTAGCTTCTCGTCCCTCCCAAATGTGGTAGACAGGACACTTCCCTCTCACTCCCTAGAGAACGTCCTCCAGTGACTAGTCTGGGAAGTCTTGTTTATATCCTCCTTCTGCCCCTGTTTAATGTATAGTACAATTTCCATAGTTTAGTGTTTGC
Organism: Himantopus leucocephalus; assembly: GCA_003993805.1. Classification (NCBI taxonomy): domain Eukaryota; kingdom Metazoa; phylum Chordata; class Aves; order Charadriiformes; family Recurvirostridae; genus Himantopus; species Himantopus leucocephalus. Next base: position 50,467,833 of record RSEF01000003.1, on the reverse strand, counting down.
TTCAAGTACTTTTAATTCAATTAAAAAAAAAAAACAAACCACAAAACACAACTTGCATTGAGGGTAAACGGTGATGCTACGCGCCTGTAACAGGGCTCTGCTCCAGCCAGCTCATCCTAACCTCCCCCGGCCAGAGCCGGGCCTCGGGACCCCCCCTGCCCTGGCGCAGCCGCGCACCCCGCAGAGCCGGCAGTGCCATCCTGGTGATATGTCATCCCGGGCATTATCACCTTCCCGTGCTTTGGGCGTTTAATAGACTCAGTTCTTGCTATTCCCTATTCAGGGAGGCCGCTTTTCACTCCACAGTCGGAGCCTGACAGCAAATGTCTGCGCTTTTCACAGACAGCGAATATTGTGTGTCAGGGCACTCGGTGCTTGGACGACTGCCATCTGCATTTATTTTTCTCCACAGCACCGCGGCCGTGGAGTTGGTATTCTCTTCCCCAATTTCTACTTGGAAGTGCCAGATACTCACAGGTGCCCTTCACCCCGCCACAGCTCGCAGACTGCCCTCCGGGAGGGCCTCCGTGCGGCCACAGCCCGGCCTGCCCCCCCTCCATCTTCACCCCACGTTTGACGAGCAGTCAGCCCGGACTCCGCCGGCCCTCAGCGGACGGGGGCTGCCCTGCGCCCCCTTCCCTGGGCCGCCTCTTCCCCCGGCTGGACTCCCCCCTCAGAGCCGCCCGCCCTTCCGCCCCCAGCGCCGTCTGCCCTCGCTCCTCAGCGGCGGCGCCTTCCGTCGGGCGGCGCCCCGAGGAGCAGGCGAAGCCGGCGCGGTGCGGGGAGGGGTCGCCCCTACCCGCCGCCCCGGGAGGAAGTGACATGGCGGCGGTGAGGGAAGGCGAGGGGCGCCCTTTTCTTCCCGGAGCCGCCCGGCGGGTGGAGCCTGGCGGCCCCGCCCGAACCGGCCGCTGCCTCCCGGCGCGTGCAAACTAGTGGCAGTTGGTGCGGCTCGGCTGCCGCCCCGCCGCCCGCCCGCTCCCGGCGCCTCAGCGCGGCACGCATGCCAAGGCCCGGCGGCGCCAGGTACGTGCTCTTTCCCCTGGCGGCCAGCGAGCTCCTCAGGTGTGGGGCCGCCCTTCTCCGGCCGGCGTGGTGCCCCGCTTGGAAAAAAAACCCACCCCACCCCAACACCACCCCCCCCTTCCCGGCGTGCTGCCAGCGGTGAGGCGAGGGGCCGGCAGCCGCCGGCGGGGTGTGCGAGCGAGGCGAGGCGGGGCGGGAGGCGGGCTGCGGACAGAAGTTGCTTGATTTATTCGCCGCTGGGCCGGGTCCCCGTCCCGGTCCCCCCCCCCCCCCCCCCTTTTTNNNNCCCCCCCCCCCCCCCGCTTTTCGCTGCCGAGAATTTTCCTGCCGCCCGCGGGCCCCCTTTGTGTGGCGAGCGCGGCCCGCGCCGGGGTTTCCGTGGAAACGGCAGAGCTGCGGCAGCCTTGCCCCGCTGGGCCCCCCCCCGCCCCTCCATCTGCCGGCGGGCGCGGGGCGCTGCCGGCCGGGCCGGGCGGTCACGGCGGCCCCTTCCACTTTCGGTCTTCCCCCTCTGGCAGCGGCGGGGCGGGAGGGACGGGTGGGGCGGTTGCCGTGGAAACGGGCGGGTGCCATCGCCTGTTCGCTGTCTCCTCCCCGAAGGCGCTTGTCCGTGTAGCGAGAGGGTGAAAGGCGCCCCCACGGCGGAGAAGGGGGGTCGGAGGGGACGTGCGAGTGGACGGTCAGAGGTGGCGGTGGCTGTTTTTTCCGTAGTACCGAGAAGTCCGTGAGCTGAGGCAGCGTGAGCGGTGGCTGGGCGGGGGAAGGGGGAGTCTGCCTCCCTGGTGGTGCGTTCACGGGTTGTAGGAGCTCTGCCTTTCATCTGTCTGTCTTCAGAAAGCCGAATTAAATAATGGCCACAAACTGACTTAAGGTGTGTCGACTGATATTGTGTGGTGTAGGAAAAAGTCCAAGGGGGGTATTGTTTAACTAAGAAGTAATCCTTTGTAGCATTTATTTCAACAAGTGAGCACTTGCTCATACGGCTGAAAACGCAACCAAGAAAAGAGCCTTTTTGAACAACATCACATGGAGACTTCAGGTCTTTATCTTTGTTACACATTTCTAAGAGTTGTAAGTGTTTCAAGACCATGTGCAAACATCTAAGAATGACGTACCTTATGCAGGTGCTTGTGCGGGCAAGAGCAACCTTGTGGCTACATGAAAACTGAAAATACTTCATAAGAGGTGGAAGGATGCAAGAAACTCTCAAAAAAAATCCCCCAAGCATTTCTTTAAAAACAGTGATGCCTTCAGTCCAGGAAGTTGTACCAGGCGATTGTAGCCTCAGCTTGCACTGATAATCACTTCCCACTAAGACTAAATTGCCCAAGAATTAAAAGCTGATGGAGGAGAGAAACTATTGCTGAACAACTTAAGCTGAAATTTGGAGCCTTCTTTCTCGTGTAACTTCTCATGTGAATGATAAGATTACTGTAAACATACAGCGGTCTGTTTATAGTATGCCAGGACTACCTCTGTATGAAGACTGACTGCATGGATAGCTAGAATAGTTGATGTGCTGTAAATGTTTGATGTCATTTACTGACCAGCAGCTTTCCCTAACTGTTTGTATCTGATCTAATGCTGTGTTTTCCCAAATTCTATGGATTAAAATACATCTTGATTCATTTTAGGAGTTTGTGTAAATATTATGCATAGCTTTGCTCTTTCATATTAATGTTTTGCATAACAATGCCTGAATAAGCTGTATCTAAAAATGAAACTTTAACCGTGTTTTATGGAAGACAGGGTCAGGATTCATGTGGAAGAATGTATCAGAAAGCCTGCAATAAAGAGAGAAAGTATTGTAAGTTGCTGATGAATAAAAGTTGCTCTTAAGCAAAGTTTGGTTGTGTTGTTGGCAAGCACTTAAATAACAGAATTTAGTAAGTACTTCACAAGAAGCTGTAATTATTGTATTTTAGGAGTGGAGAAACTGCACAGAGAGATCAGCACTTGCCCGGAGTCACAGAACAGAGAACGCCATGCCCAGAGCATGGTAATTAACTGTGTTTCTTGAAACCCAGTAGGTGTCAGTTCAGTAGGAAGGTTGTTTTTTCAGTATCTTGCTCTGTCCAGCCAAAATCCAGAGGCACTGAAGCAGTGTTCATCTTCTCTGGAGTGAGGTGTGCTTTCCTGGAGTGATGGTTGTACATCATTTACAGTTTAATGTACTTACTGTACCATAACAGAGAAGAGCTCTGTAGGCAAAGGGTTCTCTTGCAGGTGATGGATGAGAATCCTATAATTGTGCTCTGCCCTGCTGAAAAGAGGTGGTTTATTGTTTTCTGTTGTATACTCTGATTTTATTGGTGGAAGGTGAAGACTGGAAGTAATGCCCCTCGAAATCTCTTCAACACAGGAAGGTATTGTCATGGCTGTGCTAAGGTTAGCGAGATACTGTGTTGCAAACGTGCACTTGTGGCCTTAGAACTTGTATTAGTAATTTGGTCTTAAATTTCAGAAAGTCGAATGTCCACTGGACTTCCCTAACTAATTGCATCGCTAATAGTAGTGCTGTTGGTATGTGCCGATGAGGGAGCAGATGAACAAGAGGGCAGCAATGTGTTGTAATGCACTGTGCATGTGCTTTAGTCAGCTAAAGCTTTTGCAACTGTGGGCCTCCCTCATTAGGAAAACACTATATGAGTCAAGACAACTGTCTTCTCAGGTGTGTTTGATTTAGCTGTACTGAATGCAGTGGGCTTTTTTTTAAGGAAACTAGAAATGTGACTGAGAGCAGTACCCTGTATGCTTTGTTGCATTTTGGCACCGGCACACGGCAGCTGAGTATGTGTTTTTTCCCAAGTGCATTGTCTGCGGGTTGGCTTTCCCCAGTGATTCAGTTTCAGGCGTTTGGGAAAGTTTGTCCACCAATCTGTTTGGTGGTCTTAAGCTCATTCACATCTGACTGTGCCGTGAGTACCCTGATCACCTCTGACTAATGCTCGTGTGCTGCTCAGAAACTGCTGACTCACTTCGTTTTCGTGCTTTTTGCCTGTGCTCCTCTAGTGCCTGACTAGAGATGTGGTAGGGTCAAGGTATGGTCAGGGAAAGAGGAAATGGAAATGAATGAGAATAACTGTGGGTTGTGGCAAGGATGGTGATGCTGTAAAGACCCCTCTTTGATAATGCAAGATAAAGATGATGGCTGTAATGGATGTCCTGCAAAGGTACATAACCCATGTGTTAGGAACTGGGCAGAGCAGTCTAGCAACTGTAGTGAGCCCACAGTTGGGAGATGCAGGGTTATGGTCCTGCTAGTGGTCTGCTCTTTGTTTTGAACTTAAAGCCTTTTTACTTCTGTGCCTCTGTTGTCACCTTCAGCCCTTCTGTCTGTCTTGTTATATTCTGCCACAAAGAGCTTAACACTGAAGTCATTTTCTGCTGCTTGCAGAAGGGCTGACCTAGCTTGAGGTTTCTGCTGTAGCATAAATAACAGGAACAGGGAAAGAGAATTAACCAGTTCTAGGCTGGAAGGAAGTCAGAGGTAGAGGTCACTGAGAGAGGGTTTACTTGCCAGAAGGTTAGGAGCTGTAGGCAGAGGCAAGCACACTGATTTCATGTGCATGTGTGACTCTATTAATGTCTGAAAAAAATCTGACATGCACCAGATTTCCTTTTAATCTGACCACCAAAGTTAAATTTTGATTACATTTTTTCCAGCAGGATCCAGGTGAATGAAAAGGTTTGCCTGTGCAGATTGAGTTGGCAGATTATGCAAGTTTTTTCACCTATCAGAAAAAGGGGAAGACCTGACTTAAAACCTGCTGTTGAAGACAGAGAAGGAACATGTTTGGAGGAAGTCTATGTGTAGAAATGGCACATGATTTTTAATCCATTTCAAGTGGCAACTACTGTGTGAAAGTTAAACCGTGACTTTCTTCTCCCACTGTCTCCATGTTATCCCTGTCTTCACACATCATAGTTTGCCTCTTCTTGCCGTGTTTTTCAGTACTTTGGAAAATACCATTGCTACAGATGGTGCTTTGCACTTCTGGAAGGTCTGCAGCAGCCTACACCTGCACTTGAATCATTTATGAGGTTTCCCCCCTTCAAGTCACAGGTGGTTTGTCAGGAGTTAACAAGACTTTAATTTATTTTATGTTTCTGAGAATATGTTTAGACAGTGTTGAAACTCGCACAGATATTTACTACTTTTTTTTTCCCCCCCCTTGATCTGGTATTAGTGAAAATTACCATAAAACAATGCAGTAACATCAGTGTTGCCAAATGTGCAGGTGGTAGGCAGGAGTGATACCACAATCTTCCCACAACCAACAAATGTAAAACAAGTATCTAGAGGATCAAAGTAATTTAAAGAAACCATCCGTTCCTGTTGCCCAGTAGTGGGAGAGGTACAATATTCCCAAGTTCATTGAGCCTTCAGGGTGTCACTGTCTGGTTTTTACATGCCTGTGCCTCTGGGAGCGTGCATAAATACTGCGTTTCACCCAAGGTGGAGACAGAGAAAAAAATCTGAATTTAAGCCTTGTAAAACTGTCTCAAATTTATTTGAAGTTAGCAGGACAAATGCTGAAAGTGAGCCTTTTGAAGGGGCTTTTGAAAGGATTTAGGCACCTAAAGCTGTGCAGAGATGTAGAAAATCCAGGTAGGTGTTGATGTACCTGATGCTTAGTTTAGTGCAAAACTGGTAAAAATGTTACTGGATTCTTACCAGCATATTTAGGAACAGTAACATTTGCACACTTGCCATCCAGTAAGGTAAATGCTGTTGGATCAAGCACTATCTCTGAATGATTTTGCTGGAAGTTTAAGGTGGTTTTGACTAGCCCTGGCTTTAGGTGCTAAGAATACAAGTTCATTGATTAGTTATATCACATTTGGCTGTTTTTGAGGGATAATGTTTTCCAAACAACAAGGACTATTGAAGCTTGTTGAGAGATTTCTTTTGCCTTCAACAGGATTTGAATCAGGTCCAAAATGAAACCTCCCTTTATTATTGGACTAGATAAATCCGTTGCCTGTGATAAAGGCTTTTATTCTCTGAAGTTCTCAAATTAAATCAGGCTGTTAGGGGACTGATGGTTGGGGAGAACGAGGAGGCTGAAAGTTCATGGTGTTCATGAGTTCATGGTGTAGCAAAACAGTTCTGAACACTTGTGTCTTAGAGGCAGAGGTGAGTGAAAACTGATGTGGAATAGGACCACTGAAATGTAGGTAAAGCAGTCACCATATTTATTTGGATTTTTACCAGGCATCTGGATGTCTGATTGTTTTGTGTGTGGGCGCAGCTGAGCCTTTCACTGAAGCTGGCATCTTATTTTTTGGAACCATGCCAACCACATCTCAGCTGTAAGACATATGTTTTTCTAAGTATTGGGTGTTACCTCTTTAGGGCAGGAGTCGGTTTTCTTTGAATAATAAATCTGGAAGCTTCCCTGCCACATTCATTCTTCAGTTAAACTATCTTATACAGAAAGAAGCATTGGGAAATACTTAATGAATAAATATTAATATCCTGTGTATCCCTGTCTTGGTGTAGCTATGTCTTACGTATGCATTGTCATTTCCAATTTTGGGATGTGATTTTCATAAAGGAGAAATTCAGTTACTTCATACTCTTCAGTGTCATCTGATAGAATACAGTCAAATTAAATTAATACTTGGAAGTTAAAAAAAAAAAAATCTTGCAAATCTTTTTCTGTTTAACATTTCCTTAGTATTCAAAGAGCATACTAATGAATGTTATTTCATATTAATTAAAAATATGCAAATGGCTTAGCTGAAGGAGGCAGACTGCTGTCATAGAACATCAAAAAAACTAACAGCTCACTTGAAGTTGTAATCAGGTGAATGGCACTTTTTATTTCCAGCACTGTTAACAACATCTTGTGATTTGTACTGGAAGCTTTTGGATCCCCTCACAGACGAGGTCGGCGCTGTTCACTCATATCCCTGTGATTAGAAAGCACAGAGGATGTGGCCTGTCCCATGTCCCCGCTGTGTCTGTGGCAGCATTGTCAGAAGGGCTCAGATCTGCCAAGTGGGAGAACGTAGTTGTCTCCAGCAGGCCATACAGCTGCTCGGAAGGAGAAACTACATTAAAAGTATTTATATTGTTTTTTTGGGGACAGCAGAAAATTTGTTACCAGCTCACAGTCTGGTGGTGGAAGTCCCACTTGTGAACCAGTGGTACTGCCACCAACATGTTTTTCTCAGCTCAGTGATTCATGCCCTATCTCTGCCACTTTCCAGATCTATTTTTAAAGATTTTTGCTGCCACAAATCCTATATTGTTCATTAGGTGCATTTTCTTGGTTTCTTGAATAAACAAAACAACAAAGCCACACAAGTTAGGAATGAGACTTCTAAGAACAGGCCTAAAGAGGCTGCCCCAAATTACTAAAATGTAAATCAAAATTCCAGGAAATATAAAGAGGTCATTTTATGGGAGCATACTGAGGAAAGAAAATTATCTTTTTCCCAGTGCTGATGATTTTTATCTTCTGATTGTTGTCCTTGAAGCATCTAGCGATGCCTTTAATTCCTTCTTAGGTAGGAATAATGAGAAAGATGTACATTTGTGTGTACGTGCCCACAATACTTGGCTTGGTACTAAAGTTGTAACTTCTAGTTTATAGTACAGAGCCATCCAAGTTGCTGAATATTTGGTTTTCATTTCTTGAGGAATGGAGAAAGGAAGGGAAAGTAGAGTTCATTAGATCAGCGTCTACATCCTGGTTTGAACCATCTTGTGTATTTATACCAGTTGTGTCATCTGCTGTTACTGAAGATCCTTGTGGGATGCGTCCATTCCCTCTCTGCTCCCTATACATGGCCCGTCAGAAGCTGTTGCAAGGGAAACTTGAGCATGGGCAAAAGGCAAATAAAGGAGGATGAAAAGTACTGGTTTATGTTGAAAGCTGGAGCCTGGGGAATTGGTAGATCATGGTTCTGGAGTTGGCTCTGCCATGTATTTGCCGTGTGACTGTCACAAGCCCTCCAACAGCGTTTTTCTGAGTTCCCCATGTGTAAGACAGGGGCAGCAAGACAGATCTTGCCAGACTTACTTCACTAGCATCTTCTAAGTGGCTGGAGCTTTTCATATGAAAGGGGATGGATAAATCCAGGAAAGAATTGGCAAAAATCCACACTGTTTTCTCATCTTACCCATAAAGGGTTTGATTTTGCAGATAGAAATGGACTTCCTCATGCTACTAAGTCCGCTGAGTGAATGTGAAACTTCTCTGCCTGGATACACTTGCTTATGTGTTTTAGTGGTGTGGAAAGCTGTCTGTTGCAGAACTGGAGTTATGAGGTGATACTTTTGTAGCCTAACTTTGTCACGAACTCATCCTGGGTAAGAATAGGAGGATTAAGTATTTAAAGCTTTAAATGAAACGTGATGCGTATTTCCTTGTTGCTTCATGCCTAACGCTAGTTTGGATGTGGGGGAAGTATTTCATCTGTACAGAGTATAGGCAGTTCCTGTACCTCATGATGACCCTTTGCGTTGCTGTGAATGTAATTTACAGTTCTTTAAAACAAGATAAGTGATCAGTGTTTGGCAAGCATAAACCATGAGTCTTCATAGCAGACACCTGCTTTCCAAAGCTTATCTCTTATCAGGAGAATGTTTGGGCTTCTGGCATAATTAAAAAAAAACCAAACCAAAACAAAAAAAACAGAAAACCAACCCAAAATGTTGTGGATCGTGCAGTTGAGATATTTTCCACAGGCAATGCACTAAGGACCAACGGCTTAACTAGACAGACTCCGATCTCTGTACCGCAAATGTACAGTTGCCTCAAATGGTAGATTGACTGTTCTGTACGCTAATTGATGTGTCACAAACACTTATGTACATCATTTCCATCATTTATCAACAGTCCTGGCTAACTGGAGAGGTCCCAGTTGACTGGAGATTAGCAAATGTGACGCCCATCCACAAGAAGGGCCAGAAGGAGGATCTGGGGAACTACAGGCCTGTCAGTCTGACCTCGGTGCCTGGGAAGGTTCTGGAACAAATCAGCCTGAGTGTCATTATGCGGCATATGCAGGAGAACAGGGTGATCAGGCCCAGTCGGCATGGGTTCATGAAAGGCAGGTCCTGCTTGACTAACCTCATCTTCTTCTATGACAAGGTGACCTGCTTAGTGGATGAGGGAAAAGCTGTGTGTTGTTTACCTGGACTTCGGAAAAGCCTTGGATACTGTTTCNTGTTGTTTACCTGGACTTCGGAAAAGCCTTGGATACTGTTTCCCACAGCATTCTCCTGGAAAAATTGGCTGCTTCTAGCTTGGATGAGTGTACCCTTTGCTGGGTTAAAAACTGGCTGGATGGCCATGCCCAGAGAGTGGT
>RSEF01000003.1:50329599-50458382 GCA_003993805.1 Himantopus leucocephalus | reverse complement strand
ATATATATATATATATATATTTGAGAAGGTTTAGTTTGTTGCAGACATTCATATCCTGTTTGTTTGATAAGGCACCTGTACTTTTGCAGCAAGCCAGATCCCCCACTGAAGTGACTTGGTAGAAACACATTTTGGGGGTTTGTTTTTTATAGAGGAGGGTGCCAGATGACAGTAATGTGTGGGCCTGGTTACCTTTGACTAAGCACTTAATGTTGCCTATGACAGGAAATATTAAATTGGCTATGAGTACATGATATAGTTGCTTGTCCTAGACTGTTTGGTTTTGTTCATCTTGGTTATTTTTGAGGTACTATCCAGGTCGCTTATATTTGTGTGACAGCGTAGCCCACATCCTGCTTAGATTCTCAGTATACTTTCTTGTAAATTTTTGTTTGCTATTTAGTCCTGCTCCCTTGCTCAGTCCCTAAATTTGACTTGTGTTTTTTATGTTGTCCTTGTTGGCAACACAAATAACTTGTTAGATTAATGGACTCAGATAAAGTAAAAGATGAATCAGAAGGACTCTGGGGTCCCCACAACTGAACTCTGATGCTGAACTCTGATGAACTCCTCCAGGTCTTAAATATCTTAATGCAGCTCTTTCTTTTCGTTTTTCCCTAGGAAATTGCAGATGTTGTGCTTTGGAGAAATACATATATATATAAATGCATTAAAATACAGAAACTTAGGTGGGAAACAGTTGAAGAGCAACACCTGGCATGCTGGAAAGAAGCAACTTGCTTTCCACTGCTATTTTTGTGAACTGGATGTTGTGCAGCCAAGATAACGGCTGTACTTCACCCTAATGTATTTTTTTAAGAATCTCTGCAGGAGCTTGGAACAGAAGTGTTTAACTTCAGGGGGTTTACCCTCATCAAATAAATACCTTCCTCAGCGTCAAGCCCTGCAGTCCCTAAACACTGCACCTCCAGCAGTTCTGTATTGCCTTGTGTTTAAGCCCAGCTCCCTACGGTTTCCTTGTTCAGCTCCCTCCTCCCTGAATATTTCATGCTCCTGGAAGAAGGAGCAAGACTGAAGTGCTTTTCACTGGAACTTGGGCAGTGGCTCCCCATCTTTCCCTCTTCTTCCTCGACTGTGCATGTCTGTCCCAGGTTGCCATCATCCCCCTTTGCCTCGCTGTATAAACACTTCCCTTTCTACATGGTAAGGGTACGAGCATTGAGGCTGTCAGGTCTGACAGCAGCTATGCTGTGCATTTTACCAGCAGAGAGTATGCATACACAGATGAAGAACTTGTGTCCTGGCAGGCACGCAGAATTTGCCTAGCTGCCCTGCTCTACATTAGATTACAGCAGGAAGAAAATAAAAAAGGGGAAGGGGAAAGCATTATTATACGATAACCATTTCAAAAACTCCTGGGTTACTTTCATTTCTTCAGTTTGTACTCTGTTATGCTGATTATCTCTGTGCTCAATAGAAAATAAATAAAAAATCAGCTTTATAGCAAGTCTATAAATTGGATATCCTAAAACTTGCTGGTAGATGGTATTCATTTTTCAGCCTTTGAAACAGCCAAACTGACTGATCTCTTCTTTGTAATGGTGTGTGTTACAAAATACGGAGTTCAGGAATGCGTGACTCCTCAGGAAAAGCTAAAAACATTCTTAAGTTCCTCTAACTTTGGAGGAAGGACTTAAGATATGTTCAAATTCTTCCCTGGATTGGGACTTTTCTGAGGAAGTGTAGTGGGTTGACCTTGGCTGGTTGCCAAGTGCACATCAAACCACTTCCTCACTCCCTGTCCTCAGCAGGACAGGGGAAGAAAATAAGATGAAAAACCTCATGGGTTGAGATAAGGACAGGGAGATCACTCACTAGTTACCATCATGGGCAAAACAGACTCCACTTGGGGAAGATTAATTTAATCCCAGGCTCAATTTGACTCCTCACTCTTCTACCTCCTCTCTCCCCCTGCCACCACACCCGGAGCAGCGCAGGAGAATGGGGAACAGGAGTTGCAGTCAGTCCATACCAGTTCCTCTGTGCTGCTCCTTCTTCCTCATGCTGTTCCCTTGCTCCAGTTGGAGTTCTTTCCACAGGGTGCGGTCCTTCAGGAACAGGCTACTCCAGCCTGGGTCCCCCACAGGCTGCAGTTCCTGACAGAAAGCTTGCTCCATGGGCACCTGCTGCATCATGGGGTCCTCCACAGGCTGCAGTGGGACAACCTGCTTCACCGTGGTCTTGACCATAGGCTGCAGGAGAATATCTGCTCCAGTATCTGGAGCACTTCCTCCCCCTCCTTCACTGACCTTGGTGTCTGCAGGGCTGTTTCTCTCACATTTTTGTCACTCCTCACTCACAGCTGCTGTGCAGCATTTTTTACCCTTTCTTAAATGTGTTATCACAGAGGTGCCACCAGCATCGCTGATGGGTTCAGCTTTGGCCTGCGACGAGTCCCTTCTGGAGCTGGCTGGAACTGGCTCTGTCTGATGCTGGGGGCAGCTTCTGGTGTCTTCTCACAGAAGCCATCCCTGCATCTCCCCCCACTACCAAAATCTTGCCACGTAAACCCAACACAGGAGGTAATGCTCTAGTAGTCACCTTTAGGGGAGGTGGGCAGTGATTCAAACCCTAGTTAAGCATGAGGCAAATAGATGGATAATTTTTTCTCCAGACTTGGTTATTTTTTTGTGTGACATGAATAGATATATTGTACTTGAAGGCAAATACATACATGGACATAACCTCACTTTTGCTAACTTTTGATGTTCACTGACAGAAAAAGAAGAGCACAAGGGCTTCCTTTGGCTTGCCTTGCATATATATTTCATATGCAGAAGCATTGTTAAAATGGACTCTGATATGAAATACAGTGCTGCTATCTGTGTTGTTCCAATGGCAACTGAAATTCACTTAGAGGCACTACTGAAACTGCTGTAATCTGACCTGAGCATATATTCAGTCTTGGTTTCTGTAACTCATTCATCCAAGAATCTGGTTTAGATGAGGAAATGTAAGAATGGGCATCATTTTCATATACTTCGTTGTTCTTAACTTGCAGTAAAGCATTTAAGGACTTTGTCAAAGAGTAGACATAAGTGAAAAACCTTCGCATAGGCTTGAAACATGCTGTTCTGAAAATAACCGGGTATAGCACTGTCTTGCATCTATTTATAAGTGTGGGCAACATTAGCTTAGTCCACGTGCTGGCAGATAGGTACCATATTGCTTTCCACACTCCAAGGACTCTATTTACTATGTAAACTTTGGACAAGGTGGGTGAGAGTTCTTTGCTTCATTCTTGTACTTTCTGTAAAAGTGCAAGCGGTTCTGGTCTTTACGAGATCACTAGTCTTGAAACTCTCACAGACCTTGAAGTACGAAATAGCATTGTTAATTGGCTGCAGCCTCTGCCAGAAGAGAGGTGTTCACCTTGCGTATCACTGTTGTAACATTGCCTTTTCTTCTATGTTCTCCTGGTCAGTTATTCTAAGCAGAAGGAAATGCTGAGAGTAGTTGAAGTAGAAAACACAGTGGATCTTGCTGAAGGATGAAACTTTGGGGGAAAAGACATAGAATGAATAGTTGTGGAGTTTACTTTTAAACCTGATCCTGTGATCTTAGTCACATGAATAGATGCTTGTTCACTTGCTCCCTAGACAGACATTTGAGGTTTGAGTCTTTTGTTTTATATCCGTAGGAAAACTGTTATTAACAAATGTACCTATCTGTTTTTGATGCTCTGGCTGGCCATTTTCTCCTAATTTGTTTTAAGGGGTGTTTGATAGAAGAGAGCTTCTTGGCAGCTCTCCGATCTTAATAGCTCCTGAGAAAATGCATTGATTGGCCCTTTTGTTTTCAAAAGATTGCTGTAATTTTCATTCATTATCTATAAGGAAATCAGTGTAATTTATTAAACCAGCATCATAGATTAAGAATTAAAGACCTGATTCTTTATCACTTAAACTGGTATTACGTTGATGTTACCCATGAGGAACTTTAGTAAGACAAAGAGCAAGTGGAAAAAGTTCCTATGAACTCTTAAAAAGCAAGCTTCTAGACTTCTTTCATAAGCTCAGAATTGATTCTTGAAAATAAATTTCTACTTTTTTGTTGTTTGTACCAAGAATAAACTGCATTTCTTGGAGTTTGGGTAATGAAAACAGTCCAAAAAAAAATATTAAAAAAATCTTCTAAGAATGATCTTATGCCTGAGAAACAGAACGCTTAGCTAGCACTCTGTACACAATGTTTGGGTTGCGAATTTTGTAGGGAAAACAGCTTGCATTTAATCAGAAAAGAAAATTAACCTCTCTAGTCTCTCTACTCTTCAGAAAAGAAAAATTTAAGCAGTGGCTCTAACTTCTTGTTCCTTTTACAAGCAAGTTAGGTTAGATGCATTTCAGTGATATTGCTTAAGTAGATTTAGTTTGCCTTTAAAACATGTCTTAGAAGCTTTACAGAATTGAAATTTGATGACTGAGGTATGAAAGCAAGGAATAAATTACTTTCAAACATTCCATTGTGGCTTCATAAAATTGTAAGACAATAATTATGTTTTATCAGGGTCATCTCATCTTTGTTTATTTTAATTCTCTGAAGTTTTGTTTTAAAGACCCAGTATGAAGTAAATGATTCACAGAAACATAACATTTTAATGCAGTTAAATGATGTAATGACTACTATTACAATGAAAAAAAACCAAAACACACCCCCCACCCCCACCCCCGATTGGTGGACTAATGTTCTGGTGAATTCTTCCTCGTCACAGTCTGTTAATCAACTGCTTACTGTAGTACATTTCTGTTGATTATATCAAATAGTGATTTTTCAGCTCTCCACTGTAAGTAGACAGTGCTTTGATCTTATTTTATATATGGATTTTTTTTTTTGTCCAGTCCCTTACTGATCTCTGGGAATTACATTAGATTGGAGTGATTCTGTGGCATTAAACAGGCCAGCTAGCACAAAAACCTCTTGATCAGTTTTAGCCAAGGATGGTAGGATAAACCCAGTCTTCAGGGTTTTGGGCACTGCACAGTCTTTTAAACCATCCACTTGTAAGTGACTCGTTGCTTCCATTCTGACTGTTAAAGAAGTGATTTAATCGTGCTACTTGGGGAAGTACAGCAGTCTGAATTTGGCAAGTGGAATATTGTATCTTCTGCTGTAAACTTGGGTTTGGCTTTGTCTTCAGAGTGCACAGTGGAGGGGCTGGGGCATGAATCATTGCAATGGTTCCTACTAGGCAACATTTCTCATTCTAGTGAGCCTTCAACAAAAACAAAGCCTTTGGTCAAAGCCCATGCTAATAAATTGTCTGCCACCCTCAGAAATGTATCTTTAACAGAACGGTTGGTTAAAGCTGGAAAAGCTTTTTGCAAGTACCATGACAGTAGTTACTAGAATGAACAGAGACCTGTTCTGCCATTCTGAGCTACAAACAGTGACTGCTTTGGTACTGAATAGTGAAGTAAGATAAAGGGAACAATGTCTGTGATACACAAGGGCACATTTTGTCTGCTAATAATAGGCTTAGGACTGCCATAAATTGTCTATATAAATTATACAACAATACAGATTCTCTTTCTTAAATTTTTCTTCATCTTCCTTGCGGCTGAAAACCTGGCTAAATAACTTCCTATGGCTTTGCAGCAATTCTTGTGTGTGCTCTTTGCTGTGGTAAGCATAGTCAGCAAGGGCAGTAAAACAAATGTTTCAGGACACTGACCTAGACTTAGTGCCTCACATAATGGGGTCTCATATAAACTAAAAGGATATGCATAAACATTTTTTTTCATCAGTTGATTCCCTGGGATGCTGACAGCTGTCGTTTTGTTATTGCCTATGACTGGCACATTCAGAAACACTGTCTCAGGGCTTCCTCCCTGGGTGAACTCTCCTATGCCTCGGAGGGAGAAACAGTGTAGGAATGGAACAGGATGGCAGCACCTGCTGCTTAACTGTATTCAAGATACTGGGGTGTTGTTTACTGAGAGATCATGTCTTCATATTTTTTCTCCTAACGAATGAGACTAGCATTGGTGGTAGTGATGGTGGGGGGAGGTAAATATGGTATTTGGTAGGCCAGAATACCCTGCAGAGGACACTTCCTCTGAATGCTCAGCTACTAAGGTTGGACTGGTCCTTTCCAAAATTGTACAAACATTTCTTAAGTAACCTAAGAGTTGATTTTTTTTTTTTTTTCTGGAAACACTACTGGGTCACGGGTTAGTACTGTTATTGATGTTTCCTTCCAGGGCTTATGGAGTATAACTGACAAAATTACAGTTTCAAGGAATAATTGAACAAATTGTGTGTATTGTGCATAGCCAAGCTTTTATTGTCATGCCAAAATCAACTGATATTTGAATGTGACAAGGGAATAAGCCAATAAAGCTAGAATTAAGGGGCTGCTGCTGCTTCTTGGTTGGGGAGCGTGGCTGGCATAGCCTGTAGAGGAAGGCACAGCTTCTAACATAAAGTCTAAAGCTTGCATTTACTTTGAAGCTGCTCTTGAAGATAGCAGAGGCCACAGTATATGTCTTACGAAGTACAGACAATTCAAATCAAAATATACGTGGATTATTTTGCTCATATTTTATCAATAAAGACCTGATAGAGGAATATTTTAGTCCATGGAATGGAGCCATATGTTCATGGGTTTTGCAGAATTAGGACTGAAATGTGAAAATTTGTTTCCAAAGCTAAATGTAAATTGATTCAGAAATATGGTATTCTCTTTCCATGCTTACTTTTGCAAATATTGTCATTAGTCCGCCTTCTACAATAGAATTAGCTTTCATTTCAGTGTATTTAAGTGTACAACTGGAAGTCTGTATTAACAGTCTGTTTATAGAAATAAATGCACTCTGTAACCACTGATACTGTTTGGTTTTGCAGGTTGTCTTCTGAATTTTGGGTCTGAAAGTACCCTCTTGCTTTCTCAGCAAATCATGGACATCGTTGGCTTTCTGAAGTCTCAATTCATTTGCCACCTTCTGATCTGCTACATATTTATAGTGTCAGGACTGATCATTAACTTCATTCAACTCTTTACACTTATACTTTGGCCAATCAACAAGCAACTGTTCAGGAGGATCAACTGCAGGCTGGCTTACTGCATTTCAAGCCGTAAGATTTCATTTTGTTTTTTAAAGTATTTTCATATTTTGTCATGAGGGAATTGGTAGAAAAGTTCTGAAACAGATTTCAAAGTAACCTTGAAATAAAGGTCATTAATATAGTAATGAAAGTAATGAAGTAATGAAAGGTCATTACTGCTTCCTACAGCACTTGCATTTGTGTGAAGAGGTGTATGCTTTGTTGAAATGTCCTGTTCTGCAGAATGTTTTGCTCTTTTATATTGGGATACTTGCTTGACTCAGGATGTTGAAGGATGCCTTTCCTTTGGCTATCAATCATGTTCCATTAAGCCAAATGAGAAATATTGACCAAATAATAGCTGAACTTGCTGACATGCATTATCTGTAGGCTTACAGTGTTAACAAGTCACTTCCAATAATGCTTTCAATCTTTTTATCATGCATGGTTTTGTTTATGATCTTAATTTAAGTGTTTCATGTGCGAATGCTATTCAGGACTGGGAAATAACAGTAAAAAAAAGAAAAATCTTTGATTCCATGTGCTTCTTTCTTAAGCTAGTTGTAAACTGTTGTTTTTTTGAATAGGCATTTAAGACCTTAAGCTGCATCTGTATGTAGAATACAGCAGGTAGGCTGTAAGCATTGAAAGAAGCAGGGGTTGCAATTATTTTTACTTTCTGGGGCAGATGGGAGCATAAGCTCAGGATATTACTTGAAGAAAGATCAGACCTTTGTAACTGCTGAGAGACATGACTATTCACTAACACTTGACTAAACAGGTAATTCCAGTGGAATGAATGAGACCTGTATCCATTAATTCTTTGTTAGTAGGAGGTTGGTAGAATCTCCACCCATCAACAATGGATTATCAGAGCACGTGTCGTTTTCTTGATATTATCAGTCTGCTTGTATATTTGTTTTTAAAAAGCTATGACTGCAGTTTCAGCACAGATGTATTGCGGTACAACTTCTGGCTTCCACTTAATTGCTCTCAATTTATAGCAGAGAGAGCATTCTCCACAGCAGTTGTTAAAAAATACGGTAATGTGCCTGTGTTCAGTAGCTGGGAGTGTGCTGTTAAATGTGTTCACCTTCCAGAGAGATTTCCCTGGGCCTTTCTGAAAGTCAGAAGTACTTTCTAAAACTCAGAAGTACTTTCTAAAAATGGAACTGTTGCAAAGTGCATGCCTAAAGATTATTCAAGTGTGATGTCACTGTCAATGCTGAGTGAGTCATGGATGGTTTCGTACTGAACAGCCCTCCAACACAGTGTTTAAGTGTGTTGCAGAAATGCAGCAAAATGGTTTCCTTCAGGTCACCTGTTCTGCGATTAGGAACTGGAAAAGGGAAAGCATTGTTAGTATTCATAATGAACTGCTTGAGGGAGAAATCTGCCACACGCTTCAAATGGGAGGCCACTACGGATTATTTATCACTCATCAGTGACTCAGATGTGCAACTATTCAAAGCATTTTTTTTAAACATACTTTTGACTTAAATTTCAAAGCTGTATGAGCATGTATAAGCCTAAATAATTTGGGGGTGCTGTTTTATTATTTCTGTAATAAAGAGAGGACGTTCCTGCTGAAATATTCCATTTTTGCTGTCTGTATGTCCCTAAAGTAGTGAGTTTGCAAGTACTATTCATTTGTATGTATGAACAGTGGTATGAATGTGGCCAGGTTTTTACCTTTTGCCTGGTAGCATAGTATACATTTGAAGCCGTGGAATGTAGAAGATATTGTACAGCTCTATACACATATATGTAGGTATATTATTATTATTTTTCATGCAATGCCTTCTGCCCCATTCTTCCTTTTGGCTACTTAGTGCAGAGACATCAGCTACTCTAGGGTCTCCAGACTGAATCCTTTAGCTGCCCTCAATCTAGTCTCATCTATACTGGAGGCTGGTCACTGTGTAAGAGCGAGTAATAGTGCATGCTTGTCCTTGGCTGGGCAGATGGCTTTGTACTCAGGGTTGCTGATCTAGTGTTCAGTGTTGATGCCGCTGGAAAAGGTTGCGTTGTGAGATTTTTTGCTCAAGCATGCTCAGAACAAACTATCTCTAGGTTAAAGAGAGTTACTTTAGATTTACAAGAGAGCAAGCTAGCATTTGATATGAGTCACCCTTATCTGAGTGATATTTGCAAAGGGGAAAATTATACTTAATTCAAAAAAGTATTTGGAAGAGATGAAGAATGCAGTAGACCAATTAATCAAAACGGATGTGGTTTTGTAGTAGTGTATGTGTAAGATAGTGCCTTTTGGGGGTGATTGGTGTGCTGACGAATAACTTAAGTTGGATCTGTATGAGTCTGATGAAAGTCATGGAAACAGCCTACAGTTTGAGACGATGAAGCTTAGCCTTGGAGAATGTAAAGAGGCATGTGCTTTGTGGTGGTGACTGTTGAAGTTTAACCCCAGCCAGCAGCTAGGACCACACAGCTGCTTGCACAGTTCTCCCCCTTTTGCTCCCGAAGGGTAGGGAAAAGAGGGAGAAAACAAAGGGAAAGGAAAAAAACTTGTGGGTTGAGATAAAGACAGCTTGATAGAACAATAACAGAAAAAGGAAAATGATAATAATGATGGTAAAAGAATATACAAGATTCAGTAGTACAGTACAAGTCACTTTCACCACCTGGTTAATCGGTTGCCCAGCCTGTCACAAACCGTGATGGTGGATTCCCGCCCCCTGGTCAGCCCCCATTTATATACCAAGCATGATGTCTGTGCTATGGAACATTCCATTGTTCTGTCTATGTTCCTTCTCAGCTTCTATGGGAGCCTGAAAAAAGTCCTTGAATAGTATAAACATCACCTAGCAACAAGTAAAGCAATATACATAATTGACATTCCTTTCATACCAAATCTGAAACATAGCAACCCCTAGAAAGAAAATTAACTCTATCCCAGCTGAAACCAGGACAGTGACAAGCATCATGTTGCTTTGAGTGGCTGGTAAATCCTGAGTCACCAAGTCAACTGAAGAGTGAAATAGAGCGGGCACTTAAGAATGGAATGAAAGCAGCAGCTGCCTTTAGATCTTGCAAGTTCAGTCAGTTTCCATTTGATGTCAAAGGCGGAGATAAATGATTCCATAAAATCAGGGGAGAGCATTTAATCTTTGACACTATGCTCTTTGGGAAAGTTCTTTTTGTATTTCAAGTAATGGTGGAGTTTTCTTCTACTCCTTTTCTTCCTATCTCCTTTCTAATATAAGAACATAATATTCTCACTTCTCCACGTGCAACCTCTGCTGTCATACTGTATATGGGAAGCTAAACTGCTGTTGTGATTAATGAGTTGTTCTCACTTCAGTAGTCCAGCTTGAGTAGGGGGTCCTTATCTGTTCACATGAATCAAGCTCAAGTAAAAGTATTCATAGAGTCATTTAGGTTGGAAAAGACCCTTATGATCATCGAATCCAACCGTAAACCTCACATTGCCAAGTCCACTAAACATTGCCATGTCCCTAAGCACCACATCTATACATCTTTTAAATGCCTCCAGGGATGGTGACTTAACCACTTCCCTGGCCAGCCTGTTCCATTGCTTGACAATACTTTTGGTGAAGAATTTTTTCCTTATATCCATTCTAAACCTCCCCTGGTGCAACTGGAGGCCATTTCCTCTTGTCCTATCGCCTGTTACTTGGGAGAAGAGACTGACACCCACCTCTCTACAACCTTCTTTCAGGTAGTTGTAGAGAGTGACAAGGTCTCCCCTCAGCCTCCTTTTCTCCAGGCTAAACAACCCCAGTTCCCTCAGCCACTCTTCATAAGACTTGTGCTCTAGACTCTTCACCAGCTTCATACCATAAAATGGCTGTATGGAGTAACTGTGGTTTGGTAGCTGAGGACAATGTAGCTGTGTGAGCTGCTACTTCTCTATTGTGAGTATGGCAACAACACTACAGCTTCTCACTGTAACTGCTCACAACCCAGCAGGCTAAAGCCATAGGCTTCAAACTTCTCTTCATCAGTGCAAGTTAGAGAAGAGGTAGAAACCTGGTTTCCAGTTTGAATTTACAGTAGAAAGGATTCACTAGAGCAACAACTTGCTTTTAATGGAACAGAGCAGGTGTAATGGCACACACCAAGTTACCTTCAATAATTGGTGTTGAGAAATTGTTGCCTTTCTTCAAACCAATTGTGAATCCTGGGTTGGTCAGATAGGGTGAGTTTAGCTTCTCTACTGATCTGCTTCGTTATGTGTTAGCATTGGGGAGAACTTTCTGATGGCAGTGTTGCAAATGAAAAAATACTGGTTCTGATAAATCACCAATTTTTCTGCCATGGCTTTTTATGAAATTTAAATTGGGTTAAATGTTCAGCCGTTGTTCAGCTTAAATCTCCTGCTCCCCACGGGGTGTGTTAGCCATTGACCAGATTGCAGTTTGGGTTGCTTTTGTATTTCCAAGATACTTTTCATGTTTTACTATGAATAAACTCTTCTTGTTTGCTCCCATTATCCTATTTGACAGATATCCACAAGGCAATGGTTAGTTCTAGTCCTCCTTCCTTTGTATTTCTCAACTATTACTGAAGAGTGTTAGTTGTGGAGAGTGGACATTCAACTTGAACAGACTTTTGTCTGTGTTGGTCTTGAAATGAGCTAAAAGACTAGTAAGGGTTACACACCCTCTGTTTTGTTTTAAAGAAACAACAAACAAAACAAACGCCCCAAACCTTTGGGCTTCTAACTTTCAGAAAATATTTTCTGGATTCAAGTGTATATTCACTGACTGGTTCAACTGCCTGTTAATCCCCCAGTTGTAGAATGACAACCCTGATAAACTCTCCCTAATACTGAACTCCACAGAGTGCGCCTCTAATAAGGAAATTGAACAATGCAAACCTCAACAAGGTGGTAACAATAAAAATTTTAAAAATAAGTGTGCTTGGAAGATGGCATTAGAACAAAGGTTGGGCAAGCAATCAAACTTATTTTTTATTTTTAAATAATTTAGGGGCATCTTGCCCTCAGTCTCCTTTTCCAAAAGACTGAGAGCCAAGATATATGCCAAGGAAGGAAGCACTTAGTGTGGAATACGTCACAGCTCTCTTGGATGCTGTTTGTGTCTTAATTGGAAGAGGTGGGAATACATCTTCTTCCTCCCCCTTATCTGAGTACAGCAAACCACCACAAAGGGTATGCATGGCTTTTCTGCACTAGCTTGTAAAGTTGGCCAAACACAGGTTATCTTGGGTATTAGTGCCATTTGTGGACATGGTTGCGCAGCTTGCTGGGGCAGAGGGAAAGTGGTTTGTGCTTCCTGAACCAGTTTGTGCTTGGTAGGCTGGGGCAGTGCTACTCTGGGGTGAGCAGAGTGTGCTGGGGTCCTGCAGGCTGTTTGGGACATAACTCTGCCGTGTGCCAAGACTATGAGAATGGGACATACACATACAGGACAAATGGCTTCTTTAGTGGTGCTGGGTGTGTTTACTCAGGAAGCTATTTGCCTGTGAGCGAAGCAGTGGTTGATAACTTGTCCTCTTGCTGCCACTGTGTTGGGGAAAATTAGCTTCTCCTTGTGCTGAGATCCACCGAGTGCTCCCAGGGTGAGTGGCATACTGGCCTCCTCTTGACTGTCTGCACCAGGTGAACTTTGCATAAACAAAAGAGCTGCCAACAATGGCACAGTCCTGTGGACAGGTGCATAAGGGTTTTAAAAGCAATTGACTTAGCTTCTAATCTGCCTTCATAAATAAATTATAGTAGTACTAATACCTATTCTTATACTATGAAAGGGGTGTTATTACACCTCTGGGTAAAGTTACACTATGTAGGCTGCAGTTTGTAAATCCCTCTGAGGGGAAGGCCCTTCTTTCCATGGAAAGAGGCACCCTGATGCCTGCACATTGACTGCAGCAAAAACAAGACGGAAACTGATTCTTCTTATGACTGAGGTTTCTAGAAACAAAACCAGAGGAAATTGAGAACTGCTTCAAGTTCATCATCTTGGCTGGCTATTATGAGACAGTAAAGCTAGTTCCTTCCACGTACAACTGCGGGCTTTGCAACATGAGAACTGTGCATCCAAATAAGGCTCTGTGGTAGTATAAGGGCCATGGTAATCCTCAAGATTATTTTGTTTCCCTGCATGCACTGACCACTTGGAGTTCAGAGGAGCCCTTGGCCATTTGGCTTGTTGTTTGTACCAAGGTGGTACTGGGGCAGAGAGGAGAATTCTCTCCACTGGTGCAGTTGAGTAAGTGGGAAGGGGTGAAAAGCAAGAGGGCCCTGGAGAGGCAGGGCCCTCTTCTTCCTCCGCTTCCCTCTACTACCATCTTAAACTGCAGAGGAAGCAGTCTGCTGTTGTTCAAAGTATGTTACAGTGTCTTTAACATAATCCTGTAGTGTTTTATTTATAAAGTGAACTGAGTTAATGCTCGTACATGTAGATGTAGCAAAGAGCTTCCATAGGGCATTTAGGACTGCTTTCTTAGGCTGTTTGCAACATTGTTTTGAGTAATGTGTGCAAAATGACTTTTTCTGAAGTGCTACTTGTCCATATAAGCCTTTGTTAATCTTGGCTCCACACACCACATCCATATGAAGCCACTGGGAAAGACTATGAAAAGTTTACAAGAAATCCTGAGAGAAAATTGGAGGTCAAATATGATAGTCATGCAAAGAGAAAATGTTGATTTGAGCCTTTGGAGAGCTAGACCATCAGCTTAGCCTTCTTGTTTTCCCTCAAGCCACGCCATGGGGATGACTGTAGAAATAGTGTACTGAGGAAATGCCCATGTTAGTTTTAATGTAGATAAACTCTGCTGCTGAGGGCAGGATAGTTATGGTAGCATGGAGATCTGAGTAGGCAGGTACCCAAGTACCTACCCGGGCGGTGAGGTATTTGTTGCAGCCTACGTGCTGCCGAGGCAATTTTATTCTCAGCACTTGGGCTACCTTGGGTATCGCTGGACAAACCATTGCCATACCTCTTGTCTGTAATGTAGTCTTAAGTTTCTTCCCATGTTCCCTGCAAATCTGAAGTAGGTGTTTACCTGTCAGACTTAGGGGGTGTCTTACTTGTAAGTTACAGTTGTTGGTGTTGATCTGTGAGGTGTTGAGCTGTGTACAGTGAGGTAGTGATTAGCTTTCTCTAAAATCTGCTTTTGTTAGAATGGTGAATATCACTGAATCTTTGGATTCTTTTGCTCTCAAAAATTAAATTCATAGGGGTATATTGTGCGTGACAGATTTTGTTAAATCTAAAATATGCTTGGAACAGATAAGAGTACATATAATGTCATCATATAGTGTTGTTTAATTTTCTAACTTGTTTTGCCTTCTCTTCCCTATAGGTAATGTAGTAATATACTTAGCACTACATCATAAAAAAGATATAGTGAAAAATGAGCAGAGTGACAGGAGTGATCTCACCTTTTGTTGCTAGCAAGGACAACAGAATGTGAGAAAGTAGTCTCTGATTTACTGACGCCATCAAAGTAGGGGCAGCAGGAGGTATTCCTCTGGTTTAAAAATAATATATGACAAGTTGTGAACTCTGTAGCAGTATATTGTTAGCTTCTACAGCTAGATTGCCTTTTAGTATTTAAAAAATTAGTTCATTAATGTGGGGTGAAACTATGCTCCAATTTTAAACAGTCTGTGTATCTAAATTTTATGACTTCAAGGTTTTGTTTTTGTTTACCCAAAACATACTAGTAGTCAGCAGTCTTGCAAAGGGCTCTCTGGATTGTACCTCCTGAAAACATGTCTGTTGGTAAACAAAATTTATTGGTATTTGTTCACAAAATAATACTGAGGGATCAGTACATTAAATGTTTCTAGCAAAGAAGTATGCTGCATCCTGTATTGGTGTGTTTTCCAGCTCTTGCTTGCTTCATTCTGGGGTCTGAGTCTTATTCTAGGGGCGGGAGGCCAGAAAGTAGACTTAGGGATGTACACCATAATACTGAAATATGAATCTCTTGACTCTTCAAGTGATAGGCTGCATAATGCCCTTCATAAAATTAGTCAAGATCCATTTTAGGGGTAGCGGGGAGATCACACCATTTTTGTTTGTGGATATGATTTTGAAGTGTTCTCTTTTTGTTGCTGAGTATTCTCTTATCATGTGATGGCATGTGCCCCAGTATCCTACTGTTGAGTTGTCTGAATTATTGTGGCACAAGCTTGTGTGTGCATAAGCACATATGAGCATACACATCCTTCTAGTAGATCATATTTGTTCTTAGGGTTGATTTCCTTTTTGAAGCCTTCCAAAGGGTCCAGGTAGATCTCTCTCACCCTGAAATAAGTTTTGCCCTAAAAAACTATTAGTTTCCTTTGCTTTGACAATGTAGATATTTTGTTAGAGTAGAAATAATCTTCTTTAAAGTGTCATCTACTGTAGTTCGTTAACACCTTCTTCCAGCCTCCTTCCTAATACTCTCTTAACTGTTATGTGCTTGTGACAATGCTGCTGGTTATCTGTACAGTTCCCAACTGACACCAAATCTTGAACTTCTCTAATTTAGAAAGACTGAAGGAGCCAATCACTGCAGCAGGTTCTCCATTAGTTTGCTGGTAGAGTAAGACAATGTATTTGTTCTCTGCATCCGTCACAGCTTGAACTCTCCCTTTTCCAGATTGTGTTAGCGGAATTATATTCATCACTATGAATAAGTCCTCTGCAGTGCCTAGCAAATGCCTCCATATTTTCCCTCCTACCATTAACTTGCTGTATGAACTAGTAACATTTCAATCCCTCTCATTTTATGCCACTTGCAGGCATTGTTATCCAGATTTCATAGTGGTTCAGGTATTGACAGTGAGCTTTAGTGGATCAACCAAGACTGCGTGCTGATTGCAGGCATGCTGTGTGAGCGTAGTGCTGTTCTGTTCATGAAGGTGTGATTGAATGACATCTGTGCATGACCGTTAGCAGTATTCCTAATTAACCTAAAAGGGATATCATCTGTTATGACCAGCTCTTAGTTTAGGAGAAAGAGACTGTTTTCTGGGAAAATGGATGTGAAAAAAACTTGGTACCAATGCTTTCTATCCAATACTGGTGAAGAGCTAGAGAGCACTTAGTCTGATCTTTTCATTAAAGAGCATCTTCACTGTCACTGATTGTATTTTGCTGTTGCTGGAGCCTTTGTAGAGTTTCCTTGTCTTCATTTTCCCTTTTTTTTTTTTTTTTGCCTCAGATTCCTGATCTGAAGAAGGGTGATGGTGATAGCCTGCAGACTGGAGAGAGGGATGGCAGGGAAGCAATAGAAGGTGAACCACATTCTGTTTGGTGTCTAGCCTCTCACATCACAAAGTTTGTAGCACCTCTTGCTAAGCATTAGATCTGGCCAGCAAGCTTCCTAGATTCCTGAACTGGGGTAAATCTGGAGTGTTTGTATAAGACCCCACCTGGAATACTGAGTCTAGATCTGGAGCCCTCAGCACAGAAAACACATGGACGTGTTGGAGCGGGTCCAGAGGAGCGCCACAAAAATGATCAGAGGGATGGAACATCTCTCCTATGAGGACAGGCTGATAGAGTTGGTGTTGTTCAGCGTGGAGAAGAGAAGGTTCCAGGGAGACCTTATTGTGGGCTTTCAGTACTAAAGGGCGCTTAAAAGAAAGATGGGGACAAACTTTTTAGCAGGCCTGTTACGATAGGACAAGAGGTAATGGTTTTAAATTAAAAGAGGATAGATTTAGACTAGGTATAAGGAAGAAATTTTTTACACTGAGGGTGGTGAAACACTGGCCCAGGTTGCCCAGAGAGGTGGTAGGTGCCCCGTCGCTGGAAACATTCAAGGTCAGGTTGGATGGGGCTCTGAGCAGCCTGATCTAGTTGAAGAAGTCCCTGCTTATTGCAGGGGGGTTGGACTAGATGACCTTTAAAGGTCCTTTCCAACCCAAACTATTGTATGATTCTGTGATTCTATGAAAGTACTTCCATCTGACATGACATAACTCAGAAACATGATATCTAGTGATCCAAGTCATAGTACAGAATATGAAAACGTTAATGTTTGTACAAGCTTCATGCTACGGCTGTTTATTCGTTAAGGGTAAATATCACAATCAGAGGATCAAATTCTCCTTAAGAGAGATTACATAGTAGTAGAAACCCCATTTTAGCTATACGGCTGATTTTAATTGCAAAGATGGTACCAAATCGGAAGGATAGCTTCTTGGTCCTATGTAACCTTCCTGCAAAGGTGCAGAGAGTAGCTCATTGATCGCCATCACCAATTACAAGCAAATACAAACTAGCAGTAATCCAACCCTGTCTGGGGAAGAACACTACCTCTGTAGGCAGAACTACTGAGGGAATTTTGAATTCTCCTGTGTTTGGTCAGGGAAGAGATCTACTGGTGTAACATCCAAGTGAGGTGCAGTGTATTGTCTCATATGCTATTGATTGGCTACATCTTCTACCTCCCTGCTCCCTTTTGAGCAATGTGCAACACTAGGTGATTCTCCATCTCCCAAAAGCATGAAATTCACCTTGCAGCAAGTTATTGTGGAGTAGGTTTTTGGGCTCGTTGGGATTTCAGCAGCTGGTCCAGTGAAAGTATCTGGTGTCTGACGAACGTTTTGCGGGAGGATTTCCAAACCAGTAGGAAGTAGTATTTCCTTTCAGCAGGTACTTGAGGTCTTTCAGTGTGACACTCGAGATCAAACAGCTTCTGAGTGTGCATGCTTGGTATTCCTCTATGGCTCAGTGCTTATTTCTTGTGACTTGTTTGCAACCTTCTGGTTAAGGCTTCTTACTTGAGGATTATTGTTTTCTCACTTTGGAGACTCTTACAAGGTAGCAGGGTCTTTTCGGGCAATCTAAATGTATGTTGCTGAATATTCTTTACGTCCATCTTGGTGTAGTCTGTACTTAAACATGTTTCTTCCAACACTGTGTGCAGAAGTAGGAGTCCTTTAACTCTGGATAAGAAACCAAATGGAAATGTGTGCAAACCAATTCTTTCATCTGCTTGGTTTTGGGGAGGCAGTTGCCCTTTTTGCTGGACCTATTTTGGCCCTTGCTGAAATAACGTTTGAAACAGAATAAGTAACAACAAAAGGATAGAGGTATAAGAGACTACAATGCAGTTGTTTGTGGGTAGATTGTTTTGCGCTTCTGTTAGCCTGCTTTTATTAGTATTTTAGATCTGTGTGCTTTTTGTACTCAAGCAAATTGCATTGGAGTGTCAATAACTACCATTTCCTTGCTCTCATGGTGTTAAAGAAGCGGGAAGTACACTTTAGTCTGATTATTCTTCAGTTCTAAATTGATTCTCTAGTATATTGCCTATCTGAGTGTGGGGGTTTCTTTGAAAGTTAAAAACGAGTGAGCTTCCTAATACATGAGGGTTTTTCCATTGTACGTAAATTTCTTACTGCTCTATGGTACTTATGTGGCTCTGTTAAAACAAAAAAATCCAGGAATCAATATGTACTACTAATGAAGGATTTTGATGAACGAATCTATCAGCTGCCTGTGTTAGGTAGGGAAATATAGAGAGTGATTGTACAGACTTAATTTCTCGCTGTCATTTGTAAAGAAGCTTACCCTTGGTTTTTGGGGAAGCGTGGGAGATCTGCAGCTGTGAGGCTTTTGACAGGGGCTCTCATTAGTATAGATTTGCTGCTGTAAAGGAGCTCCTTTCCTGTACCACCCTCGAATGCTCTGGAGAGTCTTCTATTGGATTTCTTAAAGCAAATAAACTCATACCATTCTCTGACATTTTCCAGGCTTTTTCCCTAGCTCATATGGTGTCTCGTCTAAAGATATGCAATGTGCTAATACTCTGTAGTTTGCTGAGGACTCTATAGTGGCAAGCTAGCTATACAGAACTAAAGAATCTCTTACTTCCTTCAAACTCAAACCGCTTATCTGTAGGGCCTATGTGATAGACTTTTGTAATGCTATCCTTTGTACAAAGGCAAAAGATAGGGAGGGGGATGTTAACCTTGCAGTATTCAGAAAGGTGCTTTCATTGGCTGGATTGGGTTATATTTTCAGAAATTGAATGCAAACTGATTTCAGCTGAATTGTTATCAATGAGTTGTCCTACCCACCAAAATATATCAATTAAAGTTTTATTATTTGAACATGTATTGCCTTTTGTGTTCATAAAGGAACAGGCAAGATAGCTGACACACCTCTTTAGTTTCCAGATGTTCTTTGTCTACCTAGAGTTTAAAATTGAGACCACAGTACATTTTCCTTTTACTTTGACACTATATTTTCAGTATTCTTTTAAATTCTGAGAGTTCAGAAAATTTCTAGTTGGATTGAAGCTTACCATGGAGTTTGTCTTCCTTGTGTCTTCACAGGCTCTGACTTAGTGCTATATATCTGCATTAATTCATGCCTAAAATTTAAGGTTTCCTGAAGGGTGATTTAAATTTTCTTAGTTGTATGGCAATAGCTTGTAGCTTCCTGTAGGTGCATGGCGTCCTCAGGTGAGAATTAGAAAAGCTGGAATGGCAGATCCGTGAGTCTTTGAGATATGGGCCTTGTTCTGATAAGGAGTGATAGATTTCTTCATGTGGAAAGCAAATGATAGTTGATAAATAGACTATTATGCAAGTGCAGGAGAGCAGAAGGGCAAACATGTCCTAGGAGCATCCCACGCTGTGTGGGTTACACTATTGGACTTACTGACTTAATGTGGAAGGCAGGACCTGATGTGCTGCTACTTGATGTATGTGCCATGTAAAGAAGTCTTTGAAAAGTTATTTTTCTATGTTGCAAAGATGGGAATTGGACCTCTATTAAGAGCAGTGGTATGCTAGGTTCTTCCTGTGTTATGTAGGATACTGGAGTCCTGTAGTAATCTTCAGGACTGTAAGGTGGTTCCTGTGAACAATATGGTGAACAATATAGGTTGAAAATACTGGTGAGTACTTTGTCCCAAATGGGGTGGGAATGGTAATGCCATCTCTGGCCTTCATACAAAGGGTAAGAGTCAGGATGCTGGAGTCTCTCCTTTATTTCCAGCTTGTGTCATTGGTTTGTTGCTGTAGAAAAGTCCTGTAATCATGATTGCATTTTTAAACAGGGAAGACCAAAAAAGGGATAGGAAGGTTGTCTGCTGTCATGTATGAGCAGTGCCTGTTGCAGGTGAGTACTCTTGCAGAATGTCTTTCTTCAGATATGAAAAATAAATGTTAGTAGAGGAAACCCGCAGGACCAACTTCTCTGTCTGGAAGGGCACTTTTACTGAATTCTGGTATTACAATTGGAAGGTCATTCCTGCTGCTCCCTTTAGTGCCTCATTAGGTCTTCAACAAGGAGTTGTGTGCTGGCTTTTGGGAGCAGTGCTGGTGGACAGAGGAGCAGGACGAAATGCCTGCTTGATTGTTATCCACACTGATTGGTCCTGTTGTCACGAGGAACTGCTGGTTTGTTGAAACGTAGGAGTATTGCTAAATTCCTTGGGGAAGAAGGATAAGAGGAGCCTTCAAATGTGAAACAAATATCTCTGACACGTGGCTGTTAAATAATGAATTTCCCCAAAGGGTTTGGAAAGAGCATTTCAAAACACTGACTACTGCAGATCTGTATGTGTGTTAAACCCGTTGCACTTGAGAGGCTGGCTTTGTTCCACACGCTGTGTAACTTGGAGAGAAGACGCTGTTTTGTAGGCAGATTGTGTAGAGATAAAAGATGGAAAAAAGCTGTGAAATGAAATGTTTGAAGTGTGCAGCTGTTTTTTATGAAGGGAGGGTTGCTTTTAACTTTCAGTATGGAGATAGTTTAAAAGGAACAGTGGCTGAAGAAATCAACAAAACTTGTTTCCATATTGCTCCACCCCTCTAGATCAGGACTGCACTAGAGAAGGCAGTATCAATGGAAACCTCGTTTCAAGAATACATATGCTGACTTAAAATTACTTCTTCACCTGAAGAAAAATTGTGGTTTACATCTTGTCGGCATTACATTAGAAAGAGAGCATCTATTTGGTCAAACTTTAATGATCAGTGTGGATTTTGAGAGGGAAGGCAGTATGGGAATGGGAACTGGGGGGAAGCTGGGAAGTAAGGTGGTGTGCCAGTACACAAGTAGTAACTGGAAGGGTCCTGTGCAAGGCTTGTGTGCAGGTCAGAGCTGCTTGCTCAAAAACTAGAGGCGTGCCTTAATGTACAGGTTTTTACCACAAGTTCTCAGTTCCTATCATAGCCCCTATGAGGATCTGAAACACTGTAACTTTCAGGATGTGTTGAAGGCTTGCGCATTTAAAATCTTGCATTAAATCTGATTCTTATCTTGGTTCCCAAAGCAATTACAGCTTGGCCATGTTACAGGAACACAAGCTTGGCTGTATTAAACTGTCTGTAGTTTATCTAGTTTGGTATGTTTCATCTGAGAAAACGTTGATGATACTCCATCAAAAACGGTGAAACGCTTTTTATCAATAAAGCGTTTGTTGTCTGTTCATTCTGTAAGAAAATAAAATGGATAGTGTTCATGGAGCTAAGGCACAGCAAGCACCAGAAGTATCATTGTGTAATGTTGGCCTTCAAAATTACCGCCATAACGTTTCAATAAAGCAACATGTTTTTCACTTATTATGCTAGCCAGTTCATACATGTGTACATGCAGGTTTTAATTCTATGACTAAGCAAACATTGAGGTTAAATTGCCAAGAAGATCAAACCACAGCTAAAGCTTTAGCTTTGTAATGGGCGTGACAAGTCTAATCCTTATTTTGTGTAACTCAGCATGGTGTAACAGTGACTACACTGGAGTTGACGATTATTTTTATGCCAGTTGAGGATCTGGCCAACTTAAGTAAATGTCAGTTTATATTTGGGGAAGGGGGAGGTGGGGGGGAGGGGGGGGAAACAACCCGTGTACCATCAATCTTCAGGAACTAATGTTTACTTATGACTAATGCAAAAGTCACATTTCAGCTTGAAGTTGCATTCAATTCTTACAGTGTATAGAATCAGCTGGGGGGGGATACAATTGGCCTTGGCTGATTAGTTGGTTTGTTTTTTAACTACAAAATATATGATCCTCTCTCCTCATCTGTGATTTTTATCTTGAAGTTATGTTGAGAGATTACTGGGTGTTAGGAGGAGGTGGTTGTTATCATTTTAAAGTGGTGGTTTTGTTTGGACTTTAATATTCCAAATTACGCATTTATGACGTGTTCCTTTTAACATATTATTCTTTGCCAGTCACAGGCTACCTCCACATAGAGCATGCCTTGGAGCAATTATCAGTGAGCTCTGCTTTCAGCAGCCTGGGCATGCCCTGTGCTCTATAAAAGGATTCTGCCTTGCATGCTTGCCTGGGGACTGTTTCTGTATGCTGCGTGCCCTGCCTTTGCTGTCTACATCTAAAAGTTGAGCAATGGCATGTGGCTCTGGCCAACCTAGGGCTCCCTCTGTGCCCCCCACCTAGGGATGTTAGATGAAACCCTCCTTCCTGTCCACATTCCTTGTTGAGTTGTGTGGGCTTTTTTTAATAAGTGGCCAGCTCTGGTTTCCAGATCAAAGTGTACTTTAAAACAGAGTTTTGAATCTTGTTTTAGATTTATTTTTCCTTTGCTGTTTGCCTATTTTTTCTTAGCTAAAAGCAGAGAGAGACTTACTCCTCAGGTTTGGGGCTGACCCCTTGATCTGGACCCCCTGTAGAAGAAGCTCTGCTCCCTCCTGTTCATCTTTCTCTGCAGGAGGATGTACCTCTTGCACAAAGTTCATAAAGCGAAGTCTTCCTTGCTGAACTTCAAGATCTCCTTGCTTGTCCCACTGCTGTACTGTGTCAAGGAGTGATGTGCTGCAACATATGGATTTGGAGGACTCTGGGTTGAGTTCTTCCACATGGAAGCCTCCAAGCAAGCTTCATCCCGCAGAGCCAGTCTGTTGGAGGAGCCTTTGCATGCCATCTAGCTGGAGTGTTGTCCTCTGCTCCGGTGCTGTTTTTTCACAAGCTTCTCAGTCACACCCTTGGCAGTCAGAAAAAAAGTTGGAAGCAATGATACTCGCAGCAACCTAGGTCATGAGTGATTTCTGTCCTTCAGCTGAACTTGCTGACCTTGCTTCTTCCACTCCTATCAGGCTACATGGCAGTTCCAGTTGGAGAAAGATCTGAACTGGTAAAAAATACACAATTTTCAAGAAACAGGCGCATAGTGAGAGAGCACTGGAGTACATCTAGGCTCTCCCTGTCCCTTCTTGGTTCTGTTGCAGTGCAAGCTGTTGCAAAGACATCGAAGCAGCAGTGTTGATAACACAGAAGGTTATTGTCTAAGCCTTCAAATAAGGTTGGTAAATTTAAATGCTAAATAGTGTTTATTTGCACTGGCTTTCCGCTTTCCAGCTTTTTAGGCAAGACTTTTAGATAAGATCCAAATGGCCTGCACAGAACCTCAAAGACCTCAGGCACAGTGCCAGCTGGCAACCTAACAACTCTGCAGTCTGCCCTTGATGGGTCTGATACAGCAACCAGAACTGGGGCTATTACTGTACTTCTCTTAATTTCAAGTGGCTGAAGTCCTGTGTGAAGTCCAGATGACCATCGAGAAGGGTTGATCTTAAAAAGCAGTAAGTCTTCCTAACGCAAAGGGAAAATGTCAGCCTCCGTGATTTAAATCAGAGTATTTCAATCAGTTGTAAATCTGTAGTGTGTATGGCCTAGAGGATGGGAAGAGGATAACGTTGTCTACATCACCTGATCTAGCTGATAAACACTTTCAAGTCAGTGAGTCACATGGGTCCTGTGAATTTTGAGAAAACTGGGGGAACAAAAGTGGTAAAGATATTTCAGAAAGGAACTCTCTAGCTAAGTTCAAGGGAATCACTGATTCTTGCAATAGGCTGCCTTTTTTGTTCTGGGATTTCTGTACAGTTTTAATCAGTTTTTCATGGGAGAAAATTCTGATACCTGATACACTTTGTGTAATATTGTATGCCCTGCTTAAATCTTGAAGTTTTTCCTGTTTTTTTTTCTGTGATTCTCTTGTGCTAGAAATACTTGTGATAAAGTTGAAAGAAATATCAATAGTGCATATGCATCTGATCTTGTGATACCTTTCTACTCCTGACACATGCATGCCTTGTTTGCATGATGGGTCTTTATTTTGCTACTGCTGTGACAAGTCAGATCGTGCCTTTTAAAAGAAGCAGTATCTATTTCTTCTCTACCTACTTGAAATGGTATGTCTGAATGCTACTCTTCATAATTTGCAAAGCATTGAATAGGAAAATGTCTTGGTTACCAGAGAAGCACAGCCTGCCTTTTGTAACTGGCAGAGGCTGTGTTTTTGGAAACTGAATAGAAGAGTGTAAACTCTGAGCCTGATGATTATACAAGGTTGCCATGCACCCTGTAAGCTAAACCTATGTTTCCTGGGAAAATTATTCAATGCAAATAATTCTAAGAGTACAACACTGCTGCAGCACACATGCAAAAGCAAGAAGCTAGTTACCTCTGTGCACAGTATTTCTGCAGTGTTATACTGAGCCACTGGGACTACAGAGTAGGAAGCCAGTAATGCTTTGTTCTGGTTGGCACCCTTTTAGTTTGATGAGAGGTTAGGCAAGTTAGTGGTATCTTCATACCCTTGCCTGCTGGAGCACAAGCTGCAGGCTGGCAGAGCAGGTTGCAATGTTCAGCCTGAGGATTATTTTTCTAACTTTCTTGCTGCACTGTTATCCTTGCTTGTGGTGTAATATAGTTGTATGCTTTGCGTATATGTCTTAACAGAATGTACTGTTTCTGATGTGTATGGCATTCTTTAGTAAGAAAAAGTGGGGCTTTTTGTATACTTACATATTTGGATAACTTCAGTTTGAGGGTTACACACTACATTCAGTACAAAAATCGCAGCTTTATGTGTACTTGATAGGTATATTTGATCTGTAGTACTTTATTTTTAATTCATGAAAGCCATTTGTTTGATTTGTAGTTTCTGACCTTATTGTCCCTTTAAAGAACACTTTGTGAAAGTCACTGTTAGGGATTAAGAAGCTAAAATAAGCACCGGGACATAGTTCTTGTCTCTCAAGACCTCACGTGATGAGATGCTGTAAGATTACAGGCAGAGACAGGGAATTCATGGAATGCAAGTGAAAAATGAGTAATGGTTTTGTTCTGAACAATGTTCTCAAAGTGATAGAGTTCCGTGGCTATTCACCATTAACTCTGTTGATATAATACAGGTACTCAGTCAGCTTTTTGTTTCCTGTCCTGAAATTCAGATGGAATATGTTATGCATAAGAAGACTAAGTAGAAGTTATCTGCCTTGACTTAAGTCCTAAAAATAAATTGTTTATAGCATATTATTTCTGGTAATATGTGGGTATTTCTTATGAGTGCGCTAGTTATCTGAAATCAAAAGCCAAATGCAAATATTGTTGGAAAAGTACAGAAACCTTAGAGGCCATTACCCCTAGTTTTCTTGTTCTGCTGTTCTGCAGAGATGGTAATTTCTTCTTTTTATATGTTTACACCTCTATGAAATGTAACTCTTAGCGTAACTAGAGGCTTCATTTCAAAGCACTGCAAATTTTCTTAGGATTTAAATTACCTTTTGCTCAGTTTCCTAATCAAATTCATTTTTCTTCCAATTTGTGCTAGAAATTGCTTTCTGTTGCAACTGGTAGTCTTTTTTATCATTAGTAATTTTTCTCTGAGATAAATTCACATCTGTTCTCATCAGTAACTGAAAATGCAGGTTAAACAAGTGGAAGGCATGGATTTAGAGCAACAAAAATAATGGGATTTTCTCTCTTGATGTGCCATTTTGTTCTGAAATGCTTTCTTTACAAAGTCCAAATTTTTGTTTGCTTTGAAACTAAAAAGGATAAACTTGCCTTATGTAGAAATTTAGACTATTGTAAGAATACATGCTAGAAGGAGAGAAATTATGTGAAAATAGGTTTCCTTCCTAAGTATGTGGATTAAAGATGAAAGATTCACTTGAGTCAAATAACTTTCCTAATCTTTACATGATCTAATGAGTGCATATAAGCAATGCATATGGCAAAAAAAACTAGTCCCATGAACATGTGGGCTGTTGTTCTGAGTGAAAGTATGAGTCCTAAGTATGGACAATGTTGATAGCCCTATAATTAAGGAAATGCTAATGATCTGTTATGTCAATCGTGATTGAATAAATACAAGTTAAGACTATTACATCTATTAACTTAGTTCACATTTGCTTTTATGCATACTTGAATTTTCAGTTCCCGGCACCCTGAAAGGTGATTTTCAGCTAAAAACTCCTTTGGGGAAGGTTGCTGGCTGGTACTACTCTGCTTAAACCGAAGTCTTTGCATATTGCTGCAAGATACCGGCTTCATCTTTGTCCAGTGAATGCTCCTTGCAGTCTGTGGTAGTGTAGCTCTGCAGTGTGTTTTTCAAGCAGTGATGAAAGAGAGAAGACATTGATCTATAGGTGTCACGGATAGACTGATGCACTTCACTTGTAAGAGAGAAACAGCAATATATTTACTGATATAAACCAGCGATTTTAACAAAATTTGATAGTAAATGCGACAGTGGTTTAACAAGATTCGATGGCAAGGTACACTTGGTGCAAAACTGCCAGGGAGACCCTCTCATTGAGTCACGAGGTTCAGGGAGGACCCCCTTGCTTTCTAAACTCCTCAGAGAGGAGTCTGAGTGCAGCTGGATCCAATCCTGGTCCCGGACTTGGTCAACAGTTTATGTCTAAAGGATTATGTGTGCACAGTCAATCTAAGATATGATCTTAGTGAAGCTTCAAAGTTTAGCATGCTATTAATCACTTACTGAGGATCTGTTGCAGCAAGGAATCTTCAGCCTTGAGGAGTAACCTTGAGAGGCATCCCTACTCAAGGGGAGATCCTGGCATGCAGCCTGCTGTTGTGCAGGAGAGCTCATCTGGCTCTTGAGCTATTCACTATTTATAGGGATAAGATGATTGATTTATAGTCATATTTGCATATAGACCACAGTATCGTTACTGTGGTTAGGTGGGCATATTGATCAAGTTAGCCTTGGCTACCTGTCTTCCCCAAATCCACTTTGCCGTCACAACCAGATGCACCCTTTATGACTGCTACGGGTGCTTATTGCTGGGGCAGGGTTACTGGAGATAAGGTCAGGGTGGGGAGCACGGGGGAGCACACCATCACAGTAAGACAGACTGTTTGGAAAATCTTACTTTTTTTCTAATGACAGGAAATAGGACTAGAAAGGAGTTCCTGTGTCATTGAAATACATTCATGCTGTTTCTAGCAGCAGTATAATGTACTCTTTTTAAGATGAATCTTGTTCAATTTATAAAGCTGTTAGGTATTTTAAAGCAATTAAAAGCAGCTTCAGAAAATAAAATACCTGTATTTTTAGTCACTTTAGACGCTGTTGTTCTTGTGCTAGTGGTTTTTAGCTTGCATTGTTCTTTTTCTGCACTGTTAACCTCCCACATCCTTAAGCCATATTTGTGGGGAGCAACCCAATCCTCTTTCAGCATTTGTTTGATAGCTTGAGTGAGCCAAGCTTTTCTCTTTTCCGGTCATCCTCATAGCCCTGGTCTGCATCTGCTTTTTTTCAGCTTTTCCTTCCTGAGTGTGGATATCTGGTACTGATGTGCTAGCCCAGAGATTATCTCAGTAGTGCAATGCGCTTTTCCCTTTCTCTCCAGGAACAAACATCCTAATGCCATCTTTCTCTTTCTTAGAGCTGCATAATATGAACAGAGCAGAAACTTTCAGTGGCGAGCTAACTTTCCCAGATACCTCAATCTGTTATTTCCAAATTATGAGGCTCTGTTTTATTAGTTCTGCAAGGCATCATGCAATGATCTGTCCTATCAAAATTAATTCCATTTCTGTTACCTTAACGCTCAAGGTCATCTGATTCTTCAAGTGTGTTCTGACTTTGTATCATCCACAATATTTATTAATTTGCATTGAATGCTTTAGTCCTCAGAAATATTTCAGGGAGATCTTTCTTTATCCAGATTGACCAAAAGACAACAAAAACAGATAGTTGCATTTTTTAGTTTAGTTTTCCTTTGCAGCTGTTTACTAATCTTCAGTTTCTCTTTGGTTTAATAGCAATTTATTTCATTGTACTATATGAATGGCTTAGTATAGCCTGAATGCTTAGATTTGAGGTCTTTTGTCTATAAAATCAGAATTATCAGATAATGACATACAGAGCTGGCTTTGAAAAAGTATAGAGGGTTTGTTTTCCTAAATTCCAACTCTTGCAGACATCTCTTCTGAATAACTTTTTGTTTTTGTTTTGTTTTCATACCCATGTAGTACTGAGGCCTGATTACTATGTCTGCAGTTACCCTGATCATTTATCTACTAACCAGTCTAAGTATTAGTAGTATGTTTCTACTGTTCTCTATTTTTAAAAACATGCTGCCATGCTCAATCTGAAACTATTTTTCCAATCAGACTTCATTTCACCTCTGATTCAGTGTTCTGGGGTTGTCTGGGTCTTCCCGAGTTTAAATTTGTTAGATTATGAGTTTTGCATTACCTTTCTTTTCATACTGCTTCCTTGTCAACAGTCTTTCTTCTTGCTTTCAAGGTGATACTGGGGCAAAAGTGTTTGTTTCGTTGTTGGGACACTCTTACTTACCTAAAGCAATTTCTCTTGCCCTGGCTAAGAAGGACTGAATGACTGTCTTAGTCATTAGCTGTAGTCATTAGTCTGCTCACCATTCAAAGACAGAATTTAATCATGAAGAGTGAATTCTTTATAGTTGTACTGGCTCTAGCTGGTACGGGGTTTTTTTTTTTCGTAATAGTCTATATGATGCTGTGTTTTGGATGTGCAAGAAGTTGGGAGGGGGTGCAACCAGGACAGCTGGCCTGAACTGACCAAGGTCATATTCCATGCCATATAATGTCATGCTCAGCAATAAAAAGTGAGGGGAAGGCTGTTTTTTGGAAGGCAGCCATTACTTCCAGACAGGCTGGGCATCGGTATGCTTGTGGGAGGTGATTGCTTTCTNTTTTTTTTCCCCCCCCCCCCCCTTTCTTCTTCCTTTGCTTATTAAACTGTCTTTGTATCAACCCATGAGTGTTCTTGCTTCTGCTCTTCATATTCTGTCCACTGTCCCACTGGGGATGGGGGGAGAGAGCAAGTGGTTGTGTGGCACTTAGCTGCCGATCAGGGTTAACCCATGACAGTCCTTTGTCACATCTAGTTTGAGGCAACACAGCTGAGGAAATGTTTGAGAAAGGGAAGAGAATAATCCAGATTTTTCTGAAAGCTGATTTTGCCATAAAACAAAACAGGGTCAAAGGACCTTCATGAGAGATCCAGTTTTTGGGAATAATATATCAAGATGGGCATCATAACATCCCAATCCTCTCGGGTTATAGATGATCTGAGGCCCACAGCTCTCTGCATTAAAAAGAGAGTAGCAACATACGAGGGGGGTTGAGCTGCTTCAGAAATAGTTCATATAGAAGCACAGCTCCTCCTAGCTCCTTGACTTAGCTGCTGACTGGGGTTAACCCATAACATGTTTTTCTCAAATAATATGAAAAAAAATGCTTCCATAATCAAATGAAGTATGGGGTTCATCAACAGATTTCTGGGTCTATCCCAGTGGAACGAATTATCCATCTATTCCCCTCCTCTCCCATTCACTTAAATCCAAACCAACCTGATGTACTCATGCTGTCTTTTCACAAAAAGAGATATCACAGCCTCAGTTACTGAGGAACAAGAAGCAAAAATCTACTTTGTTTAAAACTTAGGTTGCAGTCCTGACTTGCAGTTCCGCTCTGTCTCTCCTAGCCTTTTCTGTGCTAGCAGATGAGTTCTTTTTTTGGCCTATACCATGCAAAATTTTACAACTGTATCAGGTGTTTCTTTCCGATCTCTGAAATCCCGGTCAAAACTGGTAAAATTCTTTAGCTGTCTGTGGCTACCTAGTAGGTCCTGTGTTTAACAATATTTGTAATTTTTTCTTCTTGTTATCTAGTGAGTTTTTTACTTGTGTTTGTATCTTCAATTATTTGCTTTTCTTTCCTATGTTTGTACATGCTGTAAGTCCTGTAAATAGCTGATGTTTCTTCTGAAAGTTTATTAAGTTATGCCAGATTCTCAACTTTTATTCAGAGAAAGTTTCTCCTAGCCCTTCTGGTATCAGGAAAGAGCTTGAAAGGAAACTGTAGAGATTCAAATCCCTGGTACTTGTCCATGCATTTGATATTTTATAGAAGTTTGGGAGCAGATTTTTAGCCATTGCATAATTATTGGATTTGATTTCTTGAGTCTATCAATTTAAGATGGCACCTGCTTATGCTTAATATAGGTCACCCTGCTCTCATTTAAGCATCTCTTTGGGGATTTAGACAGTAATATGCCACCCTGACCATCAAAATGAGAACTGGAATAACCTTGTATGTACTGTTCATCCAAGCTATCACTGCTGCAACAACTTCATCAGCGGGATACAGAAATTAGTCCTTGCACACTCCTTTGGGTAAGGCATGATGCAGGGTCATACTTGATGAAGGCATGCCAGGAGAGGGATGTGTGATCGATCAGGTGGTGCTTTGCGTTGTCCCAGCGCATGAAAGTTGCTTGGTTGTCTCTTTAGAAAGCGCTTGCTGTGCAAGCCCAAGCTAAACTAACTGATAAGGGCTATCAAATGCTGTATTACTGATCACTGCAGAATGCTAAACACCTTCTTTTAAGTTGTTTCTCACCTACTCTTTTCATGTTTCCACTTCTATGCCCGTCAGTGCTCATACAGATGAACATACTAGACTTCCTAGTTTGTGTACATCAAGTATCAAATAATTTAATAAAAAGCATAATCTAATATTCATGGAAACCACACCTCAGCTACTGCTTGCTGAGATAAGATGCTTCCTCCTAGTAAGGACAGAGGTAAACTTTTCCTGATACTTCTTATGTATGTTTCTGTCATGGTTTAAGGAAAGCTGCCCAACCTGCTTTTCTTGGGGGCGGTGGAGATTACTTGTGTGAAGTGCTATTTGTTAGACATCATGAAGTACTGTGACAGATAGTGCCTGTCCACATGGCTAACAGGAGGCTGTAGCGTATCTGGTGTTTACTGTTTGGGATGATGTTGTCTGATTGGCTGAAGGCAGTTGGGATGGAGTTAAGAAAAATGCATAATACAAATGATTTGCAGTCAAAAGTATTGTTTTGTATGAGAACAGTTGACGTACCTGGAAAAGTGGAAAGGATTTGCATGCTGAAACCTTTCTTCAAGCGTAAAAGAGAAATTCCAATCTTCAGGTTAAATTCACATTGAGAACAGTTGATCAAAGGTTAATTTATCTATTCATTCTGTTGTCCAAAAACTGGGTTCTTTTAATATGATGTGCAAGGAGCCGATATACACACAGAGGCAAGATGGGTGCTAGGTGGTTCATCCACAAAGGTAGCACCACCTGGTTGGCACAGGGTAAGCGTTTATATGTTTCGAGCAACAGTTATCGATACTTTCTACACTTACACTGAGTCATCCTCATTTCCATTGGTTGTTGCTGTGTCTCGTCTCTACTTAAAAGTCACAGCGTCCTCTCTTATACTACATAGGCTGCGTGAGGAGGGAGCTTTTGTTAGTAGGGGGCTCTCCCTACTCGAGGGCTTTTTTTTACTATGTTAATTAGGATAATTCACTCGTAGTTCAAGTGACTTCTTTGGCCTTGTTAGCAATTCTGTTCCCTTTATGCATATCTTGGTATTCCCTTATTTTGCCTAATTTAAGCTATTCTCCAGTTCTTTCTCCAGAGGCACATCTTGTTAACTATTTATAGTGGTTAATTATACCCTTTACTTCCACTATTTCTCCAACAATCCCTTAGCCTTTGAGATGAAGAAGGGTTGGTACCTGTGGATTTGGGGAGAGTAGGGATACAGGACAAAGACAGGGAATTGTCTGCGGAACAGTGGTGTTCGTTGGAGGTACACAGGCATCATGGAGGTGACAGAAACCATAACATAACCATCCTTTCTAGCTAGCTTCTGACTGGTTTTAGTATATTATAGACTAGGCTTTCTTTGAGAGGAAGCAGAAGTCGCTTATGTGAATCCACTGATGTGGAAAATGTGCATGTGTGTTCAGGACAGGTGTCATCTTCTCAATGAACCTTCTTCTGTAAGAGCATCAGTAAGTTCTTCCCAAAAACTTCTTGGGGATTGCTTGCTACCTGGAGTTGGTAGCTTTTGGACTTTCTTTTGGGCTGTCATCTCCCTCATACTGATAACTAATTCTCATGAAGGACT
The DNA here is from genome assembly GCA_003993805.1 of Himantopus leucocephalus. Lineage (NCBI taxonomy): Eukaryota > Metazoa > Chordata > Aves > Charadriiformes > Recurvirostridae > Himantopus > Himantopus leucocephalus. The sequence continues at coordinate 50,426,123 of RSEF01000003.1, read as the reverse complement.
GAACGTTGATGTCTTTATAATAAACCTAATGGTCATAATTTACCATTCTTAACAGTGAAAAGGTTTACTCAAAGCAGCTAAGTAGGGACGGTATTTCTTAAATTAAAGTTATGCAGGCTTAAAAATAATAAAACCTACAAGTATGCCAAGGATGCATGAAGAAAAAATTATTTTCAGTGTGTGTGCATATAGGAAGTTGCTTAAAAAAAAGTGTTGAAATGAGACTGGTGTTCCTTTTGTACAGTGACTTGCAGTGGATGCAGTGTAACCATTTTTTCTTTGCTAAGCAGTTCCTCTGTGGTCGTGCTTCTGTGCACAGTAGGAAAAAGCCAATGGTGTTCTAGGCAATGAGAAAACACATCTGGAAGAGCTGTGACTGCTTGGTTTCATGCCCATACAAAGCAAATGTTGATGTCATGGGAACTTGCCAAGTGGCATGTTTTCTTTCACTGTTTGTTGGTACTAACTCCTTTGATCAGCACATGCTATACTGACCTCAGTCATTTGTGGCAAAAGCGGCACATTGTCTTTATTGGAATATAAGATTGGTGAAGAGGAGTACATTAAAAGATTTCCTGCCAGCAAATGCTGAAATAACTGGGTCTCAGAGCCTGAATATATATGAAAGGGCCAGCCTGTGTTCATCTCCTTCCGTGCAAGCACATCCAGTAACTTATTGTGATGGGTGGGGAATTAAGAATCGTAACTCCTGCCTTCCTCTTTGTTGGTGATTTCTGTCCGTAAAAGCACAGCCGTGTAACACATGCAAGGAGTTGCATTCATTCAAGGGAGTTGCTTACTAGGGCAAAATATCTCCAAAAGCAGACCTGCAGCCAATGGAGAAAGGTTTTGTTTGTTTGTTTGTTTTTAAATTTGTGTGCATGATTTTCCCCCCATCAGTCTCCCAGCTTCTGCTGCAAAACAGCTTTAAAAGAGGGGAACAGTAGTCCAAAGATAACAGTGTTTATATCACCAGCTAGGGTAAATGGAGGGGGTAGGTAACGGGTGGTGGTGCTGAGGCAAGATGGGTCTGGATTTTGGTTTTTTTCTGCTGTCTAAACCATTCCACTTACACATTTTCCTACAGGTTGAAGACCAAAACCTCTGTCTTGGGGTGGACCAGCTTACTCCATTACACCACATTGGTGCTCACCTGCATGTGCTGCTCATGCAGAGTAAAGAACGGGAGGGAATCTACCTGAAGCTGGAGAGCTGATGCCTTGTCTGGCTGGGCTCCATGAATGACAACCCCCTCATCTTGGGGAAAGGGGGAAGGCATTGCTTGACTTTCCAGCTGCAGTGTTTTTTCCCAAGAACTAGCTTTTTTTTCCCCTCACAGGAAATATGTATATGCTTTTTTATAGTAATAAGTTACTTTAAAAAATTGTCTTGTAGATGAGTAATGATGTTCCAGCTCTGAGCTCCAATTGTTTCATGTAGCTAATCAGCGCGAGCTTATAGCACTCGTGCCTTCAAGTTTTCCTCCTAATAACTTGTAGCTCCTGCAGAGAAGAAGGGAGTAGACACCAGAAATAAATGACTGGTCAGGTTAGGTGGCATGGTGGAGCACTAGAATAGCCTGTGTAAGGAGGCTGTGGAGGCATCAATGCATGGAAGTGTTTTGAAACCTTCTAGGCAGCTTTGCAGTTAACATAGTAGGTATCATTCAGGGATTTAACCCTGTCTGTGGTACACAGAGGGCTTTTGAGTAGTCCAGAGAAGATAACAGATTTGCTTTTCTTAGTTACCTGTAGACTTAATCAGTTCTATGAAAAATGTATAGGAGGTGCACCTAGTAGATGTAGTCTGAAAATCTGGAAAGGTAGTAAGTTATTATTGTAAATCATTCTTCCACAGACAGGATGAATGGATTGGACTACATTATCTGTCAGTCTGTCTTTAGCCTTATTTTTACTGTTTTGGTGGGGTTTTTTTTGTTGTTTTTTTTTAATGCTTTCCCCAGTCTTCTATGCAGTGTACTCATTCATCACACAGCCATTCGCCCTGTCTGGTCTTTGAAATGGTGGTCACATCTTGCCGGCTTGTCTTGCTTTTTATTTGTATTGGAGAATTTACTATGCTTTTACCATATGTTCCCGTAAGAATTTCTGAGTTCTCTTTCTTGGTGTTGCCTTGATACATAGATTAAAGAGAATGAAGAATGTCATGGAGGCAAACAGTTCTGTGGCTCTTTAAAAAAGTTTACATACTTACTTGAGATCTTCAAATTATTGTACTTACTGAGTCAATACATAACTATGCTTTTAGTTGCATTTTAAAACAGGCATTTTATGGTTAATCTTGTAAGTAAATGTTTCCATGGCTTATCAAGAATAGTTAGCTAAAGGAATTACTAACAACTTCTATAGAAGAACAGTGTTAACTGTTTTAATGACTCATTCTTGCAAAACTTTGAGGTGGAAAGTAACAAGTCTCGGTAAACTCTGTGTGTGTTTCCCTTCTTCCGTTAAATGTTTTTCATTTAACTAGTTATATTTCAGGTCAGCCTTAGAGATGTTTTCTTTTTAGTTATTTGTTCTATAAGTACAAGTATTGAGGCAGTTCAGATTTATGCAGTGAAGGGCTAGGAAGCAGTCTACTCTTGCAGGAGGTAGGGGCTGTTCTGTGTCATAGGGTGAGGGCTTTTTCTACTCCAGAAAGGTAGAAAACCTCAAAATTCTTAAGCAGGCACAGTATCCATATTAGGCATTTGAAGGCACGTTTTCTTCCTACCATCAGCCTCTGTTGAAGCTGGTTGTAACATACTGCAAGGACTCTGCCTTGAAAGCAGGGATGAGAGATTTCAAGTTCTTTTGGTTTTTCCCCTTCCTTTGCATTAATTGTGTGGAAGTGTCACTGGAAGAGTTGCTTTGCAAGGTATGAACCCCCATGATGTAGGTGAATGTGAATTTACCAGCTCAGTTGTGATGTTCAAGCTCCCAAACCTCATGAAAGGGGATGGGGAGAAGCCTTAGAAATCTTGGACCAGCCCTGGTTAGGAGCAAGAGAATCTTTTCTCCCCCCGCTATTTTTAGTTATACAGTCTGACTGGTGTACAAACAGGAGGAGACTTGCACTGACCGTCTACACTGTGAAGGAGGAAAGGCGAGTGCGTGTATGAGTGACCTTGTGCTGCTGAGCCACCATAGCAAGTTCTGGGTAATAAATTTCTGTAGCAGGTTGTGAAAGTAAGCTGGTGACATGATGCAAGAGTAGCACAAACTGACACTAGTAATCATTGCTTGAGAACCACAAAGAGAAAGGAGGCTGGAAAGAAGGGGAAGGAAAGGGTAGGGAAGATGAGGAGAAGAAACATGTTAAGAACTTAGAGGCTGGCAGATGGTATTTAATGTATTTAAGACAGAGGCGTTCAGTGCCTGCTTTGTGTTTCTGCAGCAACTGCCTGAACACATCAGTGACAAATGGTCATGCAAGGTAAGGAATAGGGACATATTTCTGCCGTACTTATTCGAACAAAAATCCTGCTTATGTGAAGCCTGAATAATAAAGCCACATATAGAAATACTTTTGTCTATGCTTTTTTGGAATGTATTTGAGACTGAAAATATGTACCTGAAGAGCTCTATGCATGTGGCACACCTGGATAGCGAGATTCGGATGTGTTACTAGTTTTGTTCAAATTCCTTAGGAAAAGACAAAATTAAAACTCACACTTGAAGTGGGATGGCTTTAAAGTTGTTTTTTCCTAGGTAAAGTTGGCTTTTTCTTCAAGAGGGCCTCACAGTCATTTATCTCTACTTGTTTGTTTTAGACAATAGGTTTAATGGCAGTACAGGTTAAAAAAGAGAAAATCCCATCTGGCAGTCATTTCTTCTCTTAATTGGGTTCCTAGTTAAGCAAAAGACAAACTAATCCTGTCACTAACTTCCTTTCTTTTCTGTGATTGTGTTCTGCCCCAGAATTTGACTGTAGAATCTGTAAACGTTTCTAAATTACAGTGTGGGGTTTTTTTCCCCAATTATTACTAAATTTTGTTGTGTTTTGGGGAGTGGAGGGCTTTTATTTCCAATACAAATATAGTGGAAAGCTACACCCTAGGAAAGATGTAACATTGTGAATGTGTGTCACAAGGCAGCTCTTAGCAGGGGAAGTCTGGAAGCGCAACCAGCCATATATACACTTCTCTATCTCCACAGCTGAGATACTAACATCTTTGACTTTTGTTGGGGAATCAGTTTCTGACCAGTGAAATCATTGTTTCGTTAACATATGGCAGTTAAGGTCTCCCTCTGCATCTCTGACTATTGTTTTGTTGCATAATAGCATGCATTGAATAATACTTACTTCTGCCACAGTAGTAGTTATTTCTGATCACCTGCCCTGATCAGAAATAAGCAAGGGGACTGACAAGTCAGTCATTTATCTGTACCTTAAACATGATTTTATCATATTAAGGTAATGTTATTTGAATAGAGATTGTCTGTTAGCCTGGCTGTAACACTGTTAGATAAAATTCATTCATGTCACTAATGCCTGTTCTCCAGTGTACAGCACAACGTCATCCAAAAGCTTCAGGCAGTTAATTTCGCTAATGATGACTGAAAATGTAGATGACTTGTTCCTAGCTGTTTTCTGTTTTCGGTCAATAGTTGAGGCCAGTAGGGGACCTAAACTGAAAGGATTTCAGAAGTGTTTCAAAGACTGGCCTTGTTTTGATCTTCCTGAGGTGAATGAGGATTTGTGGTGCTTTCAGGCTTGCCTGAAGCCAGGAGAGCATCTGACAAGTCTCATCCTTTCAGGACAGACATTAATATGGCACAGATAAGCTCTGAGCAGGGGATATGTTTCACTTGGCAAAGAATAACCTCTCACATTAGACCTTTGCTTTGGTGCAGAAGTTTTGTGATAGCTTTGACAGGAAGCAAACATGGTCCTTAACTCCTTTTCTTTTCCATCTTGACAGACAGCTCTCATTAGTCCCATGGTCCCCCCAGCTCAGGACATGGGTTGCTTGAAGAGAGCCACTGCTTTTAGATTTTATTTTTCCATCTCCGTGGAGATAGAGGTCCCCAAGCTTGTTGGCTTTACTGACTCACTTCAACTTCCCATGCCCCAGACCAGAGACAGACTTTGCTAAATAAAGGTTTGATTCACAAGTCTTGTGGTCAGGCTTATAGTTACAAGCAAAACAAATACAAAGCCTACTTCTTGCCTGTCCCTGATAATGGAATAAGCAAATAAGAAGGTGAAAGTTACATGATAGTCACTAGGAGACTGCTGAGAAACCACTCTCCGCCTTCTAAGTGCAGCGGTGTTTTAAACAATCCTCACTCTCCTACCAATTCTTGTACCATTTCTTACAATTAGGTTTTGGGAACAAAACTGGCTGCCAATCCAGAGTGATTTTGAGGTATTTAACAGAGATTTACCTGTTTTCCCCTCCCCTCCTCTGTCCCGTTTGCTTCATCAGTTCATCAACTAAGGGATGTGCAGATAGGTATACTATTAATAACTATTCTTGGCTCTGCACACTTTGCCAGCCACCCACCTTGTCTTTGCTTTGGGGATGGGTGTTCTTCATCCAGTCTGAGGTATTGGCTTTGCTCTGGACGATTGATACACCCATGTCAAATGTAGAATGCATCGGTTGTAGCAGGGCATACAACTGTTACTTCTGACAAGTTAACAGTGATGTATAAGGTGTACATATAATAGACCTGGTTCCAGGTGTCTTGTCCAAACTGCTTTCTGGTCTATAATTGTGCAGTTTTTAGAGGAGCATGAGGACCTGTGTGTGGCAGGAATAGGTGTGTTTGTTTCTCCTACAAGTTTGTTCTATTCTTCACATAATTTTGTTGTACTGTTTTAAGCCATAAATGCTAATTCTACATGTATTTTGATAAAATAATTTGTAGCATTGAATTTGCAGTTTTCAAATAAATGAAACTCGTTTTTCTCAGTATCACTGCGGAAAATTTCTGCTCCCTCTTTCCATGCAGTCCTCTTATTTCCATTCTCTCCCCTGTCCCCCCACCTTGCTGTACCAAGATGTGTGACTGTGTGGTTTATGTTCAGCATTTCAGCTTCATTACAGCTCTTTCTTTGCCATGCCATGTTGAGGTGACTGATGCTTTTCAACATGTTGCTGATCTGTGGCTTTGCATATACTACATACATTTATGTATTTCTTGTTCTTTATTCCAGAGATGGTGATGTTGCTGGAATGGTGGTCAGGCACCAATTGCACCCTCTACACTGATCCAGAGAGTTACAACAAGTATGGGAAGGAGAATGCCATCGTAATCCTTAATCACAACTTTGAAATTGACTTTCTCTGTGGTTGGAACTTTTGTGAAAGATTTGGGGTCTTAGGGGTGAGTTTTGTTTAGCATTTAAACTTTCTCTTCTTGGATATGGAAAGAAACAAAGCCAAATTCTTTGGTTTTGCAAGTTAACAGATCTATGCTTGAATTTCACTCAGCCACTCTCCAGACTTATAAAGGTGAACCTAAAGCAATGCAGTGGAAGTATGTGGAATAGTGAGACAGGATTGCTCAGGCATTCACAGAGATTTTAAAGCATTGCGGTTAAAGCTGATGAAAGAATNAACAGATCTATGCTTGAATTTCACTCAGCCACTCTCCAGACTTAGAAAGGTGAACCTAAAGCAATGCAGTGGAAGTATGTGGAATACTGAGACAGGATTGCTCAGGCATTCACAGAGATTTTTAAAGCATTGCAGTTAAAGCTGATGAAAGAGANATGTGGAATAGTGAGACAGGATTGCTCAGGCATTCACAGAGATTTTAAAGCATTGCGGTTAAAGCTGATGAAAGAATTATTTTTTTTAACCTGTGGAGGTCATTACAGTTGTTTTGCTTTCTGTGCTTGCACAGGGGTAATAGGTAACTATTACGGTTCATTGTGCTGCAGAAAGATGAGCTGTTCTGTGATTCTTTCCCAGTAAATTGTAGAATTTGTTAGCTTTCTCCAGTGTAGTCTTACAAATGCTCAGCTAGAGTTTGTATGATGTAGTCTCTGTCTCTCAGAATGAAAGAGCTGCCAACCCAAGTGAAAGCAGTAACCAGGTTATAGCTGGTAAAAGATGGGGGAGGAATGAGTTATCCATAGTTGAATACACTATTACATTAGGCTAGGAGTACCCGTGCATATGTTTTCAGGGTTGGTTTTTTGTTTCCCCTGTCAGCTCATGGGGATGATTCAAGCTCCCCCCCCCCAAGCCAGCTTGACTTAATTTTGTGGTGGTGCTGTGGTTTAACCCCAGCTGGCAACTAGGGCCATGCAGCTGTTCACTCGCTCCTCTCTGCCTCGAGTAGGATAGGCAGAAGAGGGAGAAAAAGGAAAAAAAATCTCATTGGTTGAGATAAAGACAGTTTAATAGAATAGTAAAGGAAGAGAAAATAATAAGGGTGAAAGAGTATACAAAATGAATGATGCAATACAATTGCTCACCACCCAATAATCAATTGCCCAGCCCATCCCAAACAGCAGTTGTGGATTCCTTCCCCCCAGCCACCCCCCATTTATATACTGAGCATGATGTCTATGGTACGCAATATTCCTTTGGCCAGCTTGTCCTGCCTGTGCTCCCTCTCAGCTTCTATGGGAAGCTGAAAGAGTCCTTGACTTAATATAAGCATTACATAGCAACAACTAAAACAATATGTGTTATCAACATTATTCTCGTACTAAATCTGAAACACAGCAACTGCTACAAAGAAAGTTAACTCTATTCCAGCTGAAACCAAGATGGGTGGTGACAACATTCTCTACCTACAAGGGATTTAAATAAGAGTTCTTCCCTCCTGATAAAGCAGACTAATACCTCATTTTGGCAGTCTTCTGCAGCATCATTTTCTAACTTTGCTACTGGCCACTGTCAGAACTCCTGACCTTGGATTGTGTGAACCTATGACTTTTTGTGGTCTTTCCTTTGGACACTTTGCATTTTCTGGACATTTGGATGCCACGCCAGTCACTTTCAAATTATAATAATGACAGTCTGCTTAAAATAATAAAAAGAGGCCTTAAAACTGGAGGAAAATGAACCTAGCCATTACAGGCCCTGCATATGACCAAAATGGCTGCTGGCTCCTGGTTACTGAGGAGCAATTCTACCATCGTGTCAAGGACTTCAGCACAGAGCTGGAGGATAGTATGAGACAGCAGGAGATGGAGGGAAACCTGTTCCTGGCAGGCTGATATATGTGCCAAAACCATTCTCCCTTCTGTGTGCTCATTATACAGTGGTGCTTGACTATAGAAATAGACTATAATATTTTGTAAGCCTAATGGCTACAGTTCTGTAAATAAAGCTGTGTTTTAGAGGGTCAGGTGCTGCTTCAGAAAGCACCATTGTAGAAAATTAAAGGATTATTTTTGTACAAACTAATAGGGGCCTACAAGGTCAAAAATCTCTCGTTTTACATTGGTGCTGTGTGGTTGGATTGAATCTCATTAACTTTAATAATTTTTTTATAGTTTCTGAATGTAATCAGGCTTATGTTCTATTTTTTTTATATTGCATATTGCAGATATTGCATATCTTCCTACGCATAAGAAAAACACTATGTGGAAGCATAACTCTTGAAGAATTACTGTTCTGCACTAACTGAAAATAATTTTTCCTTTTTATCTTTTTTAGATGCTTACCATTATTACTCAGTTTGTATTTTTGATAATCTTAGGATTCTTTTAGGAACTGATATATGGTTGGGTTTTTTTAATTTTTTTTTTTAAACTATTTCAGTCTTGAGTAATGTACTGTGATTTTACTTCCCAGAAACTGTTCCAGGAAGGAGTAGTTCCCATGTGCTCTCATTTGCGCATGTGTCTTTACATAGCAAAGCAGTGTATTTCCCTATTGGGGCAACTGGGCAAGGCTCGTCTTAAGCCAGGTTAAAAAAAAAAAAATTGAAAAAGACACACACAATCAGCTTCCTGATTGGATTACCTGTATTGGCATACTAGTACTTGGCTTGGCGCAGTGCAGGAGTGGATGAGTGTGTTAGGGATTGGGGGTGCAGTTTGGTTTGACTTTGTGCTGCCTTACACAAGTTTGCAGTGTGCGAATCTTCGGGGTTTGGTGTGGCAGCACAATTAGGAATGTAAGAATCATTATGCTGAGGGATGAAAGGCAAGCGTCCAGAGAGATTTCTAAGTGCTAAGCCTCCAGCATTTTGTGGCTCGGGGACTCTCTGAGCTAATGGGGTTTTATATTTAATGCTGTTTAATTTTATACTCCATGAATTTTCTATGCTAACTTTAGGTTAGCGTCTTACTAAGCTGATCTTGTGTCCACTGCTGCTGAAAGGGAAATCTTGCACATGCCATCCTATTTCCTGCATCTGTTCTGGTGCTTCTCTGCCCTGTTTTGGCATGTTTCAGACACCCCTTCTCTCTCTCCTGCCTTCACTAATCCAATGAAGAAAAGAGAGATGACTGGGGAGGGGGAAGAGCGAGAAGGTGAAGACAACTTAGAGCCGAAGGAGTTGGGACTGATCGTGCTTGGCTGCAGCAGGCAGACAGAATGGTTTTGTTGTGACATCCAGCTGTACTCTGTGGCGCTGGAAGACAACAGCAATGCTCTTACCAGTGTCACAAGCATGTGTCCAAACTCTCAGTATTTTACAGCTTCAACTTTTATTAAATGAAGCCATTAAATGCTGTAATTTTTTGCTTGGTTTTGCTCATTTAAAAGCAAAATTAAACTCCCTTAAACCTGTTTTGCCCCTTCTGGCCCCAAAAGAAAAAAAGTCTTTCACTTTTCCTCTTCATTTTTAATCATGACATGAAAACTGCCCCTTCTGGTCTTAGCTGCAACATTCAATCTGGTTCTGCTCCTTCTTTCATCTCTCTTGTCCTGTACTGGCTTTCTCCTTATAGCCAAGTTGCCATAGTCCCAACAGGTTTATAATGCTGAGTCAATGTGGTTTTCTTTTTATCAGCGTGAGTTTAGCTTTTTTGCTGTTTGCTGGGGGTGGAGGGGGAGTGGCATAGTCTCTTGCATGTTGTTAGGTTTGTGAACCTGAGTCCTCTTCTAATAACTCAGTTCTTATACTTGAACGGTATGAGGTTCTCTGCTTTCATGAAGGTTTTTAAATGGCTGTGGAAGAAAATCTAGCAAAAAAACCCAAAGAAGGTGCTAAAAATTTGAGAAGTGTGTGCGGAGGGGAGAAAAAAAAAAAGGCAATTCTAACATTTATTTTACTTTTTATTTTTTTTTTTCTTTAATATAATACTTTTGGAGCACCCATTGAAAACATAAGGAGGCACTGGGTTGACAGTGCTGAGTAAGACCCAGAGATCTATTCATTTATAGGGGAGAAGGAGAAAACCACATGAAGAAGCAATTCTATGCTTGCTTTTACTTTTGCAAGTTATTGTAGCCGGTAAGATTGTCTTGCTAGCTGCAGTTGGACTCTATGCAGCTGAAGTTACTGATGTGTAATTTTTTGCAGCACCAAACCTTAGAAGATTTTTAGTTGTTTTTGGAAATTAGCAGAAGGAAGCAAGCTTCACAAAAACTAGAAGTCGACAGGGATTTCAGGCGCACTTGTGTTCAGGCCAAACTATTAATCACTTACACCTGTATTCCAGTTGTGGTTTTTTTGTGACGGGATCTTCCTGTTTTGTTTTCAGTCCTTGACACCTGTCAGCCACACATACTCACCACCTTGTGCTGCCAGACCTCAGTGATGTCTGCAGGAGGGAGGGAATATAGGGGTGCTTGATGCCAAGTCAGCATCATGCTCCCATGGGCAGCATGGACGTCCACGGGGACAGCTGAGTCCTGACTACTGCTGACACAGAGGTGGCTGCCACGTGCTGCAAGGGAAGTAGGAGCTGTGCTGCCAACTTGGCTTTCTGTAGAGTCAGAAACAGCATACCCCAAGAGGGCGAAGCTTTGTCCACAACAGTGTTTCCTAACAGAAGGCAGGGCTGTTGTTATGAACCTGAACCAGGGTGGTTGTGTTGTGGATGCTCTGCTTTTCCACCCCATGCTGTTACAATATCTGGGGGAGATGCCATATCTGGTGTCTCTGTGTTGCTCTGTTGTGTAAATAGAGACATGGTCTTGGTCACCGGTTCCTGCGCTCTGCTGTGCCCTTCCCTTTTCCTGCCTGTGACATTCCAGTCCTAGGACTTGCCTTCTTAGTGTGGATAGCCTAGCTACTGTATCAGCATTTAAACACATTCGTAGCATTTAGTTTCTTTAAGGTGTGTGCCAAGCATCCCTTTGAAAACAGACCCACTGGACACCAGAACTTGAAATCAGGACATAGACATGTACTGAGGAGGAAAGTGTTATTCAGGACTTACACCAAAAGCACATTAGTGTGCTCCCTGCCAAGATTCACTGTACCCTTCTGCTTCGTTGCTTGATCTGACCAAGCAGTGATAAAATAGCTTTTTTAGTAATTTTAGTAATGCTTTTTCTGAGATTAAGACCTTTATATTAGCAAAAATTGCCTGTGCTTTAAAGCTAAACCTGCTGGTTTATCTGTTCATCTTCTGGTGTCTGGAGTTTCAAGTTATTAATGCTGGTGGTCTTTCTACCTCAGCAAAACAAACATTATTCTGAGTGGCTCATTATATTGGCATCAAAATATGTGCACTTTCAAAAGAGGCTATAGTTGTTTATTCCATGGCAGGGTAGACAAGGCAGAAAACCATTATGAAAAATTGTTTGTTAACTATCTTGCTCTAAGTTTCTCATAAAAAAAATGCTAAGCACTTGTAATAATTTTTAACCCTAACTATCCGTTCCATATGCCAGGAAACCCAAATTTTATTTAAAAGTTGTTTATGTTGAAGGTTGCTGATGGAAAAACTGAGTGTGGCCTTAAATATAGGTATGAGAAGAGATTTTTGCTGGGTTATTGTACGGGACTGATAGGTGTGTGAACACAGTAGTTCATTTGAACATTCTAATGTACTAATAGAAGTTATGTAATTGTTCATGTAGGCAGCCAAAACTACATTATTATTTGTATTTCACACAGCACCTTAGCATATGCTCTAAAATATTGCTGTGTTACCTTTCCAACATGGAAAAGTTTTATTCAATATGAAATATGAGAAATTAGGAGACTAACTAAATTTCTGAAATCATGGGTTTGAGGGACTAAAGAAACATAGCTTTCCAATTTGCTGTCCCAGAGAGTATAATATGAAGGAGTGCTATAGTTCAAAAATAGAGCAAATGGAATCATCAAAAGTATGTCAATGCTGAGGGCAGCCTGGAGAGTAAAAAATTACAAGGCAAGTTGCTGCTGCTGCTAATGGTTTGCATTTACAATGAATTTGTTTTGAAACTGTGGAACAAATTTTGTTAGACATCCTCTGCTTACAGGTTGATTTCATGCTGTTTGTTGCACTCTGTGATCAAGAGGTGTTGGAACAACTGAGGCTGGAAATATAAATAAAGATTTTCCTTCTGTGACAGTGTAGCTGTGCAAATGCATCTAAAGTAAGCTTGTAAAAATAATTTTTTTTGTGTGATATTAGTGCAGTCATTCACAAAAGGAGATCTTCATGGGTATTTCCATCTGAACAAACTTGGGCAAAAGAAATTAACCTGGATTAAAATGCTATTACTGTGGACCAGTTGTCCCCATTCAGCAGTAATTTCATTAAACATCTGTTGGAACACAGTTCTGAGCACTGAAAATGTTTGACTTCCTTCAAGAAGGCATCTTACATGGAATAAATCAGCACTTTTTAATGAAATTTATTCTGTTGAACAAGCGGAATTTGAAGCTTAGAGGTGACTGTCACGTATTTACCAAAGCACTTTTGTAAAGGAAAATTTAGCATCCGAAGTCAACTAGAGCTGCATTTTTCCCCTCAAGTATTTACACAGGAGCTGTGCATGGGTAGACGACTGAAACAGCATAGATTGTAGTTCTAGTTATTGTAAGAGATATGGTAGCTTCTGAGGAGAGGCCTAATGTATTCCTCCCACACAGGACCAGTCTTGCCAGTATAATGCACTGAAGAGTTTCCTTTCTCTAATTATTTCTTCGCCTCCTGGGATAGATGGGGCGCACAAAGCAGCATAAGGTGATTTAGTTTCTTTTTATGTGCATCTAAGGCGTCATACACTCACGTGGCTAAAAGAGCGCTTTTAAATTTTAAAAATGCATCAGCACAGAAAATGAGTAAGAACATGCCCTCGGGAAGAATTCAAACATCCATTCTGCTTTTGTGGTTATACCTGCGCTACATGACACCTTAGCTCACAACATAATTTCTTTGTTTCACTGGGGAAAAAAACAATGGTGGCAAGTTCTCCCCTGCCCCTTGTTTAACTCATATGCTTTTTAAAATATGCAAAACATTAGAAAATAGCTATGGTGAAATAGTTACTTTAGCTCTCTTTTTGGACTAGGATTCCTGTGTTTTAAAGTCTAGGAGGGAGGACTATTAGATTGTCTTTTCTGACTCTGCTCTGGAGGCCTTGTACATCCTGTGCAGAGCACACTTACTTTTTTTTATGGTAGGTCTTATGATACTGAACATTTATTGCAAATAAACTTTTTGGGTTTTTTTTTTTGTATTTTGGGCCATAACACTGCTGCTGTTTGCCTCCTCGTGTAGTGGCTTGTGCTAGGCTATGGGTGACGACTGCCCTGGTTGTGGCTGAGCCAGGCAGTAGTTTCTTAAGGTTTTAGCCCTCCCTGCTCAGCTAAAACCGCTTTGCGTCTGTTGGGGTTTCTTGGGGCAAAACCTTGGCTCAGCTGTCTTCCTCAGGCATGGACAGGGGAGAAGAATGGAAGAGCATATGAACTGGTCTGTGTGCATTGAATGGAAGCTATACTGTGCATGGTCTACCACAAAAAATGCTTCTTAGAGGCTTTTAAAGCTATATGCTAGAACTATTTATATTTATTTTTGGAAATAAGAAAATTACTTGTATTAAGAGTAACTGAGAAAAGGAAAAAACTGTAGTGTGGGGAAAAAAAAGAGAGCTAAGGAAAGTTGTGGGAGGAGAGCCTGTTTCTCTGTGGCCAGTTTGGGGAGCTGGAAGAGGAGGCTGTGCTCAGCGTTGCTGCTGCTATGCAGTAGGGACTGACGTTCAACATGGTTTGAAATGGAAATGGCAAAAAGTGTGCCATATCCTACGGCTGCTCCTTGTGGGAGAGCTGGGTTTGGAGTCCTGACCTGGGCCCATCACTGAAATTCTTGAATGATCAAGAAGGATTGCTTTATTACCATGTGTTAAATCATGGACAGAGATGGTTCCTGCATTCTTAGAAATGGAATTGTCTCATGTGGTCTTCTGCTCTGCTTCTGTGTAACAGTTGCTAGTGAAGCTACATGGTGTGCACTTGCCTTGCAGTCCTATGAGCTTTTAGATAGCTTAATTATTTAAGCTATTTTCCTTCTCAAGGAGGGAAAGCAGATGAGCAAAATGAGCGGAGATAAAGAATTAGGTCAAGTTTCTTCCCCTAGTAACCAAATGAACAACAGTGACCAAAAAAGTAAAAGCAAGTAATTTCTGTCGGTGGTAATTTCTACCAGTAAATAATTCCTACTAGTAAAATGCGATGTCCTGGAACCCATCTGCAGAGAACTTTGATGGGATAGCTTATAATGATATAATGGATAGAAATTGGACTGTAGTTGCTGTATCTGTCCTCTAAGAAAATGTCACTGTTTTTCAGGAAATGCTGAAGCAACAATTTCTAGATATACACACACACACACGCGCTGCCATTTTGTTCATTAAATAACAAAGTGAGATGTTAGACAGCTCACCAAGGCGGGCTGGCTTGGAAGATGGGAAAGGAGCAAGTGGAATCAGTTCTCCTGCCCAGAGGGGTGTCAGTCTGAGGTGATCAGTGATTTAAGTACTGGAGTAGGATCTGAGATTTGAAACTTGTTGAATGTGTAATAAACCATAGACTTCTTGTGGAGGGTCTGGACAAATCACTTCAGTGTCTGTCCCACCTGTGAGACAGGAACAGTAGTTTTTTGGTTGTTTTTTTTTTACACCAGAACCAGAAGAGAATTTCACTAGTGTAAGTAATTCCACCCTTCCATAAACAAACCTAAACACAAATGAAATATTTTTATTGCTGTTTATAGTGTTATGTAAGGTTTCTTCCATTGGTAAACCATGTGTATGCATCAATATATAGTTGTGCAGCAATGGCTCTGTGACTCCTTTTCTCATTCAGAATAGTGGGTTTTTTTGTCATAGTGAAGTGTCCCAGCTTTGGGGAGAAGTATAGCTGCAAGATATCTTAAAGGAATTGGCACTGCCACTGTCCAGGGTCTGCTTGAATTCATAATTTAATTTCATATGGTTTGGGTCTTTTGCATGGGTTCCTCAGTGTTTGAAGGATTTTGGCTTATGGTTTGGGTAGGATAGACATACATACACATATGTATCTCTAATTCTGTCAGTCTTCTTTCATGCAGATGTCTGAGATTAGATTTGACTATTCTATTGTATGAGGAAAACTTATGCTTTTACTTTTACACTGGTGTTAAAACTGGGACTGGTCAATATGGATAAATGTATTAGTGTATAACTGTGCATGTGTCATACCCACAGAGAACTCGTAAGTGGAGTAACATTGTTTTACTTGCTTTGACTCTTCTTGCAGAGTTCCAAAGTGCTTGCGAAGAAGGAGCTCTCCTACATGCCTATCATTGGCTGGATGTGGTATTTCCTAGAGATAGTCTTCTGCAAGCGTAAGTGGGAGGAAGATCGGAAAACAGTCATGCAGAAGTTGCTGAATCTCCGGGACTACCCTGAAAACTTTTGGGTGAGTGATGACTTAGGAGTGGAGTCTGAGATGCTGTAATGCTTAGGGGAGGGATGAAGGGCATAGACAGTATGGGATAGTTGCCAGGTTGCTCCCAAGAACTTTGATTCATTATCTTCCTGGCAGTAGCAGGAGAGTATTTTGTAAGAATGGAAATCTATCTTGAATTTCCCATGTAATACTCTGTCTTGACTGGTTTTCTTCCTCTGTAGTATGGAGCCCTACAGATGTTATTGCAAAAATGCCTCCACTGTGATACATTCAGTAAACTTTGTGGTCCTCTAAATATAGGAGCTGGAGAGGGGTAGATGCAGGGGTTCATGGCAGTGTAACAGATGCATGTGACAACGTTGTATTCTTTACCTAAGCTCCCCTCTCATTCATTGCTGAGTTCATACTAGTATTTTCTCCTTCTGTTTCCCTGTGATTCTGCCATTCCTGTGAAGGTGCTAGGACAGGCATGGCCCAGTAGAAGTGGAAGCTACACTAGGACAGGCATGGCCCAGTAGAAGTGGAAGCCACAGATTAGTACGTGGACTGGGAAGTGGCCCCTGGGGCCATTGGCTGTGTTACAGAGAGAGGATTGGTGTCACCTTTCAGTAACAGGAAAGTGTTACTTTTTGCATCACCATCATTTTTAGTATTGAGCCTGTCTGGCATTTCCTAGTCTGGGAATGAAAAGCCTTTGAATTTTTTTTCTCCTCAGTAATCAGAAAAATCCTACTTCTTATGAGCTGGTGATGGTGAGAGAAGAATTCAGTTAAGGAAATTTTACCTTAAGCAGCCTCACAAGGGCCTTACAGAAACTATTGCTTAAGAAGCGGTTTCCTAGTGAAGATGTATATGCTGTATCTCTCATTCTCTGAAACATATTATTTTTTTTAATTGTCATTGATTTAAATGAGGGCCAAGCAGTTGAAACTAAGCTTTGTGCTTGGATAATGATTAAATGACTTCCAGACAGAAGGCTGTCTAGCAAAGGGACAGTTCTTGGTTTCTAGTTCTGATCTCTCTCACAGGGATTTGCCTGTGCTCCATGACTCTTAAAAGGTGTTGAATGCCTTTCTGTACACCTAGGCAGTTCAGCACTAATTGGTGAGCACAAACCTCCACTGTCCTTTATATACTGCTGTAGAGGGATCACTAAGAAGGAGCTATACCTGTACTGAGAGATACGGTTGTTGGTGTACACCCAGGGTTATTGCAGTGTGGAGTTTTAATTTGTCCTTGTGTGGGGATATAATGTCAAAAGGCACAGCAGTAGCACCTTGGAAGGTAGAAAGACAGAGCACGCTAAGTGGGGTAGAAGGATTTTCTCATTAGTTTCTGTATGTTTCATCTAGCTGTTTAACTTTATGCATATGATGCATGAGTAAAAGTGCTCTTAGATGAGCTGGAACTGAAGCTGTCTGCTTGGCTAGTTTTCTTCAGTCTCCCTGTCTTTGTTGGCTAAATCTTTGCTGTGGGTTATGGGACTTAGCTTGTGCGATTTGGCAATGCTCTCTGATGTGTTAATTTGCATTCAGGCTTGGCAGAAAGCAGATGAGCAAGTTGGGAATCTCCAAAGATCTGTCTGCTCTCCCCTGTCTGCCAGCGGCAAAATTGTAATCGTTCACGTCTGAGCACTTCCCATGTATAGTTCATAAGGGCGTGAGGCTTTCAGTTGTCCTGCATTTACTGCTCTACATCTGTTATCAGCTCAGTCATTGGCATCAAAGTTACTGTCTGCAGTTATCAGTGGTCCTCACGCCGTAGTGAAAGCAAGTGGGTTGGAGTGAGGGGAAGCAATCCGGGCACTGAAGCATTTCTTAGAAATGCATTTGGTTTACCAAGCTTTAGATACCAAGACACTCAAGCACCTCACCATGAGTGAGAGATTTGCAACAGGAGGCATGTTTTGATTGTTTTCTAAGATCTCAGTAGAGATGGAGTGACTCATTTAGAGAAATCAAGTCATTCAGACACCAAGTAGCAGAGCAGATGTTAAAGCCCAAAGGCTAGAGTTCAAACCAGAGGATGGCAAGTTGGATGGGTGGGGGCAATTGAGCGAGTTTTGTTTTGGTTTGTGTTTGTTTTTTTTAACTCCAGGGCAATTAAATTATCTAAATGTGCACGTGGCTACGCCTGTCCCCACTAGCAGTGTTCATTTGGGCTGTGTTGGTGGGAATTAGAGGTGCCTCTGGTCAGACAGATATAGACAACCTGAGCTGCTTTCTAACTGTAGTTCTTTCTTGGTTTTAGTTCCTGATTCATTGCGAGGGCACAAGGTTCACAGAACAGAAGCACCAGATTAGCATGCAGGTAGCTGAAGCCAAAGGCCTGCCCAAGCTCAAGTATCACCTACTGCCACGAACAAAAGGATTTGCTGTCACTGTGCAGTGTTTGAGAAATGTAGGTAAGGAAAGTCACAAGGAACAATTCTAAATGGTTATTTCATGTAACTGCTGTCACTTTGCCACGCTCTTCTTTTCCCTGTAGCATGTGTCCTAGCAGAAAAGCCCTGGGATCCTTTCTGACCTTTCTTCCACTAGCCTGTGAAAATTAAAGATTAGGTTTTACTAACAAAGTGTTGGGACAACTTTGGGGTTTTTTTATTTTTTGCTTTGTTTTTTGTTACTGAGTCTGTATTGGGGGGGGGGGTATCAAGTTGCATGTTTCGTACCTATTGCCAAACGATAATATTTCTTAGTATTTACTAAGCAATCCTATTCCAAATGAAGCAAATACATCACTAGAGAATCTGAGGCAGTGTCTTAAATATTTTCTTGTGGTAAATATCTGCTTCATATAACACCATTTTTCAATAAAAAATATTCTGCTTTAAACTTCTGTGTAGATGTACTCTTTAGAGTTTCTTACTAACCTTTGTGGAGCTGAGGAATGGGAGTATACCTCGACTGAAGATACATGTAGGAGAAATTTATAAATAAATTATCTCTACATTACAGAAAATGAGTAAGTTTTTCTTTGTTAATGTTGTTCTGAACTCCCCACCCCCAAGTTATTTCTGGTTACTTGAATTTGCCAACATGTGCCATCAGTAAGAATATGGCACATATGCCTTTGAAGTGATTTTTTTTGACTAATACAATTCATCAAAGTCTTCTGCTGTGTACTTCATGGGCAAAGGAAAGACAGTGCTAAGTAGCCATAGTGCTACAGTAACTTTGGGGTTTGGTAGATTTGTGTGCTGTTAGAAGGCTGATATGTAAGAAAGACAAAGTGGTTAGTGGTTTAGAAGAAAATGTTCTAGCTTGACTGAAATGAATGTCAAAGCTTCTTTTGTCTTTGAAGACATGTTTTCATGTGGCGTATCTGGGATAGCTGCTGTAAAAAAGCTTTGCAGTCAGCTGTATTGCTATCTGTCATGTTTCTTCTACATATCCTCTTACAAGTCAGGTAGATGATGTCGCTGTTGTAGCTTGTCAGGCATCCACGACTTCCCACTCCCAAAATGGATAGCATAGCTTGGATCTTTTCTGATATGCGAAGAGGTAAGTTATGTGCAGCATCCAGCAACTCCCTTAAGGGCACAGTTTAACCTTTGAATACGGGTGACTGTTTTGCTGAGGGCGGGGGAGATAGACTTGAGACATAGCTGAGTCAAAACTCTGTGACCTCCAATGCCCTGAGCTGGGAATCAGGGATGGGTTATTTTGGTGGTGATTTTGTTCTTTTTCACTACTCTGTATAAAGCAAGCAAAACATGGTATGATTGTGGACAAGTAGCTGATTTGTAGGAAAATATTTCAAAAGGAAATAATTTTAGGGAACCCAAGTGACATTTCTAAAAAGTTTTGGGCATTCACATGATACATTACAGTAACACTTCTTGGGATCCTAAGTATTTGAAATACTTTCAGAAAAAGAAGACTGAGATTGATAGATTACTTACATACTTAGGGAAGCTATGTTACTACCTCAACCCAGAAGACGTGACTTGCTAGATTAAACAGGCTAAGGCTAATAAGAAGGTAGTATTTCCCTGTCAGGGTTCAAGGAGAAGCACAGACAGTCATAACTTCATAGGTAGTTTTTGTTGAAACTGTGTAGCTTAAAAAACTTAAAAACCCAACGAACAAACTTGTGTGGGAAGCGGCTGATGACCCCAGATCAGTGTTGCAAATTCTTCTGGGTATGTTGCTTACTTGCCTTATCACTTTTTGCAATGAGAGGGAGTTAATAAGAGTTACTGTCTGGGTTACTATATGTTTCTGTCCTAGAGAGACAAGGGGTACATGTGAAGAGCATTTGAAAGGCTTTTGTAAACAATTTCTTATTTTTAGAGCTCCTTGTAACATCGATATGTACAGGTAACAAGGAAGTCCATAAAAGTTTTTTGAATAGAGAGTGTGGTGGAAGTCATTTTGTCAGTCCATAATCAAGAAATGTAAGTTCTATCTAGAAGTTATTCCTTTCTTGCATGAGTACTGATAGGATTTGACCACTTGTCTTTGTTAACCTTCACCGACATTTGGTACCCACATTATAAGCAGTAACGTGGTGTTGTAGGTGTCAATACATGCAGAGGCTATATGCTGTAGTAATTTGGGGCATCTTTTCTTTTGAATATTTACATTGGTAAATAGTACTATTTGACTTATTCACTGTAATCCCCTAAGTCTTACTGTTATGCTCTACGTTATAATGTGGCCCAGCAAGTGACTGTTACAGCCTCAAATTACGTGTTCCAAACAGCATCAGTGTGACTGCTGAATTGCTGCTCTGTCTGCAGAAGCAGCAATGGCAACACGCAGATGCTTATAACTTCAGTTCATCTTAGTGACATCTCTAATGATCTATAAGGATGACTCTTGCAGGCTGACCTGTCTCTCTTGAGGTACAATTCACATCCATTTCAGCAGCCAAGTCTGCAGCGGGGTGTCCCTGCACATTGACAGAGAGAAACTGGTGCTGAGCTTCCTGATTGTATTTTGGGGCCTGCCACTTAGGCTAATGCACTTCCTGCTCTTCCACGAGGCATGTTAGGCCGGGCTGGAGTGCCTTGCTAAGGGAGGCAGCAGCAGAATGACATAGCAGTGAAGGCGAGCCAAGTATTTGGATCCAGTTCCAAGCTGGGTGTGACAGAGGTCAGCGTTTCCTTTTCCTGTCTGAGGCTGTAGTGCTATAGGATGGATGGATGGATGGATGCTGGTTGCTGTGGCTGTAGAGGTAATTCACCCACAATAGCAGTGATCACAGTTGGTCCTTTTTGAAACTTTGTATTAACTCTTAGTGCTAGCTGGTGCAGTAGTTCTGTGTCTGTCGGAAGCAGGCATTGGTGACATCAGTCTGGCAAGTCCATCGGTATTGAAAAACTTAGCTTCAGAAGGAGTTTTAATGTGCATGGGAAACCGCCTCTATACCAGTGGGTGCCATATATCTGCATAAGCAGATATATTGGGATAAAAATATCTTTCACACAAAATAACGAGTAAAGAACCTTCCCTCCTAACTCATTTCCTTCCTAAGTGGTAATGGAATTCTTTTCTCTTCAGCAAAACTTACTTTCACAAATTCAGATCTCTGCACACAGTTTGATTCTTAAAGGAGTGCTTTTAATATTTTTTGAACTTGTTCTGATATTTTTATCAGTGGCTATCTCTACCAGTTTGGTCATACAAACGCAGTCCCCAGGAACTTCATTTCTAGAAGCTGTTTGGTGTCTTAATAAATTGCTGTTAGGTTGTAGAGTTAGCTACCTGTACTGTTATAGAATCATAGAATGGTTTAGGTTGGAAGGGACCTTGAAAATCACCTAGTTCCACCCACCCGCCATGGGCAGGGACACCTCCCACTAGACCAGGTTGCTCAAAGCCCCATCCAGCCTGGCCTTGAACACCTCCAGGGATGGAGCTTCCACAGCTTCTCTGGGCAACCTGTTCCAGTGCCTTACCACCCTCAGAGTGAAAAATTTCTTCCTAATATCTAATCTAAATCTCCCATCTGCCAGTTTGAAGCCATTCCCCCTTGTCCTATCACTAGATGCCCATGTAAAAAGTCCCCCCGCTTTCCTGCAGGCCCCCTTTAGGTACTGTTAGGCTGCTATAAGGTCTCCCTGGAGCCTTCTCTTCTCCAGGCTGAACAACCCCAACTCTCTCAGCCTGTTCATGGAAGCAAATGAAAATACAGGTCTGTTTCTAAAACACTCATCCATTATTTACAGTAAAAAAGTCATAAATATTGCAAAAGTTATATTTAACTGCTACTTTTATTGCCTGGCTGTATATCAGGCAGTTCCTTTCAGCTGTTTTTATTTAGTTAAGACTTGTATTTAAAAATGTGCCTTATGATGGATTGTAGATAACTCCAAGTTATCAACCTTTTCCTCCAGTTGTGCATGCTGGGAACTACTGTCCTAGAGGGAACACATAAAAATAAATTCCAGGGTGATGTTCTCATGGAGTTCAATATGACAGTGTTTGGGGGTGTTACAATGACTTTTTTTCCCACAAGCTGCACTTTAGTCCTGGGGTTTTTTCAATGTTTAGTGAGGCTTCTGGTCATCGTCCTGAGCAAGCGATGAAGTTTGAGAGGATGAGTGATTTTTGACCAAGATGACCAATCAATCAAATGATTGTGTCAAGGTGGCTGTCAGACCAGCAGTACAGTGAATTGCACTGTCTCTTGCCCTCCCTTTCCCAGGCTTCACTTCAGATCATTTGTGTGCTAGTATGAAGCTCTGTGTAGGCATACTCATTGCCTGTAGGTTGATTTGTCAGATGATCATTCTGGCATAATCCACCACGTCCACAAAATAATGCATGAAATTCAAGAGGACAGTTGAAGAAAGAAAAATCCTCTCTAGATATGTAATCCAAAGATTTCTTAGGTCAAAATTAAGAAATTCAATCTTAAATTCTTAAGTACGTAGCACGCTGTCAGAATGCTGTACAAGGAACCAAAAGTTAAAGATACAAAAAAACCTGGGCAGAGATTAGAAAACAAAACAAAAAAAAAACCTAGCCTTTTTTGTCAGAAAATAGCAATTCAGCTGAAAAAATTTTGTTTTCAGTTATGATCTGTTCTAAGCCTTTGAAAAGGCTTCCAAATATTGAATTGTGTTCGTTGTTTAATGAAAAAGATGTTTTAAGATAACTTCTTTGAGAAAATATGTTATTTCACAATTGAAGCAAAACTTCTCAAATGCTGCCTAAGTTAGTTGGAGAGGGAGACAGTTGCAATGTTTTCAAGAAAGCGTGGAGTTATTTTTTTACTTGGTTTAGAATGTGAAATTTTTGGACTCTTCAACTGTTGGTTGAGAAAGTCATGCGATGTCCAGTTCTAATTATGTAATTACGAAATATACATTTAATGAAAAACAATTTCAGTGCCACACAGCATGCTAGTACTGCTTTGGCTGTGGAAGCTTTTTGGCAAATTTTAATTCTGTGCAGTCTTTTTCTTTGATGCTTCTACTGTTGTTCTTTTCCTGCACTGTCCAAATAGAAAAGCTTAAGTCTTCAGTTATTTTATATCTGGATGTAACAGAGGTCTGCTTACTCCTGCATATGCTATCATTGTCTTGGATTTGGCACTGCCTCGCAGCAAAAGATTTCAATGTGATATTAAAAAGCACTGGACTGAATATCAAACTACAGACCAGTTACAAATTGAAATGGGATATTTTTTTCCCTGGAGTGAAGGACAATTCTGTATGGCTGTCAGCACATAAAGATATTCCTGACCAACTCTGCAAAAGTTTTTTCAGAACAGGAGAAGCATCTTCCAATGTGTTTGAACAAGGATTTAATTCATATCAAATATAGCCGTCTTCCAAAAGACAAATGAACAAGTGCTGCATGCATCGTACTTTCCTTTATTGCATCCCTGTTGTCATTAGAATAATCTAATGCTATTAAAGAATAAACTAAGAAGCTTACCCTGTATAAACCAAATTGAGCTCGTCTTCCTTCAATTACATTGGATTAGTAAATTAGAGTAGATTAGTAAAATCCTTCTACATTAAGAAGCTTAAAAATGGAGTAGATAATTTATTCAAAAAAGTTAGTTCTTACTTATATTGTACAGGGAGAGTAGTGTGCTTGAAGTAGATTTTGGCTTATGTATTGTAGCTTTGAGTTTGAGCTAAAAACCCAACTGTAGTAGGAATAGAGTTGTTAATGAGGGATACAGTCTGTATGCAGTGACAGGGTTTTGGCCTCTGTTTTCAGGATTTCTTTGCAGCGCTGAAGCCAGGCTGTTCTGTTCTGAGCTATGAATTCTGCTTTGCAATAACAAATGTTGTGGTGAGTTTCTGGGGGCTGAATGTTGTGACCAAACCATATTTATCTCTTGTAGCTAGATAGGCTTCAAAAATAAAAGCAAATCTATTCTGTGTAATAAAAAGGTTTCTTGGGTGGGTCGAGAGCTCTCACAATAAAAGTTCATCACAGTGTTCATTATTGCAGAACTCCAGAGCAGAAAATCTAAAGTACAGCAAGCTACACGTGAAGTGCATTTTAGTCACTTTAGTGACAAAAAAAAAGTTTTGTTGCTGGCATTGATCTTAGAATTTGTACCACAATGCACGATTGGTTTCAGTGACAGGAAAATTAATTGCTCTCTGGTAATTTTGTGACATCAGGAAAATAGCCTCTCTAAGGATGTGTTCAAAGAAACTCTTTTGAAACACTTTATGTGGTTTAAAATAGTGAACACTTTTTCTGTAGAAATTGCTTGTTAATGCTTAGTTTAACTATGAATGACCTTCACAAATACTTTTACTGTTACTCTGTGGTCCTGAACTGCAGACACAGTGTTTTCTTGAGGCTGAAAGTTTGGTTGCAGTTCTGTTCTGTGGAACTTGGATGTTATATTCCTCACAGCTGTGTGTCTTCATAGCAGCAGTCCAGCTCACACAGGGTGTGGTCTCTTATTCTGTCTCTGCCTTTGCCCTAGAGCAAGTGCTTTAGTTATCAAATAATGGACATGACAGGGAGGTTTTTTTGAACCCCAGTGATGCATAGTTGCATTAAGCCCTCTTGCTATGGGATGTGTCTCACACATGCTTTAACCATTCTTAGTCAAACTGTGTATATTGTTCATTGTTTATAAAGTGTGTAGATGCCTGGTTATTTACCCAGAATGGGGCGGGGATGTGTGTGTGTGTGTGATACACAGTAAGTTGAGAAAACTAACAATTTTTCAGCCATTTGACTCCTAGGATGTCCTAGGTATATTATGAATTTAATGTACCTAAGACTGTTCCTTACGCCAAACATTCTGCACCTGATGGGGAAGGAGACAAGGGTGGAGAGCAAACCCTTCCGTTCTACTGCTGCAGTTCCTGAAAGGGATCACTGGTTATTTGGCTTATTAAAACCTGCATGTTGAATATTCCATTGCCATCTTTACCTGGGTGACAGTTCAAACTACATTGCTATTGCTGATGACTTCATATTTAAATATGCTCCTTGTCTGAGAGAGAATGGTTTCCATTGTAGTACTACAATAATAACATAACCTGTTTCTCTTTTTCTAGTTTCTGCAGTCTATGATTCTACCCTCAATTTTAGAAATAATGAGAATCCAACATTGCTGGGAGTTCTAAATGGAAAGAAATATCATGCAGATTTATATGTAAGGCAAGTAATCCATATTTTAATTCCTTTTTGGCATACAGAAATGTGTACTTGCAGTCACAATTACGCAAGTAAGGAAATATTTTCAAGAAGGTAACGAATAGCAAATTTCTACCAAACTGGCTTCACAGAACTGCAGATGAAAACTCATATGGGATGGGAAAGGTTTCTTGTAAAGTTCTGTGCCTATAAATATGCGGGGACCCTATAAAGGTCTACAGGATTTTTATTTTTTTTTTTTTATTCATTTGTGTGTCTTTTTGTCAGTTCAGCAGCAACAGTGGGGCCTCTTTTTCACTCGGCCAGAATATCAAACAACTACTAAGCGTTCAGGTCGAGTGGCTTTACACCTCTCTCTGGCACAATAGTTCAGGTTGAGGCCAGGCTCAGGACTGTTCCCATCTCTGTTTGGTGTAGTTGTTCATGTATTTGACTGCTGCTCCCTCCCTACCTAGAAGGGGGTTATTTCATGAAAAAACAATTACCTGGATTCTGTATCATTAACGTTTCTGTAAGTGATGAATACCCCAATTGTTTCTCATAATCTTAATGAGAATGGGACAATTCCAAGGCACTTATTCCCAGGCTGGGTTCTACCAGCAACACCCATGCTGCAGGCACAAATGGTATGTGATGGTTTAGGGTTGGAGCACAGGAGGCTAGAAGNTAATGAGAATGGGACAATTCCAAGGCACTTATTCCCAGGCTGGGTTCTACCAGCAGCACCCATGCTGCAGGCACAAACGGTATGTGATGGTTTAGGGTTGGAGCACAGGAGGCTAGAAGTGATCCCAAAAGTGATCAAGAGTTCATCATAACACCTTTATAGCTATAATTAGCGGGTCCAGTTGGTTTATCTTGGGTACTGACATGAAATGGAGTAGGGTGGCCTTTTCGTCCTAACTCGCCTTTTCTGCCTGTTTGAAAAAATATTTTCTTTAGAACTGTTTTTGCCCAAAGGTAAAAAGAAACTTTCTCTTGATTCTTCATGGGTGCAACATGCGTTTGCATTCCCACTTGGCTCTCATGGGTAGCTTAGCCTAGTGGCCTTGTGTTTGGTGTACATGGCCTGGCTGGCTAGCGTTCATGGAGGAGCAGCTGGCCCTACCTTTGTGGGCTGTTGCTCCAACATTGTAGAGGTGTTCATCTTGCTGTGTCTCCCTTTAAACCCTTCCAGCCTGCTGCAAGTCAATCTGGCAGAGCATGGAAATCGCTTTTCACAACTCGGGCTAACTATTTGCACTTCTGTCCTTTTGAGCTTCCTGAAAAGCTCTTACAGGTAGGGTAAACCTCATGGCAAAATTTGTTTTGGCAATTAATTGGGGACCGTCACAGATATTCTTCAAAATCCTCCATGTTTGCTTATTGAAGTGCTGTAGGTGTTGCATTCAGTAGAAGTTTGTAAAATTTGTATGGCCTTGTTTGTCTCTGCTTAAATTGTACTGACTTCTGATGTTTGTCGTCTTACGACTTCCTTAAATAAAGGAACAAAACAGTAGTGTCGCACCTCTTAATTTATTAACTGTAAACAGGAGTGTCCTGACTGTGAAAAGTGCTCTCTTCTGTGCTGAATGAGTTAATTTGATGTTGTTCTTAGTGGATATTAATTAAAATATATGCTATATTGAAAAATGTAAAATTTTTAAATATTGCTAGTAGCGTGTCTAAATGAAGATAACAAGGGGATTTTTTTCTGTCACAAGTTTATTGATCAAAATGTGATGTAAACTTTGTGTTGTCAAAAGAGGGTTTTTTAGTGATAGGAGCCATTTTGCTGGAAATCATCCAACCAAGCTGCATGTAACAAAAACTGTAGGAATCGGAAATGTTACCTGAGAAGTACTAGAGCGCTTTACCCTAGGTATAAGGAGAATAGTTTGTTTTTTCTCTCTAATGTCTAGCTGATTAAATACACTCTTGAATTCCATAGGTGGGGTAAGAAATTAATTCATTCAAAACCTTTGTTTGGAAACAGAAAATTGCAAACCTTTATCTAGAAAGTGTCTCTAGGAAGTTCAAACATAATGCATTACTATTTCAGAAATCTAAGTTTCTGATACATCTAAAAACTGAAGGTGGCTCTAAAACAAACTATACTTTGCTGATCTGGGAGCTGTTTCCACAAATTAAAAAAAGATAGAAAATGTAGTGAGTCTCCTGTCACGTGTGTAATCTGTCTGTATAATGCAAGTGCTGTTCATGGGAGCCAAAGTATTTAATATTCTTCAATTTTTCTTGTTTGCCATTGGCAGGCGGATTCCACTAGAGGAAGTCCCAGAAGATGAGCAGGAATGTTCTAACTGGCTCCACAAACTGTATCAAGAAAAGGTTGGTTCTTTTGTCTATACAGCACTTGCAAGCCACTGCTGCTCAGTTATTTATACTGCTAGTAGACCTTTACAGTGTGCATGCATAGTGGTCCTGCTTT
The DNA here is from genome assembly GCA_003993805.1 of Himantopus leucocephalus. Classification (NCBI taxonomy): domain Eukaryota; kingdom Metazoa; phylum Chordata; class Aves; order Charadriiformes; family Recurvirostridae; genus Himantopus; species Himantopus leucocephalus. The sequence goes on along the minus strand of RSEF01000003.1, from coordinate 50,398,350 downwards.
GGGGACTTGGGACTTCAGGGTAAGTGCTCTGTTTATCCAGACACAAACTGGTCTTGTGCTGTCAGTCATGTTTGCCTTTATTTTGTACTTAAAGAGCAACAGGAAGAAAATTTAAGCAAACCTTGACAGAGTAGTTTTAAAAATCTTCTTTAGCAAGGTGCATAAGGGTACAAAAAACACAACTGCCTCCTGGTAGGTAGAAGGACCTCCTATCCCTTTAAGGCACCTCCTAAATCGAGAAGTAATTTGTGGGCCAAATGAGGTAAGTTTTGCTTTAGTGTATTAAAATTTTTGTCCCTTGTTTTACCCTGTCTTTTTTACCAAGGCAAAGATCCAACATTAATAGGGCAGGCTGATAAATTGCTTTCACATTGTGTGCATAGAATGCGTCCATTTAAGATTCCTAATTACATAGGATGGAGGCCGAATAATAATGACTGTGTGTTTGTAGATGCCCGCTGATTTTTTTTTTTCCCCCAAATACTCTAATATGCATGCTTCAGACTTTCAGAATCTGTTTCTCCTGGGTTTTGTTTTTATGAACATAGGAGATAATGGCTGAGGGATGCGCTCTTTGAATACACGCAGCACTCCCATTTCAATCAGTGGGAGTCATAGGTATGCAAGGCATGAGAGCCTGCCAGCTCAGTTTGCTTCAAAAAATTGATCTAAGTTATGTATTCAGACTGGAATACAGCAGTGCTTTGGATTTAGAAGTGATAGAATATAGCTAGGCTCTGGTTTCTTCTCACTGGGGCAGCAAAATTCTGTTGTGCCATTTTTTGTACTCCAGCCAGAACACCATGTTAGCATTTCTGTATTGACTGTGTTCTAGTCTTTCTCGGCTTCAAACCATGACTGGTTTTGGTTTAATTCATGGCCTCTCTAAGCAACTTGCTTACAGGAATGTGAAAAGTAAATGTGTGTTGAGACCTCAGTTGTAGATCTACTAGCTTTGCCTCTGATTCCCTTCTTGTAAGTTGTGCCACTAACACCTAATTCAGACACAACCCCTAACACCTTTCTGCACAAAGGCATTATGTTACTCATGGGCCTGTGCCCTCTCTGCAGGCATATAAATGTAAATGGCCCTTTTGCTTAACAGTGCAAAAGTCCACTTTCTGCTACTTTAACCCTGTTTCATGTTCCTCAGAACTGTTTAGACATTTGCAAGACAAGAACATAAATCAGATGAGAACATGACTGTTTTCCTGAATCACTTATTACGTAGTCTGCAGTAATCACTTCAAGTTTTTTCTCTTATTCCCTCTTTGGCAAACACTCAGTTATTTCTAGTGCAAACAGAGTATACATCTATCCTGCTTTCTTCATAACACTTAGTCCATAGTTTCCTATTTAAGTATAGAAGGAAGGAATATGTGTTCAGTTTTCCTTTCAATTAAACCCTTTTTGGTTATGTGGCATTTTTTTGACTGGTTGGGGGGTTTTTTGGTTTGGTGGTGGTTCTGTTTTTTTGCTGAAGGTGGCATGTTCCTCTTCCTTCAGCTGTTTTACATCAGTGAAACATTTCATTGCAGTCACTCCTGGTTTACACAAGCCCATGTCTCTGTAAAATCAGACTGGGAGGATACAGAGCAGGGATAACTTCAAGAGTTCTGAGATGGTGAAAGGCCACCTTCAGGGTAAAAATGCAATTCTGTTTCACCTTTCTGCCATGCATCTTTAAAAGCATAATTTGTTCTTAGGTTGGGTAAGAAGCAGCATTGCCACCTAGGTGTTGTTTCCAAAAATTAATTCTGTTTCAGGTTAATGTCTTCAGAGTCAGTAAATATTTATGATAAAATGTAACAAATCTGTATTCAAAGGGCAGTAATTCATTGCAAGATATGCACTCATCCCCTGCTTTGTGTATTTTGGCTGTAGGACTCCACTTTCTGTTTCAAAGTAAGACAAGGTATGCACACAACTGAAAAACAGTCCCTGTTTTATCTTGCATTATGGTTGCATGTGCCATTGCTTATTTTCAGTGACTTTCATAATTTTGCAGTATCTTCTCAAGGCTTGTGTACTGTCTGCTGAATTATGCTCTAATAGCATGATTTAGTAGGTGAGGCGTGCCACAGGTAGTGAGGTCAAGGCTGGAGTGCCTGTGCTTGTGATGATCAGGGACACAAGGCTGTTTGAATGAGTAATGAAACTCAGCAGGTAGTGGACATGAAAGGACGTGACTTTTTTTTTTTTTTAAAATTGTCATTAGTGAAGGAGTGAGAGTCTTTGAGAAAAGCTTGTTCCATTGTTTTTTTACCTCATTGCCTGATGTCAGTTATGTGTACCTCAATCTGAGATACTGCTCTCTGAGAATTTATGTTCTTGCTACTTATCACTTCATTTTCTGGTTCAGCCAGTGCTGCAAATGCAATGAACAGTGTCATGCCAGATAAACAATGACACTGTGCTGTTCTAAACCAAACACTGTACTCCTTCATTTTCCAGGCTTACCATGTCCACGTGCTTCTTCCTCACCTGGGGTGAATTTTGTCCTTCCACAGATGGTCAGCACTGTATCAATTAATGCCAAATTATGACAGAGGTGCAATTTGGGTTGCATATTACTTCTCTCTCCTCTCTGTCCATGGGCCCCCCTCTCGTGCCCCCCTCTCCCCTCCCTCCCTCCCTTCTCTCTTTCGCTTTCCCTCCCCTCTCCCCTTCCTTCTCCCTCTTCTTCCCCTCTTTCTTTCCTTCTCCCTCTCCCTCCCCTCTCTCTTTCCCTCTCTCTCCCCTCTTCTCCCATTGCTAGAAACACTTTGACTTCAACAATGACCGGGTTGAGCTTCTTAGTGCCTGGGCTGATGCGGTACTGTTTAATAGTCACAACTCTGTTAGCCCTTGCATGTTTGATTTCTTTTTTCACATCCTCACAGCCTCAGTGCCTGAAAATAGAAGTTCTGCTTGAGAATCTTAATTTGCATTGAAAGGAAAGCAAGCTTCTAACTCTTCTCACTTGTAAGAGAAGCATGGAAAACAGGGCATGAAAATATATGCTGAAATGCCCCAGGGAATTAGCAAAGCATAACTGAAGAGGGGAAGTGTACAGAACTCCAGTGTTTGCTAACAAAGGATATATTTTTGGATACTTATTCTGTGTGGGCTTCCTCATGAAAGGGCGGTGGCATACCTCTTCAGTCAGACCTCCCTGGTGGGAGCAGGGAAGAATAATCCAGTTACCTCTCACAAGATAATGGATGTTCCCCGGTTTCCACCCACTGCAATATCCACCCCAGTGTCTGAAGTAACCCAGATTTGGTGGGGGCATTAGAAGGAGCTTGTTTTTATGTCTGAATATGGTGCTTGGGTGGGTGGGATTTACTACAAACTGAAAACAAGCTCTGTATGTAGGGGGGTGAAAGGAACTTAATTTGGGGGAGGTGACTGACTGAAATTTTGAAGTACATCATGGGTTTAAATGCTGACTTGAGCTTTTGATGGGTACCATAGGCACCCTTGCAAAAGCTTTGAAGACAGATCAACCCACAGATCTCTTCTGCAAGGAATGTGTTTTTAAGGGTAAGGTATCATAACTGAATTGAAGAGCTATCCTCCACAATGATGTAAAACGTGTAGTGGAGGTGATGGCATTGACATTGTTTTGCCCGTTGTTTGTTCTTTCCATCTGTTTCAAACCTCTTGGTGAGATGTGGTCAACGGTTTTGCTGCCCCTAACGCTGTGCAGAGCCAACAAAGATAAAACTGCTGTGCTTATTTTAAGCAAATCTGGCCTGCTGTCTGTAGTAATAGGCCCCCTAATGGTGTTACCAATAATAGGCAGAAATTAACTTTTGTGTGTAATACCGGTATTTAGAAATGTAATTATATATAGTAGAGTTCAATTTACTGATGATTAGTAGCTCTGTGTTAAACCAGTCATAAACCAAAATCCTCAAGGCACTGTGAAGAAAACTTCATACACTGCGTAATTTTTTGAAGACAGCTAATTAATTGGCCATAATGATCCCAGTACAATTTAGCTCACATGTGCAAAACAGTCATAATTTTTCTAATCTCAATAAAGAGAGCGCAATGCTTTAATTACTGTGTAATCTCTTAAAAGCTAAATGTTCCCTTTGAAATAGATAAAATGGTAGCAGCCTGTAATTGCCCAAGTTGCCATTAAATAATTAAAGCATTGTCTGTGTCAGCTGGAGTGTAAGTAAATGTAAAATCATAGCATAGTAGAAATAATCTTATTGTGGTTGATCAGGACAGTCTTGGCTTTGCCAGAATTTTTGGAAACAGTCATGAAGCATTCCTTTCTTTGAAGAAATTTAGCACCTAATTCTGACTAAATTGAGGTTCCTTTTTATGTCAGTCTAATTCTGACTTCATTAGTTAACCAGTTTCATGTGATAACACAAATTAATAATCTTTGATTTTGAACCAGAAGGAAGAGTTGTTTTCCCCAACTCACGTTGATATCTTGGGTTGATCACATAGCTAAAGGCAATGCTGTTCACCGGTATGGGCTCTAGAGGAAGGTACTCAATTCTAAGTGCTCTCTGTACTTTAAAAAACACACACCACAAAACAAAAACACCCAAACCCCACCCCATTATCTTCCTCATATTATACTAAAAGGAAGAGTCCTGGTCAAAACCAGTGAGAGATTCTAAACTGTTTGCATGCTTATCTGTTTGTAGAGAAGTTCAGCACCCAAACTTTCTTCTATAAGCTTCATGGGAACAGGATGAACAAAACTGCATCTATGGGACAAAGCAGACAGGAGAGGGTGGTGTTCTTTGGAGCATGGGACAAGATGGTGTCTGCTCACCTTTTCTGACAGGGCTGTGGATGCTGTTTTATAGCAGTGGCTGGAGAAAACAGTAGGGAACAGAGATCTGCTGCTGAACATGTAGCCCAAACACTTCTCTGGCTTACCAGCAGTATTTGTCCAGCGGCTGTGGCCCTTGCTGGAGGTTCAACAGTGATGTCTACATTGCTGCAGGCATGTACATCCCCCTTACCCTTCATATTTTCCTGGGCTAGTTATACTCTCCAGGCATGCCATTTTTCAGGCTTATATGTGTGGAAGAAAGAAAGGATACATGCATCAGTGTAAGCTCTTTGTTTTTTTGACTGTGTGTTTGTTGACTTCAAAGTACGAGCTTTCCAGCCATGACTTGGTCTTTGATCTTCCCCCGCAGTGACAAGCATGCAGAAGGAGGAACATCAAAGTCAGGAATGGCTAGTTTTGTTGGCAGATGGGGATTTAATTGTTGCCATCCTCTTTTCTACTAGGATGCATTCCAGGAAGAGTACTACCGAACAGGAACCTACCCAGCAGTCCCTATAGTACCACCTCGACGACCATGGACGCTTTTGAACTGGCTTTTCTGGGCCTTATTGCTGCTATATCCTTTATTCAAGCTGCTCATCAACATGATCAACAGTGGATCATCGCTGACACTGGCTAGTTTTGCATTTGTCATTGTAATGGGTAAGTTTTCTAAAACAGAAAGATTACTTACAGGGTAGCTGTCAGACATGATTTATTGAGGCTTAGTAAATATAAACATGACTTGTGAAATCAACAATCCATCTGATGCTATATCCACTTCAACCTGGAACAGGTTAAATAGATTCTTTTTTTGTTTATTTTTGTGTAGTTGTGTTATTTTTTATAAGAGCCGCATACAAAACAGTAGCTTTCCAGTGGGTTGCCTAGAAGAGGTGCTCAAGGCTAATTTATTCTGTTGAGAATTCTTTCATCTAATCATAGTCTGGTACGTCATCCAGTGGAAATCTATGAACTTATGATTTAAGGACAGCCTGTTTTGGCCATCTAGTCTGACTTATGTAGCACAAGGTATAGACTATGACGGGTGATTCCTACAGTTCCTTGTGGTAGTTCTGAACTGCCTTCATTTGTGTTTAAACTAGTATGTTATTTAAAAGGAGGAAGGAAAACAAAACAAGGAGGTGGCCCACAGAAAGGGAGGGAGATCTCATTTGGTGTCCTTTATGGAAGTAAGAACCAGGTCAATTTGGCAAATAACGTCATATCTGGGTGTCTGTGCTTTATGGCATATTGAGTGTCTGTTTGAAGAGTAAGTTCCCTTCCAGAATAAGCCATGCATTTATAAAGCAAATGTTTTCTATGGCTGCACTGACCATTGCATTTATTTATGGCTTCATCACCTTAACACCCGTGTATATTACAAACATCCTTTGAAAAAGAAACAGAGCTTCACAGTCCTTCTGGCTTTGAGTGAACTTGGATGCACAGATATTAGAGTTAGCTTAAAAAGCCATGTCCAAAATAGCAACATGGAGGAAATAGGAAAACATGGAGCATTTTCTTGTCTCAGAAGTGCATCTTTGCTCTCTACCTAGGAAATTGTTCCTAACACATGGATATTTCTTTGCAGTCTCAAAAAGTCTGGATCTTGAGCGGGTCCCACACTAGTCTGATCAAGATGAATTAACTAATGTCCTTTTGCCCATCTGTGAAGAGCTTGGTATGGTAGGCACACAATATTCTTTTCCAGAAAGTGCCCACCAAATCAAACTCTGCATAAGCTACTGTGGAAGCTTCTTAGGAAGATAACTGGAGAAGGAAGAATTTGTGTGTGTGTGTGCACGTGTGCAGGAAATTTGCTTCATGATGGTTTGGGCCAGAGGAAGGAAAACAAGAGCAAGGATAAGGTCCAACGTAATAGTTGGTACATTAATGTGGGCAATGTAGAGGGAAAGGGAGGGGAATCCTGTGCTTTTGTCCTCACTTGGAGAAATTGTCAGTGCTTTTTACCCTGGGAATGTTTTACATAAAGAATGTTTTATGTAAGAATTTCTTGGAGCAGTGACTACGACTTAAAAGCACCGTTTTCACCCACCTTACTTGTTAGAAGGCACAATTTGTGCTCCCCCCCACCCCACCCCGCCACCTTCTCTGACCAATGAATAGGATAGAAGCGAAGAGTGTGCACCATGGTTGGGGTGTGCTCCTCAGGAATGGGAGGTGTTGCGTTCAAACCCCCTTCAGTTGCAGACAGTCCACTGCAGTGGGCATTGCTTCCCCATGCATATCGGCCAGATTTGTGGGATGCTACAGGTTGCAGTCCTCTGCAACCTTTGAAACACCCCTGAGCTTAGCAACAGCTCTATTCTCACTCTGAATTACTTGGTGTGATCAAAGCCAAAGTGCTTGTAGTTGGCCAGGATTTGCGGTGCAGCAGAAGACGCTACATAGCCTGTAGTAGTGGCTGTCACCTGATTAGACTCAACCAGCCACCTCTGGCTGATGAGTACACAAAAAGATAGATGATGTTGTCACTTAGTAACAGATAGGAGCCTCTGTGAAGCTGTGGAAGGAAGAGAATCCATGGGAGTAGAAGGAAGCTCAACTTTCAGTAAAAACAAACAAAAAGCTCAGCCGGTTTATTCTGGTCACTTAAAAGTGGATGTGTCATTACTGGCCAAAAGTGCAGTAGTTCACTTAGTGTGTTATACTCTGTTTCCGTTTTACTATATCCCTTTAAAAGCAATATTATTGCTTGTTGGTAATCATTGGTCTCTTTCTGTGGAAGCATCTAAAAAACTTCAGCCCAAGCTGTAACATTGACTTTTGTAGCCAATAGCCGAGTTTCTGTAGCAAGGCCATTCTCCCCAAACTGTGTTTTATATCCTAAAGGGTATCACTGTCATGAATGTCCTGGGAGTGATGCAGCCATCTTCTGACAGAGGAACAACCAGTATTTTATTTTGCAGTTGGTCTCCAGCTTTAGGCAAGGACTCAGAAGTGACAGTGCAATCGCTGGGAGGTAGCAGTAGATGAACACGCATGTTGGAGGTTGTGACTCTTGGTGCCAGCTGGAACTGTCTGCCTGGCAGATCCAGTTTGTAGCAAAGCAGGGAAGACTCTATATGCTGTCTTTTCCAGTGTGAGCAGTGATTGGTACCTGCTTGCTTAGCTACGTAAAAAGGAAGTTTTTTCTGTAAATCAGAGGGATTTATTTGCCATTGTGATCACGTGACAAAATCGCCTTTCACATTGCTCATAGTAGGCCTTTCCCCTCTGTTTGTTAACTGAAGCAGCATAGGTAGCTTTGGGACATTAATTTTTTATATGGCAATTCGACAGCTCGCCTAATACTCCAGAATCGGGAAGCTTATTACAGTCCCTAATAGCCCATTATAAGTAGATTGCTGTTTCTAAAGGCAGATTTCAGTACCTGATAACATTACCTTTATTAGCATAGGGGCAGATAGCACAAGATATTCCTAAACCTTCTGTGATAAGAAAGAGGGGAGGAACTAGGAGGTCCTTTTACCTGGTACCCTCTGCATTGTTTTCAGAGTGTCATTTGTCTTTTAGACAATCTCTGCTAATTGTGCTCTCCAGTAAAACACTTACTGGCTTGTAAGTAACTGGCTGTTCAGGTGGAAAGAGCCATGGGAGAAATGACCCATGGCGGTCAAGCTGGAGTGAAAGCACTGTAATCCCTCAGACCCTAACTCTCAGATCCAAGGAATGAATAATCAATGTATATATAGCTCTGCTGGTTCAGCTCAAACTCTTTCAAGCCCTAAATAAACGATGTCTCCTCTTTATACTGAGAATGCTGAGCCATCCCCTCTTGCTTTGCTGTGCAGCAGTTTGGCTATTTATACTCATAATAATCATCGCATTGTGCTGATATCTAACTACTGGTCTGGGAGTGGGAGCCCTTTGTGATACTACTTGAACCAACACAAGGCAGTCCCTGCTCCAGAGGATAAAGGCTGAAGCAGTTTGAGGGACAAAAGTCTCTTTTGAAAACTGGCTTTAGTTTCATAGGACACATGGCAAGAGATTTATGTACTTAACTCACAACCGCTATTTAAAACTTGGGGCTGATATTGGTGTTAAAGCAACGAGTGAGTGTGTCAAATGTCAGTGTTTGTATTTGACAGCAGCTGCTTCTTTTTCCTCCTGCTTCCCCAATCTCATTTGCCTCCAAAGAACCCAGTGTTAGATTGCCTTTCATGTTTTGGTAACTTGTGTTGAAGAGGACAACCTTCATGCTCTAGAAGTATTCTGTTATAGAGCTGTCAACATCAATTAAAAGAGGATTGTTGGTTCTGTATGCAAAAGATGCGAGGGCTTCCCTTGGCTTTTAAATGAAGAAGTAGCTCTTCCATGTCTAATGCCAAAAGCATTAATGGCATCTGGGCTTATGGCACGGGGCCAGCAGTTCAGTATCAGTTATAGGCAAGAAAAGTATTTCATTTGAATCAAGCGTAAGTAGTAATGAGCCAGCTTTGATGCTGCAGGAGCCGTTGTATGTCTGCTGTACAGTATGTGCACAGTGCTATTAGGCCTGTTTCCAGGGATCAGAGTACAAACTGTGAGTGAGTCCTTGGTGACTTGACAGTGTCAGAGTGTGGAATGTGGACCAAAGGGTTGGAGCCTGATGTGATCTGGGCAACAATGCTGTTGATGTCTGTAGGCTGAGATGAGTGGAAGGTGAGGAGGGCATGAGCCAACAGCATTACAGTAAGTTTTACAAACCGTGTGTAGGATTCTGCCTGTGTTGATTCTGCCTGTTGGTGGTGGAGCTGCCAGACAATCTGGCCTTTCAGCCTGGTGCCTAAAACTGGTTGGTTTTTTGTGTTACTTGCTTGTTTCTTCTCCTTTGTATTATGTAAGATAGGCCCTCAATGGTAATTTCTAACATTCATATAAGCTTTAATTGTACAAATACTCATTTCAGTGTGTAACCTATATAACTCAGTTGTATAGCAGACTATACACGGGAAATTTTGATGCCCCTGCCTGCTGTGCTGCTTATAGCACTTGCTGTGTGGTACAAACACCAGGTAACAGATGAGAAGAAATCCTGAGGTGTGAGAGAAAAGGTGGAAAACCTCTGTTCTGAGCTAAGGTTTTGCTGAGGGATATGGTACTATGTGTGGAGGAGGTGGTTTTCTTGGAGCTAAAAAATGTTCCAAGACAGAGATCACATGATTGTCTCTGTCGATTTGTGTTAGCCCAGCCCTTCCTCAGCACCCAGCACTCTGCTGAGGACCTGCTCTGCCTGCCAATATCTCCTGCATCTTTTGGCTGGTGGGTAACGATGGGCAGAAAGGTGGCAGGAGCTCAGTTACCTTCTGTAGTTTGCCATGGAGCAGTGCAGGGATGCCTCAGCCGGTAACTTCTCCCTCCTGCTCTTCTCAGGGTGGGCTTAAACTCTCACAGCTGATTAAGTTAGACACAAGTGCTGCTTGATCTCCCTTTCTCCCCTTCCTTGTAGTAAAAAACCCCTAGATTCCTCTTACTATAGTTGTATTTAAAACAACAGCGGAATAAATCCTTAAACATGATGGTATCACTAGGGTATGCACTAAGGCTCCAGGAGAGCTGTGGAGGGGAGGCAGGCAGTGCAGGGAGAAACCACTGAGGCACCTCAGCACCTATCCCCACTTTGCTTCCACAGGCTTGGAAAACATGAGCTGTCCTTTTTCCTTGCACCCTGCCAGGGTGCTGAGGGCTGCAGGGTGAAATGAGGACAGAAGGGCACTGACAGCTTCTGCCAGGGAGCGAAGGAGAAGAAAAAAAAATCTGAACTGCTGAACTAGGTATTTTTTGGTGTCCAGGCAGTGGCATTCTTGGAACTGGATGAAATCCCCAATGTGCTATGTGGTTGCTATAACAGCTGCTCTTATTTATGCTCTGTGTCCATCTCCAGATGCTGCTTCTCTACCTTCTGGTTAAAATCTGAATGATTTCATGCTTACTATTATGTTATGATTCCCGGACCGCAGGCTACATGTTGGATCTTCCTCTTGTCTTCCCTAGCTCACGGCCATTTAAATGTCAGAGATGTTTTTTTCTTTTCTGTTTGTGAGAGTGAAACCCTTCACTCGTCCCCGTTGTTTGCATTTTCATTCATGGTCTAACAGTGGAGTGTAAGTGACAGTGAACTCCCTAGGAACCATCTCCTTTTCTCGGCTCTTCACTGCACAGCTATCTGCCTGTGAGAGGGCCCTGCTTTCCTGGTGTCTCAGCTTCCCCATTGCACCACTGTCTGTTCAGCCATCGCTGTGTCACATCATGTGTGACTCATCTCTAGTATCCAATTACCACTTGCACTTCTCAAAACTGTCAGTTAATTTACTGTCATACTATAAAAAACATGAGTCTGTAGTTGATTGGTTGGTTTTCAAGTGCTGGTATTTTGAAAGAACAAAATACACAGTGCCTGTCATCCAAGCAAATCAGACAGAAGACAATAGCAGAGGTGGGAAGGCACCTCTGGAGATCATGTAGTCCAAACCCCCAGTTCAGAGCAGGCTCAGCGACAGCAGGTTGCTCTGGGCTGTGTCCCGTTGGGTTTTGAGTATCTCCAAGAATGGAGAGCACAATCTCCCTGGTCAGCCTGTGCCAGTGTTCAACCACTCAACACAGCAAAGAAGATTTTCTTCATTTCTTATGCTCAGAGGGAACCTCCCATGTTTCAGATTGTGCCCATTGCCCTCTGTCCTGTCACTGGGCACCACTGAGAAGAGCCTGGCTCCGTCTGCTTTACACCCTCCCTTCAGATATTTGTGCACATTGGTAAGATCGCACCAAGCTTTCTCCAGGCTGTGAACAGTCCCAGCCCTCTCAGCCTCTCTACGAAAGATGCTCCCTCCACTCCCTTAAATCATCTCTGTGGCCTTCACTGGCCTTGCTCTAGTATGTCCGTGTCTCTCTTGTACCAGGGAGCCCAAACTGGACCCAGCACTCCAGATGTGCCTCACCAGTGCTTAGCAGGGTGGGAAGGATCATCTCCCTTGACCAGCTAGAAATGCTTTTCCTAATGCAGCCCTGGGCAGCCTTGGCCTCCTTTCCCACAAGGGCACACAGCTGGTGTCTACCAGGAAGCCCAGGTCCTTCTCTGCAGAGCTGCTTTCTAGCCTATCTTCTTACTTAAATAATACATTCAGCCTTTTCAAGTTGCCTGCATTACAGTTACCACATTTGTTCAATAGTCAGTGCTCCACCTCAGAACAGGTTGCTTGAAGCAGAAGAGAGAAGTAGCTATTTAAAAAAGTGATGGGTTTTGCGTGGTTGATGTGGTAGTGCCAGGTTACAGCTGGACAAGCAAGCAACTGGTAAAGCACAGGGCACCACTGGTTACCAGCTGACAGCCCTCTCCCATTCCTGTACTAATGAGCAGCAAATACCAGGACACAGGGTGTTGTATCAACCCTGTTGTTGGCAGTTGATGCCTGGAAGTGGTATGAAGCCTCGGGATTCGCCTGGTGATCTCGGGCTCTGACTTAACCATGAAGAGTCCTTTGGCTGGTGAGGAATTGTTCAGGGTCATCTTAGAGAGATAAAGATGGATGGTAATGAGACATTTAGACCACCTCACAGGACTAGGCCTTTTCACCATCAGTCAGCAAGAAACTGGGATTTGGAGGCTTAGGGGAGGTTCATGGCTTTCTTGGGTTGTTTTTGGAAAAAGCGTTCTGAGCAGAGGGAAGGTGTTTGTGACTCCCAAGTAGGTTTCGGCCTGAAAGAAGAGCATGGCAGTTCTCAATATGTAGAGTAGCTGAGCAGAAGTTTGGGGAATAATAGACTTTGGGCAGCTGAGCCCCTTTGCAAAGCAAAACAAAAAAAAAAAGCTGCAAGGGTAGAGGAAGGGCTTAGGCCAAGTTGTGTGTAATGTCCGCAGTCACTTCAGGCACTACAAATAAATTATAAAAAAAAAACAAAACCAAACATAAATGCCTGTGCATGGTGAATTACCATTAAATCAACTATAAAAGTCTTTTAAATTAACCTGGCCTCTTGTAATGGACTGTTTCATGTTAAAAAATGCCACAACTTACTTTTTTTTGTCATTTATGAAGATCTGAAGCACCCTTGCACTTGCTCGTGCTCTTCCAGGCATGGGGGCTGCTGAAAGTAGGCAGAATCCCCTTCCCCTGTAACACCTTGCGTGCGGATCTGTTAGTACAGCTTGTCACTCCGCCCCTGGGAGCCAGTGGCCCTGAAGTACCCCGATTTCACAGCTGGCCTTGTCTAAGGTTTGACAGGGTTGGGCACATCATGCCTGTGCCTCTCACCCCCGTGTTGGTTCCCATAGCCTCTTCCCTGCTGGTGGGAGAGGACCTGTGTAGCCTGAGGCCAGCAGCCCAGGAGCTTCCGTAATGAAATACCGTGGGCAACTCACTCGATGCAGGGTGTGGGGGTGTGCCTTTCATCAAGGGTAAAGTACAGGTAGTACGGGTACACATCTGTAATGCCGTGCTGCTCTAAGGCTGAGAATGCTGCTGTCTCTTTCAAATTACTACACCTCTACAGACCTTCAGTCTCTGTCTGCAAGTGGCTTTTAACTTTATTTTTATTTATTTTGCAGCTTCTGTTGGTGTCCGATGGATGATAGGCGTTACAGAAATTAACAAGGGCTCCACCTATGGCAACAATGACAACAAACAGAAACAAAAGTAGTATCTTCAGAGACTGCTTCAATCCAAAGGGAACAAATGCAACTTCGGAAAGCTCTTAAGTGCATATCATGGTCCTTCAGGTGAGGTCAGAGGAAGGGTAGGATGAGCAATTGCCATGCATATCTGATTTTGTGCTCCTGTTATTTTTCTCTGGGGGTTCGGGCTGGATGACATGCTTGAAAGATGCACTCCTTCGTATACTCTCTACAACAGGTTTGCATTTGTTTGATTGATTTGTTTTCCTATAAAGTGTCTTAAGTTTTGAAGAAAAAAAAATAATCCAATGTGCTTGTATGATGAGACTCTATCTGGAATCTAACCAGAGGTGCGGGCTTTATCTTTCTTAACTTGCTCTAAGGAATGGATAAATGTCAGAAGATTGTTACAAGATGATTAAAATTGATAGCTGTGTAGATTACACATTACCAGTTTAACAACCATAATCTGTCAATGTTAAATACAGTAAAATGCTCTGCTTGGTTATACCAGTATTGGACTGAAGCAGCTGTACTGAACTGGCAGAATTGCAGTAGAGTTTTTCTACATCTAGAACTTATTCCCACGGTGTGCACCACATGGGCCCTTTAGAACTTCAGCCAGACCCCGGCTAAAGGCCCACGGTGTTAGACTGGAGCCTTGCAGTGGCATAACCTGAACAGAGCTGCGTGACCCGCTGCCACATCTTCCCCCAGGGCAACACATCAGAGGGATAGCTGAAACCTGTAATTCTTTTGAGAGTAAATGCCATTTATAGTTTGGAAAAACTGAGGTAATAAAATTCCTTTCACAGCTTTAAACACTGATTAAAATTCTATGCCTTCCTAACAATGGTGGAAACAAAACAACTGGGTATGCTGTAACTAAGTAAGGCAAAGCGTGCATTAAAAGTTACGCCCCACACCCATACTGTTGTGATCCCAGTTAATCTGCTTGTCTGTCTTTTCTGATAAATTAGTTTAAGTGGTGCCTCTTAACATGCAGCCCGAGGCAATACTTAAATTATCTTTTCATTTTTTTGGGGGGAGAAGAGGGGAAGTAGGAGAGAGACCTAGGACAGGGCTATGGCTTAGAGTGGGTTTTTTTTTGGCTCTCTGGACTTGCTTTGACACCCTTCTGAATTAAATAAAACTAGAATCAATCCCCTTGGGAAAAACTGTTGCTCTGACATCTCTGGTACTGATTCCAGGGCAGCCTCCTCTTGTTTTTAAACTTCAAGCATTAAGGATATGCAAGTTACTAAAAAGAGCTTGTTTAAAAAAAAGAGAGGACTTCCAACTACCGGCACTTATGATTGAAAAAAAAACCCAATCTTTTAAAATCTGAAGAAATTGGCACTTACAATGATGGTACTTTTTCATTGCACATAGGACTGAACCATGATAGTCTAGGAATGAACAGCCCGTGTGTCTCGAGAGAAGAAAGGGAGCAGTCTTGCAGTCTTAGTTCTAGCAGCTGCTGTAAAAACAATTTCTCTTTTCCTATAACAAAACTGAGGCCAGAAGAAACAGGAGCTGGTACAACAGAGTATGAGTCATTCCATGAAATACGCATTTGCTGTTCAGTATATCAGGTCATCTAGAAAGTAGTGTTTTTAATACGCAGCACCTAAAGAGCAGGTGGAGTAGTGCTTTTAGCATGGGGCAGTAACTAACGGTTTTTGAGAGTGGAGGCAGTAAAACGTACAACATGAAGGAAGGAGGGACTAGTTTTGGGGGGCTTTTTTCCTCACCCGTCTTGTCTACATATGCGTTCCCTGTGCTCTGAAGCTTTCTGGAATAGGTTGTATGATGTCATGAACACAAACATGGGCATTAGTATAGTTTTTCAACACATGAAATACAGCGTGAGATCAGAGAATACTGCCATGCTTATAAAGCTATTCTCTTAATAAAGCACACGCCCTGCACCTCTATTTGCTAAAACAATCTTAACAGTGGAAAACCGAGTATTATAACCTGTAGTAGTGTCTGAAGGTCCAGCCATCCCAAAGTGATGTAGCAGGCATGTTAGCGAGCCAGGCCTGAAGACACTGTACACAACACTGAAAATAGGTGGGGGTGGGAGACAAAAGATCTCTCCACTCTAGTGTTTTACTGTAAACCTTACCTGGCTGATACAGTGGGCTTTTCTCAGGGTGGCAGAATGAACCCATATGCAGGGATGAGTAGTTCTGAGCAGCAAATACATATTCATGTAGTGATAGAGACTGGCTTTTTTTGCCTTTTTAAAGAGCTGCTGATTTAACATGCTGGTAGGGAGACATTTAACATTCCTTACGAATCTTAGTCCTTTCCTCTCCAACTGCATGCAGTGCCACTTCTCCCAGAGGAAAATACCACACGTAAATACTTCTGAAAGAGTATTTAGACTATTTCATACCCATTTCCCTGGGATCAACCCTTAGAACAGGCAGAGGGCCAAACACGCCACTCCTGGATCCGTCCTCCTAAGCCCTTTTAGAAGTCCCAGCGCACAAGGACTACACCACTGGGCCCTTCCAGCATTCACTGGCAAACAGAGAAAGCTTATTGGTACTTGCCAAAGTTAAACTAGTCCAGTTCGCTGTATTAAAAGAATGACATCTGTTGTTAGGAAGCAGTGTTTGCCCCTCCTCCCCACAAGCAACTGTATGTTCTACAACTGCCTTAACAAAAGTAGTTTTAACGTTTGTTTATACAAAAATAAAAGTATAAAAACCTGACGTGCAGTGAGTTTTCTTTTGGCCAGCAACAATGAACTGGTAACAGTTTACTCTTCACCTTTATCCTGACTCCTAAAAGCCGTCCTCGATTCCTGTTGTGTACAAGGGCACCTGAAACAAGGCAAATAAGGACACAAACCTCAGGGATACTTCTAATATACCACAACATGGAGCGCACAGCAGGTCGGGAGGGGAGGGGGGCACTTTTACCTCAGGTACTCTCACAGTCAATTGCTGAGGATGACAACATATTTCCCCTCCTATCATAACTGAAAATAGAGAACTGAAGAGAAGGGAAAGTCTTTTAAATTCAGCACTGTGTTTTTTGAGAGCCTGGATACACTGCACTTGTGACCTGCACAGTGAGGCTCGTGCTTTTCTAGATTTAAATGTCAGCTTTCATGATAGCTTCTCAACAGCTCACCCAGCTGCTACAAGCTGCCCCACACCTGTAACGAACCAAGGATTTGTGGATTAAGAGGAGAGACAGGACTTTAGAATAAAGCCAAGTATTAAAAGCAAGTTTTCTGCTTTATAAGTTACCCATTGTAAAGTCTAAAGCTGTAACAGGAATATGCAAACAGGTAACAGTTTTAAGTCATGTGTTTGTAATAGCAAGCCAAACAATCTAACTCGATCAAGTGTTGTAGACCATTTCTTCTAATTGGTAACCACTTCTACCTTCTCTCCATTTTCTGAGACTGATGACGATTGGGGGTGGGGAAATCAAAGTCCAGGATCAGAAAGCCGTTTTAAAAAGCTAGCCGTAAGTTGTTCTTTTTGCCAAAAAGAACACAAGAATAATCTTAACTGATTCTCCTCTTGGCCACAGAAATGCCACGCAGACCATTCCCTTTTCGCAGTACTCGCATTCAAGAAGAAAGTTATTTCAGACCACAACTCTGTCCCTTATGTAATACGTAGTGTCAGGAATTGCACATCACCTTATTTCCTCAGGTGAGGATGAAGGGGGGGGCCTTAATTCTGTTATCACTTGTGCAGTGTCAGATGCTTCTTACACATCTTGAACTTGACAAAACATTGACTATAAGAGAAGCTTATTCCAGTTATGTTAGCTTAGGAGTCTTAAATAAGCGCTGAAAAAAAGTTTAAAATGTGACATGACCCCACATATCTATTTTCAGAAGAAAAACCCTTCACCAACAACTCCTAAAATAAACCATTTATTGAGAAAAAACTTTTTTTAAAATTTCATTAATCAGCCTTGTGCATAACAAATCTGAAGCTTGCCAAAAACAAATAAACAAAAAACCCAGTAAAAGTTCACAGTCAGTGCACTCAACAAACAGATTAAAAAACAAGGTCCATAACGCCTGATAACACTACAGCATTTTTCTGAACCTAAAGAGTTCAAAAATACTACATATTAACATTACAGTTCTCAATCAAATGAGAAACGGGAGAAAGAACAAAAAAAGGTATGGTCCATATACAGTAGTAATGGCACTTTCACTGAAACATGCAGCTTCTTCCAACTTGCGGACACTGTCACATGAGCAACATGTGCCAAGTAAAACATACAGGAGCAGCAGAGAAAGTGACGCTCGTCACTTGTGCAGTCTTCGTAAGTTCAACTTTCATACTGTTTCTCAGCACAGTCTTTATGTAAATATTACATACAGTAGTGATTAAAAGATATCTTGCCAGAATAAAAAAGGCCAGAGCTTGAATAACTTCATTCTTCATCTGTGCAAACCTGTGAAGAGGACAAAAGGCAATTAATTCAATTGTCTCCCTACTGCAGCAAGATGATGATGACAGACCAATTTCTTTAGCACCTTCATTGAACGGAAAGGTACCAGGACATCTTTGAAGCTTTCTTCTTTCTCCCTTGTTATACAGAGAATGCATTACAAGTGTTTATATGTGAATATTGGTGTTTCCACTCTGTCACCATTTAACTCTTATGTGCCTCTGTCTTGGATGGGATCTGGCTACAGCTGCACTGATGAGAGGGATGGGTATGATGATCCCAAACACAGTTATTGAACCAGAATACCAAAGCAAACAGCTTTATGCTGGAAAATGTGACAGAATTCAATAACCTACTGTGCTCCTCCTTCTTCAAAGAAGAAGTTGCTAATACACCTAAATCTGTAGCTGTGAATATTTGCCTATACTTAAGCGAAGAATTAAACCGAAGTTTATGCAAGAACTGCAGATTGTTATGCCGACTGCCAGATAAACATTCAATATGAACTTAACTTTAAATATGGACTTAAAAGAAAAGCAGAACCTTGCACTGAAGGATGGTGGAGCTCTCAAGCATGTGCTTGTTTCACTTTTTTGGAGGGGACCCTTATCTCTACCTTATAGAAGTCTGTGTGTATGTACTCGCTGAAGTTTTAGGCACATAGTCCTTCAGATCAATTAACTACCGCTGAACTGAAGTTTGACAAGTCTTTCTAATATAAAGATAACGCATCTCAAAACAGCAGTGAAAGTTTACTGCATGGTGCACACCAGGTTCTTTTAGTCAAACGTTTGCTTGCAACATCACACGTGCTTCTGAAAAGTTGCCAAACCTTGTTTTCTGGACAGCATCGAGTTGGTAGCTGGGCAGCCTCCCACTGTGCTACAAAGCCCTGCGGCACAGCTGCAAATGATGGAGCCAACTAAAAACTGTTTCCAATTCCCATCCACAGTCTTTGTAGCCAAAGCCAGGAGACAAACCTTGACAAAAGGATGATCGAGGAGCTGGCTGGCCGTCCACCTCATCTTTGGGTCACTTTCCAGGCAGTGGCAAAGGAAGTCTTTCCCTTCTGGGCTCACTTTGTCAGGAATAGGAGGTTTATGACCCATCCCCACTTTATACATGATCTGGAAGTTGTGCTCGTATTCATGCCAAGGCCTCTGCAACAGGTAACAGCATTGCTAAGTGCAAGGTTTAGCGAGTAACTCGCTATCCAATGGAGCGTATATTTCTGTACCCACGGAAATTAAAAACCACCCCAGTACTTGCAGACTGAAGTGTGACAAATTGCTGGGAGCGGGACCAGAATTTGCAGAGAAACTGCTAGGAACAGTTTGCACTCATTCAGTACATGAAACATCCCTACCTTGCCAGTGACCATCTCTATAACAACACAGCCCAGGCTCCAGATGTCCGCTGCACGTCCGTGCCCTTCTCCTTTAGCTCTAGTAATTACTTCTGGAGCCATGTACGCTTTGAAACAACACATATGATGTCATCAGCTCATACAGCAGAAGGAACAGTATACATTAAGTGATTAACTGGGCAAACCAAATGTTTTTTAACACATCTGTAATGAATTACCACTCAGCTTTTCTTGCTAAGCTTTGTCATTTGTTGGCTTCTTGTTTTTGACACGTTTGCAGCATAACTGTCTTTCAATTTGAAAAGTGATAGTGAAAATGCTGGTACAGCACACGCTTGCAGGTATTTTCATTTTTTAAAAATAGACTAAGCAGCTGTTCAGCAAGAACAGTACTGTTTCAGTAAGGCTGCAGAGATAGACAGAACCCCAGAAAACACAACCTCCAGCACCTTTATAGTTACCAAGACAAATACAGTTTTATCTTTCCAGTTCCATCATTCACTGATCATTTCGGCTTCCGGGTGTAAAGCACATCTAACTAGCTACAATAAAATCAAGCTTCCCTGAACCACAGCATTTTACTCCAGCCCAGACTTTTGGCAGAGGTATCGTCTTTTCTGGTAACAAGCCAAGTATCTGCCTAGCACATGCTTCCTTACCTGCAGTCCCCAAAGTACTGTTCACTTCTCCAGGCATCGTCTGGGTGTTGTTCTTCAGTTTCACTGAGCAGCCAAAGTCTCCGAGTTTAATCAGTCCAGATGAGGTAAGAAAGATGTTGGCTCCTAGGAAACACAACAAAAAGCAGTAACACTTGTTAAACTAGTGCTGAATCGAGGAATGAGGGCATCTCGATATAATCTTGGAATTTACACAGCAGATAATAGCTGAATTCACACTTGGGTCTTTACCTGTGGATAAAGCGTGGAATACGATAGCATTAGAGATGTTCCCCAAAAGGTACATTCCCATTAGCCAATGGGATTTTTGGTAGGTTTGTGCTAACACTAAGTGTACTAGAAGTTGAAAACAAGAAGTGTTCAAATCAAAAAGCAGTACTGCAGGCAAACTCATCAGCTTTCCATACATGCTCGTTAGGAGAAAATACTCCTCTGGGAATTTATGAATTCCAGTGCTCATCTTTGTGAGCGTTGCACTGCAAAAAAACTCCTGTCCTTAAGGACCTTCCTGGCAGAGGCCATTGCTGCATACCTGCCACTAGACTCAGTTCTGCTGAGTCAAGACAGATGGTATCATACAGCTGTGTCATCACAGCAGACTTGCAAAATGGAGCTTAATAGCATTTTGTTACATGTACAACCAAATGCCCACTCCTGTTGTGCTCTACTTCCAGAAGAATTTCTGGAGGAGGGCTACGGTTATAACAGCTGGCTACACTGCCAGCTTACGCTAGAAAAAATTTCCCTAGCGTAGCTGAAGATCTCCAAGGGGAATCTGCAGTTGGTTTCAAGTCACTTGCTCTACACAACACTGCAACATAAGCCAAGTGGTTTTGATAACCCGTGGTTTTCTTTCATTCAACATCCTGCCAAAAGATGTGTTGACAGCCAACAGAAAACAGAAGGAGCTCACTATACATGTCAGGCCAAATCCTGGATTCTACAAGTATCACAGTGAAACCACAAGTAGGTTGCAAGAGTCACCTGGCAGAAATACAGCTTGAGCTGTGATCTCTGCGAAAGATGAAACAGTTTGCACAGAACAAAACTGCCCGCCTACTCTAGGAGTAGGCAAATGCTAGGGGCTTTGTTACATACAGCCTTTTCCCATGGCACGCAGAAGATTCTTTCAAAAGTGCCTCATCTGAATATAGCCTTCCAAAGTTTCTCACTGTTGTTCCACCTTGAACATAGGTCAGTCCAGGAATTCTTGGCTGCTCCTCCATTGTGTTATGTTCTCTTAGTCAATGACTTTTTCCAGTTAGCATGGCTGGGCATCCCCAAGATATTAATGGAAAATAAAAAGAATCTTCAAAAAGCTCAAGTCAAAAAAAGAAGGCAGTGCAGGTCAATGATGCCAAAACCCTGCCTGTTTCTCAAAGTGCTTCTCTAACTACCATGAGAATGCTTGATAACTAAAGCAAGACTTATTTAGTCCAAGAGGTGTTGCATAGAACCGCACTAGAAAAAGGGGGAAGAGAATCATTAATGGAAATAAATTCCAACCTTTAATTACCGTAAGCCTTTTACAAGTTCTGAAAGAATTAACTTTCAGTGAATACAACTCTTCTGCATATTGTGTCCCTAAGTTTTCCACTCCTGGCATTCAGGTGCCTGCACATACTCCAGATCAGAATTCTTTGGCTGGGTTCTGCAGTTCGCCATCAGAGGGACACACGTGTCCAGAGTCACCCTGCAACCACAGGCACATGTAATGGAGCTGGGTAGACCATCCCTCTGCTCCTTGAATGAAAGGGAATCCAGAAAGACACCAAAGCAATACAAGGCAGCTCGGTGGGACACTAAACATGGGCAATGCATTAGAAGAGTGACAGTTACTTTATCAGCAACTTCTTCCTTTGAATCACTGCCCACAGCTTTGCTTTTCCTAATTATTTTCAAGCAATTACTTGTCATACAGAAATAGGTGCACTCGGCCCACACAAAGAGCTCAAAAAAAATGGCCATCACTAGCAAACACTTTTGCAAGGATGTTTTGGAAACCCATGTTCCCATTCCTCAAGAAAGCAACACGCAAATTTCATGGAAGGCTACAAAGTGATTTCTGAGTACTGCAGCAGGTGGAAACTGGCAGAGCTGAAGTGCAACCATCTCTCTTCTGTCTGAATCTAAAGCTATTGTGATTGTTTAATACAGTTCAGAACCTACTTAACAAGGCCTTTCAAACTCAAGTTTGTCCCTTTAAAAAAAAGTAATGACAATTTAGCATAAATGTTACTATGAAAGCTCCTGTGAGCCTTTGTCCTGAAAATACCTGGAACTGTCAAATGGAACAAAGCAACAGACCAAAGCTTCACCATAAAGAAAGTGACAGCACTTGAAGACTCGTACTGCTGACATTTTGTCAGCTGAATAAGGCTTCCACTGATGTGTTGTATGCTGGAGCCTCTGTTTTGTAAGCCGTTTGGTCTCAGCTTCAGAGACCAAGACCAAACTCTAGGAGGAGTCTTTAAAAAGGGTCTCCTTGTTAGATGAAACCTGCACAGAATCCAGCAGGACCCAGGTAAGAGAACAGGAGACCCAAGGACAGGACTTTGAGAGCGCTGGATGCTTTTTACCGTTGACAGTTAATGCTACTGGGAATGTAACAGAATTCCTACCATATCTGCATGGATAATAAGCAAAATAAAACCGGAGACCATGGCTAAAACAGCAAAAAGGCACAACACGCCCATCTGTTGCTTCTCTCCTCCTACACATACACTATCAAAAGCATCTTCATTGAATGTACTTGGCAGAGGCAAGAAGTAGCCCAGTTCTGCACAGCCCTACTGCCATTTATACCACAAGATCTTCTGAGCAGACTGCAAACAAAGAGCAACAGTCAAAAGCTAGAGAAAAGAACAGCTATGACCCAAAGCATTTAAACTGAAGTTTCATGCCCTGTATCTCTGTACCAAGTCAGCCCCGTATGCAGCACAGTGAAAACTGCACTAGCGTGATATTCCAAAGGTGCTGGTGCAAATACTGTGAGTCTGAGGAGCAGTACAAAAAGCCCCACTGAAGACTGTGGCATAATTCCACAAAGAGGGGGCAGCTCACAGACATTCCTCAGCCAGTGCAAGAAACAAGCAGGCCACATGCTACCCTTTGCTGAGAAAAATCAGCTTTGGCATCCTCTTTTACTTCAGGAAGTGTGACATGTGCCCATAGTCATCTGTTGAACAGCCTTCTGTCTCTTGTCTAATGGCCTTCCTTCCCCTGTGCTCATCATGAAGACATGAAGGCAGGAATAGCAGAAATTTTGAGAGCTAACAACAAAGTGAACAACAGTACAACACTTTGATGAAGACTTCCTGGCCTTAAGCATCTCATTCACAGGTTTGATTTACTGAAGCTTCAGATACAATCCCTTCATTTTCTATATTAATTCTGAAAAGGCAATCCAAGCACTCTTCAGGAATATGCCCTTCTCTCCCAGAGAGAAAGCACCAGGCATGACCTCAGTGATTAACTCTTGTCAATTCAGCACTTCCTAGACCACGCTTGGTGTGCTGTGTCTTGGTTTTGGGCTCCCCAGTACAAGACTGGTGCAAACCCGCAGAAGGGCATCAAGATGGCCAGAGAGCCAGTGCACACAAATGTACAAGGAGAGGCTGAGAGATGGGTTTGTTTAGCTTGAAGAAGGGAAGACTGGAGGAGCGTATGTGGAAGGAATTTATTGCTGTTTTCAGCTGTGTAATGGGAGGATATCAAGAAGATGGAAATAGACTTTTTACCCAAAGACGCACTGTGAAAGGATATGGGGCAATGGACACAAACAGCAACCTCTGCAAATTCCAGGGAGGCATCAGGAAAAGTTCTTCACAATGGGGATAGGTCAGTCACTGGACGGGGGCCCAGAGAAAAGGGAATCTCCATCTCTGGAGATACTCATAACTCAACTGAACAAAGCCCTGAGCAGTCTGATCTAATCTGACATTTGATCTGATACTGAGGTCAACCAGAGATGTCCAGAGACTACCTTCAGCATTAAATATTCCATCATTCTCAATCACTGAGCAGAACAGCTTGCTTCCAAAAGGTGAAGTAATTATAACCGAGGAATCTGGGCTTAGCCACAGGGGTTAAAATCCAATACCCGGGACAGAGATAAAAAAAACTATCCCAAAATACTTAATCATCTGCTATATACTACACCAACTACTTTACACGCTGATGCAGACTAATCAAAACCACTGCAGCCAAGTGTAACAACCAGCCAACACTACTTTCCGTTCTCACAACCATGGGTTGAAAAAGGATTCAAGGCAGCTGTGTCTTGCCTCATCTTTTACACTCATCGAACTGGATGCCACAATAGCATCTGAAGGACAACAGTGGCACTGGTGACACTATTAACCAAAAGACTCAATTTTTGAGCACAAGGTACTTGCAGACACCAACCACGGGACATATAAAAAATTACTCTAGGAATTGGTTATCTGCTGCTGAAAGAAAAACAGATCCACAGTTATGTTCAGCAAACTGGCCACGAGAGTGTGATTTGACAGCAAGATTTCCATAGGAAAGCAGTTTTAACAGTCTGAATGATGTATTATCATTCTTCCCCATCAGAAAAATAAGAGTACCTGACTATGTAAGAGTGAAAAATAAAACCAGAGTTTTCTTTACTGCCGTTAGCCTGAAAACTTGGGGATGCAATGTTAGCATAAAAGGAGACAGAAAGCGAGAGACTTCCAATGTAACATCAGGCATCCTTTACAAAAATAGCCTCTGTGGTCTGTCTTCATATTCTGTCCTTAAGTTTTGAGAAGGTCTATACATAGTCGTGTCTGCAGTGACCCTCTGTTTATAGCTGCTGTTCAAGGAACACCCCAACATTTGCAATGAGGAACCTGTTGCAACAGAAATGCCCTCAGATAACAAAGCATTACAGTTCTGTTAAACAGCTCTCCTCCCTTCACTGCATTTCCCTGATGAGAGGAAGACCTATTTGGAACCATATCCAGAAACCAGTAATGACACAGAGCAGCAAAAAGAAATCCCTGTCAGCCAGCCTTGGATTTTGATCACAACGAGCTTCCAGGAGAGTGTAATCCAGCTAAGCAGAACCTGGATATGGAATGATCAAGGAAAGGGCAAGGAGGGCACTGTGAAAAGCACGGAGGGAAATCCACAACTGGAGAGAAACCTTTGGTCAGGAAGGAGAACCAGAAAAGGCAAGATTGCTGGGTAATGGGAGTGAGGGAAAGTGTTTTCTAGGAAAAAAAGCCAAAACTGACCCAAGAGTGGCCTACCTGGGTGGGAGGCCTCTGGATCGTAGATAGTTCTTTTCCCAAATGAGAAGCACGAGGCCAAAGGACCAAGAGCAACTGGGAACCTCCTACACTGCTGCGGTGATTCAAAACCCTGTGAGCAAGAGGGACATAGAAACCCAGCATCGTTGGGTTGCACTGCCTTGTCATAAAATGAGCATTCACAGGGCATATTGTGTGCATTGTTTCCCCTACCTTCTGTTAAGTTTCTGCCATAGGTGAGCAAAATATGCCAGACTAACAAAAACAAGGTAACTAGACATGGAGGATGTTCTTGGAAGGCGCAGGAAAAGAAAAATGAACGTGAAATGCGGACTGACACTGGGTGCCTTAAGCAAATGCCAAAACCAGCCCCCCTTCAGTTACTGTCATTCCAGTCTGCTCATTTTGTAAGCAAAAGCTGAGACCCAGGCATGAGTAGATAAATGTATGGCAAGAAACCCACTAGGATAAGTAATTTTATTTTTATAATAACCCTTTAACTTCTTTTAACAAGGCTTTTATTACTATGTTTAATCAACCATTCCTCTGAAATCCTAAAACTCTTCTGGAAAATGGGAATCACAAGGAAAAGTTCTGATGAACAACTCTAGCACTGTATACTGCTTGTCAGCTCCCAGAAAACACCACTGTTTCTTGCATAGATGAGAAGAAAAACAGCATTACATAACTCAGTATATTAGCACTAAAAATACAAGGACCAAAATCTGAGTTTGGATGAATCCCCAACAATCTTAACAACCTCTGCAGAAACTATATAAATCATGGGCAGAACTTACGAGTTTGCAATGCCAAATGTGAGTATTTTTTATGTTCTGCATTTAAAGAAGGAGCATGTAACTAGTCAATAACTTGTAAATTGAAAATTGAAAAATGCGTGGAAGGTTTTATACACTTAATGGCTGTATAGATAATGTGGGCTAAATCTGCAAAAATGTCCCCCATCCCTCCCCCCCGCCCTCATCTACAGATAACACTGAAACAACAACATTACCTTTTTTGGTTAACATTACCTTTAATGTCTCGATGAACAATACCATGTTCATGTAGTACATTGATAGCAACCGTGATTTGCTTTGAGTAGAGCCTAATGACATGCTCCTGAAGGCCCAGTTTTGATACCTCCTCCAGAGTGCCCTCATCACAGTACTCCATGAAGATGTACATTTCTTCCTGTTGTGGGAACCAAACCGGATTTGATTGGTTTTAATTTTATTTTTTTTTTAAAAAACACTGAATTAGGATCAAGTTTTCCTTCCATCCTTCATTGTTTGTGAAAAGAGTAATGGAAGTACCATGTAATGTTTTAATGGAAGTACCTCTTACCATGGAATATCTAATAAATCATCTCTTCAGAACCCTATTCTCTTGGGCATGCTTCAACCTTATATATTGTATTGCACAGCTATGGAAAATCTCTGCTACGTGTCTACCTGCATCATCTGCATGTAACTGATACTATTTGGTGGTATAGAATATGTTACTTTGGCATCACCCAAAAAGCACTTCGCAAATCTTGTAGGTATATTACGCAGAAATACAAAAAGATCCTTTGCATATTTAGAAAAAAGGTGAAATGATGTTGTGGGCTTGGTTGGTTTTTTTTTCCTCTCTCCCAGTTCCTGCAATATCACGTATTGATTTCTTGCGAAGGGCAAGTTTTTTGTTGTTGTCTGTGGCTTGAACAAGCATGCCAACTCTAACTCACTTGAATGAAAAGTTAGGTTCGTGTTTCCTTTCTCTGTCTCCAATCCGAGCCAACTGCAGCCAGACTTTATTAATACAAAAAGATGGGAAAGACACTAAGGTCTTAGAATTAGCCTGAGAAACCAATGACCCAACGGCACACACACCCGAAGTTGTGTCCCCAAGTAAAGAAATGCAGACAGAAAGCAGCCTTTGTCCCCTTCTAAACCAGCAATGGGTCAGCAAATCAACCCGTTTGTATTAAGCAAATCAATCAAGACCACACGCTTTCCAGACACCAGGTGTCCTGTTCCCTGCCCACCTCACTCGGTAGAGATACAGGAAGGACCTGAGACTCACAGGGGAGGTGGGAAGGGCACGTGGGAAGCATAGAGTAAGAAAAAGTAGGGTATCTCAGCACGCAACTGTGAAATCCAACTCCATTAAGAAAACCAGTTCTGCTGCTCAAGCAAGAAAACTTTTTCCATCTGAAGAGATGCTAGCTGAATCCCAGAAGATCCACTTCCTTAAGACACTTGTCTGGCATCAAGATTTAAACACCAGCACAAAATTTTTCCAGGAATCAACAAGATATTGGTACAACCTTTGCTGCTAACAGTGAAGGTTTTTAGGCTGCCTAGTCTTTGTCTACACACAGAAGTTACCCTACCACAAATGATATAGCTTGCTTTTGGAGTTTAACACAGAGTAACAGCATAGATTAGCTCCAGCATTACTCACGCTAGTCAATTACTGCAAATGTTCTCTGTTTATGTATCAGTTCCAAAAAATTTCTCCAAATTATGTTTCAGAGACCTCAACATTCAGAGGAAAAAAGGCACACTGCAATTCACAGAGATACACAGACAATTAAGCTGAACTATAATGCTCTCAAGTAAAACCTCCAATGATCCAACACTTCTTAAAATTTTCTTTCTGCCCTATAAAAAAGCCACAATAATTTATGTTTTCTTACCCTGTGGAGCTCCACACCAAAATAACGAACAAGATTAGGGTGTTTGATGCCTTCAAAAATCTTCAGTTCATCAGCTGTTTCTTTGATGGTTTTGTGATCATTAGGTTGAAATCTTATCTGCAAGAAAGATTTTTCATTATTTTTGCCATTATTTCAAATTACTAAGGAAGAAAAAAAAAAACAAAAGCCCCAGAAAACAAACAACCCACCCTAAAACCAAACCCAAACCAAGAAAACAGCTAAAAAAGCCTCTTTATTTTTAAACAGCATCATACACAAATAGCCCCAAAACACCACCCCTCCATCCCCAAACTTAAACAAAAAAAGAACACCAAATATTTTTGGAAAAAATTACATACAAATATGATGATTTATAAACTGTATAACAGCAAAATGCTGTTATTTAAATGTATAAATACACACATGTGTGAACATATATATCTTTTCCGAGCTTGCCTTCTAGCTTAAACGTGGTAGATAGACACAGTACAAGAGAATCTGAAAGTAACATCAGTGAGAGCTACATTCAAGAAAGACTAGTTTCCAGGTACTTCATCAAAGGAGATTCTAAGGGATTTCTTTGAGGGGTTTCTTCATTGATAATGAGGCAGCTGCAAGGAAAAGGTGTGGCATGGAACAAATACCATCATAAAGGTTTTGATAAAAGAAAGAGGTTTTCATTAGCTCTCCTACAATACGCCGTGATGGATTTTTCATGGAGGAAAAAGTTATCAAGTCTTCTGAAAAACTGATGTAAAGCTTCTATTCAACCAAAGACAAACAAAACACATAGCAGGTTATGGAAGATGCTACTTTTACCATAATGGTAGAAAGCAAAAACTTCATTAATTGAGTACAGGACAACTGCTAGAGAAACAAATGCACATATTTTACCTTTGGTTGCTATGATGTTACGATTGTTTTGTTCTGTATAACAATTACAGGATACAGTTTGTACTCAAACAGTGGTAAAATTAAATACATGGAGATTACAAAAAGGTGACAAATGACATTCAAGTATTTTACGTATTTCCTAACACTCCGAAACTGCAACACTATGTATTTGTAGTAAAGCTTGTCCACTATAATTTGTAGACATTTTAACGACACTGTGGTTAAGACAGTAAACTCTGAAGAAATTGCTGGGGGAATGCAATGTTTTTAACCAGTTTAAAAATAAATACATAAATTTTCTCCCAAGGTACTCTTAAGGAAATCCAGAAAAGCCTTTTATTTCAAAGTTGCAAACAGTCTGCATTTAAGCCCACAGTGGCGGGGGCAAGGAATGTTTCTTGGTGAAACAATTCTGGAAGTTAAAAATACTACAGAAAAAAGGCAGCATACTGGATATTTAGCCTACTAGTGAAGTTTTGTCAAACAAGGTCCATTTGATTTATTTGAACTTCTGCTAAAGAGCACACACATGCCCTGTCAAAATGCACCTGCACCTAGAAAGCAACTTTGAATTCCAGAAACAGAGCGCTACTGATGGGGGCAAAAAATGTTATTTCATCAGGAGAAAAAAAAAAAAAAAAACCCAACAACAAAAAAAAGTCAAGTGTTGGTATTAGTTAGTCAGTGAATGAGTATGGTTAAGAAGTTAAGCACAAGCCTGGTCTTGCTTTTCCCGACCTTTGAAAGATCACATGCATATTGTGTGTGTGGAAGAACTGGCTCATAAAATGTACTTGCACTAGCACCAAATGGTTGGCATGGTAACTGTTGGGAACAGTTGATGCTCACAGTTGTCTGAAGATGTGGAAATGCAGTAAAAGTAAACAATACAAATATTTAAAAAACAAGGTGCGTAGGGAAAACGGATCTCTACGCCTACATAGCTTTACTTACTTCTATCCTGATAATGAAATTTTCTGTACCCACCAGGTTAGTCAGCAGTTTTGTGACTCAGCCTAGCTTACTTAAATTACAGGAGAAGCTGAAAAACATCTGATGTGACACTTCCTATCTTTTTCTCTTAAGGAATATAGAAAAAAAGGAATAAAACATGAGATGAAATACTGCAAAGTAAAACCTAAGTTTGTGTGCAGTCCTCACTAATCAGAAAAATCTTTCCAAAATAATTCAAGATCTCTTAATGGGAGTTCACACATATTAAGCAAGCATTCATTAAGTTCACAAGGTCCCTATGAGATTAGTAAAAAAAACATGATCTATTTTACATACATTTAAAAAAAGCTGTAAACTGAAAAGAAAAAGCTTAAGCAACTTAAGGAGGAACAAGTGATATTAGCAGATGTGGCTACAAAAAGCAACAATTTGTCTTCCCATCCTTTCCCAGTCAGCTAACAATACTGTTCAGAAATGTTTAATGCCTGCTAACTCATACACATCTGGTTTGGAAAAAACAAGGGCAGCAGTGATTCTTGTTTACGGAGTACTCACTTCCTTCATAGCCATCAGCTCTCCAGTGTCAACACTGATACAGGTATAGACCTTCCCATACTGGCCTTCACCTGGCAGAATTAAAATAAAAATAAGAAAAAATTACTACACTACATTCAATAAGCAACACGTACATAAACTGCAATAGAAAACACATCACTGAAAACTGTGCTTCCCACGGTTATTTACCTTTTTTTTCAGTTAAAATTTCAAGTAGCTTTTTAACCTGTAACACCTCATACTACACTTATAGTCCTGAATTCAAGCTGATAAAAAGTAAAAACATTACATTAACAGGCTGACCTGAAAGAAAACTTTTCATCAACGTGAGGATTTTCCCCACAAATCACAAACCAAAGAGGAAACAATGATCATATGGGGGAAACAACAACAATATTGGTGAATTAAACAAATCCCAAAGTTTGTGGTCATTTCCCTTCATATTTCTGGTTCTTCCAAAAGCAGAACTCATCAAACATTCTATAGGGTTGAACACATGCAGGCATCGCAGGATCATACCTAAGTAATTGTCCTAACCAAATCCTTCTTCTCCTTTGTTTCTTGTTATTTGACCAGTGAAAACTTCACTGAAGTTCTACATAAAGGAAATCCTAGCTGCAGTAGTATTTTGTACTTTAACATTCTGATTTCAGTCAAGTCGGTATTACTTATGCGGCGACCCAAGATTTCAGAAGATAGTCTTAGATTTCCTTCAAAAATATTAAGCTAGGTATTTTAGCTTGATAAATGAAGGTATAATGAACGTACCAATTTTGTTTCCTCTCTGCCACTTGAAAGTCACTTTTCTCAAACCTACATGCATGACATTATCATAAGATTTCGGTGTGTCACAAACTTGGCCAATGATGTTCTTCCTCCTCATCTCTCTGTATCTCCTTTCTTCAAACAACTGAACAGACTTTTGAACAGCTTCAATTGGTGCTTGCTTGGAAGCAGTGTCTAAAAAGAGTGACGAACAATTTCCTTGATTGAGAAATATTCACTGTGTTTATATTTTGTTACCTTTTGATATCATGTGAAGTGACCTGAGTTAAAGACAACTACTTTGTGAGTCTAATTTAAGTTGCAGGGAAAGAATGAAACATTTTAGCAATCACGTATGAAACTATCACTTATGAATCACATATGAAACTAAAGTAAAATGAGAATACTGGTACTTTTCTAATCGTCTCTTACTTGATTCAAGGAAGTTAAATTAAAGCAAAATCCTTGTCTTCTAGAAATTTTCAGTTTTTCCCTCATTCTTCTTTTCTAGATTAAACAAACTCAATTCCTTCACTATTCATGTTCCAAACAAAAAATAACCCTTCAAGATTTCAGAAAAAAATTTTGCTGTTCTTCCCTATGTTCTCTTTGAGCCACATCAATGAGAGATCAGCTTTTTATGTGACAGAAAACTTTTTTCTAATGTTTCATCAGGTTCTACCATGCCAGAATATATGTAAGCAAGCTATATGTATGTAACTGTACGGTATAAGAGTCTCAGAAGTAATCAAGTTACTTTAAGTTTCATGAAAATAAGCAGCAGGACAGACAGAAAGGGACCCCATAAGAACCCTGAATTTGGGAAATGGTCTAGGATCACACACTGTTGGACACCCAAGAATAAGAAAATCCCACGTTGGGGAGAGATCTTAGGAAGTGAGGAAGTGCTTCTTACTGTCATGCAATTCATAACTGGACACTGAATAGGGACAGCAAACTTCTGCAATTCCTATAGCAATAGATGTACTCACTTTGTAGGACAACACTGCTAGTATCTTTCAGAAACTGAAAAGACGTAACCTCTATCAAGTTTAATTACTCCCACCTCAGAGAGTACACCTTGTGATTTTGTTAGCAGTACCTTCTATCTGCAATCAGGATTTTTTTTTTCCTCCCTTCCTATGTACAAAGCTGTGAAAACCTCTTCACAATCAGCATTAAGATTCAGCCTTTCAATACAGCACTAGTTTAATAGATGTTACATTATAGTGACTCCAGGACACCTACCTTTGGTCTGGTTGATTAAAGTTCTGAGCTCCCAACTCCGCCGGGACGAGCCACTTGAATCTCCTTTTGGATACGCTGGTTCTAGAGAAATAATACTGTGAGCATAAAAGTGGCTTTATCTCATTTTAAGGATTATGCCATGATATTCAGCAGAAGCTGAGATCTTACACATCAGGATTAACGGACCCTATAAGTATATGAGGCAACCATATAGAAATGTATGCTCTTGAATTAAAAAATGACTTATCTTTAGAAAACAAATTATGAAAGCCATTCTGAAATAGGATTTAATTTATACAG
The DNA here is from genome assembly GCA_003993805.1 of Himantopus leucocephalus. Taxonomy (NCBI): domain Eukaryota; kingdom Metazoa; phylum Chordata; class Aves; order Charadriiformes; family Recurvirostridae; genus Himantopus; species Himantopus leucocephalus. The sequence goes on along the minus strand of RSEF01000003.1, from coordinate 50,365,801 downwards.
GAACAGAGACCTCCTTCCACAATTGAGGGAAGCACTTCAAGTGAGGGCACTCTGAACCAAATATGTAGGAAATCAGTAGGAAAACAAGCTCCTAAGATACCTTAGAAAAAGACCTGTATTCATTCCAACCTAAGCCAGTTTTCCATTCATACAGATACATAAAAAAGTGAATAAGCATGAAGCAGACAGTATTTTCAGTATCTGCTTTAAAAAAACAAACCAAAAATATCCCCCACACGTCTTAGTATAAATTTTTAAGTCACTTCTTTCTTAGATATCCACTTCATGTTGCAGGATGACCACAGTATCAACTCTGCTTCGCTTGGGATTTTGTACTTCATTTCAATATGCACAGAATACACTATCTTAACAATCAATGTTTCCAGGTATTTGTTGTAATAAATACCACATATACAGGGGCTGAGGAAACCTGAAGGAGGAGCCCTGATCAGGACATCAAGTCACACACTCTGTCTCTTCTTCCAGGATTCAAATAACAGCAAGTATTTGTAAGATGAACACTGCAGTGGTAGTTAAAGAACTGGACAGGAAACTCTTCACTGTCCTGATGGGTCCAGTTCATACCTGATTAACAGCATTTAGAAATTTACTACTGAATGAGGTATATAATTCAGCAATTATGTTACTCATTTCATTTTGAACATTTTGACTTAGTAAGACACCAGGAAATTCCTTCAGCTACATATTCAGAAACAATATAAAAGGCGAGAGAATAGTGAATATGTCTGAAAACAGAAGAACTTACTCTGACAACATAAGCCTAGAAGTTAAAAATCTAAGATTTTTGAATGGGAAAAGGTGAAAAGAAATTTTGGAAAGGGTAAGAACTGGGAACATAGAGAAATATGTTAATGACAGAAATCATCTGCACATCCAGGCCACAATCTGTTACTGTGACAATCACCTTCTCGCTCTTCAGTGGGACTGGAGTGACGACTAAGGGATCTGAACTGCAACTCAGCTGCTATTGAAGCCAGTCGATCATTTTCAGGGACACTGGAACCCCTGTTAAAAAGAGTCATTGTACTAATTAACTTAGCATTGCACTAAATAACTACTAGTGACAATTTAACTGCGGTTTTAAAGAGAAAGAACCTTTGAAGCCTAGGACATGAACCATGAAAGTAACATTAAAGAAAAACTGATACTGAGAGGTAAACTGAAAAGCCTTTCTATGCTATTCTTTCCCCCAAATGAAGACTTTGTACATAATTTTAGTTATGCCACTCTATGAAAAAACCCTAAGCTTCAAAGGCATAAACTACTTGAAATTGTTACTTGCCCACAACAACAGAATCCATTTTAATGACTTGTACCGTACTACTAAGACAGCTGTCACAGGGTGCAGCTGGTGCCAGGTTTGGATATATACAATCCGAAGTGATTCAGCTGGGTGATAATGTGAGCTACATTATCAGATGAAGGGTGGTAAGTGAATTCATACGTTCCTAGTGTGCCACAAATACAGCCATAGTCCATAGTCATTAAGTCAAAACTAGTGAGAAGAGCCACATGCCAGCTGACAGGAAGGACAGTGTTAAATGACAGCAGCTTGACTGCTTGGAGGACCTAGCTCCTCCAGACAGAGTAGAATTAGATACCTCAGAATAAGACCTAGATGAATAAGCATGCTGAACAGAAAGGGAAGCAATACTGAGAGAAATGAGTCTTAAATCCTTAAATCTTCAATCACCTTTCTCCAGCCCAAGACATCAATCAATCCACCCATGTTTTAGAGCCATAAATTCCTCATGAAAGTCTCTACAATAACTCCCTTTTGGACAAGGCTCCCTTTCAATTTTTAAGGCATGGTGGGGAAGAGCTGTGACTGATGTCTCCTTTAACATAATGCTTTACAGGTATGAGCTAAACATTACTGGCAAGCGGGGAACATTGTTAAATCCTTCACAGAAAGATGAAGGATACCTGGTATCACAGAGTGCACACACCTGTAAGAGAACTTCCCTATAGCCCTAAAGTTGCTTCCAAATTGTATAAAATTATTACCTAAAGATAGTTTAAAAAAAAAAAAAAAGAGGAAGAAAAACCCCACAATCTTCACAATCTTGAGAACAGAAGCCAAAACCCAAGACACCCTATTCCCCTGTGAATGTTCTCAATACGATGTCTGCTTTGCACTCCCTACTACTGCCAACTAGATGTTTTGAGAAGGAACTGAAACTGAACTAGTGAAAATACTCAGTACTCTTCAAGAAGTTGAGGTTTTAATCAGCAAGAAGGCTGAGGTTATTCTCAGCACATACAGAGCAACAATTCTAGACACACAAAGAGCTTAAAACCAAGCAAAGCTAAACCACCTCTAAAATGAGGCAGCAGCTGAACACGGGACCTTAAGCATCACAGCTTTGAATACAGGTGTCTAAAATCCATTTCAGGCCCATCTTGGCCACCCAGATCTTTTCTGGTTTATGTCCAGAAAGACTGTGTTCACGTTATTAGGCAAAGAAACAGAGTAAAAGACAAAAGAGAAGAAGATTTGCTAAATTTCTGCTCCAGTCCTGGATAAATATAAGATGATGAATAATAACCCTAGCTAGCTCAGAAATTAAACATTTAGAAAGGTCATTAGTATGAACACAACGTAAATGTATAACCATCAGAAAACTCAATGTAAACAACCAGGTATTGCTGCTTGGGATTTTACTTTCTAGCCATGTTAAACTTTTTTTTTTTTTTTTTTTTTTAAGAAAAACTTCAACAGAACTATGGTGGCATTTGTGCACTACGCACTGCCTAGTACGACTGATTTATCAAGTTCCTACATTCAAGGTCCTACATTCAACTGTTTATAGATACGTAACGCCTACAATCATGTCATAAATGTCTAAAGATTTTCTGGAAAGCATACAAAGTTTCTGTTTCTGTGCTATTCCAGCAGCTGAACTGTACGCTTCTTGAACACAAAACCAAAAAACACTTTCTTGATCCAACAGGTTTCATTTCTCTTTTGGAGCACAAATAGATGAAATCCATAATTTCAATTTATGACTGCAATGTGTGAAAGTTTGCAACTTTCTTTTAACTATATTAAAGCCAAAAATTTGCTATAAATATATTATGGTATAACATTTTGTCTTCCTTAATAACCAAAACCCCTAAAAAATCCCAACAGCCTCCCAAACTCTGTTTTTGCTTTAATAATTTTTTTCTTCAAATTCTTCCTAGGTAATACAGGGGGTTAAACAATGCTACTTAAAAATCCAGGCAGTGCACACACACAAAAAAATAATCATGGGATATTTTATTAACAACCATCAGAAAAGTAAAAACCGAGAGGTCTAAGTAAAATGCGCGTCTTTGAAAAACAGGCCTAGGCAATCAGACTAAAATCCTGCATTAACATCAACTTTCATGTTACAATCCATGGAATTATTATGCATTTGATTGCAACTAAGAAGTAGAATTCTTACTTCTTTTCTTCCTAATGAGTATCTTCTTGAACTAGAAGAAACTGTCAAAATGCCAACCTTCACACTTTGATCAATATTTGTGTAGGACACACATGGAGAAAACATTAAAAGAATACATCACTGTATTCAAGTGTGTCAAATTATAAACCTGGCAGTTGCACTGAGTGGTATAAAATCACAACAAAGCCTACAAGTACTAAAAACTAGCCTCCTATCTCCCTCTTGAAAAATTAGCTAGCTTCAAAGATATGCCTTGGCTTAAAGCGCTGTACATATTCTAGAAAAAAATCTGCTTCATATGTTGTATAAAGGCTAATTATCAAATAAGCAAGTTCTACATTTTCAAAATCATAAATACTAATTAACCCTCACCCTGTCAGCTTATGAAGCTGCCAGAACCTCTCAGTGAAAATTCTCTAGAATGTTACTTACTTGAAAAGCGCTTTTCAAGTGCATACCACTGCGGACTACTGCCTACTCTGTCTTTTTCAACAGGGGGCTTAAAACAGAAGCATGAAGAATATACAATAAATCCATGTAGTTTGAATGACAAAAATTCAGGATGTATTTTCAACCAAATAAAAGGGCCCAGACTCACAAGCTGCACATCTAGAGGCTACTGTAGGGAGCGGGTCACCCCTTATCATAAAAATAAACCAAAAAGTCTTGCAGGAAAGATTTTATATAAGAAGCGGCAATTTAATTTCCTCTTAACACCTTAATGCATGCTTCTGCTGTGCATCTGGTAACAAATCTAGAAACCATGATGGTTTGCTGACTAATAATTGAAAATTGTTTATTAAAAAGTAAATAATTCATAATCAAGTCATATCGAAGTTCACTTTGGTCACCATCAACCTGTTGTTCCTTCACTACCCGTTCTTTCTTTTCTCTACAGCTGTGTGATACGGTCAGATCATGTGTCTCCATTTATACAAACCTCTTGTACAACAGAGCTTTTGGCACTCTGCAGTAGAAATAAAAATCCAAAAAGCTATTTATAAAACCTAAGATTCCATGAATAGCAGGATTTTGACAGTCAGGGGTGCAGAGGAAAAAAAAAGATATTAAAAAAAAAAGTAAATTTCGAGAACTTGGGAGACATGTCAATGGTTTGACTGTGGTATGGGAAGAAGGAACACCAACAGTCTGAAATATAACAACCAAATCAGAGGCCAAAAAGCAAGAAAGATACTAACATAGGTCTGCCAAAAAATTCATTCATGACCTCCAAAAACAGATGATACGGGAGTGGTTTCTGTTACATATCCTGCTACAGGAATGGTTTCTTTCATATTAAGTTTATTCTGCACAACCCTAAGAAGCCAAAGATATACGAAGAAATAGAAAAACCGTCCTGAAATCTAAGGTGTTTAATGCTGTGTTTGCCACTATATACTATTTAAAAATACTTATGGCAGACAATAACAACACGAAAACTGTTAGTTAACATTAAAAAAAAAATCCTTGGGCTTATTTGCATGTTACAGTCATCTTAGTGCAAAGTGTTAGTTATCAATACTAATTATTTAGTAAAGTTATACTGATTAACTGACTGGCGTACGTTAATTTCGGGGACATTTTTACAAAGTAAATTTGTCATCTACGTCAGAACTGCATGCTTTAACTACCACACCATTCAGACATTTTAAATCTGAAAGCGGTCTTATCATCTATTTCTAAGACATAAAATTTTGCTCAAGTCAAATGTGAATGAAGGAGCCAGTGGAAGACACAATGGGACGGAAAAGCACGGTGCAAATGATCTACTAGGATGCAAGTATGTGGAAACAGTTATGCGGGTGATGGTAAGTAGAATGAGGCTGCTACGTCATGGAGCAGAGCTACCTGGTATCATTTGCACTGCTGAGAGGTTTGGGTTGAGCTGAGTCGCTACCGACGAGAGCGGGGCGACTGTTAGCAACGCTGCAATGGTTCCGTGCATCACAAGGGACATTCCGTGTGCTGTGGCAAGAAGAAAAACTTCAGGAAACAGNGAAAAAAAAAAAAAAAAAAAAAAAAAAAGTATGGAGCTGAAAGTTTATTTTAAAAATAAAATTCTGAAGTGTGCATAATGAGGCCTGATTTTAAAAGTTTTTCAAGCACATAAAGACTTTTATGTGGAATAAGTCTGGGTCTCAGAAGATTCAGGGGCTGTCAAAATGTACAATAACAATAATAACAATAATAATCATCTTCAAAATAAAAATATCCAAATCTTTAAAGCAGTATTAGTTTCTGCCAACAGCTAAGCAACTTTCAAAAAAATGTCAAGTGTAGATCACTGTGTTGATCTTCTTGAAAAATAAGGCCCTCTGTTTGTGTAAAAATATGCATGGCAGAGTTTATTCTGAAATTTTTAAAAATCTATTTTTGCATTAATTTTCATGTTAACTCTTTCAAAGGGAAGCAAAACCATCCGTTGCTTTAAGCTTCTTCAGAGCAGGTTGGTAATGACGCAGAAATGCCACCATATTCCAAAATGCTAAATTTTTAAGTGTTATCTACACTAAACTACAGAAAGCACTGTCATGGCCACGTACGCAGACATTCAAAGTGGGGAAGGAAATAGAAGTCATGCGAATGAGCAGTTTTCACTGAATTAAAGCTTGTCACATTGAAACATTGTTTTCACGAAAGGCAAAGGGGATAAGAATGACATCAAAGTGAGAAAGCATGCACCAATAAAAACTGTAAAATAAAGGACTGAGGGGAAGGTAAGAGAAAAAGAAACAATATTGTCCTTAAAAGCACATCGATAAAATTCTGATCACTAACATGCTAACTTTTTCTACCTGTTTTGCGCTCAACAGGAAAGAAAAGGTGCTCCACTTAACTGCCAGTCAGCATAGCCAAGAGAGGATAAACCAGTTTAGAACTCTGCAGTAATGCTAAATACCTGAAGCCTTCAGGCGTGGGGATGATAAGATGAGGATTTGGTGGATCACTATGGCACCGAGGTACTTTTACAGGACGGGGACTGTTTCGATGAATAGCTGCAAACATAAAAAAGATAGTACATTTACTCAGATGTCAGAAAAAGTCTGTTAGGGCCATTTCAAGACACAAAATTAAAATAAATTCCTATTTTACAGAGTTAAGTGAGAACTGGAACACATTTTCTCGTCCTTTAAGAAATAAAAAAAAAAATAATCCAATTTTAAATAAATCAGTTGCATGTATTTATGTTATCCATATTATTATATCATGTAATTAATCTATAAAATGAAAATTCTCCAGAGAATTAAAAACTAGCAATTAGGATGTATACTTACTTCACTAAAACTACATCTTCATTATTTCAACTTCACAGATTAAAGATGATTTGTTATCTTATTGCAAAATAAATATTAACAAACCATATAATAATTAAAAAGCAAACAGCGTTATAATGTTCCTTTTGCATCAGAATTAGTTTTCTCAGACAACAGTAGAAACCAAAATGAGCTGCAAAAAACCCCAGATTTGACAGTTTTACCCATACTAATGCCCCCCATGACAGTCTGCCCCACAGAAGTGGTACAAAGGGACAGGGTCACACCTAGACGAGCCATCATTGTCCTCATGCCTAGCTCATTCCGTGCCCATAAGAGCAGTCTGCGGTGTCTTTCCCTTCCCTCAACCCCTCCTTAATTATCCAGAAAAATATTGTGGCAATCACATCGCAAGATAGCTGATTGCCCATCAAAACATGAGCCAGTACTTACTCAGGTCACTGTGATTAACCTAGCCTGGCAGATCCTGCCTTGTTTGCAGTACCAGGACAAGTAAAAGATGTCACAGCCAGGTGTTGGTTGTCCTGTTATGATTCACAAGGACACTAGCAGAAGACCCAGAAGGCAGAACCTAACCCACTTGGGTAGACATAGGCTGTTTCACAAAGCAAAGAGACAGCATAAAACACTGGCAGACTCCCAGCTACGTGCCTTCAGGCAAGAGCATGAACAGAACTGGACCCTCAGCTTGGAAAAAGGGGTAACGATCACAGTGGGTTTAAGTCCCTCAACATGGTCTGCAAATGGAACTAGGAATTCTTATTTTTCTCCTGACCACAAGATAGAAAGGGGTATCTGCAGCCAGGATACAGTTTATGTTTAGTTATGTTTATTTCAGCCTGCTGTTCAAGTCTGCACCATCCGTCTGTGTCACCCCCTTCCCGTGCCTCTGATCCAAAAGCTGTCAAGCAATTTAGTTTTGTGTGATCTGCTGTGTTTGCAATAGCATTTGTAAGAGTTTCAGTGCTTTGGGATCATCATGCTAGTGATTTACCTAAAACGGGCCTTCCTCTGAACAACAGTATCAAAAGTGAATGTACAGATTTTACAACACAGTAAAGAATTTGGCTAAAATTTATTTTAGACTATGCTTCTTTCCAAAGGATTGGACTGACTTGCATTATGAAACGTTTCTCAGCTATAAGATTTTCTCATCAAAATTGTATGAAAACTGAAACTTTCCCAAAATACTGAAAAACCTCCTCTTCCCTGAGTCAAATTACCTTCCCTCCATGTCTTCAGCCATCAACCTTGTCCAGGAAGTGGACATTAGGAGAAAGAAAGGAAGAAAACATGGTATTTTGAAAGTTAAACCAGACAATGGACTTGGGAGGGGGAAGAAAAAAAGTGCCACGGAAGAGATACATAAAAGGGAAACACAGCTGAGGAAATACCCTTTTCTCAACATAAACAATTAAATATAATGATTTTACTTTAATGCCAAAGATATTTTTTATACTATGAAAAATGTTGTGACATTGGAGAACTATTTCCAACAGCTCTATCATCAATGCCCCAGGCGTAACTCCTCTGTACCTCAATATTTAATAAGTCTGTCAGAAGTGTAAATATCTGCAGTGCCATAATGAGAGGGAGAAGGAGCTTTAACTGCCTCCTTAAAGTTATAGACATTTCTTTACCCTTAAAAAAAAAAAAAACAAAAATCACAATCCTTTTCCAGAAGATCTGCAAGACGTCACAGGGTTTCAAGGACAAAATCAGAGGAAAATATCTGTAAAGCTCTCAAATTATTTTAGCAAAACCACCACGTATTTTCCCTCTGTCAAGCAATAATGGTTTCACATCCACAATCATGAAAAGCTTAAAAATACGTTTATTGGTATTTCTAGCATTTTAAAATGCCTTTACAATCAAAATTCTCTAACGATAGCAGCAAAGCTCCAGAACAAATGCCAGTAACTTCTGCCTTACCAAGGTACAAACCTGTAACAGGACTGTGAGGTTTTCCAATAACATGGCCAATGCACTCGTTCATCAGAGCTTGTAAACTCTAGAAAAGACAAACAGAAAAAGTTGTGATGTTTTATGTTACAGGACATTGTGACACTGGTTAAGTATGTAATCTGGCAAGTAAGCAAGTAAGATAGAATATAATTCTATCAATTATATTAAACTTCTGGATCCACATTAGGGTTTTGACTTCGTTGGGGTTTTTTTTTTAAGCTAGAAGTCTTAGTCTTATCTTGCCTTTTGACCCTGTCAAAATTACGTAAACATAAGAACTAACAATGATACACCATAAAGAACATTTCATAATACAAATCTAGGGGAACTCAAAAATACCCATTGTTAATAAAATTAAAAACCAAGCTTGCTGGATAAAGCTGCCACCTCCTCTGCCATCCCTCTCCCCACCCTAAGAAGAAACACCCAAAGAAAACGGGTGAGAGTATGACACCCTGAATCACAAGACTAAAGTCTGAAAAACAAAAAATATGAAGCACTGCATATTAAAAGAAATCCGCTTTCCTTATCTCCCCATGAAGTTAGCAAATCTTTAATGTAAAAAACGTTTAATAGTTAAACCACTGAACTGGGGCTCAAGCAATCTGAGCCCAATTACTGGGTGTACTATTCACTCTGTATGTAACCTTGGACAAGTTATTAAATCTTCCTCTGGTTCAATTTACTTGTCAGAACACCAGGGATAAAATATGTCTTCACAATAAAGAATTAAAATTATGTTCTTAGGTACAGTTGCTATGAAGGCCACTTCTATATACCAGTCATCCAGACTACTCAAAATTTATTCCAGAAATTCAGAGACTTAGGTGAAGAGCAAGAACTTAACAAAAACCAAACAAACAAATAAAAAAAAAAAGATAAAGTGTTTAGTCTGTGATTGGTACATCTTATCAATGCAGACTAAGCTCAAATCTCAGCTTTAGATTTAGACTGTCCTTCTTCTGTGCCATCAGGTATTATTTAAATAAGAGATTAGGACTGACATAATGTATTTCTAGGTGTAATGCTGTGACCTGTGTTATACAGGAGTCAGACTAATCAAAATGGCTTCAAGTGATGCTCTCCAAAACTGAAATCCAGTTTAAGAAAGTGAAAGTTCAGAAATGCAGTTAAGGTTTTGGTTTCCCCCCTGTCTCTCTCACTTGTTCTAAATCTGACTTCACTCCATCTTAAATAACGCTGGCTCCGAATTCTCTTCTCTGTACATGTGAAACGTCTGTCATAAAAACATTCTATTTGAGTAAGTGCCGTGATATCTTAAGATAGTTATCAGTCAACAGAAACAAACTCATGGATGATTCCTTTTTTACTCTACTTCAAGGTCACTACAAGCTTATCAATTCCATTTTTGGACAAAAATGCCAGTTTATAAAGTCAAAGGCCACATTAGACTTTCTGAGCTTCTTTCCTCCTTAGAAGCTTCCCTCTAAATACTGAAGGGATCTCTAGCAAGACAATATCACTAAGATATACATGTATTACTCTTCAAAATACCAGGTGTTTTCGAAACTGTGTCAAAGTGAATAAATAAAATTGAGGGGCTACTTCCTAAAGCTGAAGTATTAATGTATTTCAAATACAAGCTTAACTCTGTCATTTATGCAGACAACCCTTTCCCAACAACACATGCATAGGACTAAAATGTAACTTACTTGAGAGCCCTTGATAAAAATGATGTGAAAAAAGACTAAACTATATAGTTTCTGTGTTACGCAAGATTAATGTGGTTAGCATTTCATAACATGTCTTGAAATTAACAGAAATCAGAGGTGCTGACACTCACATTCTGCTCTTTTGTGGCAACTGTGCTTTCACTTCTCTGTAGTACTGTACCAAGATCAGAGAAATTTCCATAGGAAAATGGGGAAAGCAGAGCACATTAAAAAAACGGGTTTAGTCTACTATTTTTTTACACAGTAAAACCAAATGAAAGGTGCTTTAAAGTCTGTTTCAAGTTGGCACAATTTGAAGAAATGCCTTTAAATAAATGTGAATTTGTATTCACACCTATAAATAAACTTTGGGTGCTAAGTCTCAAAAGTCTATATTTAGAAATTTGTTATGACAACTATGAATTATAACTCTGCAGAGAAGGTGCTGTCAAATTTCCCAAGACACACAGGGAGATAGCCTTTCAAGACAGTACCAGCAACTTGTTCGCAATCTGAAAACATTAATGCCAATAATCACAAGCATACTCTATTCAGAATCTTACAAACTGAAGAGATATATCATCCAGCAATTGTTTCAGAACAGCATCTATATTCACACACAGCTGTATCAAAAACATCCCAGATAACATATACTGATAGCTTCACGTGTATTTAGAAATAAAACAAGTAGAATAACTTATTCCATACCAAGAAGTCATCTTCTGGGAGAGCTGAAATAAATGCTGGCTCAATGGCTTGAAGAAAATCAAAACCTTGAGTTGCCCACCTATCTCAAAGAAAAGGAAAGACAGAGAATGAATTGCTCTTCGGCTAAAGCCATCATAAGAATTTCAACAACATCCAAGAACAGTAAATGGCAGTTGCTTATTTTTCCTTTGGAAAATATAAAAAAAACTTTTTAAGAAAATTGATTAATATATAAGACGTAATATATTTAGCTTGTATTAATATTTGGCCAATTATATTTGGATGAAGTCTGATTTTAGCAAAGACACTGCAAAATAAAGTGAGCAGGCCATGCTGTATATCTCAACTCTTATATGTGCTATCTTCAGGAGCAGTATCATCAATTCACTCATAATACGTTGGCAACAAGCCAAACCTCTATGACCCCTGCCTAAATTCTCCTTTCTGAAACAAGATCGAAAGAGTACTAATGATTTCATGACTATCTGGTATGCAGCAACTGGGCATCACTGGTTTCAAGGCCTAGACTGGTAAAGTAAAACAAATAATTAACTTGGCTAGAGCGAGCTGTGTCTTCAGCCACCTGCTCTCCCCCACTGCCTCCTTTTAGACCTACTAGAATTGGCAGCTGCAACCTACAAAACGCAGTACAATCATAGGATATCCTGAGTTGGAAGGGACCCACAAGGATCATCAGAGTCCAACTCCTGACTCCACACAGGGCAATCTGAAAGTTGACTCACATAGAGCTTAGCATCAACCAGAACCCTGAGGTTCCTTTCTGCGGGGCCACACTCCAACCTCTTGGCTCTCGATCTGTATGTATATTCAGGATTATACCACCCCAGGTGCAAAATCTGGCATTTGTCCTTGTTAAATTTCATAAGGTTGGTGATTGCCCAGCACTCATAATCTATCAAGATCTCTCTGTAAGGCCTCTCTACCCTCAAGGAAATCAACAGCTCCTCCTAATTTAATACTGTTGGCAAACTTACTTAGTATGTACTCAACTCCCGTGTCCAGCTCACTGATAAAAACACTGAAGAGTACTGGCCCTAAAATTGAGCCCTGGGAAGTACCCTAGTGACTGGCTGCCACCCAGGTGTTACCCCATTTACTCCAACTCTTTGAGCCCAACTCTTCAGCCAATTGTTCATCCATCATATTGTGCACATCTAGCTGTATGCTGGCCAACTTGTCCAGAAAGATATTGTGAGAGATAGTATCTAAAGCTTTGCTAAAATAATAATTAAAAAAACAACAACAACAAAAACCAACCACATCCACTACGCGTGTAACCTTGTCATAAAAGGATATTCAGCTAGTAAGGCATGGCTTGCCCTCCATGAACCCATGTTGTCTTTGACTGATGACTACACCCTCTCTGAAGTATTTTTCAATAACTCCCAGAATAATCTTCTCCATAATTTTACCAGGAACTGAAGTGAGACTGACAGGCCTATAATTACCAGGGTCTTCTTTCTTGCCCTTCTTGAAAATTGGAATAACATTTGCTGGCTTCCAGTCAAGGGGAACCTCTCCTGATTCCCAAGACTGTTGATAAATAACCAAGAGAGGTGTTGCAGTAGCATCAGCCAACTTCTTCAGTACCTTGGAATGAATTCCATCAGGCCCCATAGACTTGTGTGCATTTAATTGCAGCAGCAAATCTTGTACACGTTGGAAGTCCACCAGGTGCTTATCACTCCCATAACTGTGGTCCTCCAACCCAGGGCTCCAGTGCCCATCATTTGTGTTAAAGACAGAGGCAAAGGCGGCATTAAATGTCTCTGCTTTATCTTTGTCCCTATTTGTGATGTGACCAATCTCATCAAGTAACTGACCAATGTCATCTTAAGTCCTCCTTTTGCTGCTAACATACTTAAAAAAAGACTTTTAAATTGTTTTGGGGTTTGGATGTTGGGGTTTTTTTTTGTTTCCTTTTGTTTTTTAAGATTAGCATACCAACCTAACCAGCCTACCCACACACAGTTCAGCCTACCCACTCTTTCCTCCTCTTCTTCCAGCAAGCAGAACAAACCACCTCCAGGACAGACTGATCAGCCCTATACTTTAAGGAAACAAAACTGTCACTGATGTGTAATCTGCTAGCACAGACCAATATAAAGGCACCTATTTTAATGCAAAATAATTCTATTAAATTTCTGATATAGCAGCTTCAAAACGCTGCAAAACCACCTAAATAAATCAAGTAATGATATCATTCCGCTTGGGCCTGTTTCCCAGTTCTTCTGTTTACATCCTCAAAGCAATGTAACTTTGTAACTTTTTTCAATAGTACTCAGTAGTAGAGTTTCATAGCACCGACTATACGCACAATTTGAGAGACCACTGGGCACAACACTACTGTCAACAGCCAGAAAGTACTTTGGACTACAAAAAAAAACCATCCACAAATGAACCCGTTACTGTGATCATAAAACTGAAGAATTTTCACCAGAATGGCAACAATCCTTTCTCATCTGTGGGTTATACTTTAGATGCTTTCAGAAAGGACTAATAGAAGGACTTCTACAGGAGGCTAAAGCTTCCATACATACATCGTTTCCACAACTGACACAAAAGAATACTGCTTTCTCTACAGAATACCCAGAGAATGACTGGTGCATATTCTGCAATCTTTATTGACTCCTGATCCCATAGCACTTTTGTTCCAACCTAATGACCCTTATCTAAAGTCTTTTAATTGTCTGGGTCCAACAATCTCCACTTTTTCTTCCCATTTTCTGTCAGCTAATATGAGGCAAAATGTTCCAAAAACTCTTCTGCTAAGCCACTGGAGTGTTCATTTGGCTTTATGCATTTACTATTCAAATTCCTTTCAAAATTTAAGAGCCAGAAGCATCAATAGTTAGAAGAACTACTTCTAAATAATAAAGTGATATTCACAGTGTGAAAAGTCCTGCATGGTAATTAAACACAAACTACTATGGCGGTAACAAGTTGGCTGTTACCTGGGTCGAGTGCCTCGGCCACTCTCACATTTTGTTAGTACATAATTCATCCATTTTCTGGCAAAGCTGATATATTTGTCTCCAATTTTCTGCCTGAACTCTCCAGACATCAGACGAACAACTTCTTTATGGTACTGTAAGAAACTAAAGATTACTTTTCACGTATTAAGAAGAAAAATACCATTTGTGATACCCACTGGAGTATTTGCAGGCTAACAGTCACATTCAATTCTTAGACAAAATGATTTTATACAAGCAGTTGCATATTTGCAGAAAAAAAATCATTAAAGAGCATATGATACAAAATACGTTACAGTGAGAGACTGCACTTGAGCCATATTGTATTCCTGCACATATAGGGGCATGTGTTTAACAGTGTAACATTTAAGACTGTTTAACAGTGTGACATTCAAGAAACATCCCACATAAATGCTCAGTTCTGTAATAGGATTAAGCCGCAAAGTAGTGTTTATTTTCAGTTATATTGGAGGTAACAACAGGGGATAAGGAAGTTATGTATGTACATTTAAAAAATTAAACAGAAATACAAGTTGATTTTTAGAGGACTATCCTTAGAAGTATGTCACAATATCATACAACCTTAAAAAAAATTTACAAAGCTCACAGGCATTAAACAGTGAAACAGTATACTAAAAGCATCCAAACATGACATTTCCTCATCAGCCCTCTAAGGCAGGCACTCAAAAGCTACGTTCACTGCATCGAAGAACCACCATAAACTTAGAAAGAATGGCTCATGTTACAGTATTATGCTATTCCAGGCTGAAAAACTGTAAAAGCCAAGTTACACAATGACATTCAATATGAGAGGATATTTCTGATGTCATCTAAAATGCTGCCAAGTAGCAGAGCCTGCAAGAATACACCTGAATTCAAGGTCTTAAAGCTTTTTAGAGTTCCAGGCATTGCTAATTGGACTCTGAATTTAATAGATCTGTCTGTTCTTTTTCAATCATTTTCACATAAGATTTCTACGGCAACACATACTTTTTACGATGTTCTGCTAGAATTCTTCATATTTCCGCAGAGTTATAGTTACCTTATTTGCACCAATGCAAAACCAGAAATTGCAATTGGTTCTTACCAAAACTACAAATGTGTCATTAAGTTTTGTTTCCTTACCTCAAACCCAAAATTATAACCCTGAATCATGGCTTCCCGGTAGTATTGCTGCAAAGTGGCAGATTCAGATTCATCAACTTCAGCATCAAACTCAGATGTGAACATGTGATCGACTCTATCAATGGCACTGCTTATCTTATTGCATAGCTGTAATGCATCACTCTGAGTAACAATAACAAAAAAGGGATGGGGGGCATCAAATTATTATTTACATTCGCCAGCTGACAAGAGTAAGGCAAACATGAATCTAACAATTACATTATTTTAAATGGAAATGTACTTTAATGCCACCACAGTTCATTCAGTCTTGGAAAAAAGAACACTTTCCAGTAATTGCAGTAAGCAAGTCTTATAATTACCTGAAATATTAGAATTAAGTTTGTTTGCTTCAGTGAGATTAGCTTCAAAAACAAAGACAGCAAAGGGGGGAAAAAAAAAACCAAACCAAAAAAACCACCCAAACAAAAACACCCAACCAAAATCCGACAAGAATAGAGAAAATGAGGTTTATTATCTCTAACGCAATCAAGCCTTTGGTTGTATTTTCACCCTGGCTTCTCTTGAACTCAGGGGGAAAATGTAGGGACCTGATATTGCTACTTCAATATATCAAATCTTTGCTTTTCTGGGTCCTCCAAAACAAACAAACAAAAAACAAACCACCACTAAAGAAAACCCTCATCCAACAAAAACCACCACAACAACAACAAAAAAAAACCACATCAAAAACAAAAGAAAAAACAAGAGACCTACCCACATCACAAAGCAACCATCTTCTCCAAATGTGGGAAAAAAAAATTCTTTCTTGCAGATCACGGGTTTTGATAGAATTTATTTTTACAAAATCACACACTTCCTTTCAATTCAATAGTGTGCTTTTACAAAGATGTATTTATTCTGTTGCTATTAATATTTCTATTGCATTATGGACTTGTTTCCCACCTATCCAGTGCAAAAATGATTACACCAATATTGTTCAAAAATACATTCACAAATCCTTTGCAAAAACAGAATGAAAATTGTACTGAAAGCAAAGTCCATAGAGGTTGCATAAATTACAATTGCAGAATATGTCATCAGCATTGCAATCAAGTCTCCTTACACATTTTTACTTATCAGTGAGCCAAACACGGTCAATTTTGACTGAGAGAATCTCAAAAACTGCTTACCTTTAGCTGTTGTAGAGCTTTGGCGATGACTGGTTGGCTGGATGTCTGTTCCTGGTGCAGAGAGACGAGCCCTTCAATAGACTGCTGGAAAGCTTTTCTCTGACTCACAAGGTGGGCAGATTGAATGACTACAAGGAGGAGGTTATCAACCTAGGAAATACAAGATACCACTAGTTCTTATGAATAAAATCCTCTCTATAAAACATGTCCCATATCAGCAAATTCCAACTGCTTATTTTTTTAATTCTAAAATATGGAAGATCTCTCTTGTCGCTATTCATGAAAATCTTTAATTCACACAGAAAAGCTTGATGCTGGCAACTGAACTTCATAAACTCTCATCTTATGAGCAGACCTCTATTAGGGTAAATGCCACAGCAAGTTTTCAAGGGGAATATACTCCTAGTCACTTTTGGAAAGGTTTGGGAAACACTGTATTAAAATTAGCTTCAGAATAGCTATATACAGAAAGGCAGCATCTAAGCAAAATAACTATATTTTCTCAAAGCAGATGGAGGCAACAACCATCACGTAAATTAATAAGGTTTTATCCAAGTAATGTAATACACTTCAGGACAAAAACCTACTACTGAACAGGGAAAGCCATAGATTTACCACACAGTATTTGCTCAAAATTTGAAAATTATTAAAATGTAAGAGTATGTGTTGGAAACTAGAGCTCTGATACTGCAGAAGTCTATAAAAGTACACAGTCACAGATGGTGTTGCCTTTGCTGTGGTGCTGAGTCACATACTAAGCTCTGTTGATTTCCAACTACAGATAATGCATCTGCAACAAGTTATTCACAAAACAAGACCTACTTAATCCAGATTTTCAATACCTCATCCACAAAGTATACATTCATGCTCAAAATTCTTTAAGTGTTGATGGAATTCTTCTATTTCATGATTATTTTTTAAATAACACCTTAAGATTTTCTCCAGTTTGCAATCAAAACATGTTTTTTAAAAACACAGGACACAATCTTTCTGAAGGACTTTTTACTTCCTAACCTTTCAATATTGGATTTAAAAAAATTAATGAACAGTGTTATACACATATACAAACACACAGCATTTTATGTGCACTTACATGTGTTGGATGGAATTTGGTTTGCCAACCATATTCTATATTTTGCTGTTTTCATTTTCTGAATGAAATGCTAACTTTGACAGAAGTCCAATGAAATTCTAAGCACTTAATCAAAGCCTATTTTTTTATTGTTCAGTCTGGACAACAGACAAGAAGTAACACGCTTGCATGTTGAAAACAGCAGTATGTACAGGAGTGACTTTTTCAACTGCCTGTAATTGCTAGAGCCCTCTGAATGCTAGAGGCCAGGCACAGTGACATGGAAAGTCACTCTGTTTGCGGACAGTAGAGCCCATTTATGGTAGGGATCCAAGGAACTGCAATGACATACCAGAAGGAAAATTCTCTTAGCTTAACATAAGGATACGAGTACAGGAAGGGCAGGGAGCTGCAGCTGGCTCAGTTGCTAGAGTGTGGCAGAACTGCTGGCAGGGAACCCCTGTTGGCTTGGGATGAAGGAAAGTATGACTGGAAAGGCTTCTTCCTGCAGAACTGTTGAACACCCAGTAGCTTCCACAGAAATTTAACTTTATATGTCACAATTTATCCAAGATCAAAAGTAACTGGTTTCATGCCTCAGTGTGTGGAAAGCACACAACCACCACACGTTCTTGGAGACTGGTGACTTCTTAATACAATGTACAGTTATCAAGTCCTATCCACACTTCTGATACCAAACACCCAGCTACATATTGAAAGTATCTCTTTATTATAAAAATCACATAAANGGGGGGGGGGGGGGGGGGGGGAGACAACCAAAAACCCACCTGCATGGTTCGCAGTGTATCAACAGTTTCTACTTGTGGCACTACTTTGACTGGCTGACCCTCCCATGCACTCCAGCTGTCATCTAATTCATGGGTTTTATCACTGTGTTTGGTCATTAGTAAGTAGGCCTCATATGCAATCTCATCCGAATCCTTTGAGCAATCCTTTCCAGCAGCTGCATTGAGGAGCTGCAAAATCACAGATTTTTCACCTGCAATACTATTCGGTACAAATACTTGTAAATTCTCGAGTCCAGGGATTTGTACCTGTAGAAAAACAGTAAAAATACACTGAATGAGTGACTCTTACTGTCTTCTATGATACTTAAAATGGATATAGGTCACCTCATTTAAGCAACAGGGAGAGTTTCCATCTTGAACAGCTGTACAATATATATACTAAAACAATACAATCAGCCATTTTTGAACTAAAAGTCAAAATGCATTATAAGAAATTATTTGTCTTAAAATCCTCATGATCAACTTGCAGTGACACCTTTCCTTGCATCTTTAATTGATCCTTCTACATATTCTTCTAAAGGAATCTTGTTACAAAAAAATCCGATTTCACATATAAACTACCTACGTGTGTATATGGATGTATAAAATATATATACACATATTTTAAAAAGTAAATTGGCCAATACTAGTATAAGACTTACAAAGCACACAGTTTAAAGACTGGAATATTAAAAGAAAAAAGATTCCTTCAGGATGTTGACAAATCCATGTAACATTTCTCACTGGCTACAAAAGATAAGACTAAAAAAAAACGCTAAAAAAATCAGTTATTCTTTTACTATTCATGAGAGAGTAATTAAGTCCAATAAGTGTTCTTTTTTAATAAAATACTACTTATACTACTTAAAAACTACTTCTGCATTATATCTGTCATGTTGGTAACAATACTTTACGCAAGTCAGGCATGAGTATCAGACTGTGAAAACAGTAAAATAGTTGATACCTGTGATTTGACATGAGGTAACTGACTTACAGTGAAGTTTAATTCTCTCTTTTCAGAGTTTGAGGTCATCAAGCTAAGATAAAACACTGCACTCCATGTTTTTACCATTAGGCAGCCATATTTTATAGTTAAAACCATTATAACCTATAGGTCAATGTAAAAACTAGATGGTTGTTACTGAAAGCCAAAGTAATTTCCCAAAACTAATGAGCACCCGATTGAAAAAGCTGTTAAAAATTTAAACTCCCTACATAATATTTAGAGGGCCAATACATGAAGCACTGATCACCAAAATGTGTGTCATTTTGAGTGGTGAAAAAAAGGCAAGAGAATACAAAAAGAGGGATAAATCTTGAGATCCAAATAATCTATCTAGATTATTTAACCCACATGTTTACACAGATTTTTTCAAACTCAAGAGTCAGTTTTTTCTTCAAAACATGTGCATAAGAACAATGATACTATCTTTAACTAAAAGGTCTACAAATTTAATATTGGGTCTTAAAGCAGCCAAGAGTGGATACCTGGGGAAAAATATTTTTAAAAAGTAAATGTATACCGATATCCCTGACTATTCTCCTACTTTTAAATAATTCACAAATCAGGGTGCTGCTGAGCCAGATGTTTCATCCATGTATTTAACAATTATAGAATCATAGAATTGTTAAGGTTGGAAGGGACCTTTCAGATCATCTAGTCCAACCATTAACCTAACCTGACAAAACCACATCTAAACCATATCCCCAAGTACCACGTCTACCCTTTTTTTAAACACCTCCAGGGATGGCGAATCCACCACCTCCCTGGGCAGCCTATTCCAATGTTGGATAACCCTTTCAGTGAAAAAATTTTTCCTAATATCCAACCTAAACCTTGCCTGGCTTAACTTGAACCCCTCTCCTATGAACTTGTTGGTCTCCCCTTGAACCAATTTTTACTTTTAGCAATCATTTATATAAATCTAACAAGAATTCTGTCATGCAAAAGTTAGTAGAATATTTCCCAATTGGGAACTACATATATTAAAGGTATGGAAGGACAAAAAAGATCAGCAGATCCAAATAAATTTAATCTGTTGAAGCAATTTGAATTTTAAATTCAAACTACAATAAAGACTTGTTGACCTAGGAATTTTTAAGGAATAAAGTCCAAAAACATAAATGTGGGAATTTATAGCACAGTAACTATTGGGCACTGATAGTTTAACCTACTTTTGCTTTATAACAGTTTTCCAGCAACAGTTATTCTGGAACAGAACATAGTCCCTGCATTTCTCACACCCTTAGTACCCTCAAGGAAGCTCACTAGAGCAGATGACTAATATTTTCGCTTTATAAAAGCACATAAAACACACGTCCATAGTCTAACATTATCTACTTAAACATGTCCATTTACTGATGTATCTGTTTACCTCATAAACTTTAAAGCATTTATTTTTCATAACACTCCCTACTAAGGTTATTACTCCCCTCTCACAAATGTGTAACTACTATTGAAGCAAAATGGCTTTTTCTAAGTCACAAAGAGAATCTTTGTGAATACAAGGAACCAGACACTGATTTCCCAAAACACAGACTAGCATTCTCACTCTCACAAAGATAGGTACAGAAAATAATTTGACTGCCACAATTCAATATTAAGTACATGACATTTTAAATTATAGAATCACAGAATAGTTTGGGTTGGAAGGAACCTTTAAAGGCCATCTAATCCAACCCCCAGGTGTTGAGATATAGATGCCACATTAAAAAATTGAAAATATGTCAATAAATATCCTTTGACATTTTGCTTAGCATCCCCACTCTACTTTCATGCTCCTAAATGGAATTTACCTTCACATACTCTTTTGTTTTCAGAGAGTTCAGAAGATCTCGCACAGGGGCTGACAGTGCAAATTCTGCTGCTATTTCAAGGTCCTACAAGTAGTGACAAAACAAAAGAATACGCTTTCAGACTAAATTTCTTTAAAGCATATAAATAAAATTAAAACTCTACTATTAACTTACCTTCCTCAGCATTTTAGCAAAACCAAGAGCTTTGGAGGCCCTTTCTCTAGCTTCGTGAAACAGTTCTTTGAGTGCTCGGCTGGTCTCTATAACAGACCTCCTGAAACATTGGTGAGAATGAAGTGATGTTTTAGTAAATCACATTGCATTTTTATAGCTATTAGAAAGTAAGAATTATTTATATGTATGTCAACAGAAAGAGCATAGAAAAGAGAAATATTTACAAGCAGCTGATTGAAATAAATTGAACTTAATGCAGGCACATTTTTGATAAGGATATAAAAATTGAATTTAAAGAACGTTACATAAACAATCTCTCATATCCTGAACTAAAAAAGGTTACTAGTCTTCAAACAAACAAAAGTGATGGTTCATTACTACTCCACACAGAAATATCAGCAATAAAGTCTATGGAGTCTTGCATTCACCAAGTTTTCATTCTGAGAAATAAAATGCAGTATGTACTTGTCAGGGGTATAGAAACATGAGTTAATTATTAAGCTGAAGGGCTTAATACCTGATTTCATCTGATGCGGTACTGTCATCGGCACTGGCCCAAAATTCATCACAACTGTCTTGCAGTCCAGAATCTAAAAATATTCCTGTAGATTTCAGCAGCATTCCTGCAATATCACTGTAGCAACAGAAATGGTGGAACTTCAGAGTCTTATTCAGGTAGCATGGCACCTTAAACTTCTTCCTACTCTGTCCAACGCAAGAGAGCCATGTTGCCAAGTCCGCCTGCAGAAACAAGCAGCATCTTGGGGCCCCTCAGTTACTCTACATGCACAGGGCTAGCAGGAATGGGGACTTTCCATGCAGTCACTCCTGTTATAGCTACAGTATATAGCAATCTGCACTTACTGCATCATATAGCTACAGTCATTGTAAAAATCAGTAAATTCACTAAGACTACCAACTGTTTACTGAGGCCTTAAGAAGCCCAGTCTGGGAACCCCAAACAAGAGCTGACTTGAATACATATCTGGTACAAATCAACACCATAAGCAGAGTAATTAAGTAAAACCTACCAGAATAGTTTTCCAGCTTGCGCTTCACCTCCTCTTATGTAAGGAGTTATTTCTTTGGTGAAATTCCATTCTTCCTCCAACAGATTTTTTAAACTATGAGACGCCTGAGGTAACTGCTGTAGCATTTGGATCCAGCTTCGCATATAATCAAAGTAAACCTGTACGTGGAGATAATTTAAACAGAAATTGTTATACAACACATAACTAAGGACTGTAACTTCTCAAATCAACAAGCAATCTCAATATTATACAATTGGTAGAAAATATTTCTACAACATTTTTTGTTTGCTATGACTGAAAACTAGCTACATGTTTCCACCCAAAAGGTGAAATTTATGGCTCAGGAAGTAGAAAGTGCTACTGAATTGTTAAATAATGTATCTTCACAATATGTTTCTGAAACTATTGACAGTATCACCACCTCGCTTGCTGTGCTGCTATTCACAATTGTATCAGTGAACACCCACAGTGACCAGAGTTTTTAAAGCTGAACTACTGAAAAACAGTTTCTAAATCTTTTATTAACCAGATTACTCCAAAAGCTTTTATTGGAACATATCCTCCTAGATATGGATAAGTGCAGTGAACAGGCTTCTCAGATTCTACATTATACCTTGTGTTCCTTTATATGAAGTCTTATCTCTCACCTTTATTTAATTATTATTGTTTTAAAACAACATAAAAACCCAGGTAAGTACAATTCTTTTTCAAACATCTGCCCTTCAGGACCATACTGAAGGTAAAAAAGTAGCTGCAATTTTATGATGTTTTAGTTCAATAATCCATACCATCAATCAATGTCCCTCCTTAGAAATGGTTAAGACACTTCCTATTGATTTCAGGTATTTTCGGACTACACTGTAATAATGCCAAGATCATAGACTGGTTTGGGTTGGAAGGGACGTTCAAGATCACCTAGTTCCAGGCAGAGACACTTTCCACTAGACCCATCCAACCTGGTCTTGAAAACTTACAGGGATGGGGCAGCCACAACTTCTCTGGGCAACTTGTTCCAGTGTCTCACCACCCTCACAGCAAAGAATTTCTTCCTAATTCCAAATTTAAATCTACCTTGTTTCTGTTTAAAATCATTACCCCTTGTCCTATCACTACACTCCCTGATAAACTGTCCATCCCCATCTTTCCTGTAGGCCCCTTTTAGGTACTAGAAGGCCACAATAAGGTCTCCCCAGAGCCTTCTCTTCTCCAGGCTGAACAATCCCAACTCTCTCAGCCTGTCTTCACAGGAGAAGTGCTCCAGCCCTCTGACCATCTTCATGGCCCTCCTCTGGACTCAGTCCACAGGTCCATGTCCTTCTTATGTCGGGGGCTCCTGAGCTGAACACAGTACTCGAGATGGGGTGTCACGAGAGCAGAGCAGATATGGAAAACCTTAAAATCCTGCTCTGCATTAAGTAGGTACTGTGTTCTGATATCAGGCTGTAGCGCCATTCTTGACTTTATTTCATTTGCCTTTCACTCTCAGCCTAACTCCTCTTCCAGTACTACTCTTGCCTATACAAGCATCCATGGGAAAAGACAAAAAGTTACACCCTCCAGCGCTCATTAATCCTGTCTTAACTTTCTGATTCCCTACAAGTTTTCCCTACCCCTATTTTCATTCCAGATCATTTCTTCAGCTCTCTTTGCCCAGCTGTCCCAATCTTTCTTCCCTGCTCCTGGCACTACAGTAACCTGCAACTCCAAATAGGTACAAACTGTGATTCTTGAAGTCTGATATACTTATTCCTATTCACACAGTCTTGTTACCATCCCTTTCAAGACCTACAAAAAGCAAAATCCTTATACAATTAAAGCTGCTGCCAAAGTTCAAGGTCTTGCCTCAAAACACAAAAACATTACAGCTACCTAAAAAAAACAGGTAAAGAATTTTGAAATGGACAAGATGAACCATTTTCCTTTCATCTAGCCAGGCCATTTCTGCTGGAATTTTCTATACATTTCAGATGGAGATGAAGACAGGCACACAGCATAAGAAACTTCAGGTAAAACACTGTATTTTCACCATTATAGGCAATGAAAAGCATGGAATAGGAAAACCTGTGTGTACTCAACAATGGATGGTACCAACAGCTCCGCTGAAAAAACACTAATGATGAGGTATTGAGGTGTATCTTGGGGTTTTTTTCCCCCAGAATAGTAAGGACAAAGCTCAAACAACTCAAAAAAAGAATAAAAATCAATCACATCGAGGGAATAGTAATTTAAACTAAATTTACTAAAGAATATTTCATTTCATGTCTTTCAGAGGCCAAATGTTCGTCTTAAAAATACTTCTTTGTGTTTAACTTATTGCAATAATGAATACATGTTAAAAATAAGGTATCATTAATGGATGAATTCAATATCAAGATACTAAGACATGATGTTAATCGAACATTTGTATTTTTTTATTCAACACTAAAATGTCATTAAAAGTTTAGTTAAAATGTATGGAATTTACAGTTCTATTTATGAACCATTTTATTATAAATACAGGCAATATACAAGTATACTGTACCACAGTCCAGTAACAAAAATCAGTATTGCTAAAATGGCAATGGCTACTGTGTTACCATTAAAACAATAAAATTACGTTGAAGTAGCACAACAACAAAAAAAATTAGCAAGACCTACACCCAATAGGGACAATAGATTTCTATTAGCAGTATTCAGATTAATACACTTACTAGAACCTCAAATATTTTCTCCTTGTTGAAGCTTACCATTAACATTTTATGCAGGTCCTCTTCAAAAGAATCAATGTTGCAATCAATCTTTTGTAAGTCATCTAACACCTCCCGTAACATAAACTGGTAATATTGCTTCATTAATAGGCCACCCTTCAGAACCTCTTTACACTCTCTCACTAGCTGCAAGAGAAAAACCCAAAAACTGCCATCAGTCAAGACATTACTCTTACATTCTCCCTGGGAAGTGAAAGCTCAGTTTGTCTAAATATGTTAGCTTCTCACTTAATACAATTGCTCTATGTGGCTGCAGGAAAGATGTGACTAGTTTTCCAGGATTATTTAATTGCCATCATGCCATTTGCCACGTAACTGCAAATAAAGATGGAGGCAGATGTCTCAGACTTCATTCCCCGCACAGGGCCACTGCTAGCAACTTACTGGATAGTTAAAAAGTTTAGAAGTGGGCAAGAGTGCTCGCAATCATCGAATCACCAGTTTAAATGGAATCAAGTCAGGAATAATATGCAATGTAACGTGTTTGACAGATGCTTAGAGACCTGTGACAAATGTTTTACTACAGGAAATTCATTGTCAATCTATTGGGCAGGTGTCCACAACTCTAAAACCCGTACCAGATCTGAAAACAGTTAAGTGTTTCTTTTGTCGCTTCCTTGGGCAAGGCTAACATGAGGAAAGTTATCTTTTCAGCCACAGAAGTTGTCACTTCTGGCCGAACAGCTGTCACCCCTCCCTGAAAGCTTACAGCTTTTATTTATTTGAAGAAATGTGCACAACCACAGACATAGGAGTACACAAACAGCAAGAACGGTTTCAAACCTACACTAGCAAATGCCTTTTTTTCAGAATTCCTTCCAGCGCCAAGTGCATATTCTTCTGAAATTATCAGTCTCCAGGTCTGACAACCCCTGACCTTTTCTGAGCAACAACTTCATTAAATTGAGAGTCTGAGAGGGACACAGGGGTTCATTTGGAGGGTCAGAGGGAATGAAATTATTGGTTGGTAAATGTGCTTTTTAAAATCTTCTATAATGGCTATCCTGGCAAAATAATATATCAATGCAGTGGACTCAATGTATGAGAAATTATAATGGCATGAAAGCAAAAACCATATAATAATGCTACTAACATGACAAGAGTCTCTGGAATCTTTTATAGGCCAGAAAACATTACGCTGCGCTCTCCCGCATGCAGGGGAACAAGGGTAATACTCTGAACTCTGTAGTTTAAAACTTACCAACAGGTAGGTGAAAAGGGACAGCGGGGGAAGAATTTTTTATAAGGTGGAAATCCAATAATTACACATTTATATCCCTAACATGTCATATATTTTAAAATGAATATGCATTCTTCACTCACTCAATCGCATTCAGTGTACTCTGTGTTAACTTATCAGGGTTTTTTGCCCTTGGATCCAAAGAAAAAAATAACTTCTTCAAAGAATTTTAAATTGGTATTTAACTACCCATCACAGAGACAGATGTGACTTGGCAATACCACTTATCCATAAAACTTTACTATACAGTACGGCGTATCTTACAGATACAAGCAAAGTTCACTTCTAAAACTTGCAGAGTAACATTTGTTCTATTCCAAAATAAAATACTCTCAAAACTTCATTAAAAATAGAGATATTGTTTAAATAATACTGCCGTACAGTGATGTGTAGTGCTATTGAATAACAGAATATAGGATTTACAAAAAACCCTGTAGGGCTTATTTTAAGACTCAGATTTTGGAACTGAAACTCCGAAGGCAATAGGCAAACCAAAAATATGGTCTATAATGAGCACACTAAAGAATGTGCAGCCTAAACTGAAAATATTATCACTATTACTGGTTTGTTTGATGGGTTGCTTTTTGTTTAGGGAGTTTGTACAAGAAGTTCTTTTCTGCAGAGCAGGTGGGACAGGTCACACAGCCTCCAGGGTACTGTAGTTTAGAGCAAGAAAGTTTATATTAAGTTTTCTGGGTTTTGGTGGTCTGGTTTTTTGTTTCCACTCTCCCCTCCCCCCCATAGTTACTCGCCCTATAAAATAACAACCTGTCATCAAACACTCAAAATTTTCTGTTCCAGTATTTTCCAAAATTTACATCACACCTCTCTAAGTGACCTATACACCCAATACACAAAACCTGATTAAGCAGAACGAAGGAACTAGGCAGTGCACTGTGGCCCTGCTCCAAGTGGTGTCAGTCACTTATCAGAAACCAGGTAGGTGTGACTTTTCACTTCTCAACTAGGTCAGACTACGTTAGCGTTAATGCATGTCACATGGCAATAACAGACCATAAGCAGTCTGCACGAAATTTTGATGGCTGACATAAGGACTGTTGATGCAAAAATTCCAGGAGGTACAACATGCTGTTAAGATCATCTAGACAGAGTGCGGATCATCAGATAGTTTTCCTCATCCAAAAACACATCCTGTAGCTGGCTGCTTCTTTAATCGTTAAAACGTGTTCAAAAACTACCTGGTTAACAAGTGTGTGGATAACAGAATTGGAAACTAAGAAATCAGCACGTGCATCAACATAAAATACGCTACTGTGCTTCTAGCTATAGACTTAAATGGGTGTTGATGAAGAAGAAATTACTTATTTTTAAATTGCATTTCTCTATTACACTAGCCTATAATCTGCAACTAAAAATCTTCTAGCAGTATTGACCTAATTTCTCCAACAATTTTTGTAAGGAAGAAGCTTTTATGAAATGACTGTATCATCTACTACCTTTTTGAAGATACAAACTGAGATCATGGCACTATAAGACACTCAACACAGGTTATAACAGACAAACAGTATCTAATTTAACCACCTAAAAGAAAAATCCTGTGTGCACGTGCACATACACACACACACACACCCTCCACTTCTCAGCACAAATGCAGAACTTGAGAACCATCTTGAACTGTTCAGGAACTACACTGCCACCACATAATGGTAAATTGCCATTAAAAGAGAACAGCTCTCTCCAATACACAGGATCATCAGGACCACAAAAGCTATCGCTAAAAGTGAAACGTGGACGAGATGCCTCGGAAAGAGGAAGCTAGTAAGAAAGGACAGGAGAAAAAGCACGCTGTAGAAAGCACATAATCTGTGCTGGTTTTCTTTTTGTGTGTATACTTTCTCTTGCAAATCAGATTTTTTTTCTAAAATAGAATTGACCTGCTAGTAATCCAAAAATTTAACCTCACCTTGGAAAAGTGGAGGAGGACTAGCATGCCTGATACAGTCTAACAGGACTGCTACACATTTCAAATGGTACCAAAAGTAGAGGACACTTAAAGGTCTCAGTGCCCCAAATGACACCCACTAGGTCAATCACTACAGGAACCAAACTGCGCTGTGCTACATGCATACGAAGAACAATTCAAGGGACTGGGTTTGTTCAACCTATAGAACAGAATATGCAAGGGGAATCTAATCACAGTTTTCCAATGCCTAGAGGGTGGTTACAGAAAAAAATGGGAGCACTCCTTTCACAAAGATGCACGGTGACCCAACAACAGGCAACAGGCACAAGTTGCTTCAGGGAAATTCTGTCTGGATACAAGAAAAAAATGCTTTACTGGGACAAAAAAAAATATGCTGGAACAGATTGGCTGGAGAAGCAGTGGAATCTCTCACTGAAAGTTTTCATGATCTGGCCTAACAAGGCTCTGGATAACCTAATACAGGGCCCAGCTTCCACAACAGAAGGTTAGACCAGAGTACCTCCAACCCAGACTTCTCTGTAATTCTGTAATATTCCATGAACGTGCAGAACAAAACAGACCCCTAAACTCTGTTTTGAGCCTGCCCAAAATTTTAGGAATTATAATTCTTCAGAAAACAAATACATCTATTTGTGAAATATCCTCCACAGCTCCTTTTCCTGTTCAGAAACGTTGCGTGGGACAGCAAGCATTTGCTGAGTTGAATTC
The DNA here is from genome assembly GCA_003993805.1 of Himantopus leucocephalus. Taxonomy (NCBI): domain Eukaryota; kingdom Metazoa; phylum Chordata; class Aves; order Charadriiformes; family Recurvirostridae; genus Himantopus; species Himantopus leucocephalus. The sequence goes on along the minus strand of RSEF01000003.1, from coordinate 50,336,940 downwards.
ATTTTTTCAATGTAATTAGCAAGACAGTATACACCATCAAAACAGTCTGTAACAAACACACTGTCTTCCAGGAAGAAAGTGTCATTTTTACTTAATTCAAAGTCCACAAGAAGAACACAAAATATAAGCGCAAAAAAATAGCCCCAGTCTCTGGGAAAAATGCATATATTGTGCTTTACAATACAGTATGCTATACTGTATTTTACTATAACTATGACTGTTAAGATTGAAAGCGTAGGTCCTGTGCTTTTGGATACAAGGGCATCCAAAATCCTAGTATACCAAGGAAAGAAAAATGCAGGGAGTAAGGCTGGGGGGAGGCAGGGGAAGTGCCTGAAATTTATTTGGGACCATGAAGTAACTTATAATTGATTTTGGAGTAGCAGGTAACTGGAATGTGAAATCATAAGCGGCCCAAGACCTTATTTAACTGTTTACCCTTAAAGACCACCTGATAAAACCCTGATCTGGTTATGCTTGCCAGGGAGCGGGGAGATGACTTCAGACTATTTTGGTGTGCCCTGGACTGGACTGAAAAACGCCATTGATCTAAACAGCCTTCATTGTATCAGATAACCACCAGAAAAGAAATCCTCATACAACATTCTCAACCAATGACAGGACTGACAATCTTGGGTCACTACCAACAGAAAATATCAGATATTTATATAAAATAATATTCCGGGAAAGATGATTTTTTTCTTTTTTTTTCTTCTTAATCAATTTTCACTATGTGTCTACTGCATGTTGGCAGAGGTCTTACATTTACAAAGAAAAAAGGATCAAATCAAAGAAAAAAGAAATATACAGACCCTTAAAACTGGTTATGCTGCCTAAGAAACCCAAATAGAGGAAAATGTGCTGGACAACGTTATATAGCTTATAATGCAAATGGAACAAATACTGTTTACCTTCGCTGGCTGATAATTCTTTAATCACCCATTTTGATTCCTGGAAGTCTAAATCAGGGAGGTATATATGACCAGTTGTTTACTACACAAAAAACGGATCTCCATATGAAACACAAGACTATTTATTATACATTGTCATTTCTTAAACTAATCCTCTTTAAACTGACAACTTTATCATAATGAAATGATAAAGTAATTACAAATAGGAAATAAAAAAATCCAACAGTTGAAGCAAACCTGTTTAATACTCAAAAGAGATGGCTCCCCAGCAGGTCGTTGTTCCAACCTTAGCTTGAGACATTCATGGATAACATTGAGCAGGACTCGGCAGAGGACCAAGAATGCAGGTTCAAAAGATGGTAAATCCATGGATTTCAGCTCCTCCCACAATACAGTGCTGCATTTTTGCTCACAACAAGGTGGGGAATTTAATAACGGCACATAATCTGAACACAACATGGGATCTGGAAATTCTGAAAACTGTAACAAGAAATAGGTATCATGAAAAGGATCCTTAAATACTTTAGGATTTAGCATTTGTTTAAAGTAGCATGCACAAAAGTCTATTTTTAAAGGGTAAGCATCTATTAACTGGCAAATCAACTACAGTTTTGATTTCTATTTTATTTTAAAGCTAACTTTTTTATTTTTTCTTATTTGAGGATCACCAGGCTGAGGAAAATAATTATGGACCCTTGGAAGTGAACAAAACAATCTCTCACTTTATATTTCAGTTTTAAAATGATTAAAGCATCCATTAAAGTTGGAAATCACCTCAACACAGGAAAAAACTGCTGTTTGAGGTTACGATGAACATACAACATAATACATAGGAACATATATTCAGGTCATTACAAGATACAATACTTGACAATTTCAAACTATATTAAAAAATAAATAAATCAAAAGGTCTTACACTAATGACTATATCTAAAGAAACACTCGGCTATGTCAGGTGAGTAACCTTATTCTTTTTCAAATACATAGTGCATATATTATATAAAAATCCACATTGTAAAGTAATGCAATATTCAAGAAAGTGTCAATAGCTAAATTGAACAAAACTATTGAAAAATAGCTTCATGAACTTTGGTAGATGTTAAGAAATTGAAACTGAAATTTAAAAAGGAAGATGAAATATACAGAGACAAAGCTGGGTTTTTCAATTATTAAACTTATTTTTCATGTCAATGAAAATGACATTTAAATGAAATGACATTTCTAATCAGAGAAAATAATTGAAACTATCTGAAATAGACATCCTAGATATCTAAACTATATACCTTGTGATAACATTCTAAGCAAAGTTGTACATGAAGGCACTCTGGGGTTTTATTTAGGAAGAAAATTTGGATTGCAATATGTGTGCAGCTCTTAAAGATAACAACACACTGTATATCACCTAAGGCTAAGATTTGTTTCAGATTGTTTTATTCTAATTCGCATTTCACAGCTGCTGACTATGTCACCTGAATATTCTTCATTCATATATTACACATATCTAGCGTTTTTTAGGTTTTTCTTCAGAGCCAAATTTAAATAACATCACTTCAAAGGAGAGGAAAACATTACCAGAAATTAGATCAAATAATAAAAGTGCTGCCTAGAAAGGTTAAAAAAAAAAATAAGCCACTTCTAAGCTTATTATCCAGCAGAAAATAAAAAAATAAAAAAATAACAAAATACCTTTACACCTACACACACATTTTTGACATTTGTGCCTACAGTGTTGTACAAGCTCTGCTTTCTCAGAAGAGCCACACAAAATTACAGCTACTGACAGTTTTCTTAGTGCTTTGATTTTTTAATATTGTGATGTTTCTCAACAGTCATGGGGGATGGAATGGCATATTCATTACTGTATAACATTGGCACAAACCATATTATGCTCTGCAGACTCTTAAGTGGTTTATCAAACCACTAGTTTATTATGCAGAGATAGCAAACATGCAGGAGTGGGGATCTCCTTTATACATAGTTTAGTTGACGTTTCATCACTAGTTGATCTACAGTATAAGAACTTATCTTCTTAGATGGTATATTAATGTCTTCTTTTTACTAACTCTCTTTTAAAGTATAGCACCAGAGCTAAAGGCTTTTATACAAGAAGTTTTCATTAATAACAGACCATGAAAATACTACACTTCAACAGTACAACAACATATTTAAGAAATACAATCCTCATTGTGACACAAGTATAGTGTTGGAAAATTTAGTTCTTATAAAAATATTAAAGAACTAGTCTATGAGCAAAAATGACAGAATGGAATTGAATAAACGTATAATTTCATTTTCTAACATTAAGGATAACAGCACATGACATTAGGGCTTAGTATTAGACACCTAAACTTCTATGGTTCAATCTAACTAATCTTAATCTTCAGTAGGCCCAATCTGGTATGTTTCAAGTGACTACCAAATACTTCTTAAAAAACCCCCAAGAAAACAAAGTCCAAGCCATTTATTGACATCATACATAAAATCCATACTCAAAACTGCAGCCAGTTGAATAAACACCAAGCAGGGTACACGGGCTTAAATACTGTTCTACTAAAATAATATCTCTGATTTTCTAAACTAAAATCAGAAATATTAGCTATTTTCTTTAAGAATCAAATCATACAACTTCTACACAAAACAGACTCCATAGTGCCTAGAGCCTTGCTGAAGTATCAGACCCTATGACAAATGAAATTTATACTTTAAACTAAACCCAGCTGTCTGTATAAATGTATAAACATTTACATATATTGAAGATGAAATGAGCATTAAAATGGATACAGTGGAAGAAACCAAAAAGCATGTTTTAGGTGAAAGACAGTGTTTAGGTAACAATGAAAATGAAAGTATGTCCAGAGATTTTAAAAATGTATGTACACACATAAACACAGAGCCAAGATACAAATATAACAGAAGTAACAAAGATTAACAAAACACTAACAGCTCTGGCTGCACACAAATATCAAAATGAACTGCACTAAAAAAAACCAAGACACTACATTCAAAGTACTGTCAGATGCAAAGAGCAAGCAATTCAAATACCGCGTCTTCTATTTTAGTCTGATGTCATCATCAGACTAGTAGGTACCACACTTCTGAAAAACAGTATTTTCTTTTTGTGACAGCATTCTTTTAATTTTGGGGCAGGAAAGAAGTTTACAATTTTAGAACATACACCTTTACTCATAAAGTTATTTCTTAAAAGGACAACATTCCAAAGAAAATGTAATAACTACTGAAAATGAACATTCAAAGAAGTTGCAAGGGTAGAGAAGGAGGAAGAAAAGATTAACCTTACATCTTATACAAGTCATCCAATGCTAAATTACCAAAAAGTTTAATTCTGTGAAGCTGCAGCAAAGACTCTAGCTACTAGAGTTTCATTAACTTGTTTTAAGAACCCTTAAGAAGTCAAAACATTTGAGGTATTTAGCAATTTCAAAAATACATTCAAAGTAGTTTTCAATACCCCCAAATTATGTTTTATTTCCTTGGGTTTTTTAAAGGTATTTCTACCTACATATTAAACATACATATATATGGTTTGGGGGTACTTTTGGTTACTGTAACAGATCCCTGCAAGTTTTGCTTAGGAACGTGACTTTTAGAAATTCTCAAAGATTCTCTAAATTCAAAACTTCCTAGAACACAAGTTGAAACCAATTAGAGAATAAGTAAAAATTTAACTAATAGCTTCATTTTTTACAGTAATATCTACATTAGCAACAGTACGAATACAAACTTTCTCAAAATCAAGTAACTTCATAAACATAAGTTTATTCATCCTAAAAAAATAACCTCCAAGGGAGATAAACAACTCTTGTTCCTTGGGAAAATGTGACAGTCACCACTAAGAGATCAGCAACGTGTCAAAGACCACATGTGGTATCCATATTAGAACAGGTATGTTGGCTAAGAAACATCTTCATCCAGAATCCATGGTTACGCCCCACACACAGTGCCACTTTATCGAGGAGGGCAAGTAATCCCTACCACTAGTTCTGCCTAATATAAAAATGTCTGTAAGTTAGGTAACAGTTTATATTAAGAAACTATATTCTGCCTTGAAAGAATCAGTGGCCACAACTTACCATATGAAAGTTCAGCTACTGTCCTTCATTTACCGCTTATTTCATAATTTTTTTATTAACTCACAATCATTCTTAATTAAGAATATAAAATGACCCAAAGAAAAAAAATTAGACTAAGAGCCAGCTGAAGAATGCAACATGCTAACATGACTTGCTTTCGTAGATTACAAGGTAGAGAGTCCATTCACTTATTCGATCTGGCCTCAAGCATAACATGCCACCAAAGTACTTCATTCATTTAGATGAGGAAAACCCCAAAACAGTAGTGATGTTTTCATAAAGGATGTCTTGCAGAGAGATATCCAGTCTTGAAACGGAAAATGACCACTTCCATCACTAATTTTTCTTCCGGTTCAACTTCTGTGCGTAATTTTCCATTGTAATTTTCTGATTTATGGCTTTAGACATCAGAAAATGTAATGAGCAAAGAAGTTGTTATAAAAATGTCACTTCAATTACAAACAAGACAGAGAACTAGCTTGTGCTTCACACAAATTCTAATTCAGGGCAAACGACAAATTCATTTCAGCAGAAGCAGAACTGGGCTCTTAATCATAACATACACTATCTTTCAAAAACCAACAAAGCAATCAAAACCTTCATAAGAACCCAACTCCTCCGGTTTCAGTTAGAAATAACACAGCAGGGGAGGTACTCCTGTTAACCATTCACAGTAGCAGCAACCTATGCAACCTACCTCCAGCTGGTGATCACTCCTTACCAACGCCATACGGGCCCTTTGCAATGAACCATGCATTAGCTTGTGCAGTCTTAAAATCAGTTTCCTCAACCCCATTTGCTTCAGTGCTTTATCTACAAACGGCCTGTAAATAGAGGTTAAACAGTGTTGGCTGCACCTTGCCTCAGCACTGCATTCTGGAATAACCCAAGAGGCAGAGTCATCCTCAGATTCAAGCCTATCAAGCCTCCTTGAAAAATGGTCCTGAAAGTCAAAATTTGGCTTATTAGTAAAATTGTTCTTGATGGCTTGTCTAAGTTCATCAACATTCTCCTCAGAGATTTGTTCTTCACCATCACTCTCCTCTGTGCATGTTCCTGAGGATTCTTTTACTTCTGTTTCCCTATCAACTTCTTCATCCTCTGGATCATTGTCCTTAGATGGTCGAGGAGAAGGAATTTCAAACACTGGCCAGCCAATGTCAGAAAGATTTTTGATGCCCAATACAGTTCCCATAATCCTTAGTTTTTGATTTAAGTCTTTTGTAATATTTAACCATAGACAGAGTGCCTGCACCCTGTCTTGGAAGTCCTTTGCAGCATACTTTTCATAGTCCTTTTGAAGAGCCTGCAGAGATGGATAAAGTGCTTCTATATACTCTAGCAGCTCCATTATCCGCTTTACTTGCTCAAATGAGACCCGCTGGCGATGGAGATGTTCATGGTAACTTGAGTAACCCAAAGCACTAGTTCCATGTGTTGATTTGCAAACTCCTTCTCCTGAAGTACCATTGAGACTGGCTCCATTTTTTACATAGGAGAAGCTTCCATAGTTCACTTTGAAGGTGAGGATTTCATTGATGATATCAGGGATAGCTTGACGGGCTGCATAGAGATAGAGGTCTTGGTCATTAATGCTCCGGCCAGCATGCCAAGCTTGCAGCTCCAGCCAGATCAGTTCATTGGATCGGTTCAGCCAGACAGAAGAGGTGTTTTCCTGTCCTCTTTGCTCCCTGTCCTTTTTCTTTGAGACTGAGGTAAGTTTTAACAAAAGCCGCAGGGTTTCAAAGAATTTTAAGCGATCTGCTGGGCAATCAGTCCTTGAAGTCTGGCGTGCAGTTCTGGGTATTGGCATGGGCACAGAGACTGGAAGCTTAGCATTGCTACAGCCAAGGCTGAGGTAAGGCTTATTGAGATCAACATTTGGAATTGTTTTTTTTGGCAGAGACCCACCAACCGAGTCTAACATAAATGAGCACTGCACATTTTTCTTGTGATCTCGTTCTGTTGTCCTTAGGGTGTCTCGGATCTTTTTTCCTTGCTTATAGCTGTGCTCCTCCACATTCTCAACAGTTTTCCCATTGTCTTTATGCACGGACTGAGTTGGCACACTCATTTTTTCTGTAAGAAAAAAAAAGAAAAAGAAGGAATGTGACTGCAGCAACAAGAAAAAGCATAGTTCAATCCAGTTCCTGATCACATTTTTTGGTTAAGCATAAAACATTGTTTAATAGCAATAAAACAAAATAGGCATCCCAGCTTGTATCAGGAATAGTGTGGCCAGCAGGACTAGGGAAGTCATTATCCCCCTGTACTCGGCACTGGTGAGGCCACACCACGAGTACTGCGTTCAGTTTTGGGCCCCTCACTACAAGAAAGAC
>RSEF01000003.1:50296326-50319640 GCA_003993805.1 Himantopus leucocephalus | reverse complement strand
AAAAAAAAAAAAAAAACCAAAAAAAACCCGGCAAATTTGCACGGCTTCAGCAGCCAGGGACGGAAGAAAAATGCGATTACTGAGGGGAAGATGGTTTACCTCAGGAGGTGCCGGCTCCCTGCAGCCACACTCGCGTGATGGCCAGCGGCTGCTGGGGTTGGGGCTACCACAGCCTTCTCTGAGGAGATCGAAGGCATGAAAGGCCCTCAGGGTCCCCTTGAGAAGAGAGGGTACATGGAGGAATGAGCAGGGGTGNCGGGCATCCTTTATTCTGCTGCTCACGGAGCAAGTTGTTTCATGTTATAAACTCGGCCTTTCTAAAGCCCCCAGCAGCACTGGTTATCGGCCTTGAATGGAGAACTGGAGCCACGTTATCCATTTGGAAATACAGAGAGGAAAAATGTAATTTCCTGAGCTATAGCTTGGCTGGAATACCAACGTTAACGCCCTTCAAAGGCAGAAAAGTGCCATGAGTTAGTTGTTTCAATTGGTGAAGGAGAGTCTCATCTTTAGTTTTATAGGACTGGCAGCAGGGCGGCAAACCCTGGCATCAGTAATGTGTATACAAACAGTATGTGTTATTTCTGAAGAGTGAAGTTTGAACTTGGACCGGCACCAGCGCTAGGTTCTGCTCCATGCACAGTTCCTTCATTAAATTAACTGTACAAGAAATTTACACAGGTTTCTAGCCTGATACTAAAGTTCAGTTGTAAAGTCACTGTTCATGATATAAAGCCGTCCATCTATCTGTCCAAGTTTAAGAAAAGAAGTTTCTACAAATTGATTTTAACAGGCCTTTTGAAATAAGAGATTTTTCTTAAAGCTGAAATGCAAAAGATGCTTCTACTATACATTTACCATCTTAATAAATAAATGCATTAAAATGTGGGACCAGATGAATAACATTATCCAGGAAGCCAGTTCCCTGTTTTCTGTAGGTCAAGAAAAATACCTGGATCATCATGACCCTGATGGTCACAACATTTAAACATCAGGAAATTCAGCATTTACATGCAGAGTTACTACTTAAGATTACTTCATATAATGGAAAAAATCAGTATTTAGCATGTTAAGTATTTTTGGTCAAATAGTTGAGCCCAAAACCAAAAAGCAGGTCTAAAGGCAGGTACAAACAATGCTGTTCTACTAATCTGTCATTGTGAACTAAACCTAGAAACTATAGATGAAGAAAGTCAACATTAGAAGTTCTGAAGTAAATCACTTGTCACCTCCATAAAAACATAAAATCTCTAAATCTATAGCAAAGCTGCTTTTTTCACAGTGTGCACTTTTTAAAGTATGATTGCAAATAACAAATGGCTCAATGTCACTGATGAAATAAATGCATAGCAATGGCTTTTAGCATTCTTCTCAGCTATGTTATGGATCATCATCTGACACCGTCTCTTCAGCTACTTGCAGGGCAGAGAAGTCCTTATGTTTAGCAATCACAGCAAAATTTTTCAGCTTCTTTGCTTCTTCAATCAAAACAATCAGTGTAGTGGTATGTTAGAAGCCCGGAGTTTTCATTAACTAGGAAAAAAAAAATCTGGTAGTGCCTTTTGCCACAGATGTGATGGCACGATGGTGTGGATGCCAGACATCCCAGGGGCCCTTGGCAAAGGTGGAAATGGGGACTGTCCACTGCCACTACTTTCTGTAAATATTAAGATGATTTACTGAAGTAAACTGGGGTTCACTGCAGCCTCGCAAACAAGGAGGTCCAGAATAAACTTCCCTGCGTGCCTCTTCCCCATTCTCTTTAGGGCAACCCAGTGTATTGGGTTGCATCACATTCTTGTGGTATACCATAGAGAATATGCTAAAACTACAGATAACTGGCCAAGCAAAGCAAGGCTGTAAGTTTGATTGAGTGGCAGTTCTCTGTCTGCATGAGGCCATTATGAGCAACATAGCTCCTGGCATCAGGGAGAAAATTGTAATAGGAGAGGTTTATGAATGGCCTACAGAGAACTCAGAAGGAAAGGGAAAGAGATGCAGGAATATACAGATCTGATAGTACAGGAAACAGCAGGTGTCATAAGACTGTCAGAGCCCATATAGAGATAATATTTAGCAAAGACAAAATTTAAAGATGTTACAGAGGTCTTACAAAAATTGATATGCACAAAATTCTTGTAATTATTTTTGTCTTCTTTTAAGGAATGTGTTTTTATTTCAAAGACTCCCTGACTGCCAGTTTGTGAGTCTAAACATATCAACAGAGCACAGGTGCATGGAAACTGATAAATGAAATTGTTCACTCTAGTTCCACTACTGGAACAAAAGAAGGCACAAAATTAAAACAGACATCACAATAAATGATGTCTTAATCTGTCAGAAAATTGAGTTAAAATATTAGTAATATTAATGGATTTTATTGCCTGATGTTGCAAAATCATGACCCCAAAATTCTAGGTTAAAAAGAAAACAGGCAACTGTCAAAATAGACAAACTTTTTCCAGTTTAACTTCTGTTTTCCGAAGTTTTAGGATGNTAACTTCTGTTTTCTGAAGTTTTAGGATAAATTTTCTTCTTTTTCTCACCAGCCATGTGGGTTTATATTTTTAGCAGAAACTGCGATTGCTTAGGAATTGCTTTTTATTCCAGCAGCATGCCCTTTTATTACACTAGCAGTCCCAGAACTTGCAATAAAAATTTAAGAGATGGCAATAGCATCCTAGTAACAAAAATAGGTCTTTCAAATAGCTTTTTAATTTCTATTGCAACTACCCTTTACATTTATATCTATTGTTGGGGCATAAATTCTGTTATTCCTTTCTCCTCATTTCATCCCAAGTCTCAGACAGGATTGTACATGCAGCTGTGCTTTTGTCACTTATGAGTTCTACAGCTCTCTTCTATATCCAGAAAATACTAATGAAGAAAAAGAAAGATTGGGTCCATGTAGGTAATTAAATATGTTATAAGAATATCTTTCAAAATTNAAGAATATATTTCAAAATTTTTCTCCCAGTACCTGTCACAAGGCCAAATTTTTATTTCACATGATGAATGTTATGCAGAATAAGGCACAACTTGTTCTTTTTTTTTAACCAGTTAATGAAATGTAGTAATCAGATGGTTCTTGACTGTGAACTACATGCAAAAATGAAATTCTCAACAAAAACACCTTTGTAGATTTAGTTTTTCCTTCCAAAAAACTATTTATTTTAATTTCACTAAAAGCTGTTTAAAAGTAAGAGCAAAGTTAATTAGACGTAGTCCCACTTTCAGCAATAGACACTGGAAAGCAGCAGCCTGTTAGATATAGTTAGTCTAGATCTAGTTAAATGTACTGAAGACAGAATTTTCATTTTTTCTTGGTCTCAGATTAGGAATGCTCTTCTGCAATGTGATGTAGAGTAAAACATGAACAATACCTGCATTTAATATCTAGAAGACAATCTGACGCCATTTCTTTCTTAGGCAGATATTGCAGCTAGCTACTCCAGAGTCAAAATAAAATACCAAGACATATTTCTACCTGGAAATACGCAGTTTCTTCCATCTACAGTTTTGTTGCTTTCACAGAAGACCGGGTTGGGGGGTTTTTTTTGAGAGAAACCGAACTCCGTTTTCAATGTCCTATAACTTGAGCTTTGCTGCAACCGATTTGAAGTGTGAACCTCTGAAAGAAATTAAGGAGTCGTGCTGTATATACCCCTGTTCAATCATCCGTTACTGCTGTGATTCATTCACTTCAGAAGCTCGCATGATAGCTGCCAGAGCTTGTTCAGCAGCGTGGTTTAACATCCATGCTGTAACAGGAGCCAGCTAGCTTGACGGAGGTAAGAGTATTTCTGTCTAAACACTGTCATCTCACATGCTGCATGTCAGATCCCATAGGGCTTGATATCATTAACTCATGACTATTAAAGGAGTATTCGTTAGTAAGAGTAGCATGAGGTCAGAAGCATTCCGGGGATAATTGTCTTATCACTTCAACTGAGTATTATTTTTTTTGGTACTTCCTGTCCTAAAAAGCAACTGTATGTAACACTGCCTCTGCCATTATTAAAATGGCACAACCCACATACGAGAAGTGTAAAGCTCAGTTGTGCTTAAAGCAGTATGCTTTTACTGTGTAAAGCTTGTCTTTGTGCCTAGTGTCTGTAAAGCTGAGCACAGCTAAAATTGCTGGCTGGTATTCAGAGGTACCTAGACACTGGACATCGAAATGATTGTCCTTAGATATAAAGAGACCGAAAATGTTTCTGAGTCAACACATGTATTGTAACAGTCTGTTACAACAGACAGTAGCTTATGCCTCCCCAAGAACTGACTTTGGACCTATGCAAATAAGCTGCACTGAATTTAGTGCTGCTTGAACTTGATTATCAACAACATCGTAAGCTTGCTTAAAGTTAGCTTGGCTCCTGCTAAATCACACTATAATTCTTTCCCCAACTGTGTAATAGACATAATCAGTGACCAGCTGTGGGACATTTATAAACAAAAGCAAGATCATTGCAGTGTTTGTTTGCGTTTGCGTTCAATACAGTAATTTCGTGTTCAAAGAAGCTCCACTGAAGAATTGGGGCCCATCCTCTGAAACTGTGTTTGTAGAGCCAGAGCATGTCCATCTCTTTTCTGTGTGTGCCTGACAGTGCAATTTAGTGCATCGCTGTGTGCAACTCTCCATGTTTTCAAGCATCTTGCAAGTTTGAACACTTGCTTATATTAAAAATTTTAAAGTGATGCTATTTATTTTCATCAGCCCAGAAAGCAAAAAAACGTTCCAGACTCTATCTTTTAAAATATCTGGTTGTGCATCTGAGATTCTTTCTATATCTGCCTTACAGCAGCTGCGTTATCCCAGCAGAAAACAGCTGTGAGATCTATATCAAACTTCCCTGCCTAGGGATATCTTCTACAGCCCCTGTCCACCTCTTCTCCTTCTAACAGCTCTTTCTGTAAAGTGTGAATGCTGACAGAATCTTGCAGTCCCTTACCGCAGCAGTTCCTGGCTGTTGCATCAGCTGTATGGAGTTATAAGCAGCCATGAGAAAATGTTAATCTTCATTTAATATTAATCCCTGCAAACATTTATATACACATCAGTTCACTTACATAATAGGGATGCTGAAATCAATGGGACAACCCTGGGAGAACAGTTACTCATATATTTAAATGTTTGAACGATCCATTTCCGCCTTCTACTCTGAATCATCTGGAATAATTTAGCACCCACAACTTCGCAAGGTGAGTTTCCTGATGCGCTCCTGTTGATGGCTTGGTTCTGGTGAACAGCAACAAGAAATAAGATATTCTCCACTTGTTGCAATGCCCCCCTAACTACAGGATAGCAAGATAGTACCTCATTCTGCAACTCCCAGTTGCCTCCAGTTCTGCAGTGTTTCAGATTTTATCTTAAACCTTGATTACTGCCCACTTCATTACTTTTAAAAAGCTGTTACCTCATTCTGAACATAACTATTTTCATCCTTCTACATACTTGCACAGTTCCTACAGTATAAAGCACTCTGAAGAGATAATCGCCTGCCACTTGACATTATTTCAGTGCATTCGGAGTTTTTTATTCTCATTTGAGTCTTACTGGCTCCAATCATTATTTCTATAATTGTTTTGCATTTCCTCTTCTTCACAGGTACAGATACTTATTTTAAGACACGTCCATGCTAGGAAACATAGCACACAGCACTTGAAATAACTGTTGAATGCTGTGACCTAATCTGCTTTCCTGGCAGCAGCAGTGTCTCCAGCTACAGCCAGCTGAGGAATCCAGTTTATGACCCTTGTATTAGGGAGCTGAGATCGTGTGACATTCTCTGTCGAGCAGCTACAGAAGAGGTAGCCTCCACGCATTTAGCACCTCTGTGAGGCAGTTCAGAAGGAGTCATGGATGGTAATTATGAATGACACTACTTCTGAAACCTTCCTAGACAAAAATAATGGAGAACCATATAGGACAGCGCTGGAATCTCTGGAAGAGCTATGAAAAGCTGGACGGCAAAGCTTAACAGCTCCTTACCCCATTTTTCCTTCTTTTCTCTTCCTTCTCCAGAGACCTTTAACCAAGCAAAACTTGTATATTCTATAGGATTTTAAAGCGTCTTTTTTCCCTATCCATTTTGTATGATGGAGTTCACACATCCTTCTGTGAAGAATCAGAGCACCACAGATCTGCGGGTATCACACAGCATTTGGCTGCCCTACTTACTACCTTCCACTGAGATGAGAGATCCCCAGGATCTCCAGGTGCATTATAAATACATAGTGGCTCATGTCCAGGTGATAAATTGTAAGGCAGTGTATTATGTCTGTTGGTTTGCTTGACTAAGACAGGTTTCTGAGCCCTTTTTCTCTGACGTTTTCTCTTGCCAGCTTAAGCATCTCTGCTCATCTCAGCCAGGAGACTCTAAAGTTGTTTAGGGAGTCTTGTGTCTGTTTGGGACTGAGGAGACCAAGTAGCAGCTAAGGTGGATGATCTAACCATTCCTGTGATCCTAGAAGCATAGGAGGATGGATTAAATAAAAGAAAATGAATAATCCCAGTGATCTCAGCTGTGTTTTTTGTAAGATCCATAACATATACAGGCTCCCTCTAAGAGTTTCAGAATTTATTCAGCATGGCCTTCATGCATTTGTGAGTAAAAAATGATGCTGTATCAAACATATTTGTACTCACCGCCTTTCTGAAACCTGCCTTCCCATACTCTATGGTTTGACCACTCCTAAGGGTGGATATAGATTCAAATAACATGGGTCAGAATCAAAAGCAACACCAAGCTGACTGTCTGCACCATGACCAAAGTTACTGAAGCATCATGTACTTCTGACTTCAGAATTCCCATATTTTCTTCTTTAAGTTCACAACTGTAATATTTCAGCACTGGCATGTATGTCTTTTGAATTAGATTCCATATTAGCCAAAACAAAAAACTCAATCATTTAACCAGGTACTGAACAGAGATGAAGTATTAACATTTACCATGAAATTCAAGAGATAAAATTATTTCAGAACAAATGTTTTTGGTACAAAGACAGGAAATCAGATTGTTGAGGGTTTGTTTTTTTTTTTTTTTCTGTGGCTGCAGAATCTTCTTACGGAGCTCTACAGAAGTTTATAGTTGCAATGAACACAAATCTTACCCCAGTTACACCTTTATTCTAACATCCTCCTTCCTCTCCCCCCTTTGCCTGAATAATGCTGCTTGCATCCACCACAGTTGCAGAGGCTGCACAGAACCGGCAGAACTACCTCCAGAGATGACTTGAAGGTTTCGCCTTTGCCATTGGACACCCTGTGGAGTTTTATATAACCTTGGTAATCCTGTTATCCCACACATGGCGTAACAGTTCCTCCTTTTTTAGATGTTGATGGGAAAATATGTTACAGATAAATGAAATACAGTCTACTTTTACTATGTTGGCTAACGTGATTTAGATTTACCCATGTAACCATGGTGTTTTTGAAAAATGAAAATAATTTTTGGGAAAATATGAAAAATATTGTTAGCTTTTATTTTACTGGAAGCATTTTTTATTACCATAGCAATGGCCTGAGTGAAAGTGTGAGAGGCTGCATCATTTTGCTTTTTTTCCTAGGCTCATAATTTTCCCAAAATCTTCACAATGAACCAATAATTTCCAGATTCAGACTCCATCCAAGATAGGGTTTTGTCAAAATTTGGACAAAGTGCATTTAACAATTTGGAATCCCATTCATGTTCTTTCATTCCTAAGAAAAACATTACGGATTGTTTTCCTTAATTTTTTCCTACAAATCAAAATTCTAAAAACGCTAGTGAAGTGGCATTGAAATAGTTCAGGTGAAGAGCATCTGAAAAAAAATCGTTTGCCGATGTAACCATGCATAGATAGGTAATCCATGTGAAAATTCATCTCAGTCTGAGGCCAGTACAGTTAATGCTTTGCAGCCGCTACCATAGTAATGCTCAGGGAAGAGCAGAGTATCAGGGAAATAATTATTTCTAGTGCATCTGCCAAAGGAAAGTTCAGTAGCAGAATCTGAGACAGCAGTGTCTGTTAACAAGCATTAGATGTTTATATTGTTTTGCTTTAAAAGATGAAGATAAAGTTCCTATTATCTTTATGGGTATACAATTAGTCTCATCAATATATGACAATGGTATCACTGATACCATGACTGATTTGCTTGAGATAAAACACAAAGGGATGTCACTGATTTTTAACCAATTAAGATGTTAAAATATTACATAATCCAAACATAACTTGTAACTTTATTCTGTTTTTCTTAGCACTGTGAATGCTTTTGAAAATGCTTTTTTTCAAAGATGGTTGCTATCAGCATCTTTGGATGGATTTCACTATGACTGTGAGGATGCAATGGGCTTTGTTTTTTAAGAGTAGCTATTTAAACTCTAAATTGCACTCTGAAGCCATTCAATTCCAGAGCAGTTGCTCTCAGCTGTGGTGATAATCAGAAATACAAACAAAGGTGTCAAAATTTTGTTAGTTCTTGTTTCTATCCACAGAAAATTGAATGAGGTAGTGAGTTAGTGGAGAACGGGATGATCTTGTTGAAGCGGAGGATCTGTCATTGCCCAGTTCCTCCTCTCTTACAGGCTGAATACTATGGCATGTTTGAGCCCTATTTCTGCTGTTAATCTATAGATAGTCTGAAGTCTGGGAGAGAAACTTTCTTCACCCTTAATCCCAGAAGAGACACCATTCAATTAGCTCTACTGCTTAGCCTAGATGTTAAGACACCAGCATAAAATATACTGTACTTAGCTAAAAGACCCCAGCTTTCTAACGATGCATGGATGTTGGAGCATACAGAGCTAGGAAAAAAATACGTATCTGCAGATTCAGCACCCAGTTTTCAACAAGGTGAGCACACATTATTCTTTCAGTAGTACTGGAGACAGACTGCTGACTAGAGCTTGCTTGTTCACCTGTTGGAAGGGGTAATCTCCAGAGGAACTTTTCCACCCCAACCATTCTGTGATTGGTCTCATAAATACTTTCGAATTACAAGCAATCTCTAATACAGAAAGTTCACTAGGAAATGCAACTATTTAAAAGCATACAGTGCCACAAAACTTTTGGTATTATATATAGTTTTGTCACAAATTGTGGGGTTTTTAAATTATGGATTTTGAATAAGGAACAATTGCAGGTAAGAATTGTTATTCTAAAATACATCATTCACACTGCTCTTACATAACCATTTCTGCATATTAAATTGTAATTTTCTGTCAGAAGAAGGTGCACAAAGACTCTTTATATGGATATAAGGACAGCTTTGTGAGCAAGTCCTTTTTCTCCTCCTTTCCAAAGTTGTGTCATTTCTTACTAATGAAGTTTTACAGCTGGGCTGACCATACCACCTTTTTTTTTTAATTTTATACTTGGACAGGTTAATTGTTTTAAGAAACTTTTAAAGAACAATTAACATTAACAATGACTTTGGTTTTGTACTTCAAGTGATACAAAAACCTGCTTTTAAATTGTATAAATTATAAACCATTGCATTTAACATGTCAAATAAACCAAGCTTGTCATTATTTGGATGTGGTCAGCTTCACTGCTCTGCAAAAAGTGAAAGTGACACCCTTATTCAGTTGTACAAAGTCTCTGATTTCAGCAGTTGTTTTCCCTGTGTGTGGTTTGTCTAACCAAGATATGAATTGACTCTGTGCTATTCCCCATTCATGGCACTGCACCTCAGATGAGCTTTCTGATATTGTTTTAATTATCACACTGCCTGTATTTGAAAATAGTCTGTAAGCACGTTTAGTGTCACAAGTACATAAAATCTATTTATGTTACCAGTATTTTTCAGAGTTACATTTCATGCTACATATTTTACAGCTATTCCATACCTCCTTGTCATATCCACAACAGCCTGCCAACCAGAGTGTGGAGTAAGAGGTTTTAACTGTGAATGGATCTCCCTCCCTGAAGTAACTAGCTCACATAGACTTCAGAAAGGGATGTTTTGCCTGCCTCATCACTTGTCTAAAGAGGATGAGGGCAGAGCTAACAAAATTGCTCTCTGATGTAATGCAGTGAATATGAGTCTCCTAGAAAGCTGCAAGTTGTAGGTGTCACAGTCACAGCTTGTAGTGTTGTCATCACAGGGTCCAGTTTCCTGTGAACTGTAAGGTCAAACGATCTTTATGTGAATTTAAAAGATTTCTGCCTGAGAAAGCAGTAACGAGCAACCAGCCTTTTAAATATGCCATTGAATGCTTTTCCTATTTGATCATCAGCATTTCGGTCCACAGCTCAGTAACTAAAGTGCACTGACATGTTTTCTTCATATTATACTATGTGCAATTTTTAGTGCAAACCAGAAGTGAATCTGTTTACTAGCCTGACATCAACAGAGCCTTATGTTCATGCACAATTATGAAGATTCAATATAAAACAGTTGTGCTCATATTGGTTGTCAGGGTCCTAGAAGCTGATTGTGAAAATGTGGCTGTTTGCATATAAAAATAATCTGAAAGATCTGTTTAAAATGTAGAGTGTCTATATACGGAGCTACATGAAGAATCAGCCAGTTTACCTACATGATGTTACAAAGCAAGTCCGCTAGTTTTTCTAACTGCCTCTTTTTAACATACCTCATCCTTTTTTTTTTTTAATTTTAATTTAGAAATATGACATTGCTGTTGTATAATATGGGGGAGGGGGTAATTAAGAAATATCCTTAGATAAATACAATTACAGCCATGACAGGGCACATCCAGATGGGGTATGTAATGGTAGGTTCTGTTAGTAACTGTAGTTATATACAGCAGATATAGAAAGGATAGATAGCAGAAACAAGAGGATATTGTAGGTACTGCCCCTTCTAGTGTGACTTGACCCTTGTACTAACCCAATTTAAGTATTCATTTAACAACGGTTGACTGCACTGAATTTAGCTGATTTTTTTTTCAAAGTGAGACGTCTTCCTCAAAAATAACTAATTGAGGTTTAATTTATGTCATTTATTACAATGCATTTATGAACCAAGCTTCTCACATCTGTATATTCCTTGATTTTTATTCTTCCACGTGCTTGGATTACACGGCACTTTGTTCCAAAGCATTCTCACTCAGAGCGATCTTCATTTCTGCATGATCTGCCTAGCTGAAAAAGATTTTCATGGTGTATTTATATTGGGAAAAACTGGCAGATCTATAAATATAGCTCCAGCAGTGCTTATGAGCATAACTGAATCTCTTCCCATTGCAGCATAAAACTATAATAAAGTGTGCATATTTTACCAGTATAACTAAATCAACAGTAGAGCTGCTACTGGCATACATCATAAACACCCACCATTAGCTTACTGTGAAAGTCTCGTTTATTGTGCAGACATGTAGGAAAAAAGTTTATTCTTATCAATAAAATAAGACCCGGTTTCAGTGCCAGAAAGATGCACTTCTTTTCGCGAAGGGCAAGGAACTCTCTAAGGAACAGGCTGCACAGTTTAGCTGTTGAATGGTCATCCAGCTGCGTGCTCCCCATCTGCCAAATATATAATCAGAGCAGTACCCAGATTCCTTGTCTACAAACAAAAGCCTGGATGTTCTCCTTAGGGCCACCACCAACCCTTGATATTCAAGGTTCCCATTTCCTCAAAGTGCTAGATAAGGAAAGAAATTTTTCCAAACCCCTAACCCCCATCCAAGTAAGATATTGGATATTAACATTTTTCACTGTAGTTCAAGGTCTTTAAACCAAGCTAGCCTGTTTTGCATTTTCTATGTGAAATGCAAAAGCACAGAGGGATTTGCAATGTTCAGTGTCTCTGAACATCTTTGCAAGCATATGTATTTAATCTGCATTTGGTAGGGCTGAACCTTAAAGAAAACATTTGCAAAGCCAAAGAGCTGCAAATTCAGCTCAGTGACCTGGCGAGAAATCCCTGTGGTTTTGCAGGAGGATGAGGTCACAACAGAAGGGCAGACACATCCCAGGCCAGCTCCATTTTGCTGCGGGCCTCCTTGCTCCTGGTCTGCAGAGTCCTGACCTGCCGTGAGCCTGAAGGGCAATTGCACTTGTCTCCTTGTTTGTCCCTTGCCTGAGTGCTCCATTCCCTTACCTCCACAGGCAGTAGCAGAGTGCATGACCCATACTGACTTGACTTTCAGGTTACTGTGCTATGAGTCATAACCCTGCTACACGCTACACGATATCTGCAAGGGTAGGGGTACAAACAAGGTGACCGGGGAGGTGCTTTGCCTTTTGGTTGGATGTCAACGCTCAGCCACAGGAAGAAAACCCGGGAGAAATTGTTCAGGGACTCTGGTTCTTCCCCCCAAGCTCTCTAGTACAGTTGGAGGAGTATTCAAGTTACACCTGTTTAGGGAAGGTGTAACCTCTGACTTGGGCTGCCTAGCTGGCTCGACAGGCAGGAACGGGTCAGGGTGATGCAAACCCTGCCCATGCCCTTCCCTGTCAGACTATTTGTTCCTGCACAGGTATCAAGCAGACTCTGAAACTTTTAAGCAGGGTGGAGGGTAAAATAGACACACAGCCATCTTTGAGAGCTATGGACAAAAGTAACCTGGCGTTATTACAGCATTTTTACAGAAATACATGTAGTTAATTTATTTAGGCAAAAGGATGCCCCTGTAAGGCAAAACATGGAATTTACGAGAGCAAGCAGCAGATAGAACAGCTATTCGGCGAATGGCTACTAAACCAATAATCAGGTATTATGGTGCTAGGACAAGTTTGTTAATTTTCAGCAAAGACCAGTTGAGACTCTTGCAATAGAAAAGGATGCTAAGAATGCTTTATAGAAGGGAAGCTTGCTCATCTGTACTACTGAAAAGGCCAGNGCTAGGACAAGTTTGTTAATTTTCAGCAAAGACCAGTTGAGACTTTTGCAATAGAAAAGGATGCTAAGAGTGCGTTATAGAAGGGAAGCTTGCTCATCTGTACTACTGAAAAGGCCAATATATTCACTGTGTATGAATTTGGTTTTGAGGTGTTTCCAGGAAAAATACAATAGTGAATAAAGGGTGCCTCATCCACAAAAATATATTTTGAAGTGCTCTTAGAAATGAAACAGTCACCAGTTCTTGTGACATTGATTGCTTAAAAATGGATCATTTCAAGGGAAGGAGGACAATAAACCATTCTTGCAGGAAGTCTCAGTTGCTAGCAGCATTGGCCAAGTTTAAAATTTGCTGAAGAGTTGGAGCTGAGGATGTACTAAATCATATTGGGCTTAAGGTTACGACTGGACAAGCAATACATTATTTTCATTTCACTGGACAAATTTAGATCCTTGTTCTGCTTATGAGCAGCCTATTAACAGCATTCAAAATTGCAAAAGAAAAAAAAANGCAATACATTATTTTCATTTCACTGGACAAAAATTGCAAAAGAAAAAAAAATCCCTCCCAAATGCGTCACAAATTGGAATTACTTGTACAAAACATTCATCAAACAAGTTTAAGCTAATGCCTGTTGCAAGTATTCCTCGGAGTATTTGACATTTGTGCCGTGATATTCGTGTGCCATGTGACTTTCATGATGTATTTATGCTGCATGAGCAAGTGCCTCACTCAGAAGGTTGCTGCTGTTCTGCCGTGGGTTGACTAATGTCACCCCTGTACAGGGAGGCACTGTGCTCCCCTTATATCAAAGCTCTGAAAACAGGGAAAGGTGGGAGATGAATGGTGCCTCAGTCCTCTGCTGGTTTGTCCGTTCATTGGTGACATTCCTGTTTGTGATTAAAGAAATTTCAGCGCCCAGTATGACGTACACTTTGGTAGATAAGCAAAGGAAGTCTCTTGACTGTTCTCAAAGAGCTAACAAGAGGTGAGACCATGATGCAAAAAAATTATTTTACGATGTTTCCCAAGATTTCCACTTGTCTCAGAGCATTAGGAAGAATTTTTAAGTCCCAGCTCCAGGAGCCATGTGAATTAGAGGCAAATATAAACTCAGATTAAATTTCTATCTTCGGTTTTGAAGCAAAATGCTTGAAGACACGTTCCAGAAATATTCTAAAGTTTCACTAAGCATAGCAAACAGACAACAAATAAAAAAGGTCCTACATACTTTGGCCAGCCTTCTCATTCTGGGGACCTGAATCATGACTTCTGAAAGCTTGGGTTAGCAATTCTGTATTTAGCAGTGACCAAAATGTTCAAAAATAGCTTCTCACTATTTGTGCAGCTATTTTTATGCTTGCTAAAAGCCGTGCTAAGCTGCTAAAAAAAGAAACCCAGACCTTGGCAGTTAGCAGGGCATGTCCACAAAGATCAATATGCAACGTTGCCTCTTGAATCTGAAGTTCTCTGTTATTGCCTCTCCACAGTGAGAGAGACTGACAGGAGCTGTTCTGAGGCACTCATCCTCCTCTTCTATCACTCTTCCTTTAAGTATGATGCATAAAGCAACAGTATTCAAATTGATTGAACTTCCAAAAGTGCAGGCTTGCCAGGCAAAAATTTTATTTCCTTTTAAAGGGAAAAACTCTGAGATCTCATAAGATACGTAATTGGAAAACTGTGGAAAGTGTTCCTGATTGAACACAAACAAGCCTTAAATAATTACAGGCATTTCTTGCTCTTGTCTGCCCCAGTCTGATTTATTTCCTCATCTTATCCACTCACGTATGTCTTATCATTTAGACAGTTGGTTCTTTGCGACAGAAACCATCACTTTCCTTTTTGTTTAAGACAACAGGGGATAATCTGGGTGGACTATTTCGCTTGCTATATTGTAAGTGTTAAATAAATAACAATTTTGGTCATTTCCTACTCTCAGTGTTGTGTCCAAAACTATAATAGGAAGCAAATGAAATACTGGAAATCAATTTGTTCAGGCCTCTATCTGGGAGACTTCCTCATTCCGGAATACAGGGTTTGAATGCTGGCATCTGGACTGGTACGGATAAGTTTTCTTCTCTATTGTGTGTGCCTTCTGACGTGTATATGTACTTTAGATGCAAATTAATACTGTTATGTTAAAAATGTGTTCCTCCTGTTCTATGTTGGCAGTCTCAACACCAGCGAACCTCCTTAAAACTCCTCCAGTCCAAACCACAAATATGGGTACTTTAATGTCCAGAATCAGACCATGGCCAACCCTTACTCAGGGAAGCAACCAGCCTCTTCTAACCCTAATGGGGCTTGTGCAAGCGCCAGGCAGTCAGTCAGTCACAGCTGCACCTCCTCAGGGCACCAGCTGGTCCTTCTGTGCTAGCCTAGGAGAGCAGGACAGACCACAGGTGGGTCTGTCATTGTATTGGTCAGTACAAAAAATCCTCTAACTCCAAAGCAGAGAGGAGACTATAAAAAGAGAATGTATACAGCTCTAACCAGAACAGGGATCTCTTGGTGGGCGGGGGGATTCTTTTTCTCTAAAATAAAACAGTGCAAGACACTGACCTGTATGCAAGCCTGTGCCTGCACTGTTGCCTTGACGATACTAGGATGGAAATTGCTCCATGTCTCATTTTTAGTTTGAAGTGACTTATTCTGCCTCAAATTCCTTTATGTCCTTCCTTTCTAAAACTTGTATCATCCTGTCTCTGTGGTGAAAAATCATGTCTTGTATTATTCAAGCTATTTATTGCTATCTGTACTGTTCTTATCTGTACATACCTGTATGAATCTTATGTATACTTTAATGGGACATGTTTGTAAAATATACTAGCATATGCAACTCTAGTAATGAATCTAAAGATTAACAGGTTTAAAACTATGCCAAAGGTGTTTTGGATGACTGTATTTGCCAAATGTAGCTAGCTATGTAATGATGGTTTGATAGCTCCTGCATGGCAGATTCTTGCACAATTTTCAGTAAAGCTTAACTTAACTTTTCATTAAATATGTACAAGAAGGACACGGAAGCATCCCTGATTTTTATCTTGCTAGTGTCCTTCAGGAATCAGCTGTCATTGTTCTGGGTTACACGGGCAACAGGGTCTTAGAACCACTCCATTTTACACCATTAGTGTATCAGTGAGAGGTTAGGATACATTGCCAAGTAATTTATCCAGTTAGTGTTAGAAATTATGAATATGTGTAAGATAAAAAAATATGCAGAGTGAACTATGCAAATAACTATGCGATGTGACCTGCCACAGCAGTCCTTCTGTGTCAGTTCCTCCTTCCTCCCCACCTTCCATCTTCGCTCAGGGACAGCAAGCTGTCTCAGCAGCAAGACACTGAAAAGCAAACAGGCCTGAACCCCACGGGAAACAAAAGGGGTTTTCTGTCCTTCTACAGGTTCTAACTCTGTAGAAGTGAAATTCTGCTCTTCCATCAACATTCATACCAGCTACCTGGGGAACCACCCTTTCAAGACTACCTGCAAAAATAATAGCAAGATTTTTTTCAGTTGAGTTCTTTCAGCCTGTTGCTCATATATATATATATTTATATATACAAATATTGCAAAATAGATAAAAAAATTGCAAAATACTTGGCTGTACTTTTTTGATATTTGCATGTTCTGTAGCTCTGTCATTTTACAAAAAAGACAAAAATGTTTTATTAATGGTAACTGCTATTATGCTACTCAGCTGCCTAATGAAATGCTTTAGAGTGAAATGCAAAACCCACATGCTCTTCCAGAGGATTTAAAAAATGTGATTATAATAACACACAGTCTGTTTGTCAGTCCAACTTCCAACCCTGTACCCAGCAGGAAAAGTCACAGTGAACGTAAGCATGGAAAAAAATATGTAAAAGGTCCCTGCTAGTATTACATTTGTGCATCTGCAGGGACAAGGATGACAGCTAGCCAAGTGCCCCGAACACTCAATTTCTCCTTTCAGAGAAACTGTGTTCACAGTTTTTTCTCTACAAAGACGCCTCTGAGCTTGGATTCTTTCCTATGGTGCTGAATGCCAGCTTGTTCTGCAAGAAAAGGAAGGGATTTAAAAGGACATGAAGCTAAAAGGACTTCTTCTGGGTAGACGGGCAATTATAACAAAAGAAAGTTTGCATTATATAGAGAGGCAGAACTTCTTACTTCATTGCAGTATGTCCACAAGATCATTTTATTTCTGTTAAATAGTTTCCTTTGCCTGTAATGCCCTTCTTGTGTCCTAAGTGACTCCTCTGCCTGTGAAACTAGCTACTAGAATGGCAGGAGAAGACCTTCATAAAAATTGTATGACCCAGCTGGTTTTGGTTTTTTTTCTGAACGAAGACCGTATGACCTGGACAGAGTGGCTGAAAGCGTAGAAGCCTTCTCCGCAGTTCTTGATATTTGTGAAGTGTTTGCACTATTTATTTTCATTGTCTGTGTTAAACCTCTTGGTTCCCTGCCTCTTTGTTCTTCCCTGCTTAGCCCTGGGGAGGAACATCCAGAGGCAGAACCGGCACCTGCAGCGCAGGAGGAATGAAAGGCTTTTCTTGCCCACCAGGGAAAGAAATGGGCTTATCGGTTCGGCTCGTCCACCAGACTGCCCCCGCGCTGGCTGGTCAGAGCAGCCTGGCAGGCTGTGGGAGCTGCACCTCCGCACTCAAGCCAGGAGAAGTTGCACCTTTTTCCATTTCCACCTAAACACATCACACGGCAAGGCCAAGCCGTTTTCCTCAGACCCTCTCGCAAGCCAAATAAAAGCCAGGCTTGCTGTGTGTTTGCTTGTCACTCTCCGGGGAATGATTTACTGCCCGACTCGTTTATGGGCAGCAGCCCTCCCGGGTGGAGGGGCCAGCTGGGGCACCCCAGCCGGACGGACACCTCCTGGGTGGCTGGGCCTGGCATGCACAAGGACGGCTGGGGCAGAAGCTGAGGGACCTGCAGCAGTGGGACAATGGAGTGAAGACTTACAAAAAAGGAGACTGCTCCTTCCCACACTGCTCTGTAGCAGGGGGCTCTGTAGCCAGCAGCAAGACCAGGCGGAGGTGACTTGCTGAGGTGACTCAGAGGCGACCTGTGACGGATCTCACCTCTGACAGCATCTGCTCTTCTGACCAGAGTTATTACGGATGACCAGCTGGGAAGAACAGCCGCTGTGGGGCGTTCCTCAGTGTTGATGGGAGATGTGGGGTTGTCTTTGGGGTTGGGGAGACTTCACCTCCCTTGCCCTTTGGCACTTACCACCCTGCTGTCTGCTTGAGAGTGCCTCTGGCAGCAGGTCTCCCTGGTTGAACCGCACGTGTGGCCTGAGCCAAGCACTCAGGTTTTGTATGTGCAGAGCACTCACAGATCCTCTGCTGGTGTGCAGCAAGAGGTGTGGGAGATCGCAGGAGCCTGCGAGAGAGCGAGCACCCGCAGCAGAGGTGTGGGAAGCAGTCACACCTCTGGCCGTCGGAGGGTGGCCTTATCCCCGTCAGCCTGTTAGTCACACTGCCCCGTACGTCCTGCAGCCGCTGACTGCAGCTGTAGTCATGTCTGCTACCACCGCGAGTCACACCGCTCAGTCTCTTCTGCTGCCTTAGTCATTTCAATCTGCTTTGTCAAGGGAAGTCAGGTGAACTCTTATGATTATGATCTCTTATGATTTACTCTTGCTGGATTAAAAGGTTACCATCCCAGCTGTTTGCTGCTGCTTTGCCGCTCCAGCGCTTTTACTGCACAGCTCTTCTGGTCTGTGAAATTGTAAGGAACGGGAAAGCAAACCAACCCATTAATGGCAGAACGGGTTAATGGTGTGAATAGTCTGGTGGATAATCTGGTCTCAGGGACAGCTGAACCATTTTATCTGGCTGCGATCTAAGCCTGGTTTTATTTGGAAACAGCTGTAATGGCTTAAAACGTTACCGTTTCCTAGCTGTCCCTTGCAGCGTAGTGTTTTTCTGCAGGCGACTACTGCCCATCTGACAGAGCTTCCCTCACCGGTTGCTTGCCTGAGCGCAAGGCAGTCGCCTTTGACTGCGCCACGGCAGATGGAGGCTTTTAAACTCCACCAGGCAACTTTGCCCAGAGGCTGACGCGTAGGGCTCAGATGATGTGCTCAAAAGAGCAGGAGGAGGCTGAGGAGGCTGATCGCTCAGAGCAGACAGCTGAAAGCAAATGGTCAAATGTAGCCAATAAGTATCTTAAAGCACCAAAGCTGTTTGTATCTTGAAGGTTAAGCCGTCCCGTTTGGCACACTAAATTCCAGCCTATCTGAATTTTCTATGTACGTGTAAAAGGAATATTTTAATAACGAATCGAAGTAGTTTTACAAAAGCAAAATGTATGTTGAGTATTTTGTGGATATAGAAAGATTTTTTGTGTTTGCCCTCATATGTCTCTGAAAATTCCAAATTTGCACGTATTGGATGTATAACTCAGAAAACCTGCAGCAGACAATCATATTGGATTCATTTGCCAGCAAAATCCTCTCAAAATACAGAAATTATTTAAGTTCTAATTGCACTGAGATAAACTTGATGGCTTGCTAACTTTATGTAACTCACTCTAATATCGTACAGTAATAATATGTAGGTACTTCAGTCAATTTTTCTAGAACCAGAGGGCACTCTGAAATTTTCAGATGACCCAGTCTGATTGCTTGTTCTCATACGNCAGAAATTATTTAAGTTCTAATTGCACTGAGATAAACTTGATGGTTTGCTAACTTTATGTAAGTAACTCTAATATCGTACAGTAATAATATGTAGGGACTTCAGTCAATTTTTCTAGAACCAGAGGGCACTCTGGAATTTTCAGATGACCCAGTCTGATTGCTTGTTCTCCTCCATAGGAAAAAAAGAAGAGAGAAACAAAATTATTGTCTGACTTCCCCTAAGAAACAGCTCCCAACTTTGGCCTAAAGCACCTCTGGAAATGTACTGCACCATTGGGGCTTCACAGATTAGGAAAGCATGAACAACTAGAAAATCGTATTTCTTGACCACAAAAGGAGAGCTCACTTGCTACTGTAAATACAGAGTTTCTTTTATTTTTAAGTTAAACTCAGTCCTACAGTGATCTGGACAAAATCACAGAGGCTAGGTATTTAAAATACCAGTCCCCGACGCGTTCAGTAGGAACTTGAGACTCACCAGTAACTCGTGTAACATAACTCTGAACAGACAGGCAATACTTTACATTTTTAAAGCTGTTAACAAGGACAAACTCACTACCCAGAAACTGAGGAAGCAGACAGGCATGTGTTGTCACCTTTGTTTTACTCACAGGGAGTGCAAGCACTGCTTTACCCCAAGTGGGTCATCAGGTGCTGGGGTCAAGCGTGCAGGACTCGGGGTGCCACCCCATGGGGGTGCCTGCAGAGGATGGCAGCTGCCCTCTGCCTCCTCCACACCTCCCACTGGAGGTGGAAAAAGGACCACTCTTCAATGAGCGTAAGTGACCAAGGGGTTTGGCCTTGTTCCCTAACCTTGGTCAAGATTTTTTTATTCTTCACACCTCCATTTCACCTCCAAAGCTCTTTCTCCTGGCCTGCTTGGCTGTATAGCACCAAGACCTGTGTCCCAGTCTCTGCCAGGAGAACTCATGGCAATACTAATCACAATGATAGTCACGATTAATAAGAAACAATTCTATTGAATATGGCATCTTGTATAAAAAAACACAAAAAAAGCTACCAAAGCAATCAAAAAACCCAGGCAAGACTGGAACTCAAAGAAAGCAAAACACAATAGCTTATAAAGAAAGCTCCTCTACTTACTGCATATATAATGGTCTCTTCCAGAAATGTGCTGTGCCGAACGTATACTGGAGTCCAGTGTCTTGGGTGGAGTGGCAGTGGGGAAGAAACAAACTGCAGAAGCAGCAGGAACAGATTTAAAGGTCACCAAGCTCATTCACTTTGGAAAACAAGTGAACACTGCGATACTGTGAACAACACTGTGCCTACTGTCTATTACACCACTCCCCGTGACTGTTATCCTACTCCTTTTTCACTGTCATGACAATATGTTTCTCAGTGGAGAACTGTGAAACATCAGATATCGGAGGAAAAAATGCAGAGTAGCAAATTAAATAGCTTGCGTACGTGTCCACGATGGAAGGGCGATGTGCAGGTACTCACACTTCAGGGAGACCATGACTTGCTGCTGGCTCCACATAACAAGTCAGCCCAAGAATGTATGAAGAGCTGGGTATTGAAATGCTTTTTCCTACCCTAATAAAATACATTTAAAACGGGAGCTGTGTGTCTGATTTTCCATCTAGTTGTCTAAAAAATACTATTGTTACCTTTTATGTTCCGCACACTCGTTTTCCTCCAAGGTCCTGTAACTCAGTTCTAAGGCATACACAGCAGATAACAGCAGGCTTGACAGAAAGTGCATAGAGGCTGTCGGAAGTAGTTCCTTGCCCCTGCCTTCAGGTGTTTGGTTAAATAACTCAGTAAGAGAAAGGGAGTCCCTACCCCAGCTCCTCGCAGGGCTGTCGCATGGCAGCTGCGGGCACCGCAGACCAGGAGGGAAACCTGTCAAGATGAGCCGAGGGGTGCGGGAGTCTCTCCAGAGCACTTTCAGATTGAGGTGGGGTTACTGCCTAGGAGGTGCGGGACTCATCATGGGATGCAGGGGAAGAACATCTTACAATTATACAGTACTTATTTTGGGTTGTTTAGGGGAGGAAACAAAGGCAGGCATTGGGAGGTTTTAACATCATTTGGGGAGGAAAAAGTGTGGGAAAACGGAGGGAAAAGGGGATAAAGGGGCTTATAGCATGTAAACAGCTGGGTCTAGCCACAGTCTGCGCCTGGTCAGTGCTGTCTGTCCTGTCTTCTCGTTAAACTCCATTTCTATTTTTCTGGGTGAGGGAGTCTCTATTTTGTGTGCACATGTGTGTTTGGAGGTTCAAGTGCAGCAACTGGAGTGATACCACGGGTGACGGTGGCAAACAGACCAGTGTGTGTATGTTGTGTGTGAGTGTGTATGTCAGTGTGTGGTCACCAGTGAGTACCGAGCCCAAGTAGCCAGTAAGTATGGTAGAGGCTTGGGAGCTAGTTATTAAAGCGGCCATAAACCTCACCCAGTTACTGGAGAGATCAGAGATGCTGAGAGCTGGTTACCGGCAGGACAAGCGGGTCCCATGGTCGTGTGGCTGGCCATGTGTGTATGTGTAAATGTGTAAGTGGTCGTGTGCCTGTTGGGAATATGTGCTCAGCCTCGCTACGGGCTGGACCTGGGAACACCGAGCTGCAGCAGCTTTGTCAGGCTAATGGATTTGGCAACCCCTGACAAAAAGTACGCATATATGTGTTCAAAGTCAGTAAAAGAAAGCTGAATAATATTTCCTATTGATATATTGTTCTGAATCTTCATCTTTCCCTATTATATGCCTCATCATATGCTTCACATTTTCATTTGCTGCAGTTATTGCAATATTTATAGTCAGACCTTTGCAAGCAAGTTTTAAGAATTCATATAGTTTGAGGCCCTCAAATACATGTCCTTTCATTACCGCCCCTTTTTTTTTTCCTAAAATGTGTTTGCACATTAAATAAAATGTTAAGGCACCTTTTCTAATTGATGGGTACTGAGGTCTTCTAGTTCAAATTGGTGTGAAAGCTTGATTTTTGGCCTGCTTCATGCATTTCATAGCATTTTCATAGCTTTTTCTCTCATTGTCTTTTTGTTGCCAATGCCTCAGTCATTGCTTACCTAATTACTTGGTCTTCTTCCACTTTTTATTTCATGTCTGCTCCTCTTTTCTCACCTGGGTTTAATGAAGCAGGAATCTAGCAATACACTTACTAGGGTCAAACTTTTGCACCCTCAAGAGTAGGATGAATTCAAGGCAAAGCTATTCTGAGCAGTTCTTATTTCAATAATCAATTACTCTCCTAGGGAGAGAAAGAAAGAGCCCGTGACTTAGTTATCTGACTCCCAAGCTGCAAGATATGAGTCAGACCTTGAATTTTCTTACCTGTACTCAGACCTTCCTTGTCGTTATTACTCAGTTTGTTGTTGCAGGCTGGTTCAAATTAGCAAGACACCATTCATGTTATCGGAGCGATCCAGCTCTGGAAATAATGGCTACAGTTCTCTGCAATGTTTCTGTGACTTTACAAATGAAAACAGGTGAAAGTCTGTCTCTGGGTATCATGTTTAAATTCTCCATTCCGCAGCTCTCCTCTCTTTCCATCAGCACTGACATTTCAGTCTTGAATCACATCTCCTTTTCCTTTCTGGTCCTTTTAATCATTTCAACAAGAAAGAAAGAAGAAGAGGGAAAAGAGAAGGGACTGGAATCAAGTTTCCGTATAAATTTAGCTTAGTGGAATGGGCAAGGAAATAGCAAAGGAGTTGTGAATTAACTCAGTTAATAACCAAATACCTCCTGCCTATGTGCAGCAATGCGGTTTCTAGGATCTTTATAATTTTGGAACTTGTGCTGTTATACTTTTTTTAAATAAAATGCCATAAGCAGCACTCTTACAGACATCCACAGAACAGCACTTTTTTAAAGAAAATTTGTACAG
>RSEF01000003.1:50282911-50296226 GCA_003993805.1 Himantopus leucocephalus | reverse complement strand
ACTCAAGATGTGGCCTCACCAGTGCCGAGTACAGGGGTAAAATTACTTCCCTGTCAGTCTCTTTCTAACACCTGTTCCCTGTGAAGCACTGGTGCTTATGGATGCTGATACAGCCTGGAATACCAGTACCTCCTCCTCAGACTGACGTGCCAAGGCCAAGACCCTGGAGATGCATCACACATGTTATATTGCTCACAGGCTCGCTCACTCGTCATTGGGACTTTTCCACAGTCATGCTCAGAAGAAGCTACAGAATAAAAAAAGCTACAATGAAGAATTTTAAAACAGTTCTGTAACGCCATCCACAGTGGAATCGGATGAAAAGAGAAAGGAATAAGACATTTTTTTTATCTTCCTTAGGCTTTCACTCTTTATGTTCATTAATAGAAACTACAGTTAAAGAAACAACCTGAACCTTTAGACTCTGTTACATCACCTTGAGCATTTAAACCTGGGACTAATATATCACATTTGACATAACAAAATATTAATTTACCTGGAAAAAATTGTCAGCCTTGTCACATATTTGGATGTGGTCAGATAACATCAGTAAAACTACAATGAACAACTCCCTCCCCCGAAGAAAATCTCTAGGAAAGTTGAAGGGAAAAGAGAGCTAGAGAAGTGGAAGAGTTTATTGCCCAGACCAATTCAATATAACAACAATTTCTAAATTCTTTAAAACATTACAGTTTACACCTTGATTGAGTTCAAACTGATTCCTAGATTATAAATAAAACCAAGTCACTGTCCCCTTGTCAGAAAATATTCCAATTTTGCCCTCACACTGCTCACTCTACTTTCTTGTTATTCCAAATCTCTCTTTTTTAACTTTTTTAAATGGACTGATTTTTGGGTAAGGACCCAAGTAACTCTTTCCAGAGCTGCATATGGTGCTATGGATATTAAATTTACTAGTTCCAGTATGAGACAACTAATAAAGAAATCAAAGGCAAGAGACTGTAAGATTCCCCTGTGCTTGAATTTAAAAATCTAGTATTCAAAGACTGTTTTGAAAAGAGATCAGATCTCAAAGTGAAGCTCCACCACATCAATTCCAGGGAGCAGGTTTTTACAGCTGTGGTATGTGTTGTTTGTATACCACTCCTTATTCTTTTTGCCTGTGAAGCTCTTAGGTCTGGTTGGCAAAATTAATGTGTAAGATCATAATGCATTGCTGTGTAGAGGAACAGATAAGATGGCCAGCATGAAGAATATCACATACCACTGAGGGACTGACCACTCTTCACTATTTTGTATTGCTACATTGTCCAACAGAGCAGGGACCTGGCCTCTAGGTGCTACTGTAGTAAAAATAATACATGAGATGAAGAAGAAATAGACTTTCCATATCCCTGTCAGATATATTTAAAAAAAATAATAAATCTGTCAAAATGCAGGCAAGAAACGGAAGAGCAAAGCAAATGAGATGACTGGCAGGTGTGCCAAGCAGCACTCCCAGTACATTACAGCTGTTACTGATACCCACTGCCAGGGAACCACAGAACAGAAAATCTCTTTCACTGCTGAATTTTTCAGCAAACACTACACCTGCTCAGTGTACTGATTGCTATCCCAAAACAGAAAAAAAGAAGCAAGGAAATCTGCATAAAATATCCAGGACCAAATTCACTTCCTGCCCCAAAAGAAAGGCAAAATATCTAGGTACAAGTTATTTTAAAATCCAGATCAGTATAAAAATTAAGTGAGCAGAGGATGAAAAGGGTTTCAAAGGATGTCATTTCTGGTGCTCCCAACTAACAGGAAAAGTGTACGAGCAGGTTTGAGGCATTAGTTCTGCCACAGAGTGCATGGAAAGACTAGCATGCACATCAAGGAAATCCTCTCCTGTGTTTGAGGAGCCCAGGGAAGGAATACCTCTCTTCATGGCTTCACTGGATATTTCAAATTAACCTAGCAACTCCGAATGCTTAGCTTCACTGATGATAAAAAGCACACAGATTGTTATCTATGAAATCTTACTGATGATTCTCAGCACCAGGTTATCTAAACTTTGGCTGACTATTACAGGTTCCTGATTGTGTCAGCTTCCCTACAGACCTAAATTCAGCTCTAAAGCTACTGCCTACTAGCAGTTTTCTATGGTTGAATTAAAAACATTTTGTAACTATCATAACAAGTTGTAGAAAGGGAGGACAGGAAAGTCTTTAAGGGTAATTACAGCAGCGTGGGATTTCACAGTACTCCCATTTTTTTTCTGGGTCTGTTGTGAAGCACCAAACACCATTTACATCTCCATCAGGATTCCTGCAATACTGTAATAATTACAAAAACAGAGAATGAAGAGTCCAAATGTTAGCCACAGAATGAAGAAGTGCATGGTTTTTTTAAAAGTTCTAAACTAAAACTTTGAATTATTTCCCCCAAGTACTTTTTCACTGCATGTTAAATGCTTTCTATTTACTCTGATCACAAAATTCTCTTTCCTGTATCTCAAAAACCTTAGGTGAAATTAGAAAAATATGACAAAATTGCTATAATTTTCTTCATCCACCAAGAGTCACCCTAGCTCTAGTGCTTTTTAAGGCCTCATGAGATGTAAGTTTGACATTGGATGACTAAGTGCTTTGAATTAAAGCATTTACTGTTGGCTTAATCCTTCGTCCCTAAAAGTCAGGGAGAGCAAGTTAGGTCAGCTCCAAGAACTTGCCAGAAGCCTGCTTAGTCCGTGACAAACAGCAAAAAGGCATCGCTTTGGGGGTTGCGGAAATCAGGAAAGCCTTGTATGATTTCTTTTGTGCTGCTTGCCTGTCAGCATCATCCCCATGGTGTACATCTGCTCTTGAAGTACCAACAGCCCAGGTAACGCAAAATGCATCCTTCCCTCTTTAACACTATTATAGGTCTGGGCTATCAACGTGACGACTTCCAGATACGCTTAAACTGGTCTATAAAGACTGAACACGAAGTGTTCACTGAGGGGTTATGGAGAATGGAGGTAATGTTCAATGACACCAATAGCATTAGCAGCTGTTTACATTTTTATCCAGGCCTGCTCTTGGATGAGTCACAGGAGTGAAATATTTGTGGCTATGAGGTTTCTGAGAACTCCACTCTTGACACGTCCTGCCCCTTGCAGTTTTTGCTACTGTGCCACGATAGTCTTTACCATTACCATTAATACAGTCTGCGAAAAAAGAGAAAAAGGAAATTATTGTTAGCTGCTGAATCTGTATGTGGTGGTGGTAAGCAAAAACCAGGCAGATTAAGTACCTTTAGGACTTGCACACTCTATCTAGAGCCTACAGCAGAAAGAAAGACAAAAATGTAACCTGTGATTTGATCTCTTAGTTTGTCAAGAAGGATGTCTTCCTGGATGTACAAAGTAACTGAATTGGAAAAAAATTTCAAGGAACTTCAGGCTGAACATTTTATGCAACATATTGCAAGACTCCAAGATTCTTGCTAAGTTGGTATCAGTAAGCACCTTCCATGAGAGAAGCATATTTCAGAGTTAGCAGCCCATTAGACTGAAAGGGAGTTTTTGGTTCCAAGGACATTGCTTCAGGTACTTTCTTCTGCCACATGTAAGAGTACACAGCTCCATTTAGGAACCTATCTTTTATCCAACCCTGCCACCTTCCTTTGCAAAGTACGTGATCCGTGGAAAGCTCTACTATACATTCAGAAAAGTCACACCACATTGACCAACCCAGACTATTAATTAAGGAAGAAACAAAGCAGGATAGAGCAAAAACTTGCTTCTCTTGGTGCATACATTTTGCAAAACTTGGTTGCCTATGAACAATACAAACAGCTAAGGTCAACCCTCTGAAAACATGAAGCACAGCACAGGCAAAATTCCTATAACAACAACTTTCACTGGGATCAGAGTTCAATAGCACACAGCTACACAAACACTAGAAATTTTGTCCATTTTCCTCTTGTTCCTCTAATTGAAACAGATATCCTACAGAATGTACAGTTAAATTATATAGGCTACAGGATATGAACCGACTAAAGATTACCTGCTGCAAAATTCAACAGTACCGATCTGATTGCTGGAGGAGCGATGTGACTGTTATGTTGCAGTCCAACTCAAGAATAATTTTGATATATTACTTTACCCACAGACTCTACAGGAGGTGACACTTATAGCCAGCTGTTACCAGATGTGGTGGGTGTAGTAAGACCAATGTTTTGTGCCGTTGTTGCAGGGGGGTCATTTGGTGCAGGCTCTTGTGTATGATCATCACACCTCTTGAGATTGCAGTACTCCCATGTCGTGCTGGGGTCAGTGGTGAAACACCATGGGCTGTTATCACCGTCTGGGTTTCTACAATAGTTGTCCCTCAAATCCCTGCAAAAATAAGTACAATAGTCACACTGCATAAGACTGAAAGTAATCGTAGGAATATCTTGCCAAAAAGATGTGGAAGTGTACTATGTAGAGATAAATACATTTATTATTTTTTTACTTTTTGCCAGATATCCTATCACCAGTGAAAACATTTATGGCTGTGATATGAGTGGAGAGTTATATATCATGTGTACATCAGAGTCATGAATATATTTATGCATAAGGAAACATAATTCAGCTACTGGCTTAAATTCTGTCAGTGTGCTGAGTAGATAAATAAATGCCTGATATACCAATAATTTAATTTCTAAATACAGATGTATAAGCATACACAATGGTCTGAATGTGTGAATTGGTAATAAATACGCAGGAAGATCCATACTGTTGGTGGGCAATTATGCTTTACTAAAATTCTTATTTTTAAATGTCAAAGTATTCTTCCTAATATTCAGAAGAATGACAAATAAATACTCATGCAAATGATCCCCCTCCCCCTCCCCCCCCCAAAAAAAACCCAAACACTTTCTACTGAATTCAGTGGGAGCACTCCCGTGCCTGTGCTTCCTGGGGCAGGGGGAAGCAGAATTTCTCTCTTCAATAATTTGCAGAGTTGCAGTATTTCCCCATTCTGAATCACAGTACAGTCACAGAATAAATGAAAAAAAGAAATGCTTTTCTTATGAATATGCCAGAACACATTAATTCCACACTTTCACAGCTTGATTTTGATTTTTTAAAATGTTTGTGAAAAACACCATACCCTCCGAGGATGTTCCAATTTCAATACATCAGTATTTTTGATGCCAAAATATGACTGAAATTTAAAAAAAAATACTTAGGGTGACATAAAAAAGGCAAAAAAATAGAAAAGTATCAACCTTCCTGCTTTAACTTGTAATCCACTAGGCAATGATGGATTTCCTAGCAATTGTCATCTTGTTACATTCCTACCCTTATTAACAACTGGCACATTAGTAATTACAATTAGATCTCTAAGTCATCACTGGTCCAGTTTTGTTAGCCTGAAGAAGACAAATCAAGGGGGAAAATTCAGCATATGCAATTCTGGGTGCTCAATTCCAACTATAAAGAACATGCAAATGGTAGTTCTAATCATAATATATTTGACTGTGTGTTTTGCAGCATAAATGCTGCGTTATCCCCAGATAGCAGAAAGCAGAAAGGCCACTACAAAGGTCTTAAATTTATAAACAAAATGCATATTTCAGCAAATGCTCAGACTCTGGATACAAGTCACCCGGTGTCAGTTACAGAAGCTCAGATTTAAGAGTAAAGGGACACAGCTGTATTTTACTCAGAATTTAAATAACAAGAAAGCACAGGTTTTAAAAATGAGACTAACAGAAAATGTTTCCATGTCTTGGAAAAATTCTCTTTGATAGATACATTCCCTGGCAGTGTTTTAAAGCATAACGCAAAAAGATAAGCAAAGATAATACAACCAGCAACGGTCAATGTCAGATAAAGCAAGAAAAGGCAAGATAAACATACGCATTTGGGAACCTGTCCGGGGTTTTTTCATGCCTGTGTGGGAACATGGAGTTCCAGGCCTGGCATTTCTTTCCTGATGCAGTGATGGAAGTTGTGCCACGATAACTCTCGCCTTTGCCTCGATAGCACTCCTCTAACAGGGGAACCTGCACAGGCACATCTGCAGCAAACAACAGAAACTGGTCTTTTGCACCACGATTTTATGTTCTTACTGAGTAGGCACAAAAAAGTGTTAAACACACAGGATTACAAAAACAAGTGACTCATTTATACAGACGGTGTCCAGTGAGAGCATCACAGCCAGCACAGAAAGCAGAAGGGCATTTCCGAAGATATTTAGAAAACTTTCACAGATTACCCTCACATATCAGATGCAGTTCAGTGGAAGGTTCACCCCTCAGTTTCATTTTGGTATATGTGAACATATTTGAAATAAAGATAAGAAAGTTCACATGAAAAATTCCCAAAGATTAGATGCTAGTGATTTTGGCACTGATATATTTCTAAAATGGACATTATGT
This sequence comes from Himantopus leucocephalus, assembly GCA_003993805.1. Taxonomy (NCBI): domain Eukaryota; kingdom Metazoa; phylum Chordata; class Aves; order Charadriiformes; family Recurvirostridae; genus Himantopus; species Himantopus leucocephalus. The sequence continues at coordinate 50,289,872 of RSEF01000003.1, read as the reverse complement.
TAAACTTTAATCTCTCTATTATCCTTTTGATTGCACTAAGATTTTCTTGTTAATTTTTGTACTTAAATGAATGGATGTTTCAGATGAGATTTTATTGCTTTAGAAGATCCTGTCCTCTCTTTTGTGGCTACTTTCCAAAAATGGGACTTCCTTTTATTAGCGCTTTTTCATCTCTTTAAACCTGTTTTTCATTTTTCAGTTAATTGCTAAAAATGACCTTTCCCACCTTTGGGAAAAAAGGGAATGTAAAAAAATACGCCTTTTTCATCCTGTGATTCTTCTGTTGGGTCAGCTGATGATTTACATCCTTTACTGCATTTCCTTGACCATTGAAAGTCCAATATTTGTCAGGTTTTGTAACATGCCAAGCAGAAAAACTGCATTAACAACAGTGACAAAGTGATTGAAAAAAGGTTTAACGCATTTCCAGTGAGAAACAATAGGTCTCTCACAGCCTTAAAGTCCTTATCTCAAGTATGCTCCACTACTCATACCAGCAACCTCTTCTTCTGTCCCATCACAGCGGGGAATTGCACAATATTCCCACCGAACTCTGCTATTGGTGGTGTAGCACCAAGGCCTCTTCTCTCCATCAGGGTTTCTACAGTAGTTTTCCTCTAAGCCCCTGAAACAGAAACACTGGCTTTAAACTACTCACAGAAATCAAGAAGAGTTGTGTGCAAGACTATTAATAACTACTGCATGAAGGACTCAACCCAGCGGTTACATTTATTCTTCTTGGAGATGAATGCACCTCATGCACCACTATTTTGGGACTAATCAACAGCCTTCGAATTTACAGTCTAAATGCTGATGATATATGAACAACTTTTCCAGTGCTTACACTTTCTGCTCGTTTTTGATGCCAGTAAAAGCTGACTTCAAAACACAAGCCATTGAGCATACCTGACCGTTAGGGTAAGAATCAGGTGAGGCTGGGTGTCACAGACTGATCCTGGAAGTGTGTGCACATGAGCACCAGTGCACGCTGCTCTCTACCCTGTGATGACTGACAGGGTTTCACATGCCCAGGAAAATTTGCAGGATCCATTTCACAACCCAGAAGATCAAAATACAGATCTAAAAGCCTGGTCAGTCCCAGCTACCCTTGCCCATTGACAATGCTCCGCAAACCCAGCTACTCCGACCTTGGAGCACGAGGATGTATTGGAGCACTTGCACCTTGGAGCATTGCTCTTCGGAAAAGTAATGCATTGAAAGTGTGCCAAAACACACAGAGGGGATTTTAAACAAAAAAAAAAGTAGTAAATACTTATAACTCTGCAGTGGGATGTGGAGGAGACAGGTGAGACAAGTACCTGAGAATAAAGTAGCCCGTAAAATACGCAATGCTGAAAAAAAAAGAAGAGCAAGATCTGAACAGAAGTAATAAGAGTTGACAAAAGGCGAAAAAACAGCTTATCAACATAGTTGCAGAAAACCTGTGCTATTCTTGCCTCTGCATCTGGATGTATAAGGAATAACCATATTCTTTGGCTTTTGTTAAAATGATGAGGTTCAGCATACTTGCAGGGGTATCTGTCAGGAATCCAGCCATGTCTGTGAGGAAACTGCGTGTTCCAGTGTTGGCAGGCATTTCCCAATTCGGTGATGGCTATCCTGCCTCGATAGTCTTCTCCTTTCCCCGAAAGACACTGGGAGCCCAGGCCAGAGACTGGTGGGTGTGTAGCTGTAACAGGATTTTTAAAAAAAAAAATAAAAAGGAAAATAAAATAAAAAAACCCAACACACCTAGACAGTGCTTTCAAATATATTAAAACCCCCTCTGTTTTCTGTAATGTCAAACATACATTTTCTTCTTTCAGCAGAGGTGACATTGGCTGAAAGCCATGGCAAAACCAAAGTGTGCACTATCACAAGCAGTGGGTTTGCCAGACACATGTCCTGCGTCTGCCCTTTTACAGCAGTCAGTAAATAACTTTGCTGGGTCGAGCCAGACTTTGTGCCTGCTGTCCCCTGAGAGCAGAGCTGGAAAGGCAGTAAGTAGTCCTGTACAGTCTTGTAAAAACAAGTGGGATGGAGGGAGCACATTAACAGAATACACATGGGTAGGGCGGAAGGGCAGAAAAGAAGGATGAGGCCTAAGACGAAACTGTGAGAGAAAGCAAAACAGCCTTCAGAGCTGAGCCTCTGGGGTCAGTGAATTGGGAAAGCAGGGCAGAAGGAGGAGTGAAAGAAAGTGAATTGGTCTGGCATGTGGGGAACAGCAAAGAAAGTAAGAATAACGATCAGCGGCACAGAAACTGCAGAGGGTAGAGAGAAAATGGATCTGCAGTGCATACCTATAATAGATACTTTGTATATGGAATTTCCTGAGGAGACAAGTATAACTCTAAAAGGTTGATCTGTTCCTTAAACTTTAAGTTTTAAGCACAAAATGGAGATACTAAGGTAACTTTCACAATTTGCTTTATCATACAGAAGTCTATAAATAGTCATTCTTCCATCTCTAATTGCGCATGCTGAGGTGAACTACATCTAGCAAACACATGCTGCTGCTTAGAGCACTGGCAAGTGCAGATGCATAAGAAAGCAAGCCCTAGAGATAACAACACAATTTTTTTTCTCAAAGTGCAGTCCAGTTCTACAAACGGCAATGCTAACCTCATTATTCAGTGCTGTGGAAATGTCCAGGTTTAGTGTACTCAGCTTCATGGGTTAAACTCGCTCACTGACAAGTCAGGTTTTTCTCCTGAGGCCTGAAGTTGTTTCATTCATCCCTTACTAAGAAAAAGGCAGTGCTGGCTGTGCTGGCCAGACCCAGGTAAAATATCACAGTATGGACACACGGTGGTTTAGGTGTTTTCCATGAGTTAGCAGGTCAGCTGAAAATCACCAGCTGATTTAACCTAAATGCCCTGCTTCTCTGGTAAATTGAAAAGTAAGGTGGTTGAAGACAAATCAGGGTTTCCGTAACATCTCTGACATTATCTCATTTTGTGACACCTGCATCCTCACTGACCTTACATAATTTTATGTAACAGAAATTTAGTGAGTGATTCTTCTCATTAATCTGCACTTTCCCTCGTTCACAATGATTGCCTCAGGCTACTCTGAACCATGATTTCTTGTCTTTCCCCTCTCTGCATCATTTTAATGAGAAGAACTACTCTATGGAGTGATCTCAGGAAATCAGACTCACTGCAACGACGAATGTTGCAATATTCCCAGCGTTTAGTAGGGCTGGTAGTGAAACACCAGGGCCGAAGTTCACCATCAGGATTACGGCAATAATTCCTCTTCAGATCCTTCTCTGGAAAGCTGCATGTTGTAAATGAAAGAGAGGCTTGTGAGTCAGCTGTAGCAATTAGCCTGTCTGCAGGCAGGGTCTCCCAGACACTGCGGGAATGAATTCAGCACTGAGTGTGACTCACTGTTTCAGGGTAAACCCATGCATATGAGGCTCTTGGGCATCCCAGCGCTGGCACTCAAGCCCAGACTCTGTTCTGGAAACTTCTCCATGGTAGTCTTCACCATTACACTGCATGCACTCCGCTGTAGGGCCTAGGCAGAATGAAAACAAAGCAAGGTTCACACCAGCCCGTGAATTCTGATCCTGATCTATTCATGGAAGACTACACAAAGGAAAAGAGGGTTTCGCTCCAGCTAACGATGAAAGGATCCAGAAGACGATGCATTACGGCCTAGCCAAATTAATACAGCTTTAGGGATACGTGTCATTTGGAGGGAGGACTTTGCCACATATCTGTATGTACTGATAGCAATGGGAGTTCTGTATGTAACACAGCACTTGGGTTAATCTTTACTCCTGTTAAAATTAAATAAATTGCTAGGGGTAAGAGCCGGACAATATCGGCAAATGATTAAAAAATATCCATATTTACAAAATTACTTTGACAACTGGAGCCAATTAGGAAAACAACCTTTGTGTTGAGAACTTCTTAAGTTCCAGCTTGATCTAAATTCACATTTGAAACAAATCTGCAAAAACAAAGCAAGAGCAAATAGCAGGAATAATATTACCTACTTGAATGCTACTTCTCTGAAAAATAAATATACCTTCTCCAGTGTGCGTGACCTGGTCCTCGCACTCTGGGATGTTACAGTAATCAAATCTGGTAGCAGGATCTGTTGTGTAACACCAGGGTCCACTTTCATCCTCATCAGGATTTCTGCAGTAGTTTTCATCCAACCCCGCACTGGGGTGTCTTTCAGGTGTATAACTGCAATAGTATTAAAATTCTATTTTAATTCCAGTAATTTAATGGACCAGAAGGGAAATGTCCAACTTGCTCAGCTAGCTGTGGGCTCTATTCATTCACAGTAAAAATGAGAGAAACAGATTCCTCATTGTAATTTGTAACTGAAATCTAAAAAAACATTCCGTAACTACCATTATGAGTATCTTTCTCCCTAGGTCCCAGTTGCCAATGATGAGTGAGCTTACAGCCTGGAAGGACTATGACAGTCTCAAAGGACAATTATTGTCTTTAATACTTGCATCCAGCTGATTAGTCAACTCAGTATGACCTGTAGCTCTGTCATGTATTTTTCTTAATGCAGCTACTTTAAAAGTGGAGTATTTCTAGAGACTATTCACCAAACACAACTGGATCTTAATTTGCAGAGATTTTGAAGCAAGTGACCCTAGGCTTCTTCCTGTAGCAATCCTCCCAGAGGAGGCTAAACGGCTTTTAAACAAAGTCTAAACAAGCGCATCCAAGTTTCCTTAGAATAACAACAAAAAATAATTTTTTAAAGAATCTCCAACATAGATCAGAGAAAATAGGCCCTCTGCTTCCATGCTTGCTTCAGTGAGCCCAGTGGCAGCCAGCCCTGAAAAACCTCTGCCTGGGCAGGTTCCTTGGGCACTTAGATACTCTGATGGATGTTTCTTCTTGGCTGTCTGGATGGCAGGCAGGGGGTCACAGAGCTGGACAGATATCATTGTTGGTTTTTTTCTCACTTCATATACATGAGAGAAATTATGGTCCCACTGTCACCAACAGCAGAATTTTCACCATGTGTTGATAGAAGGAGCATTTCATCTTCTTAAGAGGCCCAGCATTTAGACACAACTTCTCTAGCTGACAATGCACTCTTTCCTTACCCAGATCATTGCAGTTCTCTGCCAGTAGAGTCAAAAGTAACAAGACAGATGAAGATAAAATTGTCTTAAAAAATCACCTGGCTTAGATAACATGCACTGTATAGTTGTTTATACACATGAAGTTGGGGAAGCTTGGAAGAGATTCAGAACAATATGAAGATAAATATAAAAAAGGCCATACTTTGGGTTGTGGGGTGTTTTTTCTGCCCACTTCTGGCATGGAATTCCACTCCGAGTCTTGGCTTCTGTTCCTCTGTAGTCCTTCCCAATCCCTCTTTTACATTGTAGAAGGTAAACTGAAATGGAAATAGCTTTGTTAATTCAATGGTGTTACAACATCGCATCTCTTGAAACTGAGAATCTGCAGGTATAACTCTGAAGTTCATTAGTTCATGATGAACCATGTTTTGTCCATGTTTTGAACCTCTTGTGCACGCAAACACAGATGTGATTCCATAAGGTATTTTAAAACAAATTAGTTACCAAATACTAGACAACTACAGAGGAAAATCGATCAAGCATTTTTATAAAGCTAATAAAATCTAGTTAAGAAAACAGATATAACAAGTTACAATTGTTTTTGGCATGTATAAAATACATGCTCATACTGTCATACTACTGGGATAAAAAGGAAGATCCTTCACCAGCAGCTGGAGATTCTTTGAAATGCATTGTTCATAATTATATCCACAGTGTGGGTGTCATGCAACTATCCCTTCGAGCCAGAAAATCTTTTAGTTATCAAAATATGTTTGCCAAAAACGGGGCTCCCAAACCTTTGATTCCTCTTAGCCTCAGACTCCCAGGCACTTTCTAGTGGGATTCCAAGGCAAAGAGAATGCAAAGCGTATTGATGATGCTTTTTTTTGGCAACAGATGCTGAAAAATCCCCAGTTATTGGGGGGATTGATCCTGATTTCCCCTTCCAGCAATTTGCTTGCCCAAGAAGGATCCCCCTAGACCGCAAAATATAAGACGGAAATGTTAGAGCAAGAACAGGAGACCAATTTGATAGGAAAAACTGAGCCTTGTTTGGACACCTTGCAATAGTTACTGCTGTCACAGTGTATGGCTGGGACTACAAATGTCTGTGCTGCATGTCTTACCAAAAGGGTTGCTGGTTGTCAGGGTACTACTACTGGAGTACCCATAAGTCTTGTCACTGCTGCTTCAACACTGATACTCCAGTAGCAGGTCCCAGCATGACCATCTCTGGTCAATAGCGTTGCCAGTGGACTTTTGATGTTGCCAGGTTCCTCATAAATTATTTTAGCCTGTCTAAATAAAAAAGCTGGACACATCTGACACCTGGGGCAAGGGGTTGGGAGGCTCTGTATAGCTGGGTCAGGAATGAAGACAAGCAAGTAACTTCCCAGTTCAAATGGCACATGAAGAGCACCATGGATTTAGGCCCTATTTGATCCCTCTTAAACAGCATTTTTAGTAACATGGCTTCTTTGTGTTTGACCCCCAAAGTGTCTTTTATTTTTCTGTCCTATACAGGAGTTTGCTGTGCTGGTCTATAACCCCTGATAGTCTGTGGTCCTCAAAAGAGGGATGGGATCAGAAGCCAAACTATGTCAAGACAAAACTAAGATTTGGCTGGGGAAACTGCTCGGTAAAGGAGATGTCTCTAACCAGTTCTTAAGAAATGTTTCAGTGACTAAGTGCCAAAACTTTGATTATTACCCCTACAAGAGAGTAAGCATCCCAGATGGCCACTGAGCCATGGTGCTGAGAGGCCAATTAGAACCAAAGGCAAAAGCACTTTTGCAGTTGTGGGTGAGAAGAAATCTGACTCAACATAATGTAGTGAGCATAGCCTGCAAAATCATAGAATCATAGAATTGTTGAGGTTGGAAGGGACCT
>RSEF01000003.1:50260376-50274938 GCA_003993805.1 Himantopus leucocephalus | reverse complement strand
TTTTTTTTTTTTTTGTGTAACAGTTCTAAGGACTTTGCCCTTAATTCTGGTTTCTTCTCTTTGTATAATATATTTTTGGGGTGATTTAATCTTTAGACATACATTTAACCTGACATTTCTTAGACCTACTCCTCTTCTCCCTACTTGCCTCTGCCATCCACACTAAATTTCTCATGTATCTCCAATGTCTCCTCATGGATTCCTAGCCATGCCATAAAGTTAAATATGTTTAAATCAGAACCCTTTATTTTTCTCCCTACTGTATCTTTTGATTACCATGGGCAAGAGAACTATGCTGAGATGCGCAACTTGGTACTTACCTTTCATTTTTACCTCTTTCTTTTCTTTGTGATGCTTTGAAATGTTTTTTTCATATTCATTCACATATCTGGAAATGTTTGATGAGAACTGTGTTGGCTTGTGTTCTGATTAACAAAATATTCTTTTATTGCTTCCATTCAGATTGCTGCTGCAGAGACCATCTACCTAGCCAGTACATTTAGTCATGTCAATCTCCCTCTGAATCCCCCTTCACCCCTTTATTCTTTACCATATTTAGCAAAAGCAACTTGTCATCTCTTTCAAGACCCTTCACAGACTATTGATTCTTTACATAGTATTTGTCATTCACCAACGCAAAATATTGATTCTCATTCTTATCAACCCACTGTGATAATGTCAGCCTCAATCATCCAATTGTATTATTGCTTTCTACCTTAGTGCCTTTCCTGCTCAGAAAAGGTCCCGATAAATAGCCACACAGAATTTCTTTCTCCAGTTTCACATCCTTGACAGTGAAGCCTCTCTTTGCCTTAATGTCTACTTACAAAAATAGTTGAGAACAATTAGGACACTCATTTGCTGAGACTCCTGCTTGCTGTCCCGTCCTATTATTTCCTGTGTACCCTCACTTCTCTATCTCCATCTGTTGCCTTGTGTCTTATTCTTTTATTTTTGTCACCACATTTTTGATACCTGTCAGAATGGGATTTGTTCCTTGGCTAGTCCATTTAGAATTGCATTGCACAACATAACTGCACATGGCTGAATATAGGTATAAGTTGGTAGCAACACCATACTTAAGGTCAGAGGCGGAACAGAAATAGATTAATGAAGGTAACAGAGTTTCAAACTCAGTATTATATTTATGTTTTATTATTGTTGTTTAACACTTAAAGCTCCTTTCAAAACAGTTTAAAACTGAAACCGCTGCAGAAAGACAGATTTATTGTAATATGCACAGAAACAAATTTTCACATTAATATATAAACTGCATTCAACAAATTAAAGTTCAGTTTTCAAGAGAGAGATACTCAGACAGGTGATGGGGCAAAAAACCCCCCACACAATTCTCTGTTCCCTTCCCCATCCATTCGTGCAAAATCCTATTGAAGATACAAAGTAAATATCAGCAATTTCCCAAAAAGGAATTGTTCCAATAAGACTGCTTTGGAAATTGCCTATCACTATCCTTAGTAAGCCTATAGGAGACATTGTTTAAAGTCTATAGCTGTATACTTAGAAAAATCAAAAGCTTTCAAAGGCATGTTGACACGCACTAGTTCTTTGCCCTGAATGACAGCACTGAGATGCCCAGGATACTTTTTGACCAGACAACAGAACAAAAAGCACACAGCTCTATAATTAGGTGTAAATCCTTTGGCTGAACGAAAGGCTATTATTGAGCCTGAAAATGGAGTTTGGAAATCCAGAGCTCTACATGTGCAATGCTACACATTATAACCAAGAACATTAGGGAGTCTATTATACGGAGGCAACCACACGCCCACACAATAAAAGCGGTGTGCTCATGTTGTCTTTCCTTTGTAAAGCTTTTTGGAAAAAATGATAATAATAAAAACATATAGAGCAATTTTGAGTCAGGATTTCAAAGACTGCAAAATCATTATCTGACACAGGGAGAACTATCATATGGAAAATGACTACCTTCAGTATTACCTTGAATGCTTGGAATGCTTTATAGAAAAATAAGAAACATTTTTTTCTTATTACTAAGCTTTCAAAAAAAAAATTGTGTATGTGCAGTATCATTCTACTAGAAAGAACAGCACTTAGCTCTACGGTGTGCCAGGCACTTAGATATCCAGGTGATAAACAGTACCAGCCATTCACAGAAAGTCCTGGGAGTCTACCTGACGGTTGGAAACTTCTGATAATGACTTCAGAATTTAGAAATACCTTTTCATTTTCAACACCTTTCTGAGAAAGGAAGACTGACATTTTAATTAGTAAGTAAAAAGAAATGTAAAACAACCTTTCAGCACTAAACCACTAGTCCATGAGACATTATCTAGCTGCGCTTACTAAAGTCTTTGAGATCCTGGCAAGTTACCAGGGCTGTATGACTCTTATTTACCACAAAACAGTAGCCTGCCTATCTACTACCCACAGCATCTTCTTAAACATTAGTAAGTTGCACTAGCACTTCACAATGGCTAAATCAGAAGAAATGATTTGTTTTCTTCTCCTGCATTTGACTTAAATCATATTGACTAGACTTAGTGACAAGAAACATAAAGGAATAGGACTGTTACGGCTCCACAATTTAACTGTGGTCTTGGCTCCTTTTTAATTCAAGGTGCACTTTCACAGTAGTACACCAAAATTGTCTTTACAAAGAACTGTGACAAAGCCACAGTGTCATTTCAGTACTGGCCCACACATTTTGAAGTTTTTGAGGCACTCTCTACAAATCATTTTCAAGTCATGAAGATGGAACAAGTACCAGNGGGGGGGGGGGGGGGGGGGGAATCAAACCTGTTTCAGTTCTGCAATTTGTTTTAATGGCAGAGAAAGGTCTGCATGAGCTTATATCTTCTTTGTTTCCACCACATAACCTCTGGAAAATTATTTACAGTCCAGCTTTCCCTTCTACCTTTAAGGCAGAAGCTACAGGACAGGTAGAATAAGAAAGAATGTCAACTTCTCTCCATGAAAAGATCCAAATTACATTTTAAATGATAAGTCACAGAAGAAATTACAAAATCAGGATCTTGGACTAGTTATTTGAGTAGGTCTTTCAGTTATGATAATAGGATAAAAGAGCAGGAGGGTAGTATCCATGCTGGAGCTGGTCAATGATAAACACGTTATTCTTGGATTCACAAACTATTATTGGTTTTAAGTTAAGTAAATTGATGTATCACATTTTTCTTAAAGTGGTGGCGTGCCACTTTTGAGTGAGTGAAAGGAAGCTGGTAGGAGCAAGGGAGTGTTTGGGACTCTGCAGCAGGAAGTACTATCTTTACTGTAACACACACCCCCATCGCTTTGAGACACCTGGAGGGTTCAGCCTTCAGGTGGTCTTAAGTGAGTTCTCAGAAGCACACGGCTTTCAGCTTTTTACTGCAGAAACCAAGGCCCTTTCCAGTTTTTTTTGAAAAATTTTAAATATTTTATTATGAAGAGCTGCATGTTGCTCAGCAGGTCTGAAATCTCAATGCTGCCCTGCATTTCTGGAGCCAGATCTTCAGCTGGTGTAAACTGATACAGAAGTTTTGTTTTCAGTGATGCAAAGCCAATTTACATCAACTGGGAATTGAAACTACAGATGGTAATGCATTCTTGGATACATAATTAATAAAAAATAATATTCATTCAGCAAATAGTTACTATACATAATAACTGAAACATTTACTAATTTTTCATCTGACAAGTGGAGAAGAATCTATTTCAGTTCTATACTGAATGTGCAACTAGTTTCAAACAAAAAATATTTCTTCTTGAATAAATGTCTTTATTTATTTTTGCTAAGGTTCTTTGAAAAATAGTTTTAAAATGCCCTGCTAAACAAGATCTAGGAGGTTAAATTAAAGCCCTAAGTGGTGGATAATTTTTAATATAATTTTTCTTCTTTTTGCTCATGTGTGCCCTTCTATGATTACATGGTTGTTGACATTTTCCACGAGATACGCTGAGGTCAGAATGAGTGCTAACACTTTCTCATTCAGCCTACAGGAAAATCCAAGTGGCATAGCAAGCAATGATAAAGGACAGAGCACTAAATCTGAACAGGTTCACAGGCACCAGCAGAATGGGAAGACTGGTTTTGAACTCATGAGCAAGATGCAAATGTATAAATTTTTTAATTCATAGCATTGAAAGTAAAAAAAGGGACAGTCGCTGTCAGCTGGCAAAGTGTAAGGTACTGTGAAAAGTGCATTCTTGCTGAATGGATCAAATCATCAGCAAGACTGAACATCTCACAATTAATTATATATATATGAACCAAATGGAGATATACGCATTTTTGCTTTATCACAGATGCTGCAGCTTCACATTCACAGGACAAAGACTTCTTTTAGGACTTTAGGACTATTTTAGCTATTTATTTATTTTGCAGTTCCAATGGTACAGTAGAAGTTCTTATCTGATTTTGCACGCACTAGATAATGTGGCATATGCTTTCCTATTACTGAATGGTTAATGACTTTCTAAATTAGTTTGAAGGCCTAAGGCAAGGAGCGGATGGTTAGTACGTTTGACCAGCCATTACAGTGTCTCTTGCTGGAAAGAAAACCCTCTAAGCCAAAATGATCCTTGGGTTTTATATTAGCAGGCTATCCAACTCCTATCCCAAAGTTTTTTATGTAATAAGTAGCTTTTGAATAATTCTGTAAAAATTGGAGAAGGAAGTGGGGAATCTTCTTTTCACCTTGTTGCAAGCAGGAGACAGATCCTGAAATCCAAACTGCACTCTAAAGGCTGATGTAGAGAAGCTTGCAGTAAAAAAGGGGATAATCCTATTTTCTGTAGAGGTAAACCACAATCACTAAAAAAAAAAAACCAAAACCCACCATTTTAATTCAGTAGTATAAGCTCAAAATCTTAATGTCTTTTACTTATGTCCCTGGATTGAGAGCAGCTTTCTTTGGTACTGCAACCTAACAGATTTGAAAAGTCCAACAGCCGGTACGGGAGACACAATGTCCACACTATTAATGTTTCAGCTTTAGTCTGTCTTGTGGACTGAGTGCTCATTAGCAGCAGAAATGCCTGATATGAGCTCCTGGACCTCATTGTGCAGTTTAATTTCTTCAGGAAAAAAGGCCAATTGTTGTGCCCTGAGATCATGCTACGATGTGAATCAAAGTGCAGTGAGTGGGAACAATCAAGAAATTTGCTTCAAATGTGCTCTTCTGAGAGGAAAACTCTAAAGCCAACACACATTCTGGTATTCTGAGGCATAATAAATTTTTAACAATATTATTTCCACTCTGAAGTTTGTAATTTTTTAATGGAAATAAGACTTTTCTCCCCCGTGTTCATTATTCATCCTGTCACTTTGTGGAGAGTTTTGAATTGGCCAAATATATAACTAAACGAAAGAAAGAAACAGTACATTTTTCTATTGGTGTGATATTCTAAACAGTACCTTTTCAAATCATTCTGATATGAAAAAAATAGATGGGGGCAAGGAAAATTATGAAACTGTTTGCATGGAACACCCTGAAATCTGAAAGGAAAACGGTCTAATTCTTATCTTCTGATTATAGGTTAAATCTGGGTGTTCAAATAGTTTATCATCTACAGGGGGACCTACATTATGGTGGTATGACTCCGCCTGGTGCTGGGCCACCCAGTGCTGTCCAGAACACCTGGAGAGCTATGAAACACTAGCTGGTAGTACAGAAACCAACTGAAATTTAGAATTTGAACCCATGCAGATACATAACTTTCCCATTACTTACTACATCATTATCAATGATATTCTAAGGAGCTCAAACTGCATGTAGTGTCATAACTCAGCTGCTTAAACTCTACCCATTTTCTGTGCTTAGAGCTTCCAGTTAGTAAGTTCCAGGTCCCTTGTTTTAGGCTAGATTTAGAGATTAGGGTCCTAATCTTCACTTAATTCCCATCAATTGCATTCAATTTATTGTCTATTTTCTGTTCTACAGTTGTTATGTGAGACAATGTATTTCCACTGTTCTGCTAAAATGAGAAAGTTGCAAAGGAACCCGTATTGTTGTGCAGACATTGTGTGAAATGGCTTGCCTAGGAACCCTGCAAGGAGGTGTCCAGCAATGGCCAACATCAGTTGCTTTATAAGAGAGACAAGACTTCCCATAATCCACTTTCCTGTGGCTATCCATGTTCTGTCTGGTGTATGTTGTGTTTGGCTTCTGATCCCACCGTTTAATCTTAGAATTTTTTTTAAAGCAACCATAGATCTAACTTTCCCGATGCTAGCATTCTTCTTCAAAGAAAAAGTGAAATCTTTTGGCACAGAGGCAGATGTCTTGTTTGAAAGAGCTTGCCACATTATGTGGGCAAGCACCCTACTTTCTCACATTGTGAATATCTCTTCCTGTATAGCTGTTCACCAGTCCTGTTTTTTACAGTTAGTTTAATTTTTTTTCCTCTCCCACTGCTTGTTAAAGCATCAGGGTGCTGCCTGGTCTATACGGGCAGTTTCACTGAAGTCCACGCAGCTCTGCTAACTTTCACCTTCTCAGAATCAGGCACATCACAACTCCTTAAATTCAGGACAAAGAGCTAGAGCTCTGGGTTGCACAGCAAAGGCAACTCACCAGGGTGTATTTAAAAGCTTTTCTTTTTCAAGGATAAGTGTGGATGTCATGAGCATGAATTTTACTCCTGAAACGTTCATCTCCCTCACTGTATACCAGAGATGCCTAAAACACCTTTGGACTTCTAAGGCCCGCAAAAAGCTTTGCTACTCAAACCCCTAAACTACTTTACACATTTTATATTCTTACTAATTGCTTTTGACAGATAACAATGGGGAAGTTTTCAGCAGAAATCCTCTATGTCATTTGTTCTAGAAAAGAAGGACATGGATGATTGTGTTTCCTCAGCTATCTGAAAATGAAAAGGCCTCAGAGACTCTAATTCTTTCTCCCAACCCACCAAAGCACCAACTCTGCATTGCAGCATCAAGGTATCTCCATCTACAGAGGGGTTACACTTTGAAAAATAATCTAAGCAAAAACTAGATCATCGATCACACACCATTTTAGCTATAGGTATATGACACAGGGACAGACAGCTGTTTGGAAACTTCTTTTTGGCTTGAAACCCTACTATCTACAGCACCACTTGATGCTCCTAGATGGATGATCTCTTGGCTGACTCTGAGCCTGGGTGGAGCTGTGCCATCTGAACACATGTGCCATCTAAATTACTTGGCCAGTATTGCTAGGGGTACAGTGCCAAGTGACCGTAGGTTTAGACAGGCAGCATACATAATATTGTAAATGCTGGATCCTTTGTAAAAAATCCTATCCTCTCTGACAATGCTGAAAAATTGGCTTTACTTGCCATCCAACATGTGATTGCACCTGTTGGTGCTTACAGAAATCCTCCTCCCCCAGCCAAATCCTTATAGCAATAAATGACCATTCAAATGGTGTTAGGCAAGGCAGGTCCTCATCTACCTCATCTACCTAGGAAATTAAAAAACCCTTTATTTAGATATTAGAAAAATAAGTAGGTGTCTTCAAAACTGAAAGGTCTCCAGGGACTCCTCAATAAAATCACAAAGTCTCTTTCGGTATGTCTGACCTCATTGTGACAAGTCCAATTAAATTAAACAGATTTTTCAAAACATCGGAGTGTGATATCAGCACACCATTTAGGGAGCCACACCTAACATGCTGTCTACCTGTGTTTGTATCCATACTTACTGGTAAAAACTGGACAACTATCCCATTATCTTTCATTTGTAGATAAGCTGTCCAAAGAGATGCAAAATTTCCAACAATTCAGAAAATGTCTGACTGCAGACAGTGCTGATGGGAAGAAATCCTGGCCAAATTGCTTATGCAGGCACAGTTCTGGGATTTTTTTGCTCTACAAAATAATTAGCTTATTAAGTCACTTACTGGAAGGCAATCAAATACCAAACCCTAGCTTCAGTGAGGACACAACAAAGCTAACTAGCGTGGTTACTATCACTTTGTCATCAAGGTTGCATCTGTCATGGCTGTATGTAGGTGCAGGTTTGCAGGAAGAAACTTAATATATGCATGTGTGTGTGTTATAGGAATAGGTTAAACATTATTCTATTGTTGTCCAAAGGAGTGTCTAATCTTACAATATAGAAAAGAACTGCACTGCTAGAAATCCTTCCCTTTGCCTCCCGATCAAAGTCACAGATGCATCCAACCTTGGGTGATTTACAAACTCGGCCAACTAAATTATAGAGAGCATGGAGCCTTTGAGTTAGTGCTTCTTGGATATGGAATAAAAGTCACCAATTAATGATCACTAAGATGAATATCTGAGGGACTTATTCAGGAAGAGGACAACTCTGTATTGATGAACATTGTACAAAACCAACCTCGTCAAACAACAGTTCTTGTCTTTTTCCTAGGAAACTTACTGGAGAATGAAAGAACAGAAAAGATCTATGAGTTTAAATCCATTGGAGTATTAATAAAAGTGAAATTGCTAAAGAGAAATCCCTCCCACTTTTCACTATTGAAGGATGTGCTTAAAATGGCTGCAAAAAGAAACGAAAGCGTTGCTGTGTATGAAACTGTTGCAGTCCCTTGCAGGACATACTGAGCTCTGCTGCTGACATCGCATGGTGATCCATTGTGAGAGTGCTGGAGACAAACCAGAATTACTGCGACTTCACCACACTTCATCCTGACTCTTACTAGGACATGCCCCAATAACAACGAAATGAACTCCTTCATGGCTGTGTATCATGATCCATCACACACAAAATAGACAAAAAGACAAAAACCAGATGTCAGCTTACACATTATTAACTGAAAAACTACTGGGTGAGCTAAGGTGAACTTCAGTTTAACACGAACCGGCATACATTACCCTAATTAAACAGTGACACACTCAAGGAAGCAAGGAGGTTTCTTAATTAACTTAGATGATGCCAAATAGCTTTTTCCTGAAGAAAAGCCAAAAGCACTTAATATTCCAATACAGTTACTTTTCAGGAAAAAAAAAGTATTCTTTCTCTTTTCAAAAATACCAAATACAATTTTTAACCAAGTAGAGAAAAAAAGTAGTTCTCATTTTGTTTGGGGGGATTTTAAGTCATACTTGTTGACTTAAACAACATTGTTTAGATCCAGAGACACAAAGGCAGTTAAAGGACTAATCATCAGACATTCCATTATCCACTTAAAATTCACTAGGAGTGCTCATTGGCAGAATTTAAGTATTACTGCAATTGCATATATATTTTTTTAAATGCATAACAATACAGTTTCAAGCAATTCTCTTCCATTTTGCTCGGGTTTTATTCACTGCTCAACACCACAGTCTTTTAGTACCTTTCAGCAACTCAAGGAACAATGCAGCTAATGTTTTGTAGGTAATTGTTTTCCTGGTGTATCCCCACAGGGAACTGGCTACATGGTCTTGTTCCAGTAGGAATTTTTGTTTTGCCCTTTACATTAACAGAAATTTATATCTGTGTCAGGGGAAAACAGGTCAGAGAACTGTCCCTCTGGAGGAATAGTAAGTAGTATGGTAGCTGCTCATTCCTGCTAAAATGAGCAGCAGCAAAGGAAGATTTTTAGAAGTAATGAATGGAAAAATAGCTTAATCTTTAGACACACAAACACACACACACTTTTTATGTATATATGAAAAAATTGCCGTCTTTGAAACAGCCCCAGTAGAGTCATTTCCCAATGTGAGGATACTTCAAACATCTTTAGCTTATCACCTCAATACTGTAAATTTCTATTATGTTCTACAGAAAGAAACCTTAATAGGCAAGGAAAGAACCTGCTTTGTCTGTTTTGCTCTGAACCAAATAATAATCACCATAAAGACAAACCGACCACCTAGAAAGAAATAATTCAGTATGGGACAGCAGCTTCTGTAGCACCAAAATCACTTAGGAACACAAGACACATTCAGACTCAGAAGGATTCGTGCTCCTAAATCTCTTTGACACTTTTAAAAGTCTCCCACAGTTTTGGTTTTATTCTGTCAGAGTTACCCAGCCAAGTCCACTCACTGCAATGGAATAATTTGTGATTCACAGTGGAGTACATGAGAGGAATATCATGCCCTTCATCTCTACATGACAAAAGAACTTTCTTTTTTCCAAGGGAGAGTTTGTAATTTAAATGCTCAGATTCGGAAATAGGAGTATGGAACCCCTGAGGCTTTGAACAAGTTTCTTAATCTTGCAATTCCATCCTCTCCATCTGTAAAAAATAGGGGTAATACGTTCTCACACTGTAACAAATAGACAATAATGAGAGTGCCTGCTGCCTCCTGCCATAGGACAGGTGTCTTACTGCCTGGGCCAAGAAAAGAAAAGAGATTTCTTACCAACGCTTTTGCTCATAATGCCTACAACAAATGTCATTCTGTAATTCAGGAATGCAAGGTATTCAGAATGCAGTTGAATACAAGTAATGCTTTTGATGTGTAAAAACACTGCATTAACTGGCACTTGATCTTACTATTAATTTCCAGTTCTAGCAATGAGATGTAATTGTTTTTAAAATTTAGGGGGACACACATCTTCTCATACTCGTTTCTTAATAGTTACTTATATACATACTGATTCATACCTGGACTGCACCAGTGGAAAATGTATTTACTAGCTCCTAACTCAATGCAGATTCTTGTGTTCCTTGAGATGCTGAAGTTATGTAATTGGCCTCACAGTTTATCTTCTACATCACCTTCAGCAAAAAACAACCTTCCCTATAAAGCCCTGGTGAGCACATTGTGCTGGCTTTTGGCCTGTTTGCATTGCAGCTGTACCACTCCCTAGCACTGTCTCATTGACGCATCCCTGAGATAGATTTCTATTTAGGCACCATAAATAAACTGTAACTTAAGATGCAAAGCATCACATAAATGAACAGAGAGAGACCCATTAGCTCAGTAATTATTGCCAAGGAGCTGGGTATTTGGATCAGCTCTTCTTCCTCGTCCTCTTTCTTTTACTTCCAGAGTGGTAAACACAGCTTGCTGCCTCTGCATGTCCTTTCTGGCAACATCAAGGGAGTAGAAGCCTTAAGTACTCTCTACCATGGGTTTTGCTCCCAGAGCCAGGAGAAACTGTAAGGTAAATACAGTAACCTTCTAGTATAAAGGAAGTACAGCACTGTACAACAATATTGAATTAAATGCTATAGCAAAGCTGACTGGTAATTACAGTGTGTCAGCACTGAAACCTTTGGCAGGCTGGGAAATCTTCACTGTCATGAAACACATTCTTTGACTTTTGTATTAAATACCAAAATGAATATCACATGGTAGTGTGTTATTTGTCTCACCGTTTAGTTTAGCATTTCTATTAATTTTTTTTCCCCCCCATGTTTAAGTTGCCAGCAAACTCCCAATAAGAATGAGAGACCTTGCAAAAATGACTGATTTAAGTTTAATTTTTTTCTCAGACTGTGTGGGACAAAGCCATGACATAAATTTGCCACGATCACGAAGCACTTCATCATTTTTCAGTTACTGAAACACTTGACAAATAACACTTCCTTCCTAGTGCATGTGTGAAGGCTGCCTAAATCACCATCTCTATCAATTATCCCACAGAACTTGAAGAAGTTGAAACTTTATATCTTGATTATTCACAAACTTCTGCAGACTTCCTACCAAGGCTCAACATGACAGAATGGAAGATATCTTGAAACTCAGATGTTTTAAAAATTTCATACTCCTGAACCCAAAATTTTAAAACCAGGAAAAAAGGCTTCATGTTTGGGTGCAAATGAAGGCGTGAAGTAGGAGCAGAAATAACAGCAGGAAATCATTCTATCAGCAGAAGCCGCTGCCTTTCTTTGGGAACTCTTCTAGTGAATCTTATAATTCAGTAACTTTCACTACATCAGTGAATCATCACTCCACTATTTATTAAATTTCTTTGTAGCCGCAAAATCCTATCAAGGGTCTCCTTTCATTTTGAATCTATCTGTCAGGCTTCATACCTAGTCCCCACAGACCACTTTTATGATAATAATGCTGAGAAGTCTACATTAAGTTGGATATAAAGAAAATGGAGAAATCCTTGAAATCAAGCAGAGTTCATCTTTGTTAAACTGCAATAATCCACTGTACGCTTCAGCTGAATACTGTTTGCAATATCTTCCCTTGAGTACTGCAGTACCGCTGGATACTAGTACTTGAGCAAATTGAACAGAAAATAATGTAATATTACTTTTGGCTTTACCTTCTACCGCTATAAGGCAATCTTGTTTGTCTTTTTAATTTAGCTTTTTAAAAAGAAACAGCACACAAGGAATCTTTGCTGCAGTGCCAAATCTAGCATATAGCTACACAATGTGACATAGAAATTGCACCTAATTGCTCCTGCACTTGCATAAAAAAGCAGTTCCTGCTCTCCTAGATATAATGGAGGAGGAAGAATGGTGGTCTCCCCTGGAGATCTAGGGCAAGGAATGAAGACTTTTCCAAAAAGTGTTTTGTTGGAGGGTTGAAGATATGCCAAAACACAGTCTATGCCCTCTTAAGAAAAAATAATTTCCAGCCTTCTTAGTTAACGGAGCAGAACAGCTGTTAAAAAGTACCTTCCTACTCTCCTACCTCTGTCCCTAAAGGTCCTATACATCGTATCTGACCACTTTTCTCCTTTCCGGACTTTCTCCTTCCTTTCCAACAACCTGTCTTCAGGGCCAGTGCTGTGCTCTCCTGCTCTTTGGGAAGGGGAAGCCGGGCCTTGGTCATGTTTTTCACCATTTTTTCAGTTGATCTTGCTACCTGTAGCAGCTCTTTCATGTCTAGCCTTGTGCGTGATACTATGAAAAACAGTAATTCATAAATAAAGGGAATATTGACAAAGTAGATAAAATATAAATATGTGCAAGGACAGTGGCTTTTTTTTCAGTAATATGGCTTTTAATAGTTTTTTTTTTTTAATAAAAAGTTTAACCTCTACCTTGTTTAACAATGAAACTGTAAAATTAAATTGAATTGATTCATGACCAAAAGCAAATTTTCCAAGAAAATCCAAAGGAATTGCTGAGCTCTCTCTTTATATTTCAAGTAGTAAAATTAGACTCTTCCAAGGAATCTTTGTGTTTTTTCAGAGACCCTGTAGAAGAAACTAATGCCTGTTTTGATCCTTGCACTGCTATGTGGTAAATACTGGTCAAAAACATTTTCCAGTAGGCTGATGTACAGGCAAGGGAGAAAATGCCATTAATCCTCTGAGGAACTGCAGTAGGTTCTTATGGGAATTCAAACGCAAAAAAGAGATGAACCTTGAATAAATATGTGTGACTGTTAAATAATGTAAACAGAATGGGATTCCGTGAATGCCTAATGCTGAAGGAAGTATGTTTACTTTATAGAACCAAGAAATTTTTCAAGATCATTTCATCCTTGTGAAATTCTTAACTGTGTATGACTGCTAAAAACTGCTGCTTTGACTAGAACAGCCAACTTTTTGTGGAAAAAGCTAAATACTTTGCATTCACGGATCTGAAGCTTTCACTCATTCAAGCTGAGTCCCATCATTGTAATCACAGTCTACCTATTTTACAGTGTGCAAATTATCAGACTTGAAGAATCCTTGTTGCAGGATTCTCTTTGCATATGACAATTTGGTGTACATATTTCAAATAAGTTATATTAACAATACTAAATCATCCAAAACAGTGCGCATCACATTTGCACTGTATTTATAGATCAGTGACTCCATGAGCAAGAGTTCTTTGCACAGAAGAAAGCTCAGCTTTAGTATATGCTAGTTTGACAATGAATAAACAGACATGGAAATGAATTCTTGACACTGAATTCTTGAAGTTCTTGTACAAATGATGCCACAGACAAATCTGAATCTACAAGGGAACATAAACACAAATGGTAGAAGGCAAATGCAGGGACTGGGAGAATGAAGAAGTGCCCACTGTGAGTGAAGATCAAGTATGAGACCATCTAAGGAACCTGAAGGTACGCAAGTCCATGGGACCTGATGAAATCCATCCATGGTGAAGTTCCTGCTGACTAGAAAAGGGGAAACGTAATCCCGATTTTCAAAAAGGAAAAAAAGGAAGACCTGGGGAACTACAGGCCGGTCAATCTCTCCTCCACCTCACAAGATCATGGAGTATATCCTCCTGGAAACTCTGCTAAGGCACGTGGAAAATAAGAAGGTGGTCGGTGACAGCCAACATGGCTTCACCAAGGGCAAGTCATGCCTGACAAATTTGGTGACCTTCTATGACAGGATTACAGCATTGGTGGATAAGGGAAAAGCAACAGACATCATCTTCCTGGATTTATGCAAAGCATTTGACACTGTTCCGCACGACATCCTTGTCTCTGAATTGGAGAGACATGGATTTGACAGATGGACCACTCGGTGGATAAGGAACTAGCTGGATGGTTGTACTCAAAGAGTTGCAGTCAACAGTTTGATGACCAAGTGGAAACCAGTGATGAGTGGCATTCCTCAGGGGTCAGTACTGGGACTGGTGCTGTTCAACATCTTTGTCAGTAACAAGAACAGCAGGACTGAGTGCACCATCAGCAAGTTTGACGATGACACCAAGCTGTGTGGCGCAGTTGACACACTGGAGGGGAGGGATGCCATCCAGAGGGACC
>RSEF01000003.1:50188393-50260276 GCA_003993805.1 Himantopus leucocephalus | reverse complement strand
TATCTGAAAGGAAAATTTAAAAACTTCTGGACAGCTACTGATGGTAAAATACATTCAGACTTCACACTGTCTCCCACCAATATACAACCGGACTCTGAAAGAAGCACTTAGGCTGTGAACTCGTTACTTGCATTCATACACATCACTATCCCCACAAGCAAGGAAGCTGAAATCGTGTTTTAAGAGACTCTTCTCTTATGCACTGAGATAACATGGTATAACATAATGCCAAGCTGCTAAATCCAGTATCAGTGATGGATTAACCCCCAAACATTAATAACTACAAGTAATAACTGAATAAGAAAAACACATTCATTCATAAGGGGCTATTAATAATCCAGCAAAAAAGCAAAGATATTTTCTATATGCTGCATAAATATGCAAAAATGACACTTATAGGCTGCAAACAGGAATTTCTAGGGAATAAAAAAAAAAGATTCTCATTTTGTCCTATACTTTGCATAAAATATATTTTGAATTACAGAAATCTTTGGCTTAGAGGTATTGGACCTAGATGGTTCAAGGAGCCATCCTATCACCATTAGGTCACTGGTTCAGTTCTAGCCAGACCATTAACACCTGATTTTTGCACAGTAGGTTGTGTGAAATGACCTGCTACCCTGGTTTAGTTTCCAGAGGACAAGAGGTCATATTGCAAGTACCAACAGAGAGACCAAAAAAAGAAAAAAGAGCTTTGTGACTCTGCTAATTTTCTCATCCTAGACATGGCCTTCAGGTCAAAGCACAAGCCTGTTGATACAGTTTTGGGGCAGCCTACTATTCTGTGCATGACTCATACTTCCCATAGCCATCATTTCACAGTGTTCACAACAGTTGCAACTAGCTTATGAGGGAGAAACACATTTTAAGAGAGAATACCTCATTGCCTTTAAACAAGAAATTTAAAAGGGGACTAGGACTCACTTATAATTTGTATTTAAAGAAAGACAAGTTCCAGTGATGAGTCAGCATTTCTCTACTATGAAAAACAATTAAAACACTCACTACCAAAAAAGTACATTTGATTCAAATTCTACTTTTATTGACTCTGTTATTTATTACAAAACTGCATCTAAGGAGCACAAAATTGACCAGATGGAATCATAGATGCTAGTATCCACTGTTGTTTATCAACATCTAAATCATCATGAAAAGCAAAGCATACTCTTTACTAATTAAAACCTTGCCCCTATACTATTTATCATGATTTGTTAGCAATCAGCAACTCAGATTACCTCATGAATTGTATTCTTCCCTTCATTTTTTCTCTTCCCTGAAAGCACAAAATCCATCAAAAGATCTCTATCAGTAGATCATTTCATAATAAGGAAGATGGAATATTGCTTGCTGGTATGTAGAAGACTAATAGAAATACCATAGGTCTCAATAGTTTATTGTATATTGGGACAAAAGGCAGTTTCTTTAAATTCATCAGTTCAAATGGGTATGCCCTGAATTTGCCTCTAGAACAATATTTAATTTAATATTTCTCTTTAGTGACAGGCTAGTGAAAAATATTAGGTACTTTTATCTTCTTCCGCCCTTTCTTCTAATGAGAAAACTACTGTACAAAAAGGGTATTTGTTTAATGACTCAACTAGCTTTTTTCTTCCTTTATGACAACTACAATTTCAGTTTTATATGTATATTTTAATTTCTCCATTTCATATCTGGTTTAGTTGCTCTCTGTATTTTTAAAAGCCACTTGGAAGCCATTCTTATTGCTCTACCACAATTTTGTTGTCTTGAATGCATTATTATGCATGAAACATATTTATTTTTTACTTTCTTCAGTTTACCTTTAACAGAAGAGCAATTTGATTTCTTATTCTTTAGCCCTAAAAAAGAAGCAGTTCTTGTTTTAAGGGATCAAAGACCAAAGATCAGATTCTATGTTTTTGTATAATAAGACGCATTTGATGAAATTCCATCTCTACAGTTCACCTAACTTCCCTCTCATATTCTAACAGGGATAGCAGTATTGATCTCCATCCACAGACACATAACATTGAAATTCTGCCTAAGCATGTCTGAATAATCTTTCCTACAGTATTTGGGGAGAGCAAAGTTTTCAACAAATGAATATATATGCATGCTTCTTCGTTTCTTTGTCCCTAGTTGCTTGGGGGTTGGCAGAATTTATTTTTAGCTTGTGCTTTTGCTTATCCCACATCTCTGTCCATTTTCCTGGAAAGAGTATGGATAAGTATACCTTCACCCATAGAAACACACAAACTGTGAGCAACTCACACAATTACTGTAATTATACTACCAAATAGTGATTTCTTTTCTGGGCTATAAATATGTCAGGGAAACTTAGATGTAACAAAGAACAAGGTGGTCTGATAAAGCCCTTTTTTTAGCAGGAACACCAGTAAATCAAAACTCATTTAACACGGAAGTACTTTTAAAGCAACTCTTTATGCTAACTCAAGGAATGTATAACCAATCTCACTCTTTGAGAGCATGGGATCTAAAAGTCTATTAATAATACTCCCTAGACAACTTACTTTTGATTCTCCATGTTAAAATGTGAGGATCATCAAAAAGATGTCCAGTTAAGACTCCAAAATAATAAGCCAAGTTTGGACGTGGGTATAGGTGGGAACAATGAGTTGCTCCTTTTTATTTCACTTTAAGATTTAAGCCAACTGGCTAAAAGTTTTAATGTTTTAATATATATACTAAAAACTCCAGTAAGTAAAATTTTATCCTGTCAGCTTCTTGATGTATCACCATGGCATTCCATACTAGCTTTCAGCAATATGTTCTCTGTATAAGCCTCTCCTATTTTACATATTTTGTCTATTATGCTATATGTTTTGGGTTTGTATATTGGATGAATAAATCCTTTAACTCTAATCCTCTGCTTGTACTATTTAAAATGACTCTCTAAGACGGAGCCATGTCATTCAACTGAAATATTCCCTGTGGATATTCAGTCATATCAACTGCCTTAAATGGAATAAAACCCAGCTGTTGCTTACTGCTGCCAGAGTTTAGGAGACAGCACAGCTATTGGTAATAATAGCTGTAATAGATATATGGTGATCCTGATTCTATTTCTCCTGGTGCATCATAAACAAAATTGTTCACTGAGTTCCTACCAACTACTTCAATTGCATTTGAGGGAATGGTTTGCATGATGGGGCTGCCTGGTCTTTCCAACAGAAACTTCATCATAAGGAACGGTCCAAGAGTGGTGTGTTCATGTTGACATTTTGAGACCAGGTTGAGTCAACAACACACACAGATTCATCATTTCAAGGTGTTTGCTTCATGGATGAGTGTCAGTTGTATGGCCGTGGGCTGAGCAGTAACAGTGAGCAGCTGGGTTTGTATTCTCCTAGGCACCTTGCAGACGTGAAATATAAAGGCAGCTCCTTGCTTCAGAAAGCTTAATGCAATACCAAGCCAGGACTGCCACAGTGCCATTTTTGCAAACTATATTTCAGATTCTGTCTACACTGTAAGGAACTTCACTGTTAATTCACCTTTTACAAGAGCAGGACATTATGCATATGTCATATACACAAGCCTGAAAATCTTGGTGCAGACAAAAAGCAGATCTTTCAAATTAAACTTTAGTGCCCTAAAGAGTCATTGACTACAGCTCAGACTGCTTTGTAAGCACAGGTCTTTAATAGATAATAGAATAAGGATTGTATGATTGGAATAAGCAGAAAGTGTTCTACTTGGCTATTACTCTTGAATTTCCAAAGGGCTTTGCTTTACACTTTGAATAATTTCTGTGAGTTTATTCAGGGCTACCAAATGTGTGACTAATTTGAAATCTAGTAATAGCAAAGTTTATCTAAGTGCTTTAGCACCAGGAGCACCTGATTAGTTTTGCCTTAAATAAAAATATTTCTTTGAAAAGCTTGGAAACATGATTTGACTGTAGCCTAATGGTTCAAAAATCAGGTTGTTAGTAAGAGTACATGATCACTCATTAATAAAAAGCCAAGCATCAAATTGGGGAATATTCTTTTAGGCTATACAGCAGCATAATGCTAACTTCCTAATTAAAATTAAATTAACTGCTGAAGACTGTACTAAGTCATATCTAGAATAACCAAGCCTTTTTTCAACAGGCAAGAACTTTTTTCAGTTATCTTTACAAGCTCCTTTAAAGAACTGGTGCACAATGAGTAGATAATTATCACTAAATCTTGAGAAACGTACTTGCATAATTTTCCCTGGACTCCTGACACTTCTTGTTGATTGAAGTTAATTACTTGCATGACCTCCTGCAAGCCAAAAAGCAATTTTATTTCTACAAAGGGCATTGAATAAACCTGTTCTTTTCCTGACCACAAGTTCATAAAAAAAAAAAAATAGATCCCAGAAAGCTTTTTAAAAGGGTTTCTAAATAATTAAAGCATTAAGACGTAGAATTTCTCATCACTGAAATTTCATTTCATTTAGTTTTTTAAGAACAGGGAATGTTTCCTTTACAGAAAAAATAGAAATGGGTGTGAAAGCTTTCAGAAGACCCAGAATGGATGTTAGCTACCCCTGCCTTCCAACTCTGTGGCAGCTGTACTACTCTGTGCCAGTGCAAAAAACTGGAGTGTTTTCCCCTATCTCATAGAGGGTGACAATTGCAAGAACCAAATATTCTGGGAAATCCAAGCACATTTAGTTAGTCACACTAGTGATCTAGTGATTTCATTACCTTGATTTTACATTTAGCTATGTCGTCATACAGTGTGTCCCAGCTGGAAGGAAAGATGCAGTTCTAAAAGATGAAGTATAAACGCCATACAGTTAGTTCAGTGGGTATCTAAGATAGAAATACGGGCCTCTCTAAATTATAGGGGGTTCTGAGGGTTATTCTGTGACCTATAGTACTGTCCAGAATACCTGTGGCACTGCAGGTTGTGACTGTATGTTTTAACAACCAGCTCCTTTCTTAGGATGAGATTTACAAAGGGCTTCTTTTAAGACAGCCTCACAGCTGTTGTCTGTATACCTGTACCAGGCTGCCAGCCTGAAAGAGTAATGCTTTATTAGTGCACAAAGACAGGCTATCTAACAATGGAAAAATAGCCTAAGGATACTCTCTACAAGCTTCTGATTGACTCAGATTGCACTGAGGTCAAATGCCTACTCTTAGCCATTAGCAGTTGGAGTTTCATTAATCTTCTTACCTTAGAAACCACAGGCAACTCCCCTGGAATACAGTAACATTAGCAATTTACTATTCTTTTATCATGGTTTAAATATGAAAGCCATTCCTTATGGCTGATTTGTTTCTGAATGATGTTACATTAAAGGTTAAAATTTATTACTCCAAATTTTTGTCTCTCCAGAGGTGGGAACCAGTATGGAGATTTTTTCTGGATTCCTTAATTATTGTTATTACATTCTTTTTGTATATTCTTTTATACTCAGAGGCTTTTGCTATTGCTGCAAACTTTCATTTATTTATCTGATAAACTAATAGCTGTGACTTTCCAACTTGCAAAGTTCTATATGCAGCATTTCTGTGGCACGTGTGAATAAGCAGCAGAAAATAGAGCGATGTAGTGTTAAGTTTGCACAGTTAAAATAGCAAAATCTCTGAAATTCCCAAGTAAGGATCCAACAGCATTGTTAGCTCAGTCAGTTTGTCAAGTCTGTATATTTTACAACGTATACTACAGATTCAGTTATGATCACTAAATTAAATGTTGAAAGACAGTTATAGATAATGCTTTCTATAGATAGCATTACTTATTATCTTGTGGACAGATAGTATCTATCTTTATAGATAAAGATATCTACTTTCCTCCTCTTTGAGTTCTTCCCTGCTTCCTCACTCCGATTATTCCTTAAGCAGTTTCTGTGAATTATTTTTTAGTCTTTTAATTTAATTTCCCATATTAGAATGAACACGAAAAAACATTTGCCAACCCCTCTCCTGAATTTCAGGAGCTAAACAGGGTTGACCTGACTCAAAATGAAACACAATTATCTACTAGGGACCACTATGTAAGCAAGAATCAGCCAAAATGCAGAAGCATGTCCAAGGTCCTCCTCAGGGCATTACCCAGTTGTTTTACATTGCCCAAGTACTGCAAAACAGTGAAAAGTTGAGGATCTGTTTTTTAGCTATTAAAAAAATGATATTCTACAATATTTCTGTATCTGGTATGACAGTTAAAACATTTGCCAGAGTAAATCCCCAAGGAAGCCTATCCTGCACAGTGTAAGTCTTGAAAGAAAACAAAAGGAAATAACTAAGCAGAAACCAAACTAACCTAGATAATAGAGACTAACATGTCACTGCAACCCTCTTGCTTCCTTCCCCTCACTCCCTCTCTTCTGATTGTCACTTCCTTTCACCACACCACTTCCAAAGTATCAGCTCTGAGGCATGGATTATAACTTTGCTATGGTATTATTTATATAGAGGCAGCAGGTAAAATGGCGACAATCCCAATGCGAGAAGTACAGAATTGCGTNCAGAATTGCACGCTGGACTTAAGACTCTGCTATTCCAACACCTGCACAGTGACAGAGGGCCGATGATGCTCAATCATCCTCTAAACCACTCTGTCACTCTGTAAACTCAGTTCAGTTCCAATTATGTGCAACAAAACTGAAGTTCCACCAGTGAGACGTATCTTTGTACCAATGTAAATATCGGCCAGATTAGATAATAAACTCTTTAACAATAATTTATCCATCCCTTGTGCTTTTTATAGGACTGTTTTGGGTTTTTTTTTGACTGATAAGTGCTTTATAATTTTTTTTTAATGAAAGCAGACAGTCTGATGCTACTTGTGATATGAGATCTCTATTTAGATTACATACATTCATTGAACAACAAATTAGGCCAGTAGAACCTAATGTTTCCTTTATCACACTGTTTTATCTGAATTAGGAAAAGAATTATCACCACACAATGTGAACAAGCATGCGTTCAGCTACTTCTTGTAAGTGAGGCTGATTAGAAGTTGATGCGAACAAATGTCAACCAACAGCTTCAAATAGTTAAAAAGCTTCTTATGAGACCTTGAAGAAACGTAACCTTGGGAAAAGTTGACCTGGGTAATGGCTACTGTATAATTCTGGCAGCTCTGCTCCCGTCTCGCCCCTATTTCTGGCTTTGATGCAGATGTTTTTTCAAATGCAACAGTGACTGGTGTAGGTAGAAAATGGAAACAGCAGGAACAGGGACCATGAACAGTTAACATTGTATGGCACAAACTGTGCAAAACCAGACAGCATTCTCCAAATAACAAGTAAAAATTGCCAGGTGCGTCAGACAGACACTGCTCTGCAATTTGGAAGACTTAACAATTTTTAGTATTACAACTGTTCTCTTTGTGGTGTAAGACAGAGTTTTGAAAAACATATTTTGAACTATTTAGCTCTCACGATAGGTTTTATTTCCTTGACTACTAGATATAAAGTATAATGTTCTGATACATTAACTCACCAACAGATTAAGAGACCTTTATTTCAACACTAGTAGTACCTCAGGATATTACTAAATTTATTCTCTAATAATGGTGATTCTTGTTCAAATGCACAGGGCTCAATTTGTTGCCCTGCATGAGATTTAGAAAAGAGCAACCTAATGACTTGGTTGCTGTTTTCTGTCTCTGCATTGCTGAACAGTGATTATACACTGCAGTCAGGTTAATTGTCTTTGCTCATGAAACATCAGATATGGTGATATTCAGTTACCTTCAACATTTGGAGATATTAATGAAGAAAAATGTTTTAGTAACAAAACCTTCAAGTACTTATCCATTTTTTAACAAAAGCAAATTCCTGATTAAATAAATACCAATAACAACTGATTAAAAATTGAGTAATGATTTTTTTTTTTGTTTTATCTTTGAAGCTTTCAGATTTTTCAGGAGAAGGAGGTTTCTAATCTTGGTCAGCTATGTCAGTAAAACAGGATCAAAGATAACTTCAAATTTGAAAAATCTTAGCAATTCCAGAAGACAGGCAGTTTTGGCCACCTTCACATACTAAATAGCATTCTGTAACAGAAATAGCTCTGCTGGAGTCAGTACAGTTCCTGTTATTGTAAGTTACTCGTAACATTAGAAAAAATTATTGTAGTAATGTCAAGGAACCCTATTCACAATCAGGTGCATGCTGAACAAAGACAAAACCTGCCATAGATTTAACAATCATAAGTATAAGGGTGACTCAGGCTGTCATCACTGCAAATAATGCTACCATAGTCTAACTCTTGGGAATATAATTACCCCTTTGAAAACACTCAGCCCAACCTAGCTATGTCACTTTAACCCCCTGTAAACTCTGTCTTGAAGGCCCCAAAGCAAATTATTAGTATGTAAAAACATCTGAAAACCACGGTGTCTCAAACCTTTGAGGTCACAGACCACCATCAGCCCGCAAAATGTCCTGTATATCCTCAACTTCTAGGGGCAAGTACTAGAATGGCATTTCTTGTGACGCTGCAGACCAGCTATAGTAAGTGCTTGTTACTTGGTACGCAACATCCTTGTGTACCACAGTCCACTCACTGAACGTCAGTGAACTAATCCATTCCAGCTGTTCAGTAACACTGACAGTCAACAACTGATTAGTAATAGTTTGAGTTATGCTTTTCTCTGTTAAATCATAGCAACTTTTGTGAATTCCTACTTATTAAAGGAGTGCCATGGAAGTCTACTGCATGGCTTTTTGGGATTCTGGAAACTAAATAAGTTTCTACATGAGGTTTCCTTCCCGGTCCCAAAACCACATTAAAAAATGACTAAATTTCTTTGTTCTTAATGTCTCAGTAGCACTTAATTTGTCTTTCCCAAGGGTATGCAATTTCAAGTGGTCTTTTACTCTATTCTTCAGCCCCATAATATTCTTTGTTTTCCCTCCAATAGGTTTTCAGTGAATCCAGAAGAGAAAAAAAAGGCTGATGTTATCATCTCCTTGACCCAACAATCTGTTAAAAAACAGTTAGACAACCCATTACACCACACCATATGCTTCACAAGTGGATGTTTAACACTTGTGCCAAATTTCTCCAAAAATATTTAGAATAGTCCTTAGCCAGTTGACTAATGTGAACCAAACAGGTTTTATTTCCTGATAGATTTTATCCAACAATGTGATGAATACCTCTTCCAAACAAAAAAGCAGTAGCTGTAGTTCCCAGCGTGTGGAGTGCCTTCAAATAATACCAAGATAATTTTTGTTTATAGCTCTGTGCCAGACTTGCTTTGTTGATATGTTCCTAGTTACCTTAAGATCCTATTATCTCTTCTCATGCTTATCTTTTCAACAGAGACACTTGCTGAGAACATTATAGTTGAGGGAGAGAATAAGCTATTTTTCTGTTCAAGCCATCTGTCTGTTTTAACAAATTCAGCATGGTCTCTCTCATTTGCTCCACTTTTAAGTTTCTTAGACACCTTTGGGATATTTACTGGACAGACTGAACTGTCTGAAAGGGTTTTTTTTGGGTCGTTCTTTTTGAGGGGGTGTGGAGTCTGCTGAAACTACAGAAGAAATAGTTTTGCCATTCGATTTTACTTTATGACATAACAGAAGCCAAAATCCTTTTCCACATGCTGAATAGGAAATATTTAGCAGGTATGAGTTCTATTCACTAGAAAATTTGACTCACACCCCCCAACACTATTTGTGGATTTGGCATGGGCCGGGCAGATAGGTTTGGTGGATTCTCCTTTTTCAGGCTATATTCACAAAATCAAGAAAGCATAGGAGGAGATGACAAGGAAACAGCAGTTCCCTCTTCTGCCTGAGGAATCTTGAACCCTCACCTCAGAGGAAATGCTCTGAACACTACTGCACATTTGGAGAACTCTCCTTGAAAGTACTTCAAAGACCACCAGATGAACAGTGTTGGACAAGTGTTTCATACCTCCTGGAGAGAAGGGAAGTTGCAGTTCCTCTTCCTCCTTTGGTAATCTGACTTAATTCTAGCCCAGCATTTCTGTTGCTTTGTTTATAACAGAAATATTTTTTGCTACAGAAGTGAAACATACTGTTTTGGGCCAAATATAACATTTTCATATGATACTCTGTTGTTTTTCTTTGATGACTCAAAGTCTCTTTTTCATTAGACAGATGAACCAAAAGGTCAGTCATTGATGTGGTTCCTTTACTGATCAGAGGAATCATCAGTGGAGAAAGGAGTAAGAAATTAATCCAGACTCAGAACACACTTTGGGAAGATGAACCATCCCTTACCATCCTCTGTGATACAAGTACCAAGCTCCATTGATGAGATTTCTCTCATGCAAACTGACCACCTTGATTCAAAGGGGAAAACAGCAATCTTTCTGAATAGCAGAGGAAGCAAAGGCCTATAAAGGACAGAGTCAAGTCTCTCTTGTATTTTAAGTACAGTAGTATTTAAACTAAAGCAGTCAATTTGTTCTTTGTGCAAACAGAAATGCATTTTCCAGCAAGGACTGAGAGACGGTGAAAACCATCCATTGCTACATATGTCACAATAAGAAATCTTATCACAAAAAAGGAAAATAATCTTGCCCAAATGAGAAAAAATCTCAATAATCTCAAAAGCAATCTCAGTAATCTCAATCTTTTTAGTTCAGTGACCCGTCTTTCAGGGAAAAGTAATGAACCTTTTTGACAACTATTCCTTTAAAAATTTCACAGAAGGGGTGTGAGAATTGCTGTTAGAAGGAACCGAGGATAAACTGTGTTAACAGGGCACAGTCTTTGGGGGAACACTAATTTCTAGGAGCCCCTAAAACCTCTGATGTTTACTAGTGTCATCAGTTGCCACACACCCTGCTCTGAAAAGAAATATATACAATTATTTCTCAGATTGTGTTTGCTTAAAATAGTCTGATTTTTTTTTGCTTAGTTGCAATGTCACTGAATCACAAATACCTTTTGATCACAGGTCAAGATGAGAAGCAACAGTGCAAGCAGTGAGTTGCAAAGTTACTATGTGGTTCAAGCAGCACATGGGTTGCTTTCAGAAAAAAAGTCTGCCAACTGGCAGAAGAAATGTCAGACTGAGAAAACAATATCTCAGTTTTGTGGAGACAGCTCCTGCAGTGGCATTCATTTTTAGCATGAGATGGACTTCGTCTCACTGTGAGCTTCCAGCTGCAGCACAGGGAAGAATTTTTTTAATCCCCCCCCCCCCAATGTTACTATAATAATTCCCTCATATCTCATACTGATATTGCTCACATACTCTGAACTTATTCAGTCTCCAGGTACCAAAGCTTTAAATCACAGGTTCTCAAATAAGGTTTAATATGCAGGTACCCTTTAATGATCTGGACACCATGCAGTGTAATAAGCGTGGCCAGTGACGAGATTCACTGTTCAAAAGTCAACATTTTCAGGAGAGTATTTTACTGTTATTTCGATAAGAATTTACATATGGCAATGAACGAGGACAAAATGTACATACACTACTACATTTATTGTGGTAACAATTATTGACTTTTAACAGTAATGGCTTACACAAGGAAGTGTCACACACCTCAGACACTGAAATAACTTGTTCTGCATATCTGCTTATGTCTGGTCTACAGTTTAAGCATAGCCCGTACTACTCATTGTTATAAAGGAAATTGGAAAGAAAAGAACAGTAAGAAAGGTGTAAGAAAGAAATAGGGGAGGGGAGATTCATCTGAGACTACTGAGAATATTCTTAATACCATACAATATGTTTATAATGAGTGGGCACTGAAAAAGGGCAGCATTTAAGCTCTGAAAAATCAAATGGCTGAATTAAAACACCGCAACAAAGAACAAAAAAAAAAAGAATCCATCTCTCATATAAAATGTGTGAATTGGCAGAATTATCACCATCAGTAGATCTAATGAAAATTAGATACTCGCCCAGAAAAGAAGCCTTTTACATCCTCTGTGGAAGGGTATACATTTGCATAAAAGCATACGTGTAGAACATTTATCACCACACAGGTGAATTCCTAAATTATTTCTCAACTTTTTCACTTTCAGACTCTAAAATTAGAATTGTATGACAAATGTTACTTCTCCGCATGTACATTCTCACATAATTTTAGTTTGGAAACTCAGTTGTCCTCAGATTTTCTAATTTCATTATTCTCTATTTCATCACTTCACAAGCAAAATGTCTTAAAGATGACAGAGCTTTTCCTGCGTATAGTAAACAACAAGTCTATGCCCAGCTCTATATTGCCTTCATCTCAAGGATTTCCAAAGACAACAGCAAGAGCAAGCTCCACTGGAGAAGCAGTTTAGCAGAGAACAATTTTCATTCTTACCCAGCTTCTGAGCTGGGTTGATACAGCTGAGGATGAAAGGAAAATGTGAC
Source organism: Himantopus leucocephalus (assembly GCA_003993805.1). Taxonomy (NCBI): domain Eukaryota; kingdom Metazoa; phylum Chordata; class Aves; order Charadriiformes; family Recurvirostridae; genus Himantopus; species Himantopus leucocephalus. The sequence continues at coordinate 50,247,990 of RSEF01000003.1, read as the reverse complement.
TTCATGTTCCACCAAATCATGACCCAGTCACTTTCAGGCCAATCTCACACATACTAAAGTTTCACTGAGGTTGCTTTATCTTAAATTGACTTTCCCTAGTGCTAATCTGATTAATCCAGTTTTACTGCTGTGAACGGATGGATTAGTATAAAGAGATCAGCAAGGGAGTGAAGAAGATGGCCTAGAATATTTCAGATTCTCTTATATTCCATTAATTTGTATATGAAAACATAAAATCAAGTCAGGAGTAGTTTCCATTAAAAGCTATGAAAGTACTCAAAGTCAAATTATTCATATGCAGTTTCTGAGTTCAGATTCTTTCTACTGTGATGATTATTTATGTATATGCTGTATCTAAAGTTTGTTCTAAACACAACAGCAAATAAATAAGCCCATGCACATAGGAAATATGTACAGCTTCATGCATCCCACCCCCTCAAGTTATTATCTCCAAGGACTTCCCTTTTAGGTTACTGTCACCTTGACACCTTTAAATCAATCTAATTGTGTTCCTCCATAATAGAGTTTCAATGCCAAGACATTTTCCAATTGTAATGAAAAATGTATAAAACAACATAATTATCAAAGGAGAAGACACAGGAGAAAGTATACTTGAAATGACGGTACATCTTTCTCATGTTCATATGGATCATGTGGCATACAATTGAATTGTTTCCATATATTCCAATAAGATGTAAGATCTAAATAATGGACTGGATATTAGAAAGTCTCCCGTATTTAGTATTTGAATAATATTTATAATAAAATACAAAACCAAATGCAAATCTGCAATATACTGTTGGTGCAGGAACATCAATTATGTAATATAGTAAATGTCATTTGGGATGGAACTGGAAACTGGAAACCTGCTGGGGACACTTAGTTCTTGGTTTTCTTTCCTTCACTTTTGACTATAGTATGAACATGTATCTACAATTAACTACACACCTTGGTTCCTGAAAATAAAAAAATCCCTCATGATATTTGCAGTAAACTATTTCTGGTGTGTTTTACTTTGTTCATTGGGCCTATTGGTAAAAGCATCTATGCCCTAGTAGGTAAGGTCCAAAATTCCCTGATATTTTTGTCACATTTACAAAATAATTTATTGTTTGGGGTTTTTTTCTATAAAGTTTGCTGGTTTATTACTGTATCTACTGGAAAATCATACATGTCAGGGTGAATTATACACTTATATGTATTCAATTACAAATTCACATATATCGATAATTCTTAATTCATTAAGCACAACTCTGTGGGTTAGGAACCATAGTGTGCTATGCATTATACAAACAAATGACACAAAGAAAACTCCTAGCCAGAGAATACAGATGAAATGTGGTAATGGTGGAATAAATTATATATTGAACAGTATTACATCACAATATCTATAGGCAGAGAGGAGGAAAAAATCCTATCTGTCAGTATTTGGAGGAAAACTCCAACAAGATACCTGTAAACAATAACTTTTAGATAGCTGTAATTCAGCTAAATCTAAAATCAAGACCTGCCAAAATATTATCCTAGATCCAGACCATGACGATGCCAGGATTCCCTCAAGGGAGAGCAGGTAAATGTATTAATACTGCCAAAACCTCTTTCTTATAATGTCCATATCAATAAATCTCTGAAACAAAGTAAAGTTTGGTATTTTTATAATGATCCTACTACGGAAAATATATGACAAATTTTAAAAAAAAAAGATATTGCTATGAAAAACTGCCTGTAAAAATGAAATAACAAATCTTATAATTATCTGATTAAACATTCAGAAATCAAAACTATCATATTAAAACCCATTTTGCTGTGCAGAAAAGAAATGCTTCTTTATTGTTTCAAAAATTAACCATCACAGTCTTTCATATGCAACAAATAAATTTTACAGATTAAATACATGATGAGATAGCACTAGAGGACTGTAGGGAGATTACGTGGTGCTTTTTAAAGAGTTTCTCAATCCAATTAGAATAAATTGTAAAATTAACTTTTCATTCTTCCTTGCCAAAATAAAAGTCCTTCCTATCTTGTATCACACTATCCATTTTGCTAAACTACAGGCTGAAGGTTTATGACACTTCCATACTATGATATGAGCTATAATCTCAGTAAAATCAAGCAAACACTTGTCACTGATATCAGGAAAAAAGTGGGCCAGGTCTATATGAGCATTTGAATTTTCAATGAAGGGTGTCAACTCTGCAAGTTGAAACTTTTTCGTTCTTGAACTTTCAACTTCAAAAGTCTGTTACAACGTATAATTCCAGAAAGGCATTGAAAATGAAAATAAGTAGCAGGGAAGCATTTATTAGCTTACTGGTGTCTTTTATAATACAGATAGCGTAAGTGTCTGTTTAAAGTAATAAGAAAAACGTAGTTGTCATATCCTGGTCATATCCTAGTGGGCTTAGTTCAGATTAAAATCCGACAATCCATTTTACGTTAAAAAACTATTTCTCAGCAGCTACCTTCTGAAAAATGATCCAGCTTTTGCAGTTCTAAAAGACACCTGGAAGCACTGAGGAACAATTAAGTAAGCTAAGGTTAGGGCTGTTTTCTTTACTGAATTTCATTACATTGAGAGATCAAACTATTTTGTTGTATCTTGGAAAGAAAACGAGTTTAGCTCTAACCAAATATTTACAAACTCCTTAATCCAGAATTTGTTGACAGGACTTCTGGTTTATTCTGTGACATAAACATTATGGTCTCTAAGTAAAGAAGTTTGCTACAGTTTAACCTATATAGATAGCATCATGGAATATGTGGAGCCCTCATGAAATTTTCAAGTAAACCTAATTAAGAAGTATGCTTTGACAACTATTAGCAAGTTGTATCATACACCTTATGTTGTACATACATCACCTCTGTATCATGATGTAACTACAGCCGTAAACATATAAACTGTCACATTCTGCTTGTACACTGCTTCCTCTTAAGATCACCAGAAAATGATTTCTGCCATAACCATAGTCTAGCTTAATAAATGTACACACCCCCACAATAATTCTCTCAAACAGCAGCTAACATACATTAACATTAATAAGCCATTGAATGAGACTCCAGAAACCTCACATTGCTACTTCATTAGATGACTTAAAATCTAATTTAGAACACAAACAGAAAAAAGTCAAAATGATAAAAGTTACTCAAGGGGTTAAAAGTACTTTACGGTATGTGTGCAAAGAGAGGAGAAGAGGGACAAAAATAAACCTCAGTTTGTGAAAGAGTCTCTCTCTCCAAGTGGAGGTTTAAGAACTGATACTTAGCAAAAATGTTCTGAAATTGTGTCTCTGTAGGGCATTTTTTAAAAAAATCCATTAATAACATGTTTGCTGTTGTTGAAGTGTCTATTATGAGGCTCAGGCTGTGTGAAAGCCTGTCTCTCCACAAGAGCGATATGACAGGCTTGTCGGGAGGGATAGGAGATGGCTGAAGATGGATATGCGCTGCCCTGTTGACAAGTGGTGGGGACAGGCAAGGAGATGGATCAGTAAAAATTTCCATTAAATCAAGAAAAACACAACTTGCCCCTAACATCACCTCTGATAGTTTCTTAGACCAGCTGCTTCCCTGACACCCTACTGAGGAACAAATTGCTTTCCTAGCAGGACATTTGGACACTCCTGCATTAATAGATATGGATCCCAGCATGCCAAGCCAAGCAAGAAAGCAATTTAATATGAGCAACACTGTCATCTCAATTTAGGACAACAGTTAGGATGCCCTACAGGGCATTGCAACAGCTTCTAGAAGTACACAGTGTAAGACATTCTTTCTGTCTTAAGGCTATAGAAAGCTGGTATTTCTAGTAAATAGCCAAGCCAAGGAGAATGGAAAATGTAAATGCATAGATGACAACAGCATTGTACTGTCTAGGAGCATCAGTTTCAATTCAAAGGCCTTTCATTTCTGTAGAGGACTGCAGCAAAGTTTGCAGGGAAACAAAAGAGAAAAAACCTTGAGGAGACAGGAATAACACTAGGTGGCAGGTATTTCACTTTCAGGTGAAGTAAATTTCAGAACAAAAATTAAGCCAGTTCAGAGAGTTGCTTAGCATAACAGCATAACAGTGCTAAGTAACAGCAAGGACACGGAAGCTTTTAATATTTGCTTTCTGATAGTGAATGCTTTTAAAACCTGAGTTGTTTTCAGCAACTATGCTTTTATTTTTGCACAAGTGCTCTCTTCATTGCAATCCCCAACTAAGTCTAAACAGGAAAATAAAGTGGACATGTCATACTCCAAAACCAGTGGGCGGTGTAGTGAAGCAAAGTCTCCATGACTACATGGAAAGAAAGGATTGGGGATTTCCTGAGTTACCAGCACCTCCATTCCTGCAAGTCTTGAGTAGTTTGGTGAGGCAAGGATTCTTTGTATGAGGTAAGGGAAAAGAAGAATGAATAGGGGAATCATCTGATGAAGGGATTAACAAGACTTTTTGATAATCTGACTGTCTCTTTGGGAAGAAGACCTCTTCCAAGTCTGAGAAAGATGTTTCGGGATTAAGTGGTGTTGCAGACAGACTGCCATGGAAGGCAGCTTCAGAAGGAAGTTGAAAACTTAGGGCTGTTGGAAGGCACTTAGCGGTGGGTATGAGAGAAAGGGAGTGAGCAAATAGGTGTCTTCACTGGAGAATAGAGGTGTTTCCTCTACGCTGTGCACAATGTTAGATAAAGCAAAGCTATGACCCATTATCTGGATATCTTAATCAAGGATGCTTTAGAGAAAGTATGTCCTGACCAACTACCTATCCCAGATTTGCAGAGGCAAACTCCACCTGATTTGATCCAGATCCACGCATGGCTCAAGTACACTGTTATTCAAAATGTTTCCATCAGCGATGCAGGCCCATCTTCCTGCTCGCTTGCAGCACCTGAAGACGTTCACCTGTGCATGACAGTGTGCACCCCTTGGTACAAGTGTATAGTGACAACATGTGACCAGATGTCAATCAGTACCAAGAAGATATTACAGGGAGATTTGCTTCCCAAAGACAGACATGACCAACACTAGATCCAACACTGTTTCAAATTTTCTATATGAGCACGGGGGTTTCACGGAAGTGCTGAGGGTAAGTCTTGTCCCTCTGTCTTCAGGGGACCTGCTGAAAGGTTCCTCCTCTGACTGGTTCATCTGCACACCATTTAAAGATAATGTGAACAGAAATGGTTGTGATATGTGGTTGATTCACAGTTGGCCGCTTCCAGAAGCAACCGTATGATGTCTGGATATATACTACTCTGACAAAATCAGCAGCTGCAGTGGAGGGACAAACACTTTCTTCAGGAGTGTAAGCAGATAGGATGCCCCTTTGGCTACAATTCTCTATTGTCCTCGCAATTTTCTTATTCAAAATGACAAGGAAATAGAAGGCTGGATGCTCTGGTGGCTTTACACATTGCAAGACCATGGCACAGCCAACTAATGATGCAAGGGAGCTTTGGCACCATTTGAGAAGAAAGAGGGTGCCAAAAATGGGATTCCCTGACTTCACTAGTAGCTTGGCTGCTGGAAACTGTTTCTGGTCTCCTACGTGACAAATGTGTTAGTCAGATGGTGTCATTCACTGCTCTATAACTTTAAATTGATCTTGAGTAGAGTGAAGAATACAGGTCTGTGGAAGTAGTGATTGTTCTAAGTCCCCCCAAAACCCCAAAGCATTACCAAGATTATGAGAGTAATAAAAAAAAAGCCACCCAAACGCTAGCAGTCACACAGCTAACCACCTGTGAAATTATGCTGTAAAATTTAACAGCTACCCTTCTTGGTGGGGAAATGTCTAGACATTCAGTGTTTGCTTTATGTTCTCTGAGCTCTGCTCACCTCTTCTTGAAATTGTCTTTTTGTGTAAGAGAACTAATCAGTTGCTTGTTAAAACATCTTAGGATGAGCAGCCACTACTGCTTTCTTCAATCTTGACTAATCTTCACATTCCAAATGACAGTATATATGACAGGAAACAACACACAGTTCTCTGTGCTGCTGATACTGCCAGGGTTTCCCTCCATTGCTTCAAAGTACATGGAATGAAACAGCTCTCTGAGAAAACAAATCAAAGCGGTACTCACTCTAGCTATGTGGTGGAGCAAATCAAGACATCAGAAAAAAATCTTGCAGTTTCCTTCGCTGTCAAACCCCGATTGAAAATGTAAACCCAGAAACATTTGAAGCAACCTTTTCAGAATATTTCTAATAATGAAAATCAGGAAATGTAAATTGCAGTGATAATATTTTATGGGAATGATCTTGTGTGGTTCTTATCTCTGTAGCTGTTTACAGAGCTCACTTGTATGCACAAGAACAGAATGTTAACACATTAAGTTGTTCCACCCCTGTCCTTTAATCTTATTGACAGCTCACTTTATTGGTCATTATTTTCAATTCCTGGATCCACAATCAAGTGCTAAACAATGCAGTACAAGTTCTAATGACATGGCAGCTACGGTTAAAGTGTGCTACACGATGGTACAACTGAACTACATAACATACCTGCTTGATCTGACTGTACCTATCATGGTCAGAAACAGTGGCCTTTGTTACTTTTAAAAAATGATTAGTTTTTAATCAAAAAGCAACCTAGAAAGATGAATCTCTGGCTTTTTAACTGTCCATTCTAATTTTAATTCAGTACATGATGTTTTCAAGCTTAAAAGAGTACAAAAGAAAAACGCTTTCCAAGACTAGTCACAAGAGATCAGATCTAAAAACCACCATATATGAACAGCTAAACATTCTCTAGAAAAGATTCTTCCCAACTGAGTGAAAGCAGCACAGCATGTAAGGAGGTCCTATCCTTATTAAGATGTTGGAGCCACTGTGAATTGCTTAGAATATCAAACAGTCAAAGCAGACTACCATATGAATGAAAGTAGCCAACGCCAAAAGTGACATTAAGGCAAAAGGAAACTCCCAGTTAAGATTCCCATTAGCTTTTCCCTTCTGCCTGATGATCCAAGTTTAAAATACCAGTCACAACTACTTCATCAGAAATAATCATAACGTGACATAATGTTTGTTAAATATTAATATCATACTTCTCTTCAGAAGCTAGGTTTATATTTCTAGGGATATTACTTGCAAGGCACACAACCATTCTCTGGGAACCAAAAATAATTTTTTTCATATGCTTGAGAAAAAGACATGCTTTTATATGTGTTTTTCGACATGGTCAAATGCATCAGTCCATACAAAAACTAAGAATTTCATTAAATTCCTAAATACGCTTTTATCTTATAGCAAGAGATTAGTCGCACTGGTATCAGTAAGATACAGGGTTCTTGCTGCTCTTAATATTTCTGTGCAACTTCCATTAACTGTTTATAGGTACTACGTATGCATATGTGCAAAACCACCTTCTGAACTTATTGAAGAAGCTTTGAAAAAATAATTTGTGTCTCCTGATTGTTCTTACTCAAATATTTCTGCAGCTTCCCCTTATGATAACCTGCCTTTGGCAATGGCAAAAACTCCCATAATTTTAATATCAAAATAGATTAAATAAAAAGTGTGACTGAACTTGATTTTCAAATTTGTTTTATCTGGTTTGGGTGACTATTTTAAACAAGCGCCACATGACAAGGAAACTCAGATATGAATATTCCACTCCTAGAAACCTAATACTTTTCCTTACTCATCTTCTCAGCATATTCAAATAGAAAGTTTGGCTACAGAAGTCTGAAAAGCAGGAATACATGAACAAATCAATGACACAGTCTCATTGCAAACTGTATAATGAACACTAAAATAAAATGAAGGTCTATGAAAGGGATTAACATCGTGAAGTAAAGTGCCATAGAAAACACAGTTGTACTACAGGAGTACCTTTAAATGAATATGGCTTCTCTGCTGTCTGCACACGTTCCAAAATCCATCTTTTGCTGCATTGTGTATATGCATGTATTGTTCTCTACGTAAAATCACTGGAATGTCTCAATAAAGAGATAAAAAGGAGAAACTATGAAAAGTGTCTTCAACGAATTCATGCAGCTGGAACAGGGTTATTTAAAAACAGTAATAATAATACTTGAGGTAAGTGCTGCATTTGAGAGGATTGTACAAAGGGAGAAAATAAACCATATCCGAAGAAAGGTAAAAGAACAAATACACACAAGAAATAGAAATGCTACATGAATAGCTAAGTGCTGAAGAACCAATATACTACAAAATATGAAGGAAATTAAGTGAAACAAAATGTACTCAGAAGTTTTAAGATAAATATGAAATTTCATCCCCAAAATTGACGGTCTTTTTCTGTTTTAAAGCAGACTTAGTTGAAAATACCTGAGAAAGAAAGACTGAAATAATTCTTCACTTGCTTGATAACAGGCTTTACTTCAAATGTGGGTTTTATAGAATTTGGTAAGGAAGGGGTGAGAGGGTGAAAGCACAAAACAAATGATAGAATTGAAGCGGTTCAAAAAGGCATGGAAAACCTACATGCACCTACACATAGATAGAGAGCACAGTTATGCATCATTAATTCTTTCTGAGAAAGATTCCTACAAGGAGGAGTTTGGTCCAAAGGACAGAGGAGAAAACAGCACCGGAGATCTAGAATGCCTACTAATGTCTCTGGATCTTGGTGATGGTGACTTGCTTCCTCACTTTAATATACATTCAAAGGCAAATGCAATAAAATAGTTGTGAGCTTTATGGGGCATAAAATGTGAATGGTCTTTGCTACGAGAAGAAAGACAGGTGAAAGATTTGGTGACTGAAACCTTTTATTTGTTCTAATACTAGTGCTGTATACGGAGGCAGTTGGACAGTTTCCTTCCTTTTATACAATGCTATGCCTCAAATTCCACAGTTTCAATGAAAATCTTCAACCAAATCAATTGCAGAATGGATCCAACTCTCCAAAGAGCTGGGAAATGGCTCAAACATTGGGAGCTCTGAAATCATGGACTGAAGGAACTAGACAGATTTCTTTTTTAGAGGCTAAGCGGAATGTTTCTTTCCTCATAAAACATCCACAGTGATTTTGTGACATGGTGGCTAGTTTATTCTCTGTTATCATGAAGTATCAGCAGTGTCATTTCATAAGCAGCTGGCTATTCGAAGGAAAAAGATTATCTAATCAAATTCTGGCAGTGGGAACTCACAAGAGAGGAGAAAGAACTAATGCCACTCTGAGCTAGGACTGGCTTTCTGTAAAACAGTATTTAGAAAGCCACCAGGGATATGAACTCTCCTTAGGTTTATGTATGTTAGTTGCTGACAGCATATAAGCATTCTGCAATATTGCACTTATTAGATTTTATCTGTTTCAGCTGGCTTTTATTTGAGACTATTTCTGGAGCAAAATCTGCTAAAGATTGGAATGAGTAGAGAGTCAAGCAGATGTGGAGAAAGTTGTTGATGGCACATCTCACCAATTTATTTTCTTCAAAACCAAGTGGACTGGGAAGAGGGTAGAAAAAAGACCATTTTCTTGGATAAGAAGCATTATTAAAATGGACATCTTCCTTCTTTAACTGAGTCATAACATTAGAAAGGAAAATAAGGCCATTGTTCAGGTTTCCGCACTGTGCATTTAATCTGTTATTTTGGATTAGAGGAAATTACTGTGATTTATACACCTCAGTCCAGCATTCGCCTTTTTTACAAAACCACATTGTTGACTCAAGATCAGATTGTGATCCACTGCAGTTTCCAGATCCTCTTTTGCATCTTGCTGTCTCTAAGCATTTATTCTCTCCTAACATACGGCTGCTCGGACTTGTCTAAGTATAGAAACTTTACCTTTATCCTTACTGAATTGCTATCAAGTTCCAAACTGTTTGCTGCCCCCCAGCTATATATCCTATGCAAATTTAATAACCTTACACTATAATCATTTAGCAAGGCATCAGAGAAAATATTAAAACCTGTCAAACTCTGGACATATTTGAAACATCCCACTGCTTTTATTGTGAAATGCCTATAGTCTATAGGCAAATAGTCTATACACAGCTTTCCAACTAATTATGTATCCACCTAATGAAATTATCATCTAATCTTGTATTTCCTGGTTTGCCTACGGGAATTTCATATGAAACAGTGTGAGAAGCTTTACTGGATTCAGTATAGATGACATCATCTACTTCTCTCGTACCCACAAGTCCTGCTACTCTGGCGTGACAAAGTTAGATTGATGTGATAAACTCTTGTTAAATCCATGCTTTCTGAGACTTTCCTTTTTTGTCCTCTAGGTAACTACCAGTAGTTTGATTATTTGCTACAGTTTTCCCCCAGGAATTCAAGTTAAACCTACTTGTCTATAATTCCCAGGTTCCCCTTTTTCCTCTTTTTAGACATAGACTGAACGTTTTCATCTTTTTCAAAATCTTCCCTACCTATATTGTTAGAAGTCACCATTAATGTTCTGGATTTTCTGCAGCCATTCCCACAGGAAAAACTTAATCAGGCCCAGCTTATTTGAAAACATTTCTCTATCCTGACCTTTCCCCACTATAGCTGGTCTTTTTAATTCTGTTTCACTGGTTTTAGCTTTGCTAACTATCTGAGCAAGTTTGACCTTTTAAATTAAGATTGCAACAAAACATGTAAACACCAGCCTTCTTGGAGCTGTTTAATGATACATTTTCCTCTCCCACAAGAAGCCAACCAACAGCTTCCTTGATCTTTCATGTTACTATTTCTGTTACTTCTTTATGTAAAGCTTTCTGAATATGCTTTGGCAGACTTCATATTAGAAGTACTTTATGTCATGTCTTGCACTTTCTGACATTGTCCATGTGTGTTTTCTGGTTTTCTATCTGTTCCTAGTGATATACCCTACTTAAATTTTTTATGCCCTTCTTTCTTACTGTTCAGGTCACAAAAACGGTCGTTGTTCAAGCAAGTTGGTCTTTCCTTACCCTTCCTAGTCCTCCTTTACATTGAAATAATTTACCATTGTGCCCTTAATATGATGCCTTTACTGAATTGTCAGCTCCCTTTTTCTGGTTAGAACTGATTTCTTATCAGTTACCCAAATCTGCTTATTGTTACTTTCCAGAAGTCATTGTTTCCCTCTTGCTTCACTTGCAGAAGTATGCTTCGTTTGATTGATTTTTTGTTTTCTTTTGTCTAGGGGACTTATTCTAAAAAATTCCATCTCTGAAAGAATCAAACGTTTTTATATATTTCAGGAGGTGACCACTGGCCATCCATATGAAAGAATTTAAATACTGTTTTTTCTGAAACGTAATGAAGGAGAACATGTTTGGATTACTCAGATAACATTTTTGCAATCACGAAACATTTGCAAATGTTATTAGGGCAATTTATTTCTGCCATGTGTCATCTCTTCAGCAGGAATACTCTGCATGGGTTAAATGTTTTTTAATGTCGTTTTGAATAGTTAGATGTTGCATTCTGAAAATAAAGATTGAACTGTTCGTTCTCTGTTGACTGAAATCATGTAAGAGATCTTTTGCTAATAATTAATGTCACATCCCACTGGGACAAACACTATTTGCATGGCTTATAATAAAAACAATTCAAAAACACTAATGTGTTTCCCTGAACAGTGAAAGCTTGTGATGCATATTATGAAAACACCACTGGTGAGAACCACAGCAGCATATAAAAGCTATTATTGTATTGTACATTTATTGCTAAGTTTATTTCCTCTTTGATTGATTTAACTCACCAAATACCAGTTGGTTTCATTCCTCTGATAGGAGGATATGGTGAGTTACTAGCTCAGAGCAATGCTACTTTTTGGCAGCCACATTTTTTTCCACCGCCAAATCTGAAACACTTTCCTGAATAACTTTAGGTAATTACTTCATGCCCAGAAAAAGCTTCCTGTTGCAGTAAAGGATTTTAAAATAAGATAACTGTAGATACACAAAATTTGGTAGGTTCTAATCACTATCCATCCACATAAAAATTCTGCAATAACCAGGAACTCATGCAAAATATCATGGTCATGTGGCTGTGCTGCACTTTGCACATCCAACACTTGTACGGTTTAAGCTTTCACTCACTCGCTCTTTACACACTTGTAGTGTGCCCACTTCTCCTTTCACATCCATTCCTCCCGATTTCTAGCCATAGTTCATGATATAAGCATACCAATTCCATCTTCATTTATACAAAGATTTGGCAGGCAGTTTCCCATGATTCTGAATACGCACAGCCAACGCATATATACCCTAATCTACACTTTTACTCTGTACCAGGTCCACCCATCAAAGGATTTAAGAAATTATATGTTTTCCTATAGAATATGCATTCTCAGACTCTGCTAGCGATCTCTGGAGAAACCTCCACTTTACTAGCTGTTATTCTGCACCTCCACCGGCTCGCTAGGGACCAAGCAAGCAACCTGAGGGGCGCTACTGCCTCACACAAAGTCACAGCTCTCAGCAGAGGTGGCAAGTTAATGTTCCTGTTGGCTCTTTCCATGCTGTTCCAACAAAATGCAGGAGCAGTTTCTCACTCTTCAAATCAATAGAGGGAGTGCAGATATCGGTGCTCCTGTGAGCGTTTTGAGTACTCAGTAAGATCCCACCACGAATTCTCAGACCTCACCTTAAGGCTTCTTCCTTGTTGCCCTCATTTTCCCATTTACTCCTACACTTCCAGTGGGGATCTTGTGGGTTTCAGTTTTGATCTTCTGGCATTTTTTAAGATTTTAGTTCTCTGATTTAGGTCGAATGTCACCAAAAGACTATGCCAACAACAGGGATATTCAGCTAATTAATTTTTTTTCAGAATGACTCTGCTCAGTAAGATTTTGACATAAGCATCCTTACCATAAAGATTAAGAAATTTCAAAAAGCACATTTAAAAGACATACAAAAAGTTCCCCAAACAAATTAAGGAAATAAAATTTACATTCATTTTAGTTTGAAGGGAAAAGTAAGTAGAAGAAAAAGTCTTGTCAAGCTTTCTTTATATATGATAATGTTGCAGAACATCCCCCATGCCTATTTTTTATTTGCAGATTATATTTAATATTAAGCACTGGCTTTAGATTGGTGGCCTAAAAGTCAATCTTTTTAAATATAACCATTTCAGGTGTGCATAAGAGACTTATCATTGTCATTACTTGGTATCATATATGTGAGCATTTTCACTGGCATAAAAGAAAATGACAGAGATGAGTACAAAACATACTACTGCTATTTGATATTTCTTAATGGAAACAACACTCAGCTTAACCGGCCTATTTTACTGCTCACTTAGTCTGAACAAGTGAGCCACCAGTACCTTTAAACCTTTCTCTTTATCTCTTCACTTATGTCTTTTAAGTGTCAGTGGAATAGATTTTCTATCATGGTAGTGATTGTCACCCAATTGAACGTGAGAGCTTTTGGAAAAAAAAATATAATTGAGTGGTATGAATGATTTAATTTTTGAGAAATATAGGGATAAAATGGAATTAACTGAGACTTGCTTATCCACCCATGATTTTCTGCCCTTAGTCAAGGCTTCCATTCACAGCTATATTATATTAGCCTTATCAGAATTTTCCCTTTTCTTCTCCCTCGTGATGGTTTTATGTGCACATACTGCATTCTAGTTTTCTATTATTTCCCACTGAATTACAGTTGGTCATTGTTCTCTAAATCTATGCCCTTGCTTTTCATTAAGAATATTATTAGTTTACTGTGTAAGGGATGTCTTTTATTTAATTTGGTCCTTATATTTTCATTTTATTTTATTTTCATAGTTCGCCCTTGACTTTGCAACATTTTCTTTACTCCATTACAGCTTAGTGACCTTGATATCATTGTTAAGGTCGAGATGCAACTTCTATTCAAAACTCACTTTTGCAAGCTTAGAACTTTTCCCAGATATTCCCTTTCAGGCTGAGGGTTTTTTTATGCTTATGCTTTGTTAGAAGTGGATTTTTGTTTGAAGCTTCATAAGCATCATCTATTTGTTTTGAGTTATCCAACATGAAAAGATAGCAGTTTTGCAGCAATCAAGACATTTTTCAGATGCTTTTTTTGGACTCTGATAATTGAAAATCAGCTTTGTTTCAGCACTTCAAAATCAGCTTTGATTGTGGAATGGTGGCTTTGCTATCTCTTTGAAATGGTTTTGAAATAATAAAGTTCTGCATGTGACATCATTACTAAATCACTTACTGAGGTAGTAGTGATGAGGAAAGTTGATCTCAGAATAACTCTGTTCCACCTAATATTATTTTTAAAAGCTGTTTATTTTCTGTAAGAAAATTACATTTTTTTATATTTCAAATCTTTTTAATGCCCTTTTCCTCCCTCTCTTCAAGGAGCGTAGTCCAACCAGATGCATTACAGAGTGCTCAGTCAGTCTGGGTTCTATATAGTATATGGAAATGACACAACACGTGCAATGAAAAATAAATATTTCTCTTGTACTGGTGAAAAGACAAGCGGTTGCTTTGCTTCATTCCACAGACATACTGTTGTAATTACAAAAAGGTGTATAAAAGAGCTTTTGCTTAAAGGTCCAGTAAGATATCCTATTTTGCTATAAGCCCAAGAGGAGCACTGGGAAGCTGTAGATAACTTCTTGTTTTTCTTCACAGAAAAGATTTTCTTTGGGGAAGTGTTAATGCACATTATCTCTAGCTTTTCTATGGCCTCTCCCTATGGTATGCTTGTACTCTGCATTTTGTACCATTTCTTTTTTCATCACAAAGAGTCTCACAATCTCAGTAAGTAATCATTTTATGCCCTCCACGTGGAAAATGCTGTTGCAGTCTTAAAAGAAAGAACCAAGACTGGCTGACCAACAGAGATTTTACGTAATTCAGAGAGTTAAGGTAAAGCTAAGAAAGAAACTCTTCAGGCATTGCTTTGATCAGCTAATGGAGAAACATAAAAAAATTGTGAACATTTTTAATTGGAGTACTCCTTTTAGCAAAAAAAAAAGTGTCATTTGGGAGGTTGGACTAGATGACCTTTAAAGGTCCCTTCCAACCTAAACTATTGCATGATTCGATGATTCTATTACTTGTAGGTTCCAAACTGACACAAACGGCTGTTTTCCATATTTGTACTTACACAGAATAGAGAGAGACCCCAAATCTCTATTGCACTTTTTTACTCTGACATCCAATGACAGGAAGACTACAAGTGTCACAAAAGCTGTAGAAAGCAATGCTTTTTTTGGTATCTATGTAAGCTGCTCACTTTATGAGCCCTGTGAGCTACTTTTCAGTTGGGCTACGGGCCAGAATTATACCAGACTCATAATGAGGACATTTTTTCTTTAGCATTCAGAACTTTGAATTTTTACCCTGGCTAAGCTACGAATGCTGGTCAATAGATTCATTTTAATCTAAAATCTTATTGTTCTGGTCCTATCTTTTTACTCCATCGTTTCTCATTGATTAAGCAGCTCTTGCATTTTACAATAATGCACTAATACAATCCAAAGTGCCTCAGGAGGCTTTCATATGAAAGGCAATAAATAAGCTTGCTTTCATTCATATTTATTTTCCTTTTCATTTATAAGTGATTTTCTGCATTCAGCCCGTGTTTCTCTTTCCTGTTCAAATACAGAAATTTTTTAGAAGATTGCTCAAATAAGCCTCTTACACAATTAGAATCCTGCCCTTGGTGGCTGCCATTCTCAAGCAGCACATCCTCTGCTGATTGCATTATTGTTCCCCCTCCAGTGACTCAGTGATAGGTCTGTTTATTAATACCAAATCTTCCATTAACCCTTAGTTCCACTAATTTACATATTTATTTGTATTCATCTTATTGATTATAAAACTGCAGATATTCTATAAACTGTATAAGCAGGAAAGGTCAGGCACCTCTTGCGGTGTGAGACAGACTGTTATAACCAGGATTTTTTAATCCATTAGCTGAAGGAAATACAGGTTAGTTTAAAATGGCTACACTTTTCCATCATGTGCAAACTGTTTCTCTCTGTCATAAAAGGGAGAATAATCTTACCCTATATGTAAGTGGAATATGAAGTCAGAAGACAGAGCTCAGTTTTCCATGCATACAGAATTAACTGGAGATTTCTACAAACAGTTTATATCTCCTTCTCTCCTATTGTTGTACTCCATGCCTTTCCTGATAGGCCACATGATAAAACATTGTCCCCTGACTGTCAGACATATTTCCAGGCACTTTGTTGAAGAGGAGAGGAGTAGTAAGAGAAAAGTAGTTCCAAGTCCTCTCCAGTCATAAACTTCCATTACATTTAAGGCTTGACAGAATTATGAGTTCATTTAATATAATCTCCTGAGCATCATAAGCCATTAAATATCACCCAGATACTGCTACATGGAGCCCAATTATTTTAATTAGACAAGAGCACTTCAGTCGTCAAGAGACCAAACTGTAGTGTGCCACAGGCATAGACCAAAATAGAATAAGATGTCATCAAAGCCTGAGGCTCTTGCAATAACAAGGAATTTCTAGGTGTGAAATACCCCCAAAATTCCTGGAGATTGTATGTAGTCATTGACCAAGTTTGGTGGAGAATGTCAAGTTCCTGCCAATGAGACCTAAGAAAAGTTTGATTTCTTCAAATTCCGTGATCAGTTTAATCCTGACCTGAACATCGGAGTATGATCTACTCAATGGGTACCTAAGAAAAGGAATCACAGTTGACCAGAGAAGATACTTTATTTTGAGCTGGTTTTCCAAGTCTATGTGCTAAAATCAAATCATTTTACAGTAAGCTGTCGATATCTACTGGAAAATGTTGTTCTTCTCTTTCCACAGGTGAACAAATTTGAAGCCCAGGTAGCTTCAGGTCTGGAATCTGAATTTTGAATGAGTGATGAAGCCGAGTGTTTGGTATCTCTAACATGAAAATTTTTAGCACCCTTCCAGGGGACTGTTCGATGTAGCAGTTTATAAGGACTAAGATTTATCTGATAAATCCTAAAAGCAACTACCAATGTGATTGCAAAACTGACTCCTATTTTATCTCAGTCCTCAATTTAAAATGGGTCTCACATGCTTGCAATTTTAGCTCATTCCTATTTCAGACAAATTGGTAAAATTGGGACCATTTATCTTCTGCAAAACACTGGTTTACAAATCCCAGTCTGAGCTGGTTTACATTCATAGAGACCAGTTTCATCCTTTCTAGTTCCTAGGTCTGTGTGTCCAGTTTTGACTTATCTTTACAAAAAAGAACTTGATTTTATCCTAGTTTTCTCTAATACAATTCCCCTGACTCAAATACAGCGTTATTCTTCTATCTGTGTTCTCATGCTAGATTACAGGGACCAGCAGCCTCCATCCCTTTATCAGGTAACTTCCTCTTCTCTCTACCTCCTTGCTCCCTCTTTCTTAGACCACATATGACAGATTTTAAATGGTGAACTACTAGGTAAGCCACAGAATAATAAATCAAGCCATTCAATATAAAATTTGCAATGTGCAAGTACAACAGCCATTTTCCAGATGCTTGCATGATTCAGGAATCAGGGAAAAGCTATATCCTACATAAATTAAGGGATACAGAATTTGATCACATAATATGGGACGTCCCATAATATTCTGGACATCTTGCGGACAAAAGTAATGAAGTTTCAATTGTAGCTCAGTTGGAGCTGAAGAGGCTGACGTGTGGCTTTCTAACCTTGTTTGACCAGCTACTTCTCTGTGACTTGGGAGGTAAAGGAAAAAGCGGTTATTCTTCTACCTGTTGAACCAAGTGCAAGTAATTGATTTGTTCTCCTTACAAAAAGCATTTGTTTTGCTTTTGCTAGCCCTATGAACTAATGTGATCCATGTTATTAATAATGGAAACATTCTCTAGGTTGCTTTATCTACTCGCTGCTGACAGTTGAGTTTCGTATCAGTCACCAGATCAATGAATTGCAGCACTGCAAGATATGGGCAATGGAAATAATGCACCTTGACAGCAATACATAGCTGCTTAATTGTACAGTGCTATTCTGGGGTAAATGTTTTATTAAAACATCAGCATTCTACCACCTCTTAAAAAGCCCCATGTTTTTACAGTTCATTTTAAACCACAGAAAACATTACCAGAAAAAAACTACAAATCCAAAAAGAATTTTGGTCAGCCTGAGAAAGCCTGTCATATTTTAGCAATGAAACAACTTGCTTAGCTACTGAAGCATAATGTGTCAACAAGATGGAATTCCACTTTCTAAAGGCTAGAGTGCCCACTCAATAGACGAAAGCAATACATGATTACTGCTTAGAGCTTGTGGCGCAATGCTAGCAACTCAGCATTTAGCAATAATAGAAAATGTCTGTCTCATTTTCATTCCCCTTGAAAAAACTCCCTATACAATATTATGAAACACTCCTGCTGTGAGCTGGTTTCTTAATCTCAGCAATATCTTCAGCTATTACTTTATCCATGGTAATACCTTTTTGGTGAATTTTCTTAAAAGCAAAAATTTAATGACATATGGAACAAGGACAGATACCTGAAATGTAATAACAAAGAGTAACCCTTCAATTTTACCACAGCTACTAGATAGCAGCTATCTCCTATTTCCATTTTAGTGTTTCACAAATGACATAAAGGTCTCAAGGTCTTTTCTTTTCTGAATTATTCCTCTGTTTTTCAAAACCTCAGAGCCTCTTATTTCTGCTCCTGCTTCAACTTTCATTCCCATCTTAAAACCTAGACAAAAAATCAGATCATTGTGCACACAGCCCTTCTTCACCCCATGACCTTTTATTCATCTGATTATAAAATTAAAAAGACTTTTTTCAGTGCAAATATCTTCAAAGATTGTCTTGAATTACCACCACTCATCCTGACTATCTCTATAGCTTAAAGTATTTTAAAAGGTAGCTATTTTCTCTTTACATACAGTCAAGATTTTCCTGGCACTGCTAATGAAGAAGCAAAGCATGTCTTGAACCAAACATTTATACCTACATATCTGTTTGAAAATAAAGTCTTTTAGGTTAGTCAGACTTTCAAACATTTTGATCAGGCAATAAATATGGAATAATGTGCCAAAACCAGACACAAGGGGGACAGAAATTGCACAAAGACAGTACATGCTGATCATGACAATATATTGCATTAGAGCTGAACTTTACAACAAAAGACACATAACTACCAGATGTCGAAACTGCTTTGCACTTCTAGACTGGGCTACCCTTACAAACTACTGTGCACTTTCATATATATGACATAGTTCTGAACCAGTATTTGCGAGCTAGCTCAGGTCCCAGAGGGAGTATAATTGCACACACATAGCACTCCAGCTGAGATATAAACCCCTAAAATAAACAACCCCACTCCAGAAGTTTAGAAGGACACACCCAACTAACAAAATCATCGTTCGAATTATCAAAATTAAGTGAATAGGATCTTCCTGCTTGGAATTTTTAGAATTCAGATTTGTCTCCTCAAAACCAAGCATTTTTCCCAATTATTCAGGGTTCGCCTACATGCATATTATTGTGCTTAACAAAGACATCACTGAAGATGAAACATGCATGCTAGGAAATGCATGAACAGGACATAATGAACCACAAAAAAGAGCTTTGCAAACAACAGGAATGTGTATTGAACTTCTCATGTAACTATTTTAGAGTGTCCTCTATTAAGCTTTCTGAAAAGGCAGACAATTATTAATTCTACCAATATGCTGCAATTGCTTTTGACGTGTGCTTCCTTAGCCATAGAAGAAGAATGAAAGAAGAAATCAATGGGAAAAAATTGCTGGGAAGAGTGAAATTGCTTTAGGGATTTTGTTCTACGTAATACAATGGGCTAGGAATTCTATTTATAAGGAAGACATGGCATTTATATCTATTGATTTTTCAGGGACCTCTTACAGTCTGCAGTCTTAAAATTTCACCTGTCCTAGAAGGGAATACATCTTTTGTGAAATCTTGATGTTCTTCAATGGCATTATGCTTACAGAAAAGTAAATATGGTGTAACAGAGGTGAAATAACCCCAAATTTTTTGCTCCCTTTGCAAGGCTATAAAACTTCCCATATCATTGCATATTTAATACACTAAGGTTAAGTACTCACTTGCGGACTGGAGTTTCACATTAGGAAATCCAAATGAAGGACTGCAAAAACATCAATTATGACAGCTTGTTCCTAAGACCATTTAAATTGTCACACAGACCTTAGGATAGTTTGGAGTGGTCTCAGGACCTCCATAAACCTGGCTATAACTTCAAGAGTCAGGTCTCCTACCAAGGGATTATCAAACCACAGAGGATGTCTGGAAATACGTTCTTCTTCCTTATGTAGGCTATGCTAGGAATGAGTAAATTCAAGGGGAAAAGTTCAACAGGGGCTCTGTCTCCACTACTCCCGATCTCCCATTTCACCCCATTCCAAGGGACCGGTCAACTGATATTGCATGCTGCATAATGTTTATACGGTTGTGGAGCAAAGGCTGGGATGCAATCACACATTAGTCAGTTACCAACCCACTGAAAGATACTGACAGTGGACATTTTGCATGACAGATGAGCTGTATGTGTAGAAACCAAGGCATACTTTTTAATAAATAAGCAGTATAGTCCCTTTTGAAGCTCCATTTTAACCTGCTTTTAACTCCAACCTTTTCTTTAATGTGTAGGAGACAATATACCAGTACAATATAAAACAAGACATAAATGTTTTATTCATAGAGCTTTTGTATGCCTTGATTACCACAGCTTTTTCTGTACCCAAGCCAGCTGGTACAATATGTACTGTCTTCTATGTTTTGTTGCTGTTTTCTTGTATTAAATATGTCAAAATTTTATATCTGAGCAATAAAAGTTAGTAATATAGGTCTGATGCATAGTAATGAAGGTAGAACAACAGTGTATAATGGTAACACCTCGCTAAATCAATTAATATATTTATGGCTAATGATAAGAAAAATGAAAGATTAGGTAAGAGTGAGGTCAGTCAGTGGTACCACAACATAGCTTTGGGTGAAGACTACTCATAATCATTAAAAAGATATCTGCATCCTACTTTTCAAGTCAAAATAAATGTCTCTTCTTGTTCTATTTCTTTGCCTGACAGCCTGAATAATGCCTGACTGCAGAGGGTACGTATGGGGATACTTAAATGTAAACCTCTCTCCTCACCTTTTTGGTACAGTTCTGTCTAGACATTTACTAGGCTCTTTCTGTGCCCCATATTTCCAAATTTCCTGAGACAAAGCAAAACTGCCATCTTTAACTTTCCCAAAGGCACTTTTAGCAATTTAAGAGCACTCTCTTGGTGACTCACATTTAGCTTTGACACCAATAGTAATGACTTTGCAAAAGAGATTCTGGTTCCTCATTTCACATACCACAGAAAGAAACTGAGGAAGGCAGAAACTTAGTTACCTGTTCATTTTTCAATGCTCTTTCAGATTTGGTTGGAGCCCTTACATGTTTGGGACTACCTCACACAGTTTTCTCTCTGAATAATTGAGTATTTATTTCACCTCAGTCCCTGAGACAGCTTATTCTCTATTTGCTTTCTTCTGCCTCTCCCTTTCTAAAATGGCTTCTGAAAACCCTTTTAATTTACTGTCTCGACTTTCTGTTGAAAGGATTGACGGACATCCTCTGTCCCTTGATCCATCTCATCACTTAATCAAAATCCTCAACTACTTGACAGTTGTTAGCTACCCTTATACTGCAATTCAGGCCTGAACAATCAGTTCGTTCTGTGCAGTAGACAACCATTTCTCTACAAGGGCTCTTGGATGAATAACAGACCATTTATGTTAGATGCAACTTCTGCTGTTAGCAATATGTTATCAACTCTGAACTTTACCCAAAGATAGAGGTTCAAATACGCCAAAAGAAACTCTATATATCTAAAGTATAGCTTAAAAGATGACACAGATATTCATTAGAGAATCTGCAGATTCACGTTGCCTTCCTTAATTCTTTGCTTACCAGCTTTAACAAGGAACATGTCTCTAACCTAAGCTGTATAGGTAAGCATTGCAAGGCATCTTTCACTACCTTTATTTGGATGGACAAAAGGGACATTCTTCATCTTGGGCCTTTCTTTGAGCTTGTAAATCATTGTGTACACTTGTGAG
Source organism: Himantopus leucocephalus (assembly GCA_003993805.1). Lineage (NCBI taxonomy): Eukaryota > Metazoa > Chordata > Aves > Charadriiformes > Recurvirostridae > Himantopus > Himantopus leucocephalus. Next base: position 50,226,025 of record RSEF01000003.1, on the reverse strand, counting down.
GGAACCCAGAGCTCTGAAGTGGATGTGCCTGGATTTCGTAAAGAAGAGTGGAAGGCCTTCACACTAAAAAAGGGCAGGTTTTGTCTGGGAAAAAAACCCAACATAGTTTAACCTTCTGAATAGAAAATACTCAAAGTTACTACAGAAAACAGAGTAGAAATAAATAGCTTTCCTAACTGTCTTGGTGTTCTTGCAGGCGGATCCTTACCTTCAGCCAGCTTTCTCACTGGCAGCTGACTTTAGTGCTAGGACCTTCAACGCAGAAAATCTGCGACAAGCCTTCCTTGAGGTTATCGTTTGGCAGGGTGTGAAGAAAGACTCCAAGACATGTATTTTCACCCTTTCCATTATAGATTCTGTGGAAGGGCCTTAATGTTACCAAAATTTGGCTTATAGACCAGACTCTTGCTTCTCATTTCAGCCTCAGTGAATTCTACCCCCTATTGTTGAAGACGTCACATAAACCAAAACAGAGGGTGAGGTTAAACTCAAGGCTGCAGATCTGGTCACTAGCAAGCACAGCACAGAGTCCATAAAAAGAAACAGAGCACTTTGCTAAACCAGACAATACATCGATGCTTTATGCTACGTACACTTTGTTTACAGGGCATTTGCAGATTCAGAATGATGATGAATGAAGCTGCAAAACACAGTTTGATTTTCATCACATCAAGGCGGAGAGCAGAGTAAAAATTTTCTGTGATTTTAACTTTTTTAATCAATCCCTAATAGTTAATCCAGAGGCATTACTTTTTGTTTACTCACTCTTGTTTCTTAATACTTTCCCACCTTCTGCTTTATTTTATAGCCCTATGTCTGCTCAGTGAGTCTGGGGAGTACTCTGTTTTACATGCACTACTGCATGGACAGATAGGATGTTTTACCAAGGTCGACAGACGCTAACCTGCTCATAGAAGACAAGTTACTGCTACTTCGTAGTTCGACAAACTATTATTCTTCCATGGTATCAGTTTGGGCAACATCAAAACTGCAATAAAAAGTGCATTTTCCACCAGAAAGACAACAGCAAGAGCATGATAATATTTCATAAATATAGATATTTTCTCTTCTCTCATAGCCTGCATGGAATTCAGTAATAATGCCAACTATGGAAAGAGTCACTTAGTACAAACATCAGTTAGTCATTCTGACTTAACATTTAATAGGTTCTTTTATACATAGATTTCTCTCTACATATTTCTATTTCCCCCCCAAACCTTGATTCTTGTAAAGTACCTGTTTTTCTACTGCCACAAAAATCACTGATCCATATGATCTGACCTCTTAGCAAAAACATTTTCAAGTGTCATCTGTTTTGCCACAGTGGCTGGTCCAGCCTAAACCACAAAAGTTTTCCAGAAATCCACCATTAATTGTGTGTTCCCTCTGCTTAAAAGCAATTTTTATGAGAAAACAAAAATATTTGTATATTTGTTTACATCATGTATCTTAACATGCATAAGCAATGTCACTGCATTACTAGAGTGGTCATTCTCTCTCTCCTTTTTCTATGATGTATAAAGAAAGTTGCTGTTAATATAATAATGAATGGTTTGCTCAAGATCCTGTCCATTTCTGCTGAGTGCTAGGAGAAGAAAGTCAAAGTGCATTTGGATTGTCATTTGCACAGTTCAATTTCTTACTGTAACTACTCAGCAACTTCTTAAACCAAATAAAGCAAAGAATTCTGGAATGGACATAGTCTACACAATGAAGTCATCATTCCTAAGCCATGGTGCTATATTTAAAGTGTATACTGAGTTACAGTATCCCACTCCGGTACGAAGGGCAATTCAGAGTCACTGATGGAAAAGGAAAAAAAAAACAACACGTTTCCCCCTTATTCTAACATCGTACAATATCAATTGTTTCCCACACCACTAGTAGGAAAAATGTATGTTCTTACCCCACAGCCTATTCCGTTGCCTGGTTCGCATACAATTTTCCTCACTCCTGGTTCAGGAAGCAAACCCGCTCCACAGCCAGGAGTTGGACACAGCACTCCTCCCATCTGCAGCACGCACTCCTCAGCCCCATAGCGCTGGTAGCGGTTGTACTACAATACAACAGACTGGTGTTAAACTTCCAATGGCATGCAACTTTCCCCCCAAACTTTAAGCTTGAATCTATCCCACATAATCAAGTCAGCTATCCTAATGTCTCACATGCTAAATCCAGATTATTTGTCAGATCTCTAGGACTTCAAAGTGTCGCTTAATGGAGTGTTACTCTACTCCAACTCACATCGTATGCATCATTTTCTGACTTGCAGCTATCATTTTCACCACCAGAAAATTGTGTGGGATATTAAAATCAAGAAAACAGTAGACTGTTTCTGTAAGTATCCTCAAGAAGTCTTACATTGATATAAAAAAAAAATTATTGTAAACATCATAAGTATAGTCCAACAACAGATAGTGATAAATGCTGTATACAGACTGAACAGAAACCCACAACCCCCGCGAAGGATCTATAGCTAAAAGTACAGTATAATGTTTTAGACCTAAAGGGTTGTAAAAATTGCCCAGCCAACTTTATTTTCAAGCTAAATTTCACGAGACTGATTGGCAAAATAATTCTCTGATATACATTTATTTCAATGTTAGGTGCAGTTCTTTTCCAGGGTCTCCCAGGAAATTTTCTTAGTTTTTGCTATTTTCACCTAGTTCCATCCTAATAGCCTAAAAGGCTATGGAAATGCCTCCATTTTAATGATGGAAACACTGACACAGAGCAATATTAAATAACACGCTCGCTGTATCCTCACTGACAAAAACTCCTACTCTAAAATGACTGATGCCATTGCAATAGCTTTCCCTGGTCTAACTTACCCTGCTTTCAGCCTGAGATAAGCTGAGCAAGTACAAATCACGCCGTGTACATGTAAATCACGTCCACTCTCGGGTTCGGTGGTGGTGCAGTTCCACACTAGTGGCTATACAACCACTGTAAACCAGGCCTTAGATTCGCCTATAAATCTGATCTACTGTAGAGTGAAATAAGTGAAAGCATTTGGTCCTAACAGCCCCAAAGAAAACAGGAAAATCCAAAAGGCCAAAGAAGGAGGGAGTAGTATGAATTTTCTCTGCGAGTGGAATGACTTTATGGTTTGCTAAAGGAGCAAACCAGAGCTTTATGTTACAGCACTCACAACAGTATTTAGTGCTTCATAAACTTTTATCCCATAACTGCTCATGAAAATCCTGTTCCCTTTTTTTGGAGGGGACAAATAAAAAATTCTCTCACCAATCTGCACCCCTCTCCAAAGAAATACCACAAGGAAAACTGAAGTTTTGGACCAAAACCTCATAAACAAAGGACACGAAGAAGAACTTTAAATTATAAAGACAGGGGCACCACTGCATATTTTGTGGGTACATTTAAGAAGATTCTTCTACAATTGTTGCCATAACACATCTTGTTACACTGGGTTTTTAAAAATAGTATGTGACTTCTTAAAACACTATAATATATAGACATAAAAGTGTTGCATCACAGAAAAAAAAAGTTTACCAAACTAGAAGTATGCACCATTACAGTTAACAAAAAATCCAAACAAACTTCTTCTCAAAAGAAAAGCAAAGTCTAAAAGGAGAGAAAGCCTTCAAAATATCATGGAGCGTGTGAAAGACAACCCGAAGTCCTGAACTAAGGATCTTGGATCTGGAAGATACCAGTATTTTGAGAAATGCACGAGACATGTCTGCAAAGCCTCCTTGAACGTAGGGGCTCAACAAGTCAACCGGTGTTTTTCTGTCTTATTATTATGCTTGAACCTAGAGTAGAGGCATAAAAATTTTACGTTGGACTCATCAATTTTCAGCAAAGCTTGCGATCCTTGCACTAAACACATGCTGAGTGCTCTGAGACATTCTGCCAGCCTTGAACAGAAATATGGGTAACCATAGCTGCGAAACTCTCTGCTGACTTCATTTTGCTTCAGGGCAGAGACTGGACCTGACGGTGAGGACGGCGATTGTCTTACCCCATTAAGAGCGAACATTGTGCTGAATGTGGGATTGTTAGCAGCTTCTCATTATGGAGGCAAACGCCAGTGACACTGTAGCTGAGATTCTGTCACCATTTCCATTATAAATTCGCAGCTGAAAAAAAAAGGATGTGCTTTCCACTCATTAACTTAGCATAAAAGGGCATGAAGAGATTCCTTCCATCGCCTTTCCATTTTTTTTTCTGATACACAAAAATGGAAGATAGATCTGTCATGTTAGAGAAAGTTACAGAAAGGAAATGTCTGGTCTACCTACTGGCAAGGTGGACAAAACCGTCGTATTCTGTCCAACAAATTTGACATTTTATACTGGTTCAGCACAGGACTCATGACAAATCAGCATAGCACTCTCTTCAGTGATTTTCACACTCTAAAAGCCAAAAAAAATGATCAATTTGAAGACAGGAAAGATCCTACTAAATGCGTTTGCACATCTTGACATCTAGTTACCAGCCTGTTTTCTACCTTCAAAGTCCAGATACGTTTTTAAGATGTCATTTTCTAATTTCTTTTTCCTTGTGCCTAGCTCACTTAAAACCCAGCAACCAACTGAAACATGTAGTAGCAGAATGTATACACGTTTGCTGCCGTAACACAGTCATACATAACATATGTGGATTTATATTCTTTATTCAGTGGCCTGAAACAAAATGACTCACTTCACATTAAGGGTGCATTTATAAAAGGCTCGTGAAGGACCAAAACACTTATTCCTCAGTGATGACACCTATACTCATTTTACAATTAACAACAGAGATAGGATGCAATTCGTCTTTTCTCTTTTAAATTTGTACATCCTCATGAGAAGAACTGAGCCCTGGAGTGCCCTGTTCTATTAACAATAAAGGGAGATCAGAGAATTTGCTAGATATTGATACCTGAAATTAGGTGACTTCCACAATAGCTTCTTCAGTTCCAATAATTCTGATCCTAAGTCACCTGGCTTAAGCTATTTTTGAAACCAAGGTTTAGGTACCTAAATAGCTTAGACTTTGAACCACCTCACACAGTTGTAGCTCTTAAAAAATGAAACATCTAACCTAAACAAGTCATAAAGACTCCAAATATATTGAATGAGAAGAAACAAGAACCCAAGAAGGGAACTTATCCTGACTTACATGTGATGTCTAAGGCAGGCAGGATGAATCACCCTGTGGAAGTGCTGTAGTTGAAGCTGAGAAAAATAAGTTGGGCTAGATATCTAACCCGTAAAGAGCTGCCATCAAAAGATGAATCTAACTCTTCTGTACATCCAAAATATTTCACAATACCTATTATTCAATTATTATCAATGTGCCTACTATTTAGAGATGCACTCATCATGTGTAAAACAGTTCCGCATGCTACAAGGAGGAAAAATATCGCCAATTATTTTTAGGAAAAACCTCTTACGAAGTTTAATATATGGGGAATTTGACTGAACTGGCATTCATGGCACCTGATTTCAATTCCTGGCAGCAGCACAGCCTTCCTGTGGTTTTCACGTAAGTCACTTAATCTATGCTTCTCATCAGTTCCCCGTTTGTAAGGAGGGAGAATGATACTTGCTGATTTCACTGTAGTGTTAAGAGGCAAAATCCATTAATAGTCATGAGGACATCAAATACTATGGTAATGAGGGGCATAAAATTACACCGAAATCACCAGCCGTCTACTGCTGCTAGAAAGCAGCTTTTGAGCAAAGCATGTCAGGCATTTATATGCTACTGTAATAAGGTCCTCAGAAATACAGTAGGTAAATAGTTGCCAGATTCACCATAGAACCATATATTTCAATGCCTATTTGAAAAAAAATAAAGTCTTTAAAAATATGATTTACTCCAAACCACTAGTGCTAAGACAGCTAAAGGTATATGAACAAAGTAGTCATAAAACATTCTGGTTTTCTTCTCTCTGAAAACTGCATCCTGTCATGAACTTTCCCCTCAGTTTGTGAATTGTCCCAGTCAACCCAAATCTATGTTTTTAATGGAATCAAATTTTGAGTGGAAAAAATTCCCAGCTCTATTTATAGTATTTCAACTATATCATGAAGTTCTTTCATGCAATCCTTGCTCATAAAGACTTGTCAGGGCCTTTAGAAATGATTTTTACAAATTATTATAAATTATAGTATGACATAGACATGGAGGCTGGATAATTGTAACCATTTATTCCCTGCTCCCCACTTTCCGGAGTGGGATGGTTTCCCTTGAGTCTTAGAATGGTACTGGGTTTTCAGCTAGTGGAAATTCAATCATTTGACATTGTAAATCAAGGGTAATATAAATGAAACAGGCTGACACAGGAATAAAACACGTTTAACTATGGATTGCAGTCTTTTCAGTTACACTGAGATTCAGATACTAAGACAAAACTGAAATGCACCTGGCTACACAAAACTCTCGCAAAATACACTTTGTGAACACAGTGATTCCTTGCCATGTTATTTAACTTGCAAGTTATGCTTTAATATTATAGAATCACAGAGTGGATTGGGTTGGAAGGGACCTTAAAAAATCATCTATTCCAACGTCCCCTGCCACAGCACATGTGCCTTGTGCTATTTTAATTTTGCTTTTACACTTTGGGCACAGTTTTCTTTATTTTGTCTTTTTTCCTCACACATAAAAGCATCTGCTCAGTACTAGCCTCGTAGGGAACTTTGGACAAAAGTTCAACAGTAGATGTAAAGCCAAAATTTCTAATCTCTGAAAGGTAATTCAATTACTTGGCTCTTTTAACTGCATGTAGCGGTCTCAGAGGAAAGAAAATCTACTTTCTGGAGTCAGATTGTTTTTACTGCTCCTATAAATCAAATAACCATCTGTGTGTTTCAAAATTAGATTGTGGAGGCTATTAGTCCATAATGTAGACTAAGCACTTTATTTATATGTATTATACACAAACAAANAAAAAAAAAAAAAAAAAGAAAAAAAAAAGAATTAGTTTCATAATGTAATTAGGCAACTTAAAGTACAAAACCCTTAGTACTCATTGGGCTAGTAAAAATACTTATAAAAGTGTCATCTGAAATACAGATTAGAAAGAGATGGACTGACATGGTTCTTCATGGAGCACCCTTACTTTATTTTCCCTGAGTTACTGGGCTCTTTTGCTGGCCAGTGACATGACAGGAAGAGCAGGTTCAAAGCATCAGCTCCTTCTTGTTTCCACAGAAGCACCACAAAGGAGACCAGAAAGAGATCCACCCTTTCAGAGGGCTGGAATTTGCCTGATTTTGGAGTCACAGAAAGTTGCTTAAGGCAGTCTCAAGAAAATGCTTAGATAAGAAACCCATGACTGAACCAACGCAACACAATTCATGGACAAAATTAAACTAGAGTAGAGAGAGGGAAAGAAATGGAAGACTGCAGTTTGCAGAATGATATGAAAGAAAGCACACAGTGAGAAGTATGAAAATAGAAAATAAAGAATGCTGAAAAGACAGGACACTGCAACAGGTTGCAGCAGAAATCAAACTGAATATACAACATGATGCAATGAAGAAAGTGGACTAAGAACAGTGTATGGCTTGGCACCATATTTACAAACTATTGGAAGTTTGTGATCTCCCAGCAGGTATTTTTGGGATCAGTCTGAATGGACTGAATGCTGGACTTTAACACTGAGTTCCTTCGGGCCCTTGTGGAGCTCAAATCCACATTCCTTTCTCCCCTACAAATGACAACCACCAAGGCTGTAACTGATGCAAGGAAATCTTTTCAGTTGGTGCTGTTGCAAATTGTGCAACTGAGATTGATTGAAGTAGATACTGGCTCCCAGGAATTCCACAGGTCACAGGAGTAAATATATGCACATGCCATGAAAGCAAATCAAAGTTACACAAGGGATGGAAGAAGTCCCAACTTCTACATCCACCTGAGACCCTGAACACTGGGGTTCAAAGCCTCTCTCTGAATTTAATGAAATCTAGATGGAAGAGAATTCCCCTATTTATTTTTAGAAGCACTCAAGTTGCTACAAGCATTGATAGTTGTTACAGACAAGTAAAACAATGAAAATTTGGGTCCTACACAAAATGACATTTTTTTTTTGGTTTTGACAGAAAAAGAATATCCTTTAAATTAGTTTTGATCACAAGTACTTTCTCCCTTCTTTCTCATCATTTTTATTTCAGCTGCTGAACCAAAAAGAAATTACTTTTTCTTGTCTTGTACACAAGCAACAAGTTACAAAAGGAGTAAGAAAGTAGAGATGCTCTGCTTATGACAAGAACTCAAAGAGGATAAAGTTCTGATAATCCAGGAGAGACAAAGCTGAGGAACTCACATGGATTTGAATTACCTCTGAAGTCGGGGAAGAAGGCGGTTAGGAGACATTCAAAGCAGATATAGCATGAGGAGAAAAGAGAGACACATCACCAGCCATATGAAATTGCAAGACTGTAAAGTTTGTTGTGTAGTTCCAGCTATAAAAAAAAGGTGGTGTAAAGAGGATCAGGAGTTAAATGTGGTAGCTTAATTTTAGAGAGGGAGTGACGGGAAGCTGAAGACAAATCCAAAAGGTGAGCCAAATGAGATGGACAGAAATCAAATATTAGACAGAAAAGTGGAAGAAACTGAGATGCATGTAGGTATCGCACACATTGAGTAGTAGCTGAATCTAGGGGACTAGGTGGGAAAGCATAGAGCTGTAAGGAATTGTACTGGTAAAAATACAGATTTGAGAATACTATCAAAATAGCAAAGTAATTATGAACTGGAGAAATTATTCAGTGAAAAATTATTCTTTTTTTTAACTTCATGTGAATTATCGAGAGGTATCTTACATTTTTCCAAGTGTAATTATCAAAAAATCTTGACCCACAAATACTTCAGAAGCACTTTGTAGATCATATTTGACAGTTTCCTTCACTAAATTCAGCTGATTAATTAGAATTGCCACATGACATTATTTTTGCCTGAATGGGTAAATACCTATCAATTAGTTTAAAACTGACTTTACATTAATGTTATGAAGGACATAAAAAAACCCTCTAGCAAGTATTGCAAGCAAAAAAAAATATCAAAAGAACTTTCCCCTTGCTACACACACATATTGTATACAAATTCCTTTAAAACTTCAATTCACGTCAAATGATTTCTGCCCACACTGTGTTCTTTTAATACTAGATTTCCATATCTCCTAAAGTTACAGCTCACAGCAAAACCTAGCAGAAGCCCACACCAACTTTGAACAGCACGGGGATGTGCGTCTGCAGATTTTCAAAACAGGGTATTCCTTTGCATAAATTTTCCCCAACTGGCAAGGAAACGCGGGGGTGGGGTGGGAAAAAGAGCGCCCCCATTCAGGCCCTCTCTGATTCCGGGGATATAAACGCCCACAACATTTCTAAAGAAAAAGTGAGCAGTGATATGACTTGCAGTAGCAGCTGATAGGAGAGATCTGTTAAAATTGATCATTCCCCTGTCAAAATATCAAGAAACTGGCCAATACATTCTGCAAAGTTGTCACAGCAGATGATATAGCAGAGAAGCGCAGCTATACATTACTTAGCAGCTTCTTTTCCTGCCACTAGCATGTCATCTTCTTCATCTGTGCTGTGACCTGTTGGGGGCACTCAGGTATAGCAGCAGATTGCTTGCTCTTGCGTTATTTGTTTTCCCTTTCAGCCTTCAGATGTAGCTGCTATTTTATTCATGAATCACAATATTCCATTTAAGCAATTAAACAAGATTTTTTTTTTATCACTTTGGGGAGAAGAGGGAAGTTTCTCAGAGAGTCATTAGGGAGACTCTATAACAGTTCACGGCAAGTCATCTTGCTATGTTGATATATTGTAGTGTTTAGGTCTGAATTAAAGTGTTGTCTCTGCTGTCTCTGGCACTGGCTTGTTGAATTACCTGCCTTCCACCGTACCTGGACAAAGCCCATATTTACTGCATCTTTAACATGTTTTTGTAAGCAGCTCGTACTATCACCACTTGTAGAATCATTTGAATTTACTTGCAGAGACAGCCAGCCTGACAGGGCAAGTGGCTACTGCAGGAGACTAGTTTTCTTATATTGTGCTATTTTTCAATAGCTTCCCAGTTAATAAATCTTTCAACCCAATCCTAAATGTATCTCAGGTACCCGTGAAGTGAAGCAGTCAGCCAGCAGGTTGGACTGCAACCATTACGCTAGGGGAAAATGATGGATTATGAACAGTGAGATCAAATTGCAAGAAAAAGCTCAACAGAGCTAAGGACAGTTAGAAATCTTCAGGGTTTACCCTTCCTGGGGCTGCATGTCTAGGACACTCTCTTTGCCTTGTACAGACCTTTGTGCACTGGAAGAGTCTGTGAAAAGGAGGTCCAAAACAAACCAGACAAAGCTGCTTTTGGAGACTTTTCTAGGTCAGACTTTCTGGCACCTTCTCAAAGGGTCAAGTATCAAGTGGGGCAGCAATCTGTTGCTAAATGTTTTTTTTGTTGCATATTGAGCCAATCACTCTGGAAACTGGTTTTATGTGGTAAGTTAGGTATCCACAATGCAGATCATGTACCAGGGAAGCTTATACTCTTCTATTTCACCACACAGACTATGATTACCTCTTTCCATAAAGTTTAAAAACAATTCCCTCTTGTTGCAACCAACTAAACCTTAAAAAATAGATTTTTTTTTCAGCTAGAATTAATTACCTATAAGGTACATTCCTGAGGGAACAGAAGGCATGGGAGTTCTACTTGTCCAGGAGACTACCAAGAAGTTTGACTATCTGGACAACTGTTTTATTATTATAGAACTCATTTTAGAAAATATTAATCAGCAACACTTCATGCTTCAAGCTAAACACAAAGCCCTTTTTTTTTCTCAGCATTAGTTTTCCTTCAATGTTTACATTTAGATAAAGAAACATTTTATTTGGATAGACAGACAGGCAGCCACATGTTTTCGAGTTTTTGATGCTGCAAGCTGCTCAAAATCTTTCTCTCTTAATAACATCAACAAAAATTAGATATGGTCAGCATTACAGGAAAAAAGTACTCGATGAACAAAAGGTAGAGACCAGGGGTTTGTATTAGGAACAGTTGATTGACTTTAATTTGACTGAAAATTGGTTGATAAAGGTAAGAGAGTTGATGAAGCAGACTTCTCTAAGGCATTTGTCTTGCTGCCACCTGGCATTTTGATTAAGTGTCTAGAGTGATACAAAATTAACATGCCATATATTAAATGGATGAAAACTTAGCTATCTGGCATGTCTAAAATATAATCTTAAATGGGCAATCATTATTAAGCAGGTATGTTTCCGAAAAGGTCCTGAAGGTATTGATTCTTGGCCTTATGCCACCTAAAATTTTTATCGATGACTTGGAAGAAAACCAAGAACATAGAACAACAGTGATAAAGCTTGTAACAATTTGAGAAGAGGAAGTAATGAACATGTAACATGGATGGTTAAGTTCATGTTACAGGGGTATCTGAACTGTTGGTAAACTGGGTTTAAGCAAACAACTTACTCTTCAGGACAGTCACAGGTAAAGTTATTTTTCCAGGAACAAACTATCACCCACAATTGCAGAATGGGATTTCTGTCTGGGAAGCAGCGTGACAGATCGTGAGCTGAAGCTGAGCTGTGCCCATCCACATCCAAAAGCACTAAGGCACCTCTTAGATCAATAAATAGAAATCTCTAGAAGGGAAATTATATTCCTTATTGGGCAGCCACTGGTTTAACCGGAACCCACAAGTTCCAATGGGAATGTCCACTTCAAACTGAAAGATTCCTTCATTGTGTCTTAAACATATTTAACTGACGGTCTGACTGACAGATTCCCTTTTGCTTTTTGTATAGGCATTTCTTTTCAGTCCTGTTTCAGGGGTATGGTGGCTTTTTCTGAGTTGCATTCATAGATTGAAGTAATTTTTTTACGATGATCACCTATTGCCTTGTGACAGGACAAAGACAATGGGGAATGTAAAGGACCTGGACACTGAGGAATGGGAGATATGCAATGTAGGGAGCATAGCGGTGCTGGCAGAGTGGTGGAAAGAAAAGAGCCTGGGAATTTTCTGTCTTTCACTACTGAGAGGTATAATAGGATCTAATGTCTGCAAGTGATTTGTAAACAAAGAATGGATGTTTTTCTGGGCAATATACTCCAGTTTAAACAAGAATTAATCCAAGAAAGTCATGTAATGTGTATTCTAAAGGAGATCAAAACAGATTATCTTAGTAGTCCATTCTGTTTTTATAATCTGTCCTCAAATACATAAGCATTTAGAAAATAAATCAAGATTGGATGTGAAGCAGTAACATGCCCCTATTATTCTTAGACTGTTGCTTGGAGTGGAAGAAAATATATATTGGTTGATAATACTGAAATTGTAAGCAGTCTGAATAAAAGAGTGTTATAATTGATTATGATTTTTTTCTATATAGTATGCATAACAGAGAAAGCCACACTTTAGATATTTTTAAAAAGCAAATATATGACTAAAAAAATATAAGAAATAATTAGATAGCCATGTGAATAAGGACTTTGCCTGAAATTCCTTTCTTCATTTAAATTTATTTTAACTTTTTTTTACCTTGGTTTTGCACCAAATTCCCTCTAACTGTCAAAGTGTGCGCTAACTTCAAGCAAGAGCTACTGTGGTCATCAGTAGACTCATGGTAACAATGCTTTTGTAGGGACAGAATATAATTGCAATATTCCTTATACTTGTATGGTTTTATGGAATAATTCAAGCCTCATGACAACGTTCACTACTTGCAAAGAAAGACATTAGTTAGAATACCAAAAATATTCCAAGTGGCAAAAATACTGTTTTTATTTGATTAGTGAGGTTTTCCTCATCGAACTCCTTTACTGTTTTCAATGCCTCTTTTATTATTGGACAGAAATTAATTATCTTTTCTTTTGTGGCTCCTCATGGTTTATATCATCCCATTTCTGAAGTTTGTCTACGAACATATAATTTAATAAACTTTTAGTGCAAAGGTGTAAGGGTAGGCAAGCGGTACAAAGAAAGTATTAGGATTACATAAACAATCTTAAATCTGACATTTCCTAATGTCTGAATTATTCATTTGTACTCTTGACTTTTTTAGCCTTCATTTTTATGTCTACCACTTCCTTTTCTAAAAAACAAACAGAAAAAAAGAAAGTCCATCAATTAAATTATATTGCTCTGTCAGTGGTCATTAGCAAGGCTGAGGTCTACAACTCAATCTTCAGAGCTCTGCCAGTAGAGTTATGGAACCAGTCTATCTGGTTCAGCCCTGTCCCTCATACTCACAGTCTCTTTGTTTAGCTGTTCCCTACTTTTCCTTCAGACCTCTCCTTTTGTCCCATTCCTACTCTGTGTAGCTTCACCTCTTTATGCAGCTCATGAAGTACAGATCTCACTTTATTTACCCGTTTCTTTAGCAAGTTTCCATATTTGGTCATTCCCTTCCTGTCCTTGGTCCCAGCTCCTTGTCAGACCCTTATCCCTACCATTCTGGTTTCTACTCCTACAGTCTTTCACCAGCCAGCCCCATCTCTCTAGTGTCCCCAAGCTTAATCTCACTCAGCTCTCCATTTGTCAGCTGGCTCTAACCAGTCTCATGGCCCCATCAATCCTGGTCATAATTTCTTTTATTTCCTCTTCCTAAATCCTCAGTCTCACCAGATTCCTGCTTCCAGTATCTCATTTGGCCTAGTCTGTTTTCTGGTTTTTTTTTCCCATTCCTGTCAGACAAACACTCCCACGCTCCCCTTCATGCTGCCTTCTTGCTGAGGAAAAGCTGAGTCCCTGAGGAACTGTGCTTTTGACTTTCTATAACAACTGAAGTGGGGGGCTGGTAGAGGAAAACTGGCAGTCTAGAAAATGTACCAGCAGCCCTAACTGTAATAAAAAAAAAGGGAGAGTGACAGGGAAAGGAAAAGAAATAGGGTGTTCTTGACAATATAATCTGATCTAAAAACTAAGAAACCAGGCTTTGAATTAACATTTCAGGAGCCGCTCCTGCCTCTGTCATAGCCCTCATATAACCTTGTGCAAGCCCCTTGATGCCAGGTTCATTAAAAGATGCAGATTCTTATGTACAACACACTAATGTTGAGCTTCCAGGCCCTCAGTCCCTAGTACCTGCAACTCTATGTCAGGCTTTATAACCAGTTCATTAGGAGACGGGCTTCAGAAAGACAACTTGAATTTCAGAAGCATCGAGTGTTTGAAAATTCAACTTGTGTCTCAAAATTTAAGGCCATTTTCTCAATACATTAATTTCATTATTGACAAGATAATAACTATGACCATCCTGTGAGTGCTATAAAGCATACTTCACTTATGCTTTCCTAAGATCCCCCTACAGAAATAGTTTTCTGACTACAAAGCTATGACAGTGTGCTCCCCCCAAGCACCAACCTGATCTTTACCTCCTGTAACCCTGCCCAAGCGATAACCACCCATGGTGGTCATAATGGGTGGATCTAGTTGTGATGGTGGCATCTGGGGCTCAAAGGTCGTTTCAGGGAGACAGATAACAACACAATACCCAAGGGCTAACTTGAGCAATGTGCCCACCTCATCACAATACTGGTACTATGGTCAATATGCAAATATGACTATAAGTGAATCATACCCCCATAAAGAGTGAGTAGCACAAGAGCCCATTGAGCTCTCCTGCACAGCAGTGGCTGCACGCCAGAATCTCCCTTTGAGTAGGGATGCCTCTCAAGATTACTCCTCGAGGTTAAGAGATTCCTTGCCGCAACAGATCCTCGGTAAGCGGTTTATAGCATGCTAAACTTTGGAATTCTTAGCTAAGTGATATAAAGGATTAATTGTGCACATATAATCCTTTAGACATAAACCGTTGGCTGAGTCTGGGACTAGGATTGGATCCAGCCTCACCTAGACTCCTCCTGAGAAGGAGTTTAGAAAGCAAGGGGGTCCTCTCTGAAACCTGGTCTCGATGGGAGGGTCTCGCTGACAGTTGTGTCTGACCCTGTCCTCTACGCAGTAAATAACCAAGCGTGCCTTGCCATCAAATCTTGTTAAAACTGTCATCTACTATCAAACTTTGTCAATTTTTTTTTATATCGATAAGTATATTGCTGCTTCTCTCTTATGAGTGAAGTGCACCACGCCATCTGTGACAAAAGCACAGCTATAATTATGAATGAGAAACACACTTTTAAAAGAGAAAAAAGGCCACAAAAAGAGATGGATAACATCGCGTGTAGCTATAAGTATCTACCCCTTAGTCAGATTGTTTGTCTATCTGCTGTATTAGAGAGCCTGTTTACTGCTGTAGTTGAAAGCCGAAAACCTGTGGCAGATAGCAGATGTACCAATTAATAACCTGTCAAGGCTGATGGATAGAATGAAAAAAAAAAATCTCACATAGATCTCCGGTGTGATTTTTTCCCCACATTTCAGGTCATTGGGGGTCATGAGATACACTCTGCCTCCCAGGAGAGAGACGAAACTGTCTCATTAGCGTCTATCTTTCATGACATTAAGAGGCTGCCTTTGAGATGCTAACTCACCTGTTCTTCTCCCAGAATCCTGAAGTGATGAAGCTCTTTAATCAAGGAGTCCGGACAGCCAGCTGTTGGAAAGAAACAAAAATAGGCATTTTAGAGCTTCCTGTCAGTGCAGTTTCAGCATAAGATACATAGATGCAGAGAGGATAGAATATACAGATTACCATAGATAAAGAAGATTAGAAAGATTAGCCATGGTTCTGCGGGCACCAGAATGCTGAAAACCATCTATCAAATAATCCTTCCACATTTCCAAGCGTGCTACCAAGAATGCTTAGAAAGGTTATATTCCGAATATTTTAGCCCTTTCCCCAAAGGACTACAAACAAAAGCAAGATGAAAAGGGCAGCACTGTCTGCCAGATACCACCGGCCCCTTGGTGTAAACCAAAAAGGCTGTTAAAAGAGGATCTCACATCAAAACCTTGGAGCTGCCCAAAGCTGAATTCTGATTCACACACCAGGTTTGGACTCATTTCTAAGTGTAATACAGGTTTTCCCTGACTCCCTGAAGGATTTCGTAGGCACCACAGATGACTTCAATGTTGGTTGTCACAAATATAACCCATTTCTCAAATATGTAGTTGTCAGCCACAAGTGTAATACACAAACCACCTATGCAGGCAGGGGAGCGATTTGCCAGAACTTTGCAATCAGATTAATGTTCAATCGCTACAGACTCACGTCTGTACCAGCTAGTAAGAAAGAATATGTCTTGCTAGATGCCATACACTTTACTGACCTGTTCAGACTGTGATTACCTTCCTGGTGATGAAATCCAAGGCTGCTACGCAGTTCTGTACACTACTAGACTAATTTCTAGCTAGGGATAAAAGTGCAAACTGTGAAAGCAATCTGGGCTTTATTCTTCTTACCATAAATTGAAGCATCTGCTTGTGAACAAAGAAAATTCCTTAAAAGGAATTAAGAGCGTAGTTCTCCCCAGAACATTGGAGGAACTACGATTTTTATCAACCTGCTTTTCTGCTGATGCAACTACAAGTAGTTACCTCTCACTCTTAATGACTGCCATTAAAAGGATGCAAATGAATTTGGAGACAGTTGTCAGGAAATCTCCATCAGCACTGTGGCTTCACTCAAAGCCAATGAGGCATGGCCTACACTCAAAACTTCTGTTGGCAGAGCTGTCTCAGGGATACAAAGGTAAAAGCCTTTATACTTGCAAGCAACATAACTAAAAAAGGGAAAAAACCCTACTACAGACACAACTATAGTAGTACAAGTCTTCTACTGGTATAACTTTTTCTACCTAGGGAACTGATTTAAATGATATTCAAATCAGCTTCTTGCTGGTAAATGCTTTATCTCCATTCAGAGGAGGTACAGGTGGAGAATGCACTATCAATACAACTTCATCAGCAAGCCCTTTTAAAGGTAGCCAAGGTTTAAGGTGGCCAAGGTTTAAGCATATGGTAAGAATTATCTATTAATGACTTGTCTCTTATTAAATATTAGTATTTCCTTCCATTTAATAAAACCTATGATATTCTTACAGGTTTCTTTCCACCTACCTCTTCCCTCCTCTCGCACACAAGGATATTCATATATTTGAATGTGTGAGTTTTAACTCCGAGTTATTTTTTCTTAATGGGTTCTTATTGTCTTCAACTTCTAGGACCACAATTCCTGTATTACCTTAAATTTTCTCCACTTATTTCCCCCATGCTCAGGCTCTCACTTCTCTTTCATGTTCTCAAAGCACTTAAAGTTGTCCTTACTACTTCCACCACAGAATCACTGGTATGCAGCATTTTTCTGTCCATGTTCACTGGGATTTACATCTCAATCTTCCAGCTCATCCAGATCCTGAATGCATCAACTCTAGCTGTCTAACTTCTTGATCTGATGCCTGACTTGTAGTCCAGAGCTGTTGACTTCTCTGGTGTTTCAGATCAGAACTCACTGCCTAAAACACCGTTCCTCTCTCTTACCCTCAAGTCTTTATGTAATTATTATTTTTTTTCCCCTCGTGTAATTTTCTCTGAAAATATAGAATCATAGAATAGTTTGGGTTGGAAGGGACCTTTAAAGGTCATCTAGTCCAAACTCTCTGCATTAAGCAGGGACTTCTTCAACTAGATTAGGTTGCTCAGAGCCCCCTCCAACCTGACCCTGACTGTTTCCAGGGATGGGGCATCTACCACCTCTCTGGGCAACCTGGGCCAGTGTTTTACCACGCTCATCGTAAAAAATCTCTGCACTAATTGTACACTGCTCTAGGAATTTCTAACTGCAGAGGATAATTATGATTTCATGTAATACTGTGTGTTAATCTTTGGCAGATGTTAGCTTTGTAACACCAACTAAACTGCTTTCTGCTTGTCTCTGCTTTTTGCAGTCTTTACAGCTTCTTCTTCAACCAATCATTTCATTCTTCCCCCTTATCCTTTCCAATTTATTATTCACTAAATCCCTTAAGATGGGAAAGCTTCCTTTTTCTTGCCTAACAAGAACTTCTTCTCTTTCCATTCTCCTTGAAATCATATTTCCTGAATGTCTATTTCTCCCAGAAATCCATCCCGTTCTGTCCTCATGCATAATTTATATAAAGTCCCTTATGTGAACTGCTTACTGCATCCTCTCTTTCTTCCATGTTATGGACTATAAACACTTTGGAACCAAGGATCTTTGTTTGTAAAAAAATGTGTAGAAGTATGAAGATATATATAGACACATATATAAACACATATATGTTTATTTTAATTGTTACTAGTTGTCCACTGCTGCATCCTCTTCCCACTACAATATTTTGCAGAGACTTGCCCAATCTAGTTTTCAATCTTTTCATAGTCCACACTTTCACTGGATCTTTAAAGCTGATTATACAAGAGATCCTGAAGTTACTAGCAAAGAAAGAGAAAGGTAACTTAAAAACCATGTCACTGTTGGCAGGATGCTCTCCAGCAACAAGTTCAGAAATGTCAAGTGCATGCAATATTAACGCATTAACAATCTACTGTAAGAAAGCCTTTTAGATCTTCACATTGCAGAAGCAATAATTTGATGAAACAATGGAAATTATTGTTGTCAAACAATAATTTGAGGAAAAATTGAAATAAAGAAGAAACATGGAACACAAAAAAAAGAAGTAAGAGCAAAACATCATCCTTTCTTTTTTTTGGATATTTCTGGATGTATTTCTGATATTTCCTGTTTCTACTTTAATTTCTTCTGTTCTGTAAGTGGACCTTTGCAAAACATGCCGCAACGCTGTGACCCATTTTTACCAAATATCTGGGAGTTTTGAAGAAGTCTTGGATGATGTTAAATTCCTGCACTGTGACTAGAGACAAAGGCTATAGACAGATAACCATTAAGAATTATTTGTCATCTCACCCACAAAACCACCCATATATCCCTCAACATATTCATGTATATGCAAACACACATGGCAACTTGACAATTATTACAAGTTAAGCACAGCACCCGATAGGTTCACTGGCAAACTGTGCACACTAAAGATTAAAATAAAAGTGTATTTTCTAAGTCTCTGATGTGCAACTGGCATGAGCCACATGAAATAAATAATCTGCACTTTACAGATTTCTGCTATTTTGTGTAGAATGCTTTGAGGATTAGTTTTTATGCCCTCTGTAATACAGAAACCCTTATAATCAATGGTCTCAACAATTACTAAAACTTTCTGTTTCCCTCTTCCCATTTACTACTTGAAAAAGTACAGGCATCCATAAAATTTCCACAGACATAAACCAAACCATAGGAATATTAAATAAATCAATCAATAACAATTACACATAAGAGTGTTAAATGGAAATGATGCACAAGCATGGACGAAAGCTTTTAATCGGAAGCCAAAACTCAGGATTGAGGACATCTGCAGACTGATAAAATGGCCGCTAAATTGTTTATTAGTTCCCTCTTTGAGCTCACATTCAAACATATGTTTCATATGTTCTCGGCTACAATGACTGTTACAGGTTTTTGCTAACTGTGAAGGCAGAGCAAGATGTAAGAAATATAAAATTGATGCAAGTCTTTAGTATTTTTATACCATTTTTTCCTCTGACATAGTTCCATTGACCTCAAAGCAATAAGAGCCATAAAAATAATGTGATGTCTTTAGGAATGAACCTGAGTCTAAGCAGGAAACTATGTTATGAAGGGATGATACCCAGTTCAAAGCACCAGCAGCTTTATAAACTCATCACAAATTTCTTTGCTTCTATTTAAGCATTTATTACTTCAATTAAATATAAGCATATTATTTGCTTCTAAATGTTCCGTCATACCCCAGATTACTTGTTTGAATAGTTTTGTTGTTGCTTGATTCTCATATTGCTTTGTTATTTAACCCCAAATACTGCACTTATGAAAGGTACACTCGAAGTTACAGAAATTTGCAACTGCAAAGTTACAATTTACATCATGATATTCTCTTCATAAAGATATGAAGATATTTTTAATCTGTTCATATAAGTATATATATCTCCAAGGGAAGAATAAAGAAGTAAAATTTAGGAAGGAGAGCTTAATGTCTCCTAACATAATAAATCCCCTGATTTCAACTGGTCTGAACACACATTTTCAGCTACACTTGTAATTAAACTATGATTTTAACTACTACCAATTTAATTACCCAAGTCTTCACATATTTTTTCTCAGACAGAATTAGCTTCTGGTTTTGTTTTTGCTTAAAATTATCACTTTGTATGACTTATGTTCTCCAGTGAGAAAGCGAAGGAAAAATTAAATCAACCCTTTAATATTGCATAAACTGGCAAAATGAAAGCAAAAAATGACTACTGTTACAAATGCAGCCAACTGAAAACCAATGCAAGTTCCAGGGCCCTGATGGCACCACCAGCCCCGACTGTCCCTGCCCGGCCCCCCAGGGCTCCACCACAGCCCAGGACGCCACGTGAGCCCCCAGGGCTGTCAGCCCCTGCCCCAGTGACACCACAGCAGGGCCGGTCTCCAGCTCCCCGCAGCCCTGCCGGGCCATGGGCCCCGCCAAGCCGGGTCTACCCACAGGCACACCTTCAGGCCCAGCCTCAGCCCTTCCCCATCTCCCGGGAGGTGCGCGATGCCCGGGGCTGGGGCTGCCCCAGTGCCCCGGCTGCCTGCTCCTGGCTGGGGGTGCAACAGGCCCTGGCTGAATTTTAGCCTCAGAGAATCATAGAAAATCATACAACGTCTTCATTGACTGTAGTTACAAGCATCCGTATCTATACTGTAGGATTGTGTGCTACATCTTATCTCCTACCATACGTTTGTACCATTGTTTCCTGCTTTGCATTTTACATTTCATCTTTCCCAAAATGGTACAGTTGGGTGAGATTCAATTCACTGAATTTAAGCATCTAAATATTGGCTATATGAGTCTAATATATTCATTACAAGCTTCCTTCTTAGTCAATAGGAGGAAATAAACACCTTCACACGATAATTCCCGTTGTTGGAGACAGGCCCAAAAAAGGTATCTGCTTATCTCCATTAAATGAGGAGTCTAAGGTGACTAGGTAAGATTTACACAAGTAACTTTCAGACTCGTAAGGTTAGATGAGCTTAATTTCACCCAAGAGCTGCAATCCCAATGGTTTCTGCACATGCTTAACTTTGAGCATGTAAATTTTCCCATCATATTTAGCTCCGTGCAAACCGAACATTTACATTATGAACACAGTGTAACTTCCATTTCTCTTACTTAAAATTTATGTCTGCATCAACACTTGTTAATTCTGAAAAGCACATACCCTTTTGTGAGCTCTGAACATAACCATGTAAGAATATCTATCAGTGTCCTTCAAAGGGTATCTTTCCACAGTGCTAATTGCTAAACCGAGCTTGCAACTGAAAAATGTTTCAAATACATGAGAATAACCACTTCATGCATAGAAAATTAATGGACGTGTGTCCTTTTTTTTTCTGACTGCTCCGCATAGAATTTTATTTGACTGGAGCACAGACATGAAAAATGTTCCACATTCAAAACAATAATTCTAAAACCTTGGAAATGCAGCACTCTAATGGCAGTACTTGCAATATAGCAACAATTTATATATTTCTACGTAGGCAAGTGTACGCTAGCCTGTCACTCGTGCACAGCAAGGGAAGGTGGCAAGGGAAGCTCAGAGGTGCTTGTTATAGCAGGTGTCCATCCAGACCACAGTCAGCCTCTAGCTACGGCAGGACACACCAGCGGGGACTCTGTACGCAAGGTACAAGTACTCAGCGTGGCACAACCCAGCACAGACAGCTCTGTTGAGTGAGCAGGAACGCCAGGAAGAGCACAGCTCTGTACCATGCCTGGTGACAACAGGAATGGTAACGGGGTAGCAAGAAGAGGGAGTCGGGCTAGACTTTCACACAAAACTTACCAGGTTTGAAATCCTGTAATAAGTGTGCATTTGTATGTTATGTCATTTTCCCACTCTCTTCCAACCTTTTCAATTAATTGAGATATTGGTGTAAAAAATACACCTTTCTTCTGTCTGTGTCTCTTCTGGTGAAAAGTAATCCTGTGCTGGTGACAGCGCGGCCACTTTTATGGGAACTGACAATGATTTCAAAGTATGAAGTGACTTCACTCTGCTTGAGTTAATTAAATGTTTTGATGTTTCAGGTGACCTTTTCTCATTTTTGATGTTATGTGAACATGAACAAAGACAAAACTAAGGAGAGTGTCTGGAATGCATAAATATTTTATTGAAAAGAGAAAAAGATACTATGAAGAATATCAAGTATGTAATTTACAGAATATAAGCACAGAAGCCTATCTTTGGAAGACTGATTGTGCTTGTGTATTGTCAAAGATGTAGAAATGTTTTCTCACAGATTCCACAGAAGGGTATTATTATATCCATTTCCACATTTTTTTTACAACCTTCATGAGCAATACTTTTGTAAATAGGTTTGTAAATAGGTAAATTGATTTTTTTTTTCTCTGTTGTTACCTGGATAATTTTCTAATGTAACTAAACTTAAAGCTTCATTAATTTGTAGACCTACACTGTGCTTACAGCTATCATCCTTTGTTAAAGAAAGGTGATAAAACTGTTCTGTGAGTAATTTGTCATCTTAAGTCCCAAGTCTTACATCTGCAGGTCTTAAAATGCAGTGGATTCACGTGGGCACACAACTTTATCTGGAAGAACAATTATTGCTAACTACCATTAATCATAAAATCACACATCAGACTCAAAACCTCATGAAACCAGCTTGTAATCACTAGGTTTACCTGTTGATTTATTATTAACAAAAGGCCTTTTTTATCTACATTCTGAATTCTCAATGTTGATCATGCATTCGAGCCACATTTGCAAACTGAAATGTTCTGATGCATTAACTCATACTTCTGCTTCCAATACCTATTTGGATGATCTGTTGTAATTGGGGTAGATTTATCATGGAACATTTTTCCCCGAGAAAGAAAACCAGATGACCTTCTGTTCAACAGATGCACAGTGGCTATTCCCTTGTCTTACCTATCGATATCAGAACTTTTCTCAGCAAGTATAATATGTCTTAGCTATAGATCTATTTCAAAATTCTACAAGCAGCATTCACCCCATTGGACACACTAAAACATCTGATGATTTATTTTTTGCAAATATACTGTTGACTGCAGTCAGCAGTATATTTACAAATTGGGATACAACCCTTCAGTAACCAAATATCTTGTATTGGCTACCTTACAATTGGTGTAAGAAATAACANAAAAAAAAAAAAAAAAAGGTGAAGTGGTGAAATAAAAAATTACATGGGGTTCTTTACTTGTACTCATGCTATTTTGATGACATCAGTTTCCAGATGATATTTTTCTGTACAGTAATCTAGATAAGCAGATAGCAAGGTAAAACAAATATATGCCTGAAAAGAGATATAATAGAGTGCTTAAATAATGTAGATTCCTTTGGAAAAAAATATAAAAGGAGATATGTTCAAAAGCAAGAATTATTGAATTCTGTCCTTTCAAAGTCAGCAAGCATGTATTTAGATTGCAAAGGTCAGCTCTGCAGCTGGGCGATGCTAAACCAGAGAGCACAGCAAGCAATACTTGCATGTGGTTTACATACCGAGTTCAACAGGTGAAGGTCTTTCCTGTAAGTCTTTAGAAGTATCTCTAAAACTACAAATGGTGGAGCAGTTCTTCAGCTCAAGAAAACTAGCATAGCTATAATTAAGTCAATGCTGCTTACACATGTTCATAGTAGCAAAAAATATGGCTACGTACACAAAATGTAATACTTTGTTAAAAAGACTGTGTGCCCATAAAGGATACATTCAGTGCCCCTTTTTGCAAAGCTTAATCTGCAATAAGAAATCTCTTTGTTTTTTAAAAAAATATTCAGAATTTAAATACCCTTTTCTCCTGGTTAATAACCCTGTCAAACAGTATTATGTTCAATTTCTTTTTTCTTGATTGACTTCTGACAGCTGAAGGCAGTAAAAAGACCTATAATTTTTTTTCTTTTTTTGCTATCAAAAAGGCTGCTGAATCTAATAATCAAGAAAGTTTCATCAAAACTTGATTGTCAGGACACAATACTTGTCCTGTTCTGACCAGTTACCAGAGATGTTAGTTGCCCAGCTGTTTGTATGCACTTAATTTTAAAATCATCCAAAGACACAAAAAGTATTTTTGCTCTCGTGAAGTACTTGTGCAAAAATTCTGCAAAGGGACTTCAATGCACTTGGGAAAGGATCACATAAATGACTACTGGCAGCAACTAGAGCATCTCAGATTAGAGAAAATTCTGCTGGCCTGGCTTTCTCATGTTGCGCACAACTCTGGCCCTCACTGTGCTGCTATTCACTGTTTTTTTTAATGATGCTTTAAAGCCAAATGGCTAGAAGTAATGAACCGCATTAGCCATTTTCTAGTAGGGTCTTCCTTTAAATCTTTACAACAGAAATTATCAGCAGGAATACTGACCTGCCATTTCAGTTTAGCTTCCTTGCTTGCTTTTTGCATATTTAAACCAATATTTAAACCAGACTTGAACAAGTACACATCAGCATTCAAACCCTGAATTGTATTGACCTGCACAATGCCAGCATGCCACTCCTTGTTATTTCTGGCAGTTTTCTGCATATGCTGCACTGCTATGTGATGAACTGTTGAAAGAGTCCATTGGGGGGGGGGGTTAGTTTCCTGAAAAAAATTCAGCATTGCCCAAGAGAGTAAGACTTCAGGGTGACCATGCAATAGTGCAGACATATTCGACTAATAGTCTGTACCATCTGGTTGCTCGATATTCCAGTTTAAATTATAAGCATAAATTCACCATGCAATTCTCAGTAAAGTCAGTGAATACTAAACTCATGCAACAAAACAAAATCCGTGCTATCTGTAATGAGAAATTGAACTACGACCTTTACTGGTCAAATACAGCAGCTCCAGAAACAGAAATAAAAAGGAGACTCCCTTCTTTCCATGCAAGTACTGACTTTTGTGAAATTAAATTTTACAGAAACAACATAATTTCTTTTTTNTTTTTTTTTTTTTTTTTTTTTTTACTATGCTTCTTAATTAACAGAAGTTCCTCCTACAGTTTCTTCATAACATCAAAGACACAGAAAATCAGCAAGTCTACGGCTCCTAAAATAAACAGGTGATTTTCTTTTTTTTTCACTTGAGCTGCAGCAGAGCTGCTCTAAACTTCTATTGGAAGACTCAACAACTTCTGCCATATAAACCTTGGTAGTGAAAATCTCATTGCAGGGATCTGGGCTGAAAGGAGATCTTCACTCTCAGTATACTAGGTTTTTAGCTCAATCAGCTCAATTCATGAAAGGTTTTCTCATCTTTTATTCAAAAAGTAGTTGAAATCTCTAAAGCAAACTCTGTTCTCTCAAATTCCCACCTTCATGCTGGCACTGGCCTTTGATGATGATCAGTACCTTAAAGAAGGCAAGTGAGAGGTCAGGAGCTTTCAGCATGTGGTGGAGACTTTATAAGAGAGGAGATTGTCTTCTCAGGGAAAATCTAACTATCCCTGAATAAAAGTCAACACAAGGCAAAAATAGCTATAGAAAAATTTCATTTGCCAGTTACTGAAGGGCAAGTCTTTAAAAGATTGTCATTTCTGAATGCCAGAATTAAGCAAGTGCAACAAAGAAAACGCTAAAAGGTTTCTAAGTTGAAATTAAACCAAAGTTCACACAGCCATTTCCCAGCTGATGGCTTGATAAAAGAAGCATATTGTAAGCCGAAGTGCTGAGAATCAGATTTGGAGAGTAAATATTTCTTCTTTTTCCCCTTAAAAGTTGAATTGAGAAAACTGTCCTCTGATAATTTTGGGAATGACAGAGAGAAAGAACAGTTTGAGCTATTCATGTTGCGATATATTTCCATCTCATATTTTACAAAGCGAGGTTATTACACAGACTATGTAATATAGAATAAGCCATTGTAGCATCAAGAAAGGTATGGCCAGGCGCCAGAGAACAGACACAGCTTTCCACCTCTTTAATTACAAAACTAGTGTTCAAGAATGTTAAAATGCAATTTTTAAAGGTTATTTTCTGTTCTAAGTTCAGGAAAATCAATATGCAAAGCTCAAAAAAAAAATCTGACAGAAAAACCACGATGTGCACATGTAGGTCTTGCTCTCTTACTCACACACGCATAAGCATGCACAAAATTACTATTGGAGAAAGGAGAATGGCAAACAATATTCAGTGACCCAGAAACAGCGATGCTTTTCTCTCTACTTTTGCATTTCTTTTTTTTTCCTGGGATATGACGTCATTCTGTATAAACAGTATATAAAAATGCTATTCCTTTAATCTGTGCAGCATTTATGAGACTTCAACATGAGCCTTTCACTGAGAGCTTAGACAAATATTTAAATTGCTACATAAATGACTCAGACTACAAGGCAAGCCCAGGCTACTCTAAAAATAAATGTTCATGGACAATAAACCCATCCAACCAAAAGAGAATTTTAAAAAGCCATGGAATATATTATGTCTCACAGAATAGTACAGACATATCTGGATGAATGGCTATGATTTTCTCTTTTTCATAGGGATTTTATAACAGAAAACCATTTCCAGAACACTAAAGAATGAAGCAATCGTCTAAAAGTGACCTGCACTCTCATAATGGAGTTGAAATCTTAATTGTTACCTAATTTTAATATTTTTCTTCCTCCTTCACTGCAGCGATACATGTATGCATATCTTATTGCTCTCCATGAGGGAGCATGGCAAAGTTCCACTTGTGAAATGAGGACGGTTTTGCATTTCACCTTAATCAGATCAAATTAGGGCAGGTGGTAACCCTGCAGGCAACATAATTATGAAAAATGCCTGTGTTCAATACAAACTGTCCTTCCAGTCTCGAGGTCTAATAGGACATCATAGTACAATCTTTTTACATTTTACTGGCAGCTCAGAGCACAGAAGCCCACAGAAGGGGGACTGCAGACTGCTCTCATTTTTTGTCCAGACAAATAATACATATGTTCTTCAATATTTACTCTAACATAAGAGGCAAAGTGTTCCTGGGGGTACAAAAGCTGGTGTGGGATGAAAACTAAAGTTAAATACAGAAGAACAAGAAATTACGCCACTCTCTAGTCAGGTCTAATTCTAATACCATTGTGCGAGACAGGCTAATCCTGCATTACAAACAGCGATTCGTGTTTCTGCTATAAAAAAACCTGACAGGCAGGCATAAATACAAGAGATCATGCTGTCTGTTCATCTAACAGAAAAGAATTGGAACGACCTGAGAGATTCCCCAAAGATAGAGAGTTAAGGATTTTTCTGATTTTATATTGATATACTGGCCCTGTTCTTGAACAGACCACTCGTGATGAATAGCTGGCGAAACACATTTGAAATAAGCTGAAAATTTAATGCAAAATTCTGCTCTACATTAAAGGGATAATACAGCCAGGTTCATTTAGAATATTACTCCTCTGAAGACACCCCAAGCACTACAATAACAAATGTTATATCAAAGATGCACTCAGCAACAAATGCAATATGAGTCTCTGTGAGGCGATTTTTCAGTATGTCAGAATTATAATATCACTCCATGGAAACAAATTAAGCAGCACAAGCTCGGCTGTTGGGATCACTTTATTAGCAATGCAGTGTTTTCTCATAAAGAATGCTTTACTTTGGATCTGTCAATGAACATCAAAGATGGTCTATCTGTTTTTATGGCGCACAACTTATTATTTGCCTGTGAAATAAACAAAACACTTTAACATCCGGCTCTCTTTCTACAACACTTCAAAAAAAATATTGAGAATAACAAAAAAAATCCCAGTTGTTTTTACTGCAGAGCTGAAGTCCAGTCCAGTGTGATTTTTTTTTAATCAACAGGGATAAACACTTTAATCAGGAGGGATAAAACTGGTACACTAGTACCAGTGAAGGAACACTGAACAATTTCTACCTGGTAGAGGATTATCTATTTTTAAATACCCAGAGATTTCTGCAAAATATTGAAAAATATTCTGTTCTGGTTAGTCATCATGCTGACACAGGAATTGACTTAATTTTGTCCCTTGTGCCTAAAAGAAAACACAGCCCTTGCTTGGTGGATAGAGCCTTTCGATGGGTCAGAGAAGGATGCTGCGCTTGCACTGTGGTCATAAATTTCCAAGACTCTTTCAATTTACCCCAAGCTAAGCGGCTGCCCTGGACTACGAGCACAGGGGAAAATGGATATGCTTTACCATGTACAGGGCAGGAGAGAACCCCCACAGCTCAGCATTATGCCATCAGACTCATCGGTACGCTGAAGTGAATTAGTGCAAGCAATTTCATGAGATTACGCTAGCAATTTAGTACAGAACAGCTGCCACACCACACTAGAGGATACTCCTTCTAGTCTTTACTTACACAGCCACAAATAACTTCTGAGTTAATCCAGAGCAACAGCATACATCTTTTATGTTTACCACCTTACACTGAGATATGCTATGCCTTGTAATTAGTTGGTCGTCTTTTTTTTTTTTTTTAAATTCACAATAATTCCATTATCACAAGTCCAATATATCTTCATTAAATTAGATACTCTATATGACACTATTTCTTCTAATATTTGAATTACTTCCCATATCTTGAGCATGCACATTTTTTCCCTCAGCTACACTTTTCTGTATTCTTTCAACAGTGCAGTTTCTAAGCTGTGAGCCTGAAGCCAGCATAGACAGGTATAGGAGCAAATCTCCAACCTTACTAACTGCATATATGAAACCCCACAGGGTACAGAGTTCAACTGCAGAGGGTTGAGGGGGTGCACATGTTCCCCCGACACCACCACCACCACCGCCCCCTGCCTTGGTACGGGTATTGCTGTATCAATCATCTCTAATCAGGAAAAAAAAAAAAAAAGTCTTTTTGAAAATTTATACCTAGAGAGATCCTAGAGTCACATAGCTTGGCACTATGAATGCTGATGCAGACACTAGAAATCAGGACTGGAACATCTCTGACCTTGGTGCCAACACTTAAGCAGGCTGTAAAGCCCAGTCAGAACTGATGCCCCGCAGGAATCCCCTCTCTCTCCCACGCACACAGTCTCCCCCTTGCCCAGCAACAGAGATGCAGAGCTCAGGCACGAGTCTCCTCTGGTTTTTCTTTCCTTTTGCAAACCAGAAAGTCAAGTTATTGAAACTAACCATAAGGTTCAGCTTTTTTTCCCCTCATGTCATTAAAATGCTCACTTGGCTTTGCTTCATTTCAGTAGATCACTGAGTTGCAGTTGTAAAAAATAACAACACTAGGTCTCACCGTGTGTACACTTACCTTTTGACACCGTGTTAACTATTTTCTCTGTAGAGTACTTCTGAGCAGTCATTTATATGTTAAGTACTGAACTCTGTATCACTTCTGCCTTTCAATATTACATTGCTTGCTATGTATTTTCCACTTGTGTCTGTTATGTCATGGATCAGAAATTCATTCCTTCTACTTCTGTCTGGCTCCAGAATACCATCATGCATGAAATTTCAGAGACACTTTTTTTCCTGACTGTGAATTATTGGATATACACCTATAAAAGCATACATAAAAGCCAAAAGCGCTTAGAATTATTTGGAGGGGAAACAAAACATCCCTGAGCATCAAATCGGTTGGAAATTCTTCATACTGCTCTTCTGTACCAATTCCTGCAGGATTTGCTTTCTATTGTGGCTTAGCTCCTGTCTGCTTCAGGAAAAAGATCGTCAATTATGATAAATGATTCTGTATGGCAGGATTTAGACTCAGGCTCCAGAAAACTATATCTAATGAGATTATCTGATTCTTTTTTAAGGATCAATAATTTATTTATAGGCAGGGGCCTCAAAGGTTAATTTCTAGTGCTTTACTCACCAAGCTATCCAGCACTCAAGTGACTTGTAGGAGACATACAATCAGAACTGGCTAATCCACATCAGCTTGTTTAAAAAAATTGTCAGATTAACAAATCAATGATACTTACACACTATAAAATTGGTTTCCACTTAAAAGCTGACTGGATTTACACAGTTTACATGCAGCATAAATCCTGTTTTCATGTAATTTAGCAGGGATTCCGGGCAAAGTGATTCTCTCCTCTGTTGTCAATTTACAAGACACAAACTGGGCAGCAGAAATCCTATTGCAGGTTGATGGATGTCTACTGAGGGAAACAGGAGGAGGAAAAAAAAAAAGAGCAAAGCAGGATTTTTGATGTTTGGCTACAGATTGCTGTCACTGATCATTTTCCTATCTCTGCTTTCACAGCTAACTCTGATTTTCCATTTAGAGAGCTTTTCCCTGCTTTACTGGTTATGCCAAGAAGTATGCCTTGCCTAACTTGTGACACGTTGACGCTACATTCATGCAACCGTTGTGGGGGGTTGCATGAATGTAGCATCAATAGATGCTGCATTCAGGGTTTTTCACCCATTTGCCCATTTTAATTCTGCTCCCACCTGTTGCAGTCATTATAAAAGAGTCAACAGTGTGGCTGCCGTCAAGCAGTCTGTGGCTTTGAATGCAAAAGTTAACTTTTCTCCAACAAATTCTTTGGTATGTGTATGCACATCTCCTTTCTCTCTCTGTCTCTCTCTTTTCCCTTTTCTCTGTATTTATTGTTCCCCTTTAAAGGTTGTGGAGCATTATCTAGTTTTATTTTTTTGTTACTTTTGGAATTTGATGGAGAGCATGTTGCAGGAACACAGCACACTTGAGATCATTAGGACTATATCCTCCTTCACTGGGACAATAACAAATCAAGGTAGCAAACATCTGAAAGGTACAATGATTTTTTTTGCCTGCAATGACCACTGAATTAGAAGAGCTGTGATAAAAAACTGATTCAGGTGACAGGTGCTTAATCAACTGAATCTCCAACAACTCTAATAATAGTTTCCTAACTTCTTTCTGTACCTGGAAAATATGATCTGAAGACAAACATAAATATTTGCAATAAAAAAATACACCACAGTGTCAGTTTGCATTTTTTCAGTCCTGCATCTACAGATCCAACTGAAGTGAAGGTTAATGCTAACATTTAAAGACAGACTGTGCATAATCTAAGAGGACATGCGACATTTTTATGTTTCAGGCTAATGCTTTGTGTCTATGTTGTTCAGGAGAGTCTCATGTAGGAAAGTAAGCTAATGTCAATGACTATCTCAATATTAAATAGATAAATAAATAAATAGAGACAAAGGAAAACATGATGGAAGTGGCTGAAATAAGTGGCATGTACACAGTACAGTAAACAATTCTGCTGAGCACTGTTCTAATTTGTCCCAATCTACCACAACCAATTACTCCTGCCTCAGAGGCTCCTTATCTTAGATTTTCCAAGCCAGCTAGCCTCTATTTCTTGATAAAAGACACAGCAGTATTTCAGAAAATTGCACATTAGATAAAGAAGAAACCCAGTGTTAGAAATAATTGCCCACATTTTTTTCCTGGCTGAGCCAATCCTCCATCCAAATAGTTGAAAAGCTAACTACCTTCAAAGTTAGGTCTCAGTAATCCATCTGTATTGGCCACAAAATAATAGGCTTGACAATATTGTAGAACCATTGCTCTTAGCATTACTGTCTGCTAGAAAAAGCCGGGAAAATACTCTTTGAGAGGTCAGCAAGAGCAAAAATGGACTGGGTTGAATTGTGCACAATACTGGCTGGACATAATACACACTTGTGCCACAGATGCAACACTGAGCTCCACAATGCACAAAAGGTAGATATCATCCAGCCCTGCTTCTTCCTCCTTCCTCCTTCCTCTCCCTCCTCATCCCCCTTCCAGGAAAGAAAAGATATCTTTGATTTGGGAGAAGCTAGAGCTAGCAGTAAGTACTATAGATAAACAAAGGTACTGAACCTGACAAAAAAATCTGTCTCTCTCTCAGTATCCTGTCTCTGGCACAGGCCAATAACAGATGCTATGAGAAAAGCATAAGAAACAAGAAAAGAGTTAAACATCTCTGTATACCATCCTTATCTGCAGACTGCAGTTTAGGGACATTCGGTGATAGAGGATGCAACCATATCACCTTCTTCCCTCGCCACTCTTGGGAATTCTCCGTTAATGTATTTAGTAACTTTGGGAACCGTGAATACTTTTGGTCTCTACAGTATCCTTAAGCAATAAGTTCCACAACTTTAATTTGCAGCAGGTGAGCCTGCTGTGTTTCCTTTATACCCGCTGCCTTGTAGTTGTACAGCTATCTCCAGTTCTCACATAACAAGAATGGGTAAACCCTATTAATCTTTTCCATTACTCTCATGATTTTAGAAAACCCCACCACATCTTGATCCAGATGTCTCTTTTCAGAGCACAAAAATAAGCATCTGATCACACACAAACTATTCCATACCTCAAGCCATCTTTGCCACCCTATGTTTAAACATTAGTTAGCACTCTGTTTTTCAGAGGCAATAACCAAAACCATACTTGATATGTGCAGAGCAGGCTGTGCTCTCGATTCATTACAAAGAAATAACATTTTGTCATTCCTAATAGTTCCTAAGATCTTAATTGCCCTTCTGACTTTCACTTAGTGCTCAGATGATATTTTCAGTGAACCATCCAAACAGGAGGCCAAATAAATGCGGCAGCAGATGAGAGACCAGTGCCACCCTGCCTGCTTTTGCTCTTGTACACTCCAAATGATGCCACCCCTGCTTCTTAAGAAGCCTTACTGGAAAGCGTGTTCAAAAACGCCAGCAGTGTCATGCTGACAGTCAGCTCTCTAAACTGAATTGGTTTGTTACTTCATCCTTGCCCCGAGCAATGGTGCAGCAGCATTGCAGCCAACTCTGGGCCATGGTCATGTACCCCATTAACCTCACTTGCCTTCCTGGCTCCATCTCAGCCTCCCCCAGCACTGGGATCCCAGCACCGGTGATCACAGGGCTATGGCTGACCCTGCATGGCGTTCCCCATTGGCACGGCACGGCACGGCATGGCACAGCCAGCCTCACGGCTGCCCCAGGATCACCCTGCCGCTCTGCTTCGTCATGTCCTGCCAGCAAGTAGCCACTATACAAGACTGCAAACGACTTACGTAGTCTCTAAGGAGTTAAGGATGTGGGAGTTAAACTGCGATGTGAGGTATGAGGGAAGAAAACAAAATGGACAAAAATCAGATAATCTCAAACTAACACATGAAAATGAACAACTAAAAGCTTTTATCTGAAAGTTGAAACAGAAGAACCAAAGATCAGAACAGCAAACAAATAGGAAGAACAAAGAAAACTTCCATCAGCCTCCTCCTTTCATCCTCTAAAGGATAAATATTTCTCAAAGAACACTATATTTACTCTGTAATAGGTAGCCATGTAATTTTCATTATAAAGATCATTCAATAACGAGAAAATTACAACAATGATTTTATTTTCTGACAGATGAAATGGCATAGGATTGGAAATTCAACATTAGACAATGTCTGATGTTCAGTGGAATTTCTCCACTGTCCCCAAAGCATGTTATTAAGTAATGTAAGAAAAGTGTAGGGTAATTAACCCTTAACTACACAATATTTGCAAAGGCACTGTATTCTGTTGTATATTGTATTTGATATTGTCAACTTTTCTTTTCATCAAAGCAAAGAGAAATGGAAACAGAAAGCACTTTTGCGTACGTGCCTTATAGACTTGATTTTGAAAACCATTATGAAGAACGATTTCTCTAAACCCTAGATGTGAAACCCTGGAGTTTCATAAAGAGTACAAGGTTCCTAGCAACCTGACCTGTGCACACAGCATGCAGCACTCTCTGTTTATGTAGAGCCTGTACTGAACTCATGTAGAAAATTCCTGAGGATGAGACAACTTGTCTGGTGCCCTCAGTTTTCTTGTCTGTGCTAGGAGAAACAAGGACCTCAAACTCAGACAACGTCTGACCCATAAAAAATGGAAAATGAAATTTCCATTTGTGGCTTAAACTTTCATCTTCAGGTTTGGTTTTGTTTTTTTTTTTTTTTCTTCATCTCTTGTAGCTATCAGGACAAGCTCTTTTGTGATTGGAAATCCTGATTATGTAAAGTATACCGCATCAAGCTGTGCAAAGGTGCTATAACATTGATTTTTATTTATATTACAATTGAGCTGAAAGCCTCCCTTGTGCTAATAAGCCCACTGTGCTAAATAGTGGGGGAACATGTCAAATTAAACAGATGATTTAGTCATTTGTAAGTCTACCATAGGATACCATATGCAAGGAGGATGCAGAATTTATTGCAGATTCCCCAAGGGAGGGGGCTGAAGCAGTACAAGAAAACTATATGTTCTTTTGTGCTATGGATATAATGACCAATGCAAAACTGAGATTTTAATTATGTCTTTCAGTATCATAAGCTGTGAGTTTGGCCTAACTTAGTGATCTGACACAGAAAAATATGACACTGCCAAAGATAATTCTCCAGCTACCCTTTACCAACAGAAAACCATAAATCCCATGTCTTGAATTTACAGAATATAAACCAACAATCTGTAGCAGACTTAAATCTATGTTTGACAATGACAAGGCAATGCTGCCATGCAATTACCTTGGGAGCCTCCACTGAAGGCTATGGCAATTGAAAGTTATAACATCTGGCTCTGAATCCTCACTCTATGACTTTGTGGAGAAAGAAGAACGGTCATAGCTGCATGACAAAACATCAGTTTCGTATTTTCTGACTTTTCTCCCAAAGTCTTAACAATATTTAAATATGGCTTACTTCACATTAATGCATGTATTATATAAGACTAAAAAAAATACAAGATCTGGCTCCCACAAAGTCTTTTATGGGATATATTAATGTACATTTTACTCAAAAGACTGGAGTCTTCTCTTCACAGACATTTCAGCCTTCTGCATAAAAGTAAGATTAGGCAGGATTTAAAAGAAAAAAAGAAAACAAAATAATAATAATAATAATAAAAGCTTTTTATGTGTCCAAAAGACCAGAACAGTTGAAATTCGCAATTTCAGTGTGCTAGGTACAGCCTGTTTCCTTTTCCTTTTCTTTAATTAACCTGGCTTTTTTACCTGAATTGCTGGGAAAGGAGTTATTAGAGCCCATCCATTCCTAGCCCTGAAGCCTGCACAAAAAGCTAGAGGATGCCATTTAAGTAACAGTTCTCATATCATTCTTCTGCTTTAGCAATACAACTATTTTTAAAACAAACTTTAGGGCCTGGAGTAGCTCTATCTTTGAAGTAAATTTTGCTAATAAATTGCTTCATTGGCAGCATACAATCTGCAGTTTATTCAGTCTGTAATATTCTCATATGATAGTTATGATGAGTCTGAGTTCAGTGCTCAGAAATGAACTCTCTCCATCTTGAAGGAAGCAGGGCTTAGGTGGGCAGGAGGATAGATCGAAAAACCAGCAGCAGCTAGTGAACAGAGAAGAGCAAGTGCGGATAGTTCTACTACGAAATTTGAAGGTGAGTGTACAGGAAGAGGAGACAGGGATTGCAGCATACAGAAAAAATAGAGAACACTGAAGACACTCAGCACTAGCAGAGCTATTTTTCATGTCAGATTTTCTTTAACCTGCAAGATTTCAGGGCCAGACCCATTAGCACAGTGACCATGATGCCTCGACCCAGGCACCGGACTGCATTTGCAGGACTGTGGCCTATATTTTCCTGACAAACGAGGCCCATAAAGGGATGGGTTGCACTGATGGACCTGCCAGCTGACAGCATCTCACTGATACAAGGAGAGGTGCAGAACAAGGGAGCTGTGCTGAGACACATCTGTAATCAGAGACACCTCACTGAGATGGTAATGTTCATACAGTATGTGTGGCATGTCTAAAGACAGAAGAGCTGAACGCACATGTCCCAGGAGAAAACAGCCCCTCTGCAGGGAAGAATATGTCTGGTCACTTTGCACGCAGAGTTCTATACTCTCTAGCAGGAACAGATATGTGGAAGGAATTAGTAACAAACAAAAATTTAACCAAGAATTGGTGACAAGCATAAGAGTGACAAAAGGAGCCCCCTGCCAAACATGCTAGACACACTAGTTGCTTCTCAGAAGCATGAAGCCACTGAAACATTGCTAGAGCTCATACAAATGGGCTCTATTGTTCTCCATGTTTACCTGGGTAGACACGAGCTATACTGCAAAATGATCTTGGGAAGATCAAAAAGGACTAGAGGCTCTGCGAGCAGACATGAAGAGGCTGTTCTAGGGCTACTCCCACTAGTCCTTTTGGAGGAGTGTCAAAGATCAGGTGAAGACAGATATGATCGAGAGGAAAGTACATGGCTGCACAGTTAGTGTTGACAGGAAGATAATTAGTTTTCTCAACAATGGAATGATGTTCCATGAATGAAACTTCCCAAACTTCATCTCAGACTAGTTAAAGAAGTGGTTGAAGCAAACTCACAACTTCTGTCAGTTTCCTTTGAGAACACAGGGAGAACAGGTTTGCCTTAGTAAAACCAGAGAAAAATGTGTTTAAGTCCTTGACTTATAAGAAATAATAACAAACTTAAATAGCCGGATTGACAGTACACTCAATGCTGACAAGATCCTTGCCCCAAAGAATAATCTTGGGCCGACCTATCACTCAAGATCCTCTGTGAAATCCAACTGACGGTGATAGCTGCAGGGTCTGTGTTCAGTGCTTTTCATTTCTCCATATTTCACATGCAATTTTTCCAACAGTGACATAAATCAACATTTGTGCATCACACAGTGTATAAGAACTCAGGAGGAATCTGAATGAAGAGACACATAGCACAGAAGAGGTATTAAGAGGTACAGTCCTTGCCCCTTCCATCCCTAACCTCTAGAGCCAAAGAAATGCATTGAGAAATTGCTAAGCGTGCCTTTAACAGACACCCCTTTTCTACACGTTCCTCTCTAGAGCCTCTAAATGCAGTTCCATAGCTCTGTGACACCAGTCAGGAAGGGAAATCTCAGCTGACTACTTGATGTCACCTCAATTTTGCAGTTTGATGAGGGCCTGGATGTGCTTTATGACAGCGTGCCAACATTTAAAAAGATAAAAACAGTGCTGTTGTAGAAAAAGGTAAAGGGAGATTACCAACTACAAACATGAGCAACACAGTATTTATCCATCTCTTATCTATACAAAGCATACAAGTTTACCCATTACTAAGAAAACCACTTCTTCAGTCTCTGCAGAAAAGGATGTGCAAATATTTCTTTGTAGGTCTACATTCCCTTCATGTGCATCATATATGACTTCTGCTGAAGTGAGGCAGAGTCCTGTACATGTTAGAATAGGAAGAGGTTTATAAATTTTAGATGCCCAAATGATAAATCCTTTTCAGACATGTGTGAGAAGCAAGACACATTACGAAAGAAAAAGTGATTTAGTGTCATAGAATCATAGAATGGTAAGAGTTGGAAGGGACCTTGAAGATCATCTAGTTCCAACCCCCCTGCCATGGCCAGGCACACCTTCCACTAGACCAGATTATTCAAAGCCTCACCCAACCTGGCCTTGAACACCTCCAGGGATGGGACATCCACAGCTTCCCTGGGCGACCTGTTCTAGTGTCTCACCAGCCTCAGAGTAAAAAATGTCTTCCTAATATCTAATCTAAATCTAAATCTACCTTGTTTCAGTTTAAAACTGTTACCCCTCGTCCTGTCACTACATTCCCTGATAAACAGTCCTTCGCCATCTTTCCTGTAGGGCCCCATTAGGTACTGGAAGGCCACTATAAGATCTCCCCAGAGCCTTCTCTTC
>RSEF01000003.1:50155561-50188293 GCA_003993805.1 Himantopus leucocephalus | reverse complement strand
CACACCCCAGTCTTTCTCCTCAGGGCTGCTCTCTCAATCTATTGTCTGCCCAGCCTGTACTTGTACTTGGGATTGCATATAGGCAGTGTGTTGATAAGTAACATTGCAAGTCTTTTCTCNGTACTTGGGATTGCATATAGGCAGTGTGTTGATAAGTAACATTGCAAGTCTTTTCTCTGCATAATTGAGAATGGAATCATATCTGTATCACTATAAAGCAATACATTAATAAGCTTATCTTCTAAAATGAAACATTTTTGGAGGGGCATATCACTGACCTAGAGGTCAATCAGCAATGAGAAACTTATAATGGGTTTAAAATAAATGCATGGTATGAAAACACATGTAGCAAAAAGAAAACTGAAGATTCATCCCCCAAAGAAGTAATAAAACCAACTATCAATATATAGCAGGGTGAGTACCCCAAGACTTTGACTAAGTAAACCCTAACCCTTACATCCAGAAGTGTGATTCTAACCAAAAATGCACAGCATATACGTGTAAAGAAGTCCGGGGGGCTGTTGTTGCCAAGCAAGAGTTCTGGACGGAAATAAATCAGAACTTTGCCTTATGTGAACTGGGATTTGATATGACCTTCATGCTGCAGATCTGTCAAGCTGTAGCAGTGATGAATGCAATCAGACAGCTATTAGACACTGTTCTAATTTAGACACAGCAAAACCTATTGAGTAATGTCAAATAAAACAAAAAGCAGGACTGGAGTGTGAAAGGGCTTTAGTTCCCTTTAGGTAAAATTCAAAAGACCTTGTAACATCAAGGCCTTACTGAGCTGGGCATGAAGGCCTTGGAAGTGATTGAGGCGAGATTATTGACCGAATACGGCTGAATCCTGTCACAATCCTCAGAGGAAGCTTAAAATTTCTACAGGGATGCTGTGTTTTTGGAAAGTTTTGAGCAAGGCAGTTAAAGTAATTCTGAAAGTTTGCCTTTCTTTTGTTCCCTTGTCAACGCTACCTAGAAAATTAATTCTTAAGCAAGAAACATGTGAAGGAAAGTATAATTTCTTTCAATACTGTTTTACCATCTTAATCAAGACCGTGTCTATGAAGAACACTGGAACAATTTTACACGCATCAATATCTACATAAGCAGAAAGACACAGGACTGAAAACCTCTCCCCTGAACCTGAACTATTTTCAGTATTTTAACACCTGGCTGAAAATGCTCCCCAAGCCCCTTCAAACCCAAATGTGGAAAAGTTCAGTATATAGCCAAGTGTGAAATACCTAAAATGTTTTAACAGACTACAAAGCTATCATTGGAACTGTCTTTTCGGCTCAGAAATATTCAGTTTCTGTCCTTCACCCTCTGAATTTACAAGAAAACAGAGGATAATGTAAGATTGCAAGCCAATTCCTTCTGATCAGATATGATCAGATTTTCAGTCCGAACCAGACCAGAGGAAGTCTCCAGAAGAGTCCAGGTATAACAGAGGGATTAAATGGAGGTTGGAAATCATTTTAGGGAGAAATTCTGGGCTGGAACTTAGGAGTGACTTTATTGTTTCAGAAGCAAATGTCTGCTGGGCTCACCACAAAACCTGTATTGTCCCTGCTCTAAGCGATGGCATAACCATCAGGATGGAATAAACAACATGATGCCAAAAGCCTAAAAGAAGATCCAACAACCTACAATTCTCCAAAAGATCAGAAACGGAGGAAACAGGAGTTGCAGTACTTTGAGGATTACCTACTGCTGGTCATGACAATTCATCAGAGTGCTGAGCAGGGTTGCACTGAGCCAAGTCAGCCGGTAGGTGCACACCTGAAAAGCAGCTGGGCACCTTCAGCCCTTCAAAGACAGCTGGTAATCTAAAACAGGACAAATCAGTCTCTGTGGAAGAGAGACAGTGTTGTGAGCAGACAGAGAATCTTTTTCTTTTGGGCTTGAAATGCCTGAATGCTCTTTCAGCAACTTGCTAAACTCTGTCAAACTAGCCAGAACCCAGGCTTGAATATGGGGAGAGTGAGAATGTGGACACAACTCTTTCCTTGCTTTTCTTGGAAAATATTCCTCGACAAAGGACTAAGCTGCCTGAGGACAAGTATACCGAAGGGAGCTTTAGCAGGTCTAACAGACTGTTGATGCTAAATCAATATTATCAGGACTATTAATATAGATATTTTTGCGGTGCCAAAAACCAAACAAAACCCCTGGCAATGAATAGGTATATTTAGGACACATTCTAGGAGATCAAGAAATAGAAACTGCTTTTCGGCTGTGAAATGGGCTCTGGCCCTCCTATAGCAAACTTGGTGACACATTGGCTACTTCTGTACTCTTAGATAAATATGGTGATAATTTACATAGTTAAACTGTCAGAATGGTCCCTGCTGCACTTCTGGCCCATGCATTGTCCCAAAAAATACCTGAGCTTGGTTCAGAACAATTACATTTCAGAGGCCATTTTCCAAAGGTTTTCTGCATGCCTACGCCCTGCTTTGGAGGCTAGAACTTCCTAGCATGGACATAGGCTGCTTTTGGGCCAGGAAGCCTTCATGTGCCTGGGTACCTTCCTTCTCACTTTTAATTCACTGCTCTAGATACCAAGTCTGGGGAAAAATCTTCCTGCTTCTGTCCAACACCGCATAGAAAAGGTCCTGAACGTTCTACTCTATTGATCTCTAGTGTCATAACACAAGAACAGACTTGGACCAGAAAAAGGACAATTATTGCCTCAGTTGTAATTAGTATTAAGTTACTATTTAATTCAGCGAAAGCAAAGTTCAAGATCTCATTGGAGGAATGAGAAGAAAACGTAAGCAGAGTTAGGCCAGAGTGAAGTGGTTTTGAAAAGCCAATACAGATGTGGTGATTATGGCAAATGGGAAATTCCTTTCAAAGCAAATTTCAGTCCAAGCTATGAGAGGAAATATAATTTGCTATCTGTCAATTCCTATTAGTGAAATTCTGTACAACCTCACTTGCTGGGGTGACAATTTCTGAAATCTAGGTTTTGATTTATAGTATGTCCTCAGGATTAAAATTCTACTTAAGATTTACAGTAATTGCTAGAGCTGCAGGAAAGAGAAGTAACACAAATCATTTGATATAATAGAACTTCATGTGTACGAGCTGCTGTATTAGCTTATCATTCAATTGTTTTAATATTCTAACTCAAAGGCTCCTATCAAAGAAATTACTAGTCTTAATAACAGTGTGAATTACCGGCAGTTTACAGATTATTCATTTCAGTGGCCATAAGTTCCCTTTCCCTTAAGACCTTATGAACTTCAACTGTAGTAGATTTATAGCTCTACTTTGGAAATCATTACTTAAATTCAGTTAGGACTTATTATCTTCCCTTACAAATTGTTAACATTAAGTTGCCTATAGTGAAAGGTTTTCATTATAGAGAAGAAATTTACAAGTTTAGATTTAATAAGGGTTTCATTTCCACCGGACAGCAAATATGCAGCAGTATCAAGTCTCAGAAGCAGTTTAAATGACTGCCAATTTCCTAAAATAGCCTAAAGTTAAACTTATATTTTTTATCTTAGAGCTTTCTCTTCTGTTCCAGAATGTTTAAATGGATAAAACACAGATAATTATCAGTATAAAAGCAGAGTAAGTTTGTATACTTCATCGAGTATTTCAGTACTGGTGCAATGGAAGGCTGCAGAAGCTCCAACACAAAGCTCTGTTACTCTCCCTTGACTGCACAGAAGATCAACGTTAGATAAACTCAAGGGGTTCAGCTAGCATGCCCTTTCTAAAAAGAACAAAAGATTCAAAAGGATAAATGATAACACGAGGAATTAAAGCAAAGGAAACGACCACAATATACACAACTGGAAAGCAGCAAGGTACTGCTAGCCACGGGTACTGCAAAACTGTTTCATGTTAAGTATGTGGATGCTTGGCTGATGTATTTGTAAGCAAAGCAGCAGATCTGGCCACTTTCCAAATAGGACAAGCAACACTGTAGGAGAAATATTCATTTTCCCAGCAGGTGAACTGATATACCTTTTCTGAAAAGCATGAGTGCAAGGGGCTGCATATGAACCTGTTTAAATATTTATTTTTAAATAATGTTTTAAACCAACTTCTCAGAGATACGACTTTATGAGTATGATACTTCTGTATTTTAATAACTTCTGTTCTACATCCATGTTCTCACAATGACACAACCTTTCTGTGACCTATACTGCACTCTTACTTAAGCCTGTTTTGGGTTTTTTGGGAAGGGGTGGTGGTGGTGGAATTTGTAATGTAATTATATAGGACATAGCCAGAGCTGCATGTTTTCAAGGATTATTTGAAAATTTTGAATGGAATGGCTACTACACTATGACACTAAGTAACTGCATAACGGTTGCTTCTAGATGCCTTAGCTGTGTTTCTCATGCTTTACTTTAAACATAAATTTTCCTGCTGAATTTTTCTGTTTTACAATGCCTGATTTTTGGAAGAAAACATATCTCCGTAATTTAGGATACTATGAAATGATGATAACTATCTTATTATGAACTCTACTTTAACTTAATTCCTCTCTTGGAACACAAAATTTGGCAAACAATTGTTTATGAATATTTCATATCTCTCTTGGAAAGTGCACTTACTAGTAAAGGACCTTGCAGAAACAGTCCTTTTAAAATAAATACTTTAGATATACAGTGAAAAAATGTATTTTTAAATGGTAAGTGTAAGCAATTGCATTCAAAATGCCATTGAAAATTATTGTTATATAATTGGGTAAAACATATATCATGCAAACAATCAAAACACTTCAAACTTGGAGTAATAAATACTTCCACGATACTGCTTATAAGCCATACAAAGAATTAAGTTGTTTAAAGTAGTTGCCCAAAAATTCGAAAAACAAAGTCTTAGTAGTTTTCAGACAATTCACAAACACGGAATGTGTAAGCTTCTAAAACGCAATGAATAAGAATAAATATAATTTCAAAAGATTAAGCTTAGTCTGCAGCAGAAAAGCAACAGATTTGGCTCTGATTTAAGGAGCAAGTTTCATAAATTCATACCTTAACTGGCTCTATAATAACTACAGTGTTGTGATAGCTTAGAAATGTCATTGGGTGCATAACTGTGTAATTATCATTAAAAGTGAACTACATTGTCATTATTATAACACTAAAATTTAAAAAATCTGAAAACCCAGTATACCCAAAATAGAAATATTATCCTTAGAATCCCACAAAACTCTGTTTACCGATTAGCTAAAAAACCCCGCTACCTTACTTTTTTCTTCAAGGATTAATAAAGATGCCCACATGTGAAAAATCCCTTCACTTCAGTAAAACTACCCACATATTTCAGTCGATGGTTTTATACAATATTCATTTGTCATTCCAAAGCTCCCTAATCAAATGTTGAATTACTACCAAAATAGTTCCAAATGTCAGTATATTTCCCAAATTTTAACAATTATTTAAAAATGGTACCTGACTCACTTTTAAGCTATTTTTAGAGTGAAAGTTCTCAACATGTATGATGATCTTGAATTCTTTCAGCTACCCAAAGAAAAACAATAATTTCTTGCTTTAATCTCTGTATGTTAACACATGAGATTAAAACCCAGAAATGAGTCTTTGAAGATGTTGACTCTTTCCCCAGTAGTCACTCTCCCTCTTCCCCTACTCCACCCTGTTAACAGGATATGCCATCATGATATATACATTAAATTTCCATTTTGCAACATATTGGATAATATTGTAATCCACCCCGTAACCTCATAAAGAGTTCTGATAAGAAAATTAATGCAGATTTGCTAATATTCCCAAAATATAATTACCTGTTATTAAAATGAATACTGTTTACAGCTGAAGACAACTTGCTCAGCATAGCATGCCACACCTGCAATGTTTTCACTCCCAACGATATCAACACAAAAAATGAAGTATTCCAATGGCCATTTTGAAGAATCTATTTTTTCTTTTACCATTTTAAATGTTAATAGCACTTGAAAACCTGGGTTCCTCAGATTGGCCATTGGAAAATTTCAGTTTAATGGAGATAATAATTAACGATGAATTTATAATACAGTTAGGGTTTGGAGGACCCAATTAAGATTGGGTGCCATTAAGTTCATCATTATCTTGTCAAAATACACAATAAAATGAAATTAAAACCCCTTCCTTCTGGGCATTTTTCTAAAAGATGGGTTTTTAAAGATCATCCAAAATTTGGAAGACAACTGGGTTCCATCATATCCCTAATGGTCTATAAGAGATCTAAGAGCCATTTTCCCTCCCTTCCTCCCCATTGTGAGTTATCCTCACAATGAAGGAAAAAGATTGTAGAAATACCTGCTTTTTTTTTTTTTTTTTTTAAGAGACATTCAAGAAAAAATTTTGCTCATTTCTGAAAGAGCAACTGATCCAGTACTGGTCTCCCACGCAAACAAAAGCACAGGCAAGCGTGCAAAGCAAAGGCAACTACAGCAGTACGTAGCAGCGGAAGAGTTTTCCTGGTTACTGTTCTGTGAAGGGTTGGGTGTAGAACGGAGAACTGGGAAGAGTGAAAAAACTATCCCACACGACATCTTTTCATCAGTAAAACTGACTTAAGGGGCTCCATCCCTGAACAACTAGCTGAAGTCTTTTGTTGCCCCAAAGCCATGCCAGCGCAATTGTTGTGAGTCTACATTGTGAATTATATAAGGGAACTGTCCACATTAAAAACAACACTGCAAACTCCTCACCGCAACCCTGTTGTGGTCAACCCAGCTAATTCCTCTGCTCTACATCCCAATGCAGCTCCAAAAACTGCATTGCCCCACTTATGGGGACGGCAAGGAGTTGGGAACAGGGATCCAGAGGCAGATAGTTCAGGCATACCTGAAACCGGCCTTGCTGTCAAAAAATTGGTACATGGAAGTGCGATGTGAGAGGCAGGTAGCTAGATAAGTCTAAGGAAAGTAGAGCTTTGAGAAAAGCCTAGAAAGGAATATTTTGGGATGACTGCTCCCCAAAAGGTGTTAGGCACTATGAAAAAACACATTATCTTCTGCTGTGTCCAAATAAACAGGGCTTTCCTCCTAAAT
Source organism: Himantopus leucocephalus (assembly GCA_003993805.1). Taxonomy (NCBI): domain Eukaryota; kingdom Metazoa; phylum Chordata; class Aves; order Charadriiformes; family Recurvirostridae; genus Himantopus; species Himantopus leucocephalus. The sequence continues at coordinate 50,181,266 of RSEF01000003.1, read as the reverse complement.
TGACAAGGTCTCTCAAGGCAGCACCTCAAGCTGTAAGTGTTCTTTGTCTATCTGGAAAACTCACAGGAGCGGGCAAGACAAGTGCGCTCTCTTTCAGTGAAGTGCTATCAAATATTTCCAAGCATAAACCTGAACTATGTAAAATTGCGGGGAAGACTACAAGAGTAAATAGAATCACCATGTTGTACAGATGTAGCACAGAAAAAAAATAATTAGATAGTTTGTCCTGATGAGTAAAATACAATTGATGTGTACAATGCTGTAGCCCTACACTTCTCTAAGGACTGAATGCATAAAGAAACTGCAGTAGCAAGGCTAGATGAACAGGTTTCTCTGGTCCGTTATCCTCTCAGCCCTGTCAATCCAACTGCTTGTAAACCTGGTTATTGAAAGATCCAGATCACATATGCTTTCTTGTTTTGCTTTTAAAATAAAATACTGATTTGGTTAAGTTCCTGGGCTCAGAAAGAATTCTATCAACACAACTGAAAAGGTAGTAAAAAAAGGTGCAGGGGTAAGAAGGGGCTGACAGGAAGGGAAGGGAGCACATGTAAATTTCTTAAGATATTTTTGCTACTTAACACATCTGAATACACCCTTAAAATAAGGGGGTCACAGGAGAGGTAAAAGTTAAGGCCTTATGTGAAGGGTGTCTGTAAAAGCCATCATGGATGAAGGAATGTAGCAGGAGAGCAGGAGAGTGACAGAGGCCTGTTTTAACTTAAGCAATGAAATAAACCAAATCTAGAATGAAAAGATGGCTCTTCCCTGCTGGGGGATCCAACTTTTCCTCCCACAAAAGTCCGTTTCACTCCTGCATCTCAAAAGGCATTTTCATATGCATTTCAAGTCTAATCACAGAATATTCTTCATTCCAGATTCAGTGCATTTGAAAAAAAACCACTGCAAGAATGTTTAAGGAAGAGTGATCAGCAAGAAGCAGTGAAAAGACTTAGTATCTCAAGACACCAAAGAGTATTAGAGATAGGGGTGTGCAGTATGGAGACCGTAAGTGCAGAAAAATAACAACACTACTTTCAATAGTATTATTCAGAAAGCATAAAAGGCACAAGACTAGGTATATGCAGGAAACTTCTGCCTGCCTGTCATTTTTTTGGCTTATCATTAGAAACCTCCAGTGATTTGGAGGGTGTCATGTCACGAGGGCAGTTGACAAAGACAAGACTTGTGGAGTCATGAGGATAAATTTAAAAGAACAAACCATGAGACTTAAGAGATACATTATCATTCCGACTCTGCCCCACTCCTGCACAGAATGGAAGATGTATTTGAGAGTCTAAGAGTGTTATAAATTCTTGTGCTGCTGTAAGGATATCTGCCTTCTTAGCAGGTATTTGGTTTACTTAAAGCCTATCAGAATGAACAAAGAAACTGAATATTTGCCTTTAAATCTGAATATTGTGTAAAATATTGTCACACTTAATCAGGTCATTCTATTGTCATGTCAGCTGTGAAGGAATATTGCAAAATACTCGAGATGTCAGTGCCGCAAAGAAAGCCTTCCATTTCTGCCGTTGTGTTTGTGTGTTCTGCTTTGTTGAGTGGAAAACTGTTAATAACCATTTCCTAAATTAATACTGCTAATATTGCTGTCCATATTTGAGCAAATTACTAAATACTGTTTGCTTATCAGAACACAGTGTGCAGCAACAACATTCTATTTTATGCACTCAACTCGTAAATGCCTCACACTACTCAAATATTGTAGTGTGTAAAGGCAAATGGTAGGGGAGAAATTTAAATTTAAGAGGTGTCATTAAAGCTGTCACAGGATTTGTCAATACTCATGTTGAACTTCTTGTGGACTGTAGAAGATTGGTAAATCAGACTACTGGATGGAAACCAGTAGAATTCTACTAATGTTGCTGAACTCCTAGAAATTTCACTGTCTTCACAAACTTGATTTTTTTTTTCTGCTCCCTTCCACCAAACAAGAAGCTGCATTAGACACTTACTCTCAGTTTTATAGCTTAAGCCTACCTACAAACTATACATCAATACAAGACTAATTGTGCATAAAATTTAAATTCTATTGCACTGCTACATAAAAATGCAAAATGCTCCAGTGGTATAATGGTTGGTGCTGAGCTCAATCCGATAAGGGTTGCCCCAAGGCAAGTCATACAAATGCAATTATCTCTCACATACTCAAACTGCTTTCTTTCACAACATTACTTTTATTATGCAAATGTATAAATCTAATTTTAATCCGCAAGACCATCTAGAAGATTAAACCAGTACTCATGTCTTACCTTCACTAAGTGTAATTAAAGATATTTAAAAATTTAGTCCTGGAGGAATGATTCTAATGCAAGAAAGAGCTCAATATTGCCCTCAACTTAAATTATAAAATACAGATATTAGAAGAAGGGAAAAAAAAATGCTTTGATTCATTATGCTCACTTGCTCTTTCTCTTTTTCTCCCCTTTTCCTCCTGGAGCAAGAAGTGTTTATTGTCCAGATAAAGGTAATGTGGAAATGGGACTATGGACTAGGAGAAGTCCCCGTTTCAACAAGGGAGGCAGAAGTGCAAGTGCTGAATATTCATTGCCCTGCAACCTTTGTAATCATTTTGATGACTGTAGTAGTTGCATTCTGATAGGCGGCATTTATACTCACTCTACACAACTGTGACTGACAATAGAAAGTGCTGAAACAATGAGTGAGCCAGACTGTCTGTGTCAGCAAGAAACAAGAGAAGAGTAAAAAGCCTGTGCAAAAAAGTGCTCAGATAAAAGGACAAAAGGGAAAGTGCCACTCACAATCAAGTGGGATGTGGAACGGAAGAGACTACTGCTTTGATCTGGCACCCCTCTGTAGGATCCCATGATTTCTTATGACCTGCCTGGCCTGGGGAGAGGGTTTATTCCAGCGCCAAATGGACCTGCTCCTTCAGCAGTAACAAGGGGTTTTAGAGCCTCTTGCATCAAGCCAGTCCTTTTAACTGGTGAAAAGGCACATCACTGATAAGAACTGCTATCCTGATAATCCCTATTTAATATTAACAATTTTTAATGAACCCATGCAAGATGCACTGTGATTTCCTGGCTGTACAAGCAAGGAAATAGCTTGTACGACACAAGTCTCAGGAACACAGAAAAATGAAAGGATGGAAATTTCATTCCACTCCTGTTTGAGCTGAAATACTGAGGAATCATTTTTCAATAATAAAAAGTGCAAAAAAAATTAAAACAATCTTCAGGAAATTCTGTGATAATTCCAGGAAGAGCGCCAACATACAAAGTGCTGTGGCCTTCATCCAAGAAATCATCTTTTTTTTTCTGCAAAGAACTTGTTCTAAATAGTTTCTGAATTTTAAAGAGGTGTTCAAATCCTTCTGAAGCCAAAAGGATCACAAGGACAGAAACGCAAAAATTAGAAAAAGCATTTAGTTAGTTTTTTTCTTTAATGAGATCTTGAAATGCTATTGACATAGCTAGTTTTTGTTTGGATTAAGATGGCAGATTTAAAATGTCTTCTCCCTATGCTCTTTATTCTCCAACCTTGTTTATTAAACTAATTATAATGCCTCAAATTCTCACTTTGTTAATCTACCAATAACTTGATGCAAATAAAGAGACCCTTCTCAAATCTCAGTACATGTAAAAGAGAGTTTAAAATTTAAAAACCTAAACATGAATACTTACATAAAATATACTGTCATTTACCAGTTCAAATGTGGACATACTTCAGATTAAATGGTTCTTGGAAAAAAACCCCACAACCAAAGATAAAAGAGTGAAATACATAGATGGATAAAATACCTTTATGGTTTGTGATGATTTTTCTATAACGATTGTGTGAAAAAAGAATTACACAGAATTTTTCAATTCCATATTTTTTCCTATAGTTGTCACTGTAAATTAATAAAATTTTAATATATGTTCTGGTTTATAATCTTCTTTTTCAACTGAATCATTTTTGTTTCCAAGAAGTTCAAAAGGAAATATACCTCTTTAGGTTTCTTTCTTTCTACATTACTTGACAGAAAACGTAATAAAATATTGGTCAAACTATACTGATAAACAGAAAGGGACAAAACCATTTTGTAGTATATTCTGTGTAACATACATTTCTTCATCCCTAACTCTAACATGGAAGAACTAGCAACTGAAAGCTGGTACTCCATTCCCGTAGTATGCTTTATGTAGATATGTTCCTTATTTCTTCTCTTACCAACATAAACTCTCACGTAGGAAAGAATATTTCCCAACATGCTGATGGAGCTATGAAATTCATTAGAACTAGGATTTTTATCCTATCACCTACTTCCCCGTATACTTCTGTAGCCATCTCACTCCCTTCCTCTTCACTTGGTTTTGAAAATCTTCCTAACTGCACGGACTGCTGTGCTTCTCAACTTCCCCACCCTTTTTTGATGTTATTTTATACCATGCTTATTATTTTATCATTTTTAGTTATTACCCTTCCTCAGCCAGAGATGGAATAGCGTAACTGTAAAACACAGTAAACTCATAAGATGCTGTAAATGCTTATAAAGTGAAGACAATGTAATTTACTCTGTGCTGTTTCATGGTGTATCTAATCTCTGGCCTAATCCTGTAAATATTTAATTAAGTCAACTCTACATACATCGTCCCAGTGGCTTAACTATGAGTTTTTTTGGCAAATAAAAGATGCTTCTAAGAAAGGTTTTATGGAAATACATCTTAGATGCAGATTTAGACAGGAAAATATAGCATGAGGTGGAAAAAACAAGGACTTTTTAGGAGTTTTAGGGACACCTTGGAGCATTAGAAGTGGCATGCTTGTAGAAGTATGTAACAGTAGAGTAATTAGAGAAATAAAATGTGAAAATTTGTTTGTACTACCAGTCCAATAGAAAACAATTAGATTTTGAGAAGATGATCTCAGTTGTTACTAAATATTAATAACTACTTATTTCTGGTGGTTTTAAAAGTTATTACAATTAAGAGCTTGATAGCTGGCTTGGATCTACAACTGTGAGCATCCCTTCTTGTCCAACACAAAAACTGTACCAGATCCAGCCTGACATTCTCTTGGCATTAGCATTAAACCCCTAAAGATCCTTTCTGTTCTATGCAAGAGTTTTGATTAGTATTCTGCTATGCCACTGGTCTGAATACAGGTGGTACAAACCAGGCTGTGCTAAAAACTATAACCATATGGGTCCTCTGTGAAGTGCTTGTTTTGGTGAGGCTCTGCAGTGAATCATAATAAATCCTGTGGTTCACTTAATAACAAATATCGCAGAAGATTACTAAGAGAGGGTAGATTTAGACTAGATATAAGGAAGAAATTTTTTACAGTGAGGGTGGTGAAACACTGGCCCAGGTTGCCCAGAGAGGTGGTAAATGCCCCATCCCAGGAAACATTCAAGGTCAGGTTGGATGGGGCTCTTAGCAACCTCACTGCAGGGGTGGCTGGAGTAGATGATCTTTAAAGGTCCCTTCCAATCTAAACTATTCTATGATTCTAAGATTGTTCTTTCTCCTTTCCAGCTATTAAAGGTCATCTGGGTCCGAAGCCACATGGTACACAAAAATCATGTGAACATGAGCTCTTAGCTGCAGTAAAATGCCCTTTCAGGGGTATTTAAATACATTGGGATGAGAGTAGCGATCCTGGAAAGAGCAGTGATTTCAGTTTTGTATGCAGCAGTTACGAAACTAACACTGAAAATGTAGTGTCCCTAGTTTTAAAGGCATGTTGAGAAACTGAAGAGGGTGGAGAAAAGATCTGCAAGAATGATTGAGGGCTGAAGAAAATGTTTTACAGTGATGTTTTGAAGAGCTTAATCTGTTACACTTGTTGAAAAAGAAGATTGAGAACTGACTGGATTACAAAGGATAAGTATCTTCATGAGAAAAAAAAAAACCCACTGGATAGTATATGATACTATAATCTAGTGGAGAAATACTTAATGAGAACTGTTGGTGGAAGCTGAGGCCAGGCAAATCCAAATGATGATGAAGCAATGAAGCACAATTTCTTTTATGAGAAGGTGGCTGATTAACCTCCTAGAACTAACTAGCAAGAAAACTGGCAGCTCCTTTGTGACTTTCCAATACAAATCCAGTGCCTTTCTGAAAAGTGTGCTTTTGCCAAATATTTATGCTTTGCCAGATTACAGGGTTTCAGGAGTGACACACATGAAAACATGCAAAATATGATGCTCTGTGATACACAGGAGATCAGAATAAATTACTTATTTATGCACCCTGAACTTTAAGTCTACAATTCTATGAAATCAGAATACTGATCTTTGTGGCTACAGTTCAAACATTTTGATTCAGAAGCTGATGGGGACAGAGGATTCCCTGGCAGTGAAACTGTTGTGGCTCAGCTGTGTAACAAGGAAAAAAGATGCTAGAAGTCTGTGAAAGATGGCTCTGAGGAGCAATGGGAACATTCGACTGGCATTTCTAAAAGTACTGCATGACTCATCATTACAAACTTCAGGAAGACAAGGATGATACTAATTGCTTAAAGGCCTCATTAATCCTTAGGGTAGACACAAAGTTGCCAAGTCAACAGTGAACATTTTCCTCCTTTGCCCATCTTTAGTTCCTAAAATCTACTTGGAAATTCATATTTTAAACAACTGATATCGAACAGATCAGAGAAAGAGACAGGACCTAAACGAAAAGTGTGTTTATAATCTGCCGGACTTTTGAAATCAAAATCAAAATCAAATAAAAAGTAAAACCATTTGCTGAACTCCCCCCTCCAACTAACTAGAGAAAGAAATTTGTCAGGATAAACCTGAGGGTCTGCCTTTATTCTTAGAGCTGAAAACATATTTCATGGAAGAACATACTCCTATGGAATTAATATCAAATGGAACCAAAGTGTTCCATCTCCACCCTTTATATTTTAATGATTCAAAAATCAGTCCTTCCCAAACTTCCTGGATCACAGACTAATCTATCTTCCAAATTTCTTTTTGACTGCCAGGATTCTTTTCATTTAAAACTGTAAGATTACTGTGTTAATTAAAAGTAGGTAATACAGTTCTATGGACCACCTGAGGACTGTTGTCCAGCTGGGCCACTGCCTCCCTGTTCACAGATTAAGAGCCACTGACCAAGATGAGATTCCCTCAAGACCTACAGACTCAGAATGGAAGACACTCCCCAGGCTAAAAATTGGTGTGTTTGAACCTATTGGTGCAACGAAGTAATTTTCACTTCCCGTGACACTGAGGAATACAGTACAGCAATTATCCATCCCTCTCATTGTCAATACTTTAGCCTTCAAATTAGGGAAAAAAAATTCCCTTCTACACACGGATTGCTCTGATAAGCACAGGTAAAATGATGCAGCTGAGTATATAAAGGGTTTTTGTACTACAGTAGCATAAGAAAGAGAAAAATAGGACTTGACATACCTTGCTGATTGGAAATCTTTTGGCTGGTGTGACAGAAATAGGAATAGTTTGTGCTTCAAACAATGGAAAGCATTTTTAATTGGCTAAAAGGTGATAAAACACACTGCCCTGTTATGTGCTAATCTGTCAGACTGAAAAGTATTTAAAGTGCTGCAAAACCGTAGTGAGGTAACAAGGTATTTGGAGGCTAGGCTGTTCTTACACCAAAGATTTTGATAAGATATAAGTACAATCAATGTAACCACAGAGGATCTCAATAAAATATCGAATTAAATAGGTCACTGCAAACTAAATGATGTTACAGATACAGAAGAAAATGTAAATAGATTGCTCTTTAACCAATCAAATAAAGCACCCAAAATGTATTCTGAAACATCTCTCATTTGTACATGTTTGTGAAAGGGCATGTTTAAAAAACAGCCCTCTGGAGCTCTTAACAAAATTGTATTTTTAACAGCTACTGGTCACCTTGTTCTGCAAGGCCAAGAAAACTGTATGAAAGGGATAACAAATTACTAGCAAGATCTGGATTCATAGGAATGCTTCTTTGGCTTCATAAATAGAGAGCATTAACTCTAATTCCTCATTTCCTCTTCAGTTTGTCACTTTCTGTATTAATTGTAGTGTGCCTAACAGGAGTGAAGTCTTACAAAAGTAGTAAGTGTGAATTGAATTACATTTTACCAATCTCAGGATAATCTGACAGTAAGCAGTCTATTCCACCAACAACCAAACTGGACAAAAATCAGCGTTATGCCACCCATGCTCCAGAACCTTAGCACAGCCAACCAATCCATAGGGGATATTTTGTCACTACTGCTAATAGAGCATCTTTAAAATCTGACACACAAATAAAATGCATTCACATGCACAGATATCTATGAAGCCTAGCAAACAAAAGAAAGAATCGAAAAATACATACACATAAGCTTAACATTAGAGTTTAAATTACAAAATACGGTGCAAAACTATTCACATAAAATATTCTGAAAAACACACAGCAAAGGCCCAACTTTAGTCTATTAAACATCTTATTAGTATTTTTCTCTTTTAGGAAATTAAATGCAAACTTTAAACTACTTTTTATGTCCCCTTTCCTGTTTTTAGTCAGATTTAGGATTTGCTCTTTTTAATGTATTTGCAGTAAAGCAAGTGGGCCCTGTAAGGAGCCATTCTCTCAAAACTTACTTGCCATGCTCCAAAATGTCAGTATGTAAAATGAAAGATAAAGAAAGACAAAAAGCAATAAAGATAAAATGCTAAGCAATTGTTTCTGTTCAAAAGCATCTGGGCAAGTTTGTTTGAAGTATCCACAGGAGCTTTCATGCATCCGCAATATCATCCTTGGTTATTCATGGACTGTTTACTTCTTACTGTCTTCAAATCTGCAGCAATTTCTCCCTTGTTTGCATGTTATGGTAAGTGCCAACCTTCTGGCTGCTTCTGTGTTGCAGTCTGTACTGCAGTGATATGTAAGAATGCAGTTCTAAAAACATTTGTTAAAAATTAACAGGAAACTAGTAGGACCCACAGTTTTATACTGTAGAGCCTACAACAATATAACCTCTCTCAGTGATTTAGAAAACAAGGTACAAAAAATAGTTTTTTAGCTTGTCATAGATGACTTTGGGCTAATTATTCTCAGTGCTATTGTCCAGCATAATCAGAGCTGGAGAAATACAGTCTCTGAGGAAAAAAAAAAACAAAACAAAAGAAAGCAACAGAGGCATGGAACATAATGAATTTGGTTGGAAAAAAAAAACAAATTTAAATCAAACATTTGCTGTATTTACTCTAATTTCTTCAATGCTCTCGTGTACAATGCCACATTATTCCACTGCTGCATGAGCTGGAAAGCCATTTTCTTTCCCATCAATTACTGTAACACCTGCATATACACTCAAATCTGATGGCACATCCATCCATTATTTCCCTAATACTTCAGTAAGTCTATTTGTGTGGAAAGCCAAAAAGCTTCAGGAGTGAAAAGTACAGAAGACAGCTTGTTAAATATGAAGAAACATCATTGTGTTTGTACCCAGATAGACAGGGTACTAAATTTTTCTAGGCACAACCCAGACTATTTTAAACACTGGTTACTACACTTCTCAACCTGCTGGAAGAGTAACATATGTTCCAAATGGGGCTCATTTCTGTTGTGCTTTATCCCAGTTCTGCTGCTTAGTATGGGTATTGTAATAGTGAGGACAATTTCCACAGAGGGAAATTGTGTCAAATCTCAATCTGCTACAGTACATTAAACTTGGTAGGTTTAATGCTGAGTCCTGTAGACACTAGCACAATTTTCTTTGACTTGATATTTAATAGGACATAAAAGTGTTAATATTTTGACTTGATGAATTTGCTTTTTGCTTTCAGCAGCAGACAGTTATGAAAAGTTACAGTGGTACATTAGTTACAGTAATTTGGTTTTGGGACACAAGCAGAAACAAATAAAATCTATTAACAGAGCCAATAGCTATAACCAAAGCTAATAAAAAGGGCTAAAGGCAATTTATAAAAAGGAGTCTTAAAATGTCGACAAAAGAAAGAAAATTTAAAGTGATCTTAAGAGTAACTGAAACAATATTGTTTTTCCAATACTTTAGCTAATGTTTTTCATTTGAAAACATTTAGCAATATATACAAGTAGGGTAATGCACAAATTCCATTTGTTTTCCTTGGTTCCATACATTTCTTTACTGAAAATGTTTATACGACTTTTGTTAATAGGCATCAAACATTACAAACCAGCCCAGAAACATTAAAATGAGACCCCCCTATAGTTCTAAGTCTGTATCCAGCTCCAGGTTCTCTCTTCCTTTCAATGGTGGAATGGCCATTGATGTATTATTTTAAAAAAGCAATTCCACGTTGTTGATATGTATGATTTTTGGTACCATTTTCTTTTTCTCTCTCAGTCCTTTCCAGGCAGAGCTATACCTTGATATGTCATGAATCTGACCTTAATAATACCTTTAATTTTTTCTGAAATTAGGTACTTTGAATGACATAGCTACTTTAAAAATTCTGAAATTTTCTGAAATTATGTCNCTTGATATGTCATGAATCTGACCTTAATAATACCTTTATTTTTTTCTGAAATTAGGTACTTTGAATGACATAGCTACTTTACACAAAGAAAGATGTTCAGGACGCCAGTGCGAAAAAGTGAGGGAGTCTGAAGATCTTTATGGAGAAACAGAGGGACATAAGAAGGGGTGGGAAGGACTACCCATGGATCAGTAGTTATGGCAGTTTAAAGCAGAATGAGAAAACATCACTTATAAAAGCATGTTACACACCAAATTATCTTCTTGAATCAGAGAAGCAAGCTACTATACTGTTTTCACTAGATCTCATGCGAAAATAGCATGATAGGTGACTAGGAAATGGACTCAGGGACATTGGATACGTATCATTAGTGATAAGACATAGGATTTGTGTTCCACACGTTATCTGGAATTGATTCAAGACACTATGGGTTACAGAAAGCACTCTAATGACATGATGTGTGTAGCCAGTGGAACCAAGCCCATTAGCAAAACCAGCCACCACGCAAATTTATGTGCCACTTATGCTACTTCTTGGCTGTGGGTGGAGTACAGCAAAGGATTTGCTCTCCTAAGGGAAATAAAGAACAGTAACAGTTTATTGCTTTAGGGGACTGGAACCTGCAGTATAAAAATAAAAATGGGTATGACTAGAAGTAGGCTCTAGCACAGGCATTCATCTCCATTAACCAACAGAAATATCCAGTTATCTCCTCTTAATTGTCAGAAAGTTAAAAATGTCTGCGTGCGCTTGCCTACACAAAGAGGATAAGGCACAGTAAGCTGCAGCATGAAGCTGCAGCAGATCTGTAAATACTCAGTCCATTTGGGCCACCAAGTAGCTTATTCCATTTGAAAACTGCAGTAATGAGCCTCATGCAAATGCAGTTTTAGGGTATGGGCCAACACGTTTCCACAGGAAAAGCTGACAAGGAACGTACAGACTGATAGCTGTTAGGATGGTCACAGCCTCCTCTGTCTGCTCTTACCTTAGGGTAAAGGTATCTTAAGCATATCGCCATGAATATTCTTAACATTTCATCATTACAAGCCCAGAACAATCCCCATGCCATGAAGGAGCAGATTTTCTGCTCTCCAGCAGGGTTCAAGAAATTGGCAGCCCTTCATCTACATAGCGAGTGGGGGACTGAAAACACACCTGAGTAGGACTCAAATAATGAGCTTTTCAACTTTTAACTACCCACGGAAAAAAACTAAGGAGAAACACAGAATGTCATAGTTCATATCCATCTTCTCCATTTTTTTCACAGTCCAAAACTGACTCTGAGTCAGTTTGTTGCTCTGAAAGGAACAGAAATTTCTCCAAGAGCAGGAGCTGAACATGACAGCATTACTTAAGACAATAACAGTATTCCCTTACACATACTACAATGAGTGAAGGCTGTCAGCTTCAGACACTGTCTCACCATTTACAACTCTGCCCTTTATGCAGACATATTTGTCCTTTAGATGACCAATAGCAAGACACAGGCAAAGAGCAAGGGGGAAATCACTAACTTTTAAAATAACGTATTTGACACTAAACTAAAAAAACCCTACAGTTTTATAATGAAAGTAGTTGTTGCAGAAAAAACTGCCATCAGAAGTACTGAACAGTCTACAATTTTAATCTATTACTACATGATGATACTATATTTTTGGTTCACAGATCTAACACCCAAGGAAGACCCCTGTATCTCTGCTCACACTCAGGTTTTCAGTCACTAGCTTCTAGACTAGCTAACACTTATGGAGTATCTTACTTTAGAGAAGGTTAGAAGGTTAAAAAAACCAACAGATCACCCACAAAAAACCCAGCTTCAATTCCAATTTCATTTCGCTAGACATAACAATGGTGGAGGTGAAGTGAAGTGAAAGTAGGTTCCCTAATCAGGGTGTCCTAAGCCACAGAAAGCCACGTCCCAGCCATAGCTGGGAAGCTGTACAGGAGGAAGCACTGCTGCAGGCTTGCTATTACACTCTGATACGTTTTTGTCATATTCTTTCCCTTACTGTCCTCTGAAGGAAAAATGCGCCCACTTGTATAGCAGAACATCATCAGAGACAGGGATTTTGTTTTGACTCAGTATGTTAAAAAGCCAAAAAGAAAAATGAAAAGAGAGAGAGACCCCAATAACTTGACAGTTTCCACTGTACAGGTTGAGAGAACACAGAAATCTTTCCCTTGTGCTTTCTGTCACTTGAAAGGGACTTATCTTAAGTGGGCCTAAAAAACACACCACAGTTTTGTAGGAGTGAATCTCAAAAGAACTACAATTAGTGACTCTGCTCCAGTAAAGGGGAATTGCTGGTTGTATAAAAGATGCTCTTCAAGTTGAAATTATTCTGAAAATCCTGACTCATATCATTAAATTTTCTGCCTCTCAGGGTGTAAAGGGTCAAGCTAGTTTAAGATCTGGCTCATTTGAGTAAATGAGCTCTTTGGCTCAAAAGGCTGACACAGAATTTGCTTTGGTACTACTGAGGATGCTAGCATTAAATAAATAGAGACAAGGTGAAAGATTTCACACTAAATAATAGACACACTTGGCAGTATCGTGGGCTCAGAACTCAGAGAAGGAGAACAATGAGGTGAATGGACCAATTCACAGCTGCTGGGGTCTTGTTTCAAACCTTATTTAACTCCACTAGGTATTTTCAGCTAGGAACATCGAGGTATGATTAAAAAGCCACTTCGTGTCTTCTGACACCTTCTATGCTGCAGACACCAGGTCCATTTTTGGGGCAGAACAGCAGATATCTGATCTACTCCTTGTCCACAGCTGATGTGTGCACTTACCACAGTTCTGCATGCCTTTGCAAGCTACCTAGATAACGTGCGCCAGCAAGAAACTGGGTGGACATTTTTCTGTCTTAAAACGGCATGAAACCACAGAGAGAAGAGGTGTGGAGTGCGGTCCTTCTCCGAGTCCTAACCAGCCTACAGGGACGACCATCATTTCTATTTCCCTTTACTCCATTACAATCTTTCACTATTCCTTTATTCTGTTTGCAGATAGCCAGCCAGTGGGGCTTTGACTAATAACCGCTCCTTTGGCAGGAAAAGGAAAAGACCTAAAGAATGAATTAACCTGCACAGCTTTTTCACTGTTCAATTCCAAAGAGCTCAGGGAGGGAATGGGGAAAAGCTGGGCTGAAGTAAGAAGTAAGAAGCCAGAAATGAGAATGTGAATATTAGAGGGAAGTGCACCTAGTAAAATCTCCAGCCTTTGATAAGGAAATCAACAGCATCCATAAATCCAGATGTGAAGAGTTAAACATACAGGCAAACATCTGCAACACATCCTTTCAGATCTGCTTGTTCAGAGCCACGGCAAATGAAAAGATTCATTTAGAAGAAACCAAATTCCAGTCTGTCAGCAGAGTGTCAGAAAAAGAACAGAGAAAAGATCCTATCCCCATGTTATTTCTCTGGTATAGAAATAATAAAAAAAAAAGGATGGTCTTACTAGCCTTTCCAAAACAACAAAACCCAGATAGATAATGAGAGAATCAGATAAATGGTTACAAAATTTGGAAGCAGACAGTGTCACAAGCACAGAAATGAAAGCAAATAAACATAGCAGTGCTAAAAATCAAGAAAAAGACTATGGAAGATCAGAAAGGCTGGTTTTGTTTGTCTACCTTGCTCTTTTTCCATTCCAGGGTTAAAACCCCCTCATCTTATGGCCTTCCCAATATGCATGTGCAATATCTGTTATTGTACATGGGTGAAATCACTCTGCTTACTCCTACATTAACAAAACTGTTACGCTGTTTCACAAAAGCTGAAGTACAACTGTTAAATTCATTTGTTCATATATTGGTACTGAGAAGTAATTTACAAAACAGCAAAAAGCCTAAGGGAAGGCCACGGTTTAAATTGGATATTTGATGCAGATTATCAATTTATAGATCTGACTGCATAAGTTAGAGTTTTCTCTTAATCATATTAACACAATAATATTTAATATATTAGGTAGTCTTACATGTTTTCTGTACAATTATGTGCTGCACATGACATTACCTATCATTACGCACTGTGCCAAAGTTCTTATGAGATCACAAGATCTTTGTTGCTTAAATGGACTCTTTTTAATGCATCTGAATTGCTTGAAAGGGAAGAGAACTGATGAATGAACAGGCTGCAGTAACCTAATATAGACAAATGATTAGTGAAGACCTCCAAGAAAGCAAAACAGTAACTTTGCATTCTTTTGCTAAAGAACAACTGTTTTCTAGGTTGTTTGGGAAGGTTTTCCATTACAAACAATTACAAAAATCCCACGCTGATATTGCCTAACTTTAACTGAAAAGCTATGTAAGTTGCAGTTGAGGATGCTAATTAAATACTAGAAAAAAAGGAAGGCTGAGGAACTCCTGGCGTCTACAGTAGCATTTGGGTTGTTGCAAATGGCAAAGATGATCTATTTTCCACATTAGGAAGGGTTATTATTTTATTATGAATAAGTAAGTATTTGAATGCCTAGTGAATGTGACTAACATTTTCTTTCCTGATCTGGTAGAAAGGAAAATCTGTCTCCTGACATGGGGAATGGAGAAAGTCACTGCAACAGCTCTCACTTGACTTACCTTTGCCCTTAGAATTCATTCTGAGACATAACCTTCACTTACCCCTCACAAAGGCCCATAAACGACAGTCATGTTTGCCATCAGACTGCTGAGAAATCCCATCTGTGCACCACTCCTGAAACACTATCTAGAATTTAGCACTGAAATTAGATATATTTTGTCCTTCAAGAAGTACACACACCGCTTATCATATCAGAACAATAACTATACACCAGTCTGCTCCAGCTGATCTCCTTCTCCATCACTGAGAAGCATAGAGATACAGAGATAGAATTAGGATGACACAGTGAAGAGGACATACACCATGTTTCCTGGTCTTTACAAGTTTAAGTTTGCATTATTAAGCTTTTTTTTTTTTTTTCTGTGTGTTACAAACTCTTCATTTCTGTTTTACAGAGTTATGAGTATAGATCACACTTTTGGCAGAATTCAAGGCAGCAGTGGTGACCTCAAGTCGGGGCAGCTTATCTCAGCAATACCCAGACCTCCTACTCTAAGGTAAGATTCTCGTAATTGTTGTAAGCAACAGCTAATCTGGTAACTATCTTTTCCTTTAGAAACAAAAAATATTCTCAACAGGCTGTTGGCGTGAACATTTGATGAATGTTAAAATAAAGCAGACCGTGTCTGTATACAGAAGCACAAGAACTGCTTTACCAATTAAAAGCAATATATGCACCTTCACAACACCATGGCTTACAAGCTGACAGTGAGAAGAGACTATAGGAAAAAAAAACCAACCCAACAGATTCAGTTTAACAATGATTCTCTATCTTTACACATTCTTTTCATTAATATAGATGAGGCCTAAGGTTATGAAAGCTGTGGAAGACGTAAAACTTAATTGCGCCGGGGCAATATGTCCTGGAAAAGACTTAATGTAAAAAGAAATACAAACAGCTCTTTAACTTTCAGATGAGCACTAGGTGACCAGACAAACTCTATAAGGTCTTGTCACGTAGTACCCCTCTGCTTCTAATTATTGGATCAATTTGTTAGCTGGTTAATCCAAAAGCTACAAAGGACAGGGTTTTTTGGATGGGGAGGTGGGGGCAGGCAGAAGTATGACAGAACGTCCTCTACACTTTTTTCCAAGGATATATGGATTTTCTTACTCAATCTCCTCCATAGCCAAGCGCTAAAACTTAAACTGGCCAAACAGATCATTGTTTTAAGGGAGTAAGGCAATCCTCTTGTATGAGGCTAAAGCCAGTATTTTTAAAGTTAGAAGCCTGTAGTTGAGCAGCATTACTTATTAACTGGCCTGAGTTTTTAAGCCTTCATGGAGAGGTCTAACAGTTCCATAAACTAGTGAAAATTAAAATATTTTAAATAAAATTCCTTTTACAAGCAAATATTTTGATGCAAGATACACACAATGCATATTCTTTCTCTTTTATTATCTGTAATAGTTTTGTGAAGAATAGTCCATGAAAACGGGATACTCTTTTAAAGAGCTCATCTGCTTCTGCATATTATTAAATACTTGAAATCACAATAATGTTCTCGTGGCATCATAAGTATTTCCACAGCAACCAATTATTTGTATCAATTGCATTTAATGAAATAAGATGGACACTTAAAATTCAAACTAATTTTCACGTAAATAACCCTATTATTAAAAAAAGGAGAAACAAAACTACAGAAAGCATGTGCTTGTACAATCAGAAGACTCAGTAAATATAATGAATGTTTTTCTGTGTCTGCCACAAAATGCCAATACACTAAGAAGTGAATAGACTTTCTGTGTTATAAATGAATACACAGGCTGGGTTAAAGGCTCCTTCCATTTCAACTCCATTCTTCACTAATCAATTGCTGCACTGTACCTTTTCTGTTTAATGGGAAAGAAAACTACAAACTCTGCACTATTTTGATGTTTCAAAAGGAAAAGGCAAGGAAGATTAAAAAGAAAAAGGAAAGACCTGGACGATATTTTTCACTCTTCTTCAGTCTTCATGTCATGAAAAATAGCCTGTGCACGTGTATTTCACTAAAGTGTTATTTGGAGTACAGTTCACAGTGCAAATACCTGAGGGACAGGTTCTGCTAGGTTGTATTTCTGGCCCTCTGTTGACTTCACATGTAATCTGAGGCATCTGGCTTAACCTCAAAACTGTCTTCTTTTACTGTGCTCTAAAAAATGACAAAGTGGCACCTAACAACAGTGCAGCCCTCCACACAGATATGCAGGTACGGCACCTTTGTCCTTTACAGAACTCATTTGATTCAAAGATGGCTCTGTAAAATACTTATTTTTTTTAAATAAGATCCTTGCACAAGAAAAATTGGCTTTGAAAATGCTCTACACTTAGTTTTAAAGTGTATTGCTTTCTGCCCAACCTTGGCCGTATTACTCAAAACACTGTGGTTTGACCCAACTCTCCTGCATTCCTCTAAATCCTAGTCAGTCCATATTTCATCACCCTAACCAGTGTGGTGTGAATTACTTTCTCTTTGACTAATTTTTCTGTCTTCCAACCCTTCTCAAATTCTTATGTCTCTTTTAAACAACAGTACTCTAATCCTGTATGGACATACATTCTGCGTTGATTTAATCTTTACCCTACACTGCAATTAAAAAGTATTGTGATGCTACTGCATGTGATGTGCTTTAATATTTTGCTTTTTAGGGAGTATTCAGGGCACTATTTCCCCAACTGACCTGCAGCTTCTGATACCATTCCCACATTTTCTCTCTAGGAGGTACCAACAATTCCCCACATGGCAGCCCTTGAACAGTTTTCACTTGGAGCTCTTTGAAGAGAGGTTCTCAGCCACTATCAGAGTGACATTTTCAGGAAGCGATCTAGGCGTCTTAGACCTTCCTTTCAAGGTGCTCAGAGACTTAAAGAGATCACACTACAAAACAAATGAGAGCCTCTAGACATCACTTAAAGACAAACTATCATCATCTTAGATAAACCTGCAGTTCATAGCTCTTTACTGGAGTACCTATAGAATGAAGCTTTAAAATCATTTAGACTATTGTAACTAAAATTCAGCTTCTAAAAGACTGTTGAAATTCTTGCAATATTCCCCTTAGTAGCATTTGCTATTTTAAACATCTGTTAAAAATCAGTAGCATTAACTTAATGGGATAATCTGGCTGGGCTCTTTTGAAATTAATCAAACAAATTAGCATTATGGACTTTTAACAGAGACTGAAAAGAGCTGATTAGAATACCACACGTTAAAGCAACAAGCACTTCTGTACCGGGGCACAGAATTCACGGCAGATAAGCTTCCATGGTGCAAAGCACATTTAGGGTCATACAGTTGCCATGTGTTCATAAAGTGATAAAGGAAGGTCCTGCTCCACCAACTGAGATACGCTTCAAATAAAATAATAGCCAAAATAAAAGCATTTCTTCCCTTCCTGCACCTTCCTCTGTCAATGAGGAAGTCGAATAATTGCATAATGATAAATGGCTGAGACACACTGTTCCCAGACATTCATAATGGCTAAGTGCTGTACTAATCATATAATACTGTGATGTGCTGCTATATGATTCAGTCAATGGAACTAAACAGCAGGCCAATGTTAGTTCAATCCACTTGTAGGGAACACCTACCTGACACATTCACCCTCGATGTAAAACCAAAATAAATATATTACAGTTATAGTCAACGACTGCTTAGTAATGCAAGTTCTCAAACCACAAAGCTTTGGACTGGATATGTAATACTGATAAGGCAAACAGTGACACGAAATTTTAAAATTTCATCAGATTCAATACGTATCAGCATTCAAAATCCCAGTTTGCCTGCAAATATCTGCCAAATGTGAAATGCAGAAGGAAAATCTGTTGTGAAACTTCCAGTTGTCGCAGGTTAATAATAGGTAGAAATACTGTGAGGAAAGGGCTCTCTCAACCTCACATGTGCAATTCCCTTCATTGTTGGCCCTTCTCATAATGAGAAAAAAATAAAGGAAAATGAAGATAAAACCTAGGAGGAGCAGAGCTAATTGATTTCTTTTAAAAAAGTTTTTGATGTAAATAAAATAAAAATTTAGAAATAACACTAAAAAAAGTTAAACAGTGAAAATTCAACTTTATGTATTCACTGCTCTCCTCTCTAGTTTTTAATTCTATATGCATTGTGATTTCTCTTTTGAGGATGACATTACTGAAGGAGGTTCCATATGGCTTGCATTATGTAGGAGGTCAGATACTTATGATGGTATATTTCTGGTCTTAAATTCTATTCACCTATCATAATACTAAGGTATGCATTATTTCCCATGTACTGGCAGGTATATGCTGCTATATCCCTCGTCTCCTTGAATGCTATTGTAACTGCTGGTCTTACAATCTTCGAGTCCTCTTTTCCCATCATCCCCTTTCCTTTCAGATTTCTCATGTAGTTTTTTCTTTCCCTTTTTAACCCATCTGCATTCAAAAACTGTTCTAAAATGCTAGAAAAGATATGCTATTTTCTTCCATTCACTGTTTGGTCTGCTTACGTATTCTTCCACCTCCTTTCCTCCCTCAATTTGGGTCTGTTTTGGTCAGAATGTAGGGGGCCTGTTTGCTACTCTTCTGTGTGGGGCTAGCACGGCGGGTTCCAGTTTTCACTGGGAATTGCATGATACTACAATAAAGATGACTAATGACAAACCTGGAAGAAAGGCAAGTTTTCTTTTCATTAAAAAATGTTAGAGACTACAATTCAGCACACAAGTGAATGCGAACCCCTCATTGAGTGTGCTGGACAGTCATGGCTAAGTGCTGTATGCGCAGTCAAGCCCAGATAAGAAAGTTTAAAAAGAAGAGAGAATACTTCGCTGAAGGGCTGCTGAAAGAATTTCACAAAAGTCAGAGCTATCACCGCTCTTGGCAGGTGTTCCACAACCAGGGGTTTGTCCAAACCGTCCCCTGATATGCAGCAAGAAAGAATATAAAGCAGGAGAACTGAAGGTAGCAGGTCAGGAGGACAGTGTTCAAACCAAAGCAAAACCATGCAACTCTGCATCAAGTATTTATGCATTTGAATGCCAGACAGCAATCCTGACGCTGGCCTGTCAGGCTGTTATTAGTAATGCTACAACTCACAGTGGCACCTGACAGCTACTGCAGATTCTGAAAATCTGAAATGCACCTCAGTATTTTTGGCTGCACTGATTTGTATCAGAAAAGTTCTGGTAACGTTCGACATACACAAGTAAAATTCAACAAACAGAAAAATTTGCAAAGCATAGGGATACTTAATCAGTCCACAGAACTCTTTAAATATGAATGTTTATTTATGATCTTTCTCTGTGATTTTAGATTAGATTGCCTACAGAATTAACAACCTTTACTGAATATGCCATGTCATCTCACACAAGTGTCTTATCTGAAATAAACAGCAACTGGTGGAGTATGAGACCTCTTATAAGAGTTAATAGAGCATGACCAAGAACAGGATTTGAAATGGGATTCTAGAATAAATGGGACTTCTTGAATAAAAGTAAGAATGAGTTTTACAAACTTGCAACTTTGTGTCATGTTTTGCTGGCTGATCATTGCTATTCTGTAGTTATACTTTTGCAAGCTAGATCCATGACATTCTTTTTATCTTGCTGATATTACTCCCCTGAGTCGTCCACTTAAATTTACTCCATATAAAAGCTGAAAGCACCTTACCTCCAAGAGCTTTGGGAGGTTACATAATCTGAATCAATTTCATTACCATAAATAAATGTCAAATGGCTGAAATACATTTTCTCTGATTAAACTGTCAAGGGCAAGAAAATGCAGGAAGGCTGTGTCTTTCTTTTATTTCTCTTACAGTAAAAAAGGGGGAAAAAAGAGTGAAGGAAAAATGAGCACGTTATGAGTGATCTTTACATAATAAAAAAAGTGAGGCGGTACTTCCCAAATACAAAAAAATGACCTAGTAGTCCACTTCATTAGTAACTAAATGATTCTGTTTGTGGAAAAAAATCTGAACACCCCATATACTGAACAGTCATAACTTGATTCATACTGTGCTATTGTCAAACCTTTGTCTCAAGTTTTTCTGCCCTCAGCTTATGAAGAAAATACACGTTTCCATTTTCCTAGCTATCCCAAATAAAATAGAGAGAACACCAACATCTTCATACCATGCTGGCTCAGAGAATTCACTCTCTAGAAGCGGATAAAGTATTTCCAAGAATTGTGTTCATAAATTATTCCTATTTCTTTAGTACCTGGAAGTCCTCTAGAAACATCTGTTTTTCACCTTTGATGGTAAGGGAGTTTGAAGTGACAGGCTCGGCTGTCAACAGCTGCTTTTCTTGGCTGAGGTCTCAACCAAAAGACAATCATTCCTCTGGAAACAGACATTCAGATCCCCAGGTTTGGTAACAAACAGCACCTTTTAAAAAAACTGGATTTCAAAACAGTCACTTTCAAGGTACTAACCTTTACATACATTAAAGAAATAAAGAACTGTAGATGAATGTCATTAAGTGGTAATGTTCATTTTGAAATTTGTTATAGAAATTGAAAGATGTGATTTCTAGTAGCAATGCAGCACTTGTGACTTAGACATTTTTATACTGTACATGAGTATCTTCCCAACCATTATTCATTCCTTTGGGTTTAGGTGCTCGAAAATACAAGCATTATGAGTACTGTTCATCAGTGTCAAAACACAAGTGTACTTTAAATATTCTTCTCATGCATTATGTATAAGAAAGAGTGGACTGACAGTATGTCAGAAGTAAATGGATTGAAAATAACAGTTTAGGGTTACCTCAAGGAGATGCAGCCCTTTAAACTGGAAGTATCACTAACTTCTATGTTCTCTTAATCAAAATCGCCTAAGGCAAAGTACAGTTACATTAAGCCAATAAATACAGTTAATTTGGGTTATTTCCAAACTACCATCTCCGAGCTAAACCTTAAATAAGGTTGTTCTGAAAAAAACCCTCTTGGAACCAACTCAATGCTGTATGTTATGGAGTTAGACTCCAGAAAAGGCTCAAAATGTTCAGATTTGTAAGATCAGCGGCCAGATGTTGATTACCTGCTGGTTGTAGTACACTCCATCAACAAGAAGAGAACCAGCAAGCAGTACTCAGTACAGGCAGCACAGGGTGGTACAATGCCACACTGGGAGCAAAAGATGGGAGTGGTAGCTCTCACTTGTGATCTTGGCCCCAGGGCAGCCCACTCCAGACTGAGGAAATTATCAAAGAAGAAACTCCCCAACAGCTGCTTTCACAGTTGTGTCACCCGTGACCAGGCACGTCTCCTGACCCAGCTACACAGCTCCCTGATTGGAACAAATTGGAATTGGCTCTAACTGATGAGCCAAGTGGCTTTGTCTAACTTTCAACAGGTTAGAGTTACCTGTGCACCATTCTTGCACAAACTTTGCTTTGGGCTGAGTTTAAAGCATGTTCAATGTAACTAAAGGTGGATTTGGTTTAGTTGTTAATTAATGCAGACACTGAATTACTTTTGAGTTAGTATCATACGATGTGGCTGTATCGATTTTACAGATGTGCTTTCTAGGTCATATCCCAGTTTGGGTTTGCAATCTTTATTTTGCTTCCTGTTTTATTATTCATCTTGTGCTTGGCCCCTGCTGTTCACCTGTATCTCTGTTAACAACTGTGTACAATATAAGGCGCAATAAGTTTTTAACTGCGGCATGAAAAACTGGCCCCATGGAAACTGATGAATCACCTAGCCAGTCCACTACCTGCCTCCAGCAGTGCTCCACATACAACACAGCAAACAACGATGAAAAACAAAGCAAACCCCTCTCTGTATTAGGCCTGTCCTGTAACATTGGACAAGAGAGGCAAAAGAAAGCTTCCATCTCTACTTCAGATAGCTGCAATGCCTAAAACCAGTGTCAACATAGCAGTTACCACACAAAAAAAAAAAAAAAAAAAGGAAAAAAAGTAAACGCTGTCTTTGAATTGATAGAGGCATTTGAAAAGGAGTATATGTGAACAGGAAAATAGCAAAAAACGGGGCCAAGGAAAAAAGCTTCTTGTCTTTCTTTCTGTTCAGAGAAAACCACAGCTTGGGCATTTGCTCTGCATCTCTTGCCTGATCTCACTCACTCAGTCTTGAACAATCTTTGTGAGTGACTATCTCCATAACCATAACCACCCCCCATACTCCATACTGCTGCCTGGGGATGTGTGGGCGGGGTAGGGGAGTCAAAAGTGAAGGAGTGAAGTTGAGCATGAGAAAGTGGAGAGGAAAGGTATTTTAATGTTTGTCTTTGTTTTTCACTACCCTAATCTATTTTAATTGGCAATAAATTAAATTATTTTTCTGAAAGTTGAGCATGTTTTGCCCACATTGGTAACTGGTAAGCAATCCCTCTATGTCAACTCATGAGCTTTCTCATCCTATTTTCTCCTCCTGTTCGACATGGGAGGGGTACGAGCAGCTGGCTGTTAGTCAAAGCTAACCCACCACAACAGTTAGTAGCCTGGTCAAGTGTGGCATTGAATCTGAACTTGTAAGTTCTACTGGATATTCATAAACCCTGTGAAGATAAATGCAGGTATCTCTGCTGCAGTCTGCGGCTTATCTTGCCATACATCCAATATCCAATTGTCTAGTGCCTCAGTTACTAGGAGGCTAACTGCAAAATGAAGGAAAATAAATAGGAAATGTACATGCAATCCCATAAGCATATATTTTCCTATCCTCGTGGTATATCCTGAAAAGACAATAGTCTATAGATTATTACAGATTGTGACCCACCTTTTCAAAATTATTACAGAATGGGGAATATTTTTAGAAAGATTGTTGTGCTCATTTTACAAATATGAAACAAAATGTTATATTTTCAATAGCACTAAGGAATTTCTTGAAGAAATAACTGGGAACTAAGCCTTTTCCAAAATCCTGATCAGAGCAATAAAAAAGTTAGCCATCCTTTCCCTTAACTAATCAACTAATATTACAGTCACTATTATTGCCATTGACCATTGCTAATGCCGTATTTTGCTAAAAAACTTCCATCAAGGCAAAACCCAACATAATCCTGGCAAAAAAAAAAGAATAGTATCAGTGGTTAAAACTTAAAGTGGATTAGAAAATTGAGTTGCAATTTTTAAAACAGAAAAAAATATAGCACAAATATACGCTAACTCCAAGGACTGGAACGGACTTTACATGCCACTAGTAAGTGCTGAGAACATGCTTGTCTCATAAAGATTAGCTTAAATATCCTCAGGACAAGTCATTACACATTCCCTATAGGTGGAATTTATGACAAGTAAAAAATAAGTAGCAAGAATAGATGCTGCACACATCAGACTGCCTCACTTTTTTTACTGTCAATAAATTAATACAGAAGGTTGCTAATACGGCTGAAAATGCTGCAACCTATTCAGTTTCTGAAAGCTAATTTCATAATGCCATAGATATCTGCATAAGCCATACATCAGAGACCTGGGGAAGGAATGAAAGTAGGTTAAAAAACCCCAACTGATTACGAACTATAACATTCCTGAAAAGATTGATTAAAAAAGGAAAAACAGAAAATATGACTCAAGGATAGTTTTTCCAGCAAGCTTTGTGCTTACAAAATCAGTACACTACTAATTCAGCTTTCTACATTTTTGGCAATGGAAAGTTAACAAAGAAAGTAAAAGAAACCAGTGTACTTTGAACAACTTGCATTTTAAAAGCTTTAGCGCCTATTCTGCTTCTCAAGAAAAATTCAAGAAAAAAAAAAAACCCTTGCAAAATTTGACATAAAAGCCTGAAGGACTTTATGGAGCATTCTAATTGCATGTGATTATGAACGAATATATTGGAATGGCCATAGAGACATATACAGATGATGCAGAAGTCCTTTTATATTCAGCAATGCTGAAAAAAACAGATGTGATTATTAGTGCCAATTAGATGATATTGGTTTGAAATGAAAGAGCAACTCTTGGCCTGTCTAACAACATCACTTTTTCAGTTGTTGAATAAAAACCACAATTCTAACAACTAGATGAATTAAGAATGAATATGCACCAGCACTTTCAAGGGTCTTCTTTTTAAATCTCATAAAAACCCCTGACCTTTCAGCAATACAGCAGCTTTCTTGTGATAAATTAAACAACTGTCACAATTATCCAGATGTCTCATCTCTGCATTCAAAAGGAGGAGCCAAACATTCAGTATTAAATGACAACTGTACTTTCTGATTAGTAATCCATATTTTAATAAAGCCCTCCTGTTGGAATATGATATTGGGTGTATAGCAAAGTGAGATTGCACAGGATCTATTATCTGTGTTTGAGACAATAATTTCTTGCATAAGTATATATCTGTATCTTTTTGTTTAAATACATATTTGTATTTTTATACAGAGAATAATATGGATTCTTTTATGCCCAGTTCTTCTACTCTGTTTAAATATGAAGAATATTTTAGGAGCCCAGGGGAAATTTATTTTAGAGGGACACATCTATAAGTAAATTTCAGCCATGAAGACAGGCATGTAGTCATAAAGTTCTTACAAACTATAACAGGCTCTATTTTGGACAAAACTCTTCCAATCACTAAGAGCTCAGTTCAGTGTGAAACTTAAGCTAAAATATCTGACTGCTGAGTCACTTTCTAAGTAGCTCAGGCATAGGGTCTTGAGGCTGAGGAATACCTGGGATCATTGCCTATGTAACAAGGTAGACACGCTGGAGGGAAGGGATGCCATCCAGAGGGAC